>JAKSZU010000006.1:183725448-184465448 GCA_026018925.1 Tupaia tana
CCCAGGGGGGATGGCCACGCCACAATCCCTTCTCCTCTGTTCTCCTCTCAGGATCTTGGGCACGCACACACACACACATCTGGCGTGAGTTTAAGCCACAGGGTCCGGGACTCGTATCATGGTCGGCTACATGGGAGTCCAGCGACAGAGCCATTAGCTAACTGCTGGTACCCCAGTGTGTTTTTTAAGCTGTGAGATCCAGGACTCCACGCACAGTCAGTCCAGTTGGAGTTAGCCACCTTAACCACCATGCCACCTGGCTGTCCTTAAACACGTAGTACCGTCAGCTCTATCTCCAAACTATATCCCGTATGTAATCCCTTCTCTCTGTTCCCTCTACTTCTACCTCGCCTCTCTCCCCCTGTGGTGCTGCCATGGTCTCCCCTCTCCTTCCCTCACACACATCTACTCTTTAATGAACCTAAAGTGATCTTTCTGAAACAAAAACTAGATCCGTCCTCCCTGGCTTCAACCAAAACACAGTTCCCCATTACCCCAAAGTAAAATCCAAGCTCTATCATGACCTGGGCCCTGCCTATCTCCCATCTACCTCTCTGTGGCTACACATACCTTTGCAATAAGCTATTTAAAGAATCTTCCTGCCTCGAGACCTTTGCAATTTCTGTTGCCCCTACCTAAAACACTCCTCCCCCCGCCCTCCCATCCCTAGCTCCTTTCCCTGGTTTTTACATTACTGGCTTCCTCCCAAAATTCAGATCTCAACTCAATGCCTTGCTTCAAAGAGACTTTCTTTCCAACCTTAAGAGGCATGACCACTCCCACAGCCCCACTCTTTAGCCTATTTCCCCGTTGCATTCTCTGCATAGTACTTCCCACCAGGCTTATTATCTGCCTTGGGTCACACATAAGGTGACATCTAAAAGCCTGCGGGAAAATGGAATTTAAAAGTGTAAGTTTATTTTGATGCAGTTTTCTCATAATACACATCTTACATGAACTTTTTATTTTTTGAGAGGTTTTTGCTATAGGGTGTGTGCGCTCATCAGAAAAACAGAGACAGACAGACAGAAAGAGGGAAATCACCCTCCAGGGGGGATGGCCACACCACAATCCCTTCTCCTCCATTCTCCTCTCGGGATCTTGGGCACGCACACACACGTGCCTGGTGTGAGTTTAAGCCACCGGGTCCGGGAATCAAACCACGGTCGACTACATGGGAGTCCAACGACATAGCTACCACACTAACTGCTGGTCCCTTGCATGAGCTTTTTAAAGACCCCTTATACACACTTTTCGGCTAGAATCAGTTTTATTCACTTGCATGTCTCCCCTAAAATCTATTTTTTTAAGAGAGAGAGATTTTTGTTATAGAACATGTGCACTCACCAGAGAGAGAGAGAGATAGAAGTGAGAAATCATCCCCCTGCCTCGAGGGGGGGATGGCCACACCACAATCCCTTTCCCTCCATTCTCCTCCAGGGATGTTGGGCATGCACACACATGTGCCTGGTGTAAGAGGCCAGGTCCAGGACTCAAACCACGGTTGACTACATCCATGGGAGTTCAGCAACGTAACCACTACACCATCTGCTGGTCTCTCCCCAAAATCTATTTTTAATTTTTCATTCCAAAAAATTTTGAAATATATAGCAGTACAGAAAAGAAAATCCTCATTTGTCCATCACCACAATTTTAACAATTATTGATTTCATCTATACTTGTACTACGCCCGTCCTGGACCCTCACATTATTAGGAAGAAAATTCCAGACATAGCTTACCTTACATAGACTAACGTATACTCCCTAAAAGGATTCCTGTAACACACACACTATCCCATCACCACTATTTAAATAATGAACAATAATTCCCTATATCATCAAATATCCAGTTATAGGTCAAACTTCTCAATTACTACAACCATCAAGAGAGCAAATTTACTCACTTTCTGTCAGGTTTTGCAGAGAAAGGGCTAGAGAGAAATTGCAATGTTGGAGAATGGAGAAGCGGTCTGCTCCTTCCAATTTGCTTCCTAGCACTTTGCTTTATTCCGCTCCAGCCAGTCTCACCGGGGCCTCACTTGCTCAGTTCGGCAGCATTTAGAGCTGAAACCAGCCTCACGTGCCCCTCTGTGACTCCAGTACCAGCCAGCGGGAGGCCTCTCCTCAGGGACTGCTGAGCCCCTCTTTCAATCTCAGTAACAGTGCCCGTCCACCAGCTCTGAGTTCCAGCTCCAGAGGCCCTTGCCTCAATCTTCTAAATTTTAATAATTTCAATACTTTCTCTGTTCCCAATTCTAAAAAGAAAGTCATAATTGCTTCCTACAGTTGCTATCTATGACGTCTTAGTATCTCTTTTTGATTTTTCTATTACTTAGTTAACAATTATTTTGTTTTCATTTTGTTTTGTAATTTGCCTATGCATATATGCCCACCATGGCAGAGAGGGGGGGAAACTAAGAAAGCACCCCCCATGGAGGATAGACACATTGCTCTCCCTCTCCTCCATCTCTCCCTCCTTTCAAGATTTCACAAATCACTGGGTCTAGGACTCAAATCATGCCATCAGCCATGCAGGATCTAGCTGTTTTAACTTCTATGCCTACAGCTGGCAGGGTTAAAAATTCCTCATATTGGGGCCAGCAAGTGGCATGGTGATTAAGACACTGGACTCTCACATGGCCAACCACTGTTCAAGTCCCGGACCTAAGGCTTGAAAATCACACCAGATGTATGTGCATGCATGCCCAAAATCCCAGGAAGAGAATGAAGACAGGACTGCAGCATAGCAATCTCCCCAGGGGGTGATTTCTCACTGTCTCTCCCTGACTCTCTCCAGGGATTGCACGTCCTACAGAAAAAATCTAATAAAAAAAATTTCCTCATATTAAATTCTGTTGAGACTGGGTGTTGATACAAACTTTAAAACACCATTTGAGAGAGTAGTTCCTTGGCTCACTTAGTAAAGGTAAATATTAATATAAAGCTAATAAGAATATATTAATAATATACTGGTATAGATTTGATTTGTAAGAACTAAAAACAAGAGCTGAGAGGAGCTTTTATATTAGTCTTTTTGATTCCTAATAAAAGCATTCCACCAATAGGTTAAGTTCTTCTACTTAGAACTTCTGGAAACTGAGGTATCAAGAAATCAAGTGATCATGGGAACAGCAGGTGACATGGTGGTTAAGGCGCTGGACACTCCTACATGGCCAACCAGGGTTTGAGTCCTGAATCTGGTGGCTTGCTTTCTCACTTCCTCTCTCTCTCACTCTCACCCTCACTCTCTGGTCAAAATAAAAAATAAATGAATGAGTAAATAAAATAAATAATTATTTTAAAAAAAGAAATCAAATGATCTTATGACACTATTATTGGCTTTAAATTTTTAATTCTCTCATCTCAGACAAAAAATAACATCAGATCTTTAACAGCCAGAACTAATTTTAGATTATCTGTATATGGATTACCCATGACAAATCATGTGTTAAGTTCTCCCAGGTATTACAAATTACCTACTGTTTTTAAGGTACATAAGGCTTATGACGTTTTTTAAATTTTTATTTATTTATTTATTTATTTATTTATTTATTTTAATCTGACCAGAGAGGGAGAGAGTGAGAAAGCAAGCCACCAGGTCTGGGACGCAAACCATGGTCGCCCATATGGGAGTCCAGCACGCTTAACCACCATGCCACCCGCTAGCCCTGACTTACTTTTCCTCTCAGGCGGAACTTTTCCCTCAGGATAAGTAGGAAAGGCGAGTCTCTAAAATACTTAAAAATCTGAAAGCAAGCTTAACAGAAGGATGTCAGCTTGCTCCAATTTGCACAGTAAGAGCTCGGTGGGAAGTTGCAAGCACGGAAAATCAAATCAAGAGTAGAGGCAAGGGCAAGCGCATCTAATTCCTGGAGTTGGAAATTCAGTGAGGCTTATTCACTCTGCCTTGCTTTCCTCCTCTGTAAATGTGGAATGGTGGTGATGACCTGCCTAGAGCTGTTCTAAAGATTTAGTGAGTAAATACAAATAAAAGTTTAGAATAGTGCCAGGCCCACTGAGCACAGAAATGTCACCTCCTATTAATGTGGCATGCTTATTCTGAATTACAAATGCATCTCTTCATTCATCATTCTTAACAAAATACTTGAGGGGGCCAGCAGGTGGTGTGCTGGTTAAGTCACTGGACGCTCCCGCATGGCCGACCACGGTTTGAGTCCCAGACCTGGTGGCTGTTTTCTCACTTTCCCTTTCCCTCTCACTCCTTGATCAAATTAAAATAAATAAATGAGTAAATAAATTTTAAAAAATATTTTAAAATATATAGCATAATTTATTTCTGCTCTTGTCATTGAAATTACCATGTGACTCAAGATAATAATAAGACCTCCTATGTACTCTGAGGACAGTAACGGTCGGTGGGGCAGACATAAAGCATGATAGTAAATCGCACTACTACACTGTCCTCATGGTCTCACCTACAACAGCCTTCCCACTCACCGCCTTACTTCAATTCTCTTTAATCTATGCTATGCACCACTGCCCAGCAGCGGCTCCCATTAAAATTATTCTCTCATAACATAAACTTATTTTGCTCAGATTCTCCTGTAGCCTGACACACAAGCCTAAAATCTGCTTTGTCTTCACAACTCTGTTCCTCCAACTGCGTCTACTACTATTTCCTAATATAACCCTCTATCAGGTTGCTAATTCTCACCTCTGTACCACCTACCACCCACTCTGTTTTCCCAGGCTGAACTATGACTCTCCTCTTCCTCGGTCTTTCTTCTTTTCTTTTGCTTCTTTTAAGTTCATTTATTTCTTCCTTGAGAGAGAGAGAGAGAGAGAGACAGGCACCCCCAAGAGTCTTCCCACTCAGCAAGCCTGGATCACAAGAACTGCTCACGGAGGTCCCAGGACACAAACCCAAAACATTTCTGATGAGGGTGTAGTTACATTACCACTGCGCCACTGCCTGGCCCTTTCATCTGCCCATTTCTTATCAGTCCTTTAAGATTCAGCATAAAGCTCACACTCCTTGCACAAAACTCTGTGGACCATCCAGACCTCTAGGGATCTCTCACATCTCTGGACTAAGTACAGTCTCAGTTAACATTTTATTAGATACGTTTTTAATGTTCTAGAATTATCTTATTAATCTTATCTCTCCAAATTAGATTACAAATTACTCAAGGACAAAAATCGTGAACTTCAAATATTCAAAAGGCCTAAAACAGTATCTAACACATTACATGTACTAAGAACAAAACAACTATAAGCTAGCTATACTGAGTCATCGAATTACAGAATACCCTGTAGTCACTAAGAATAACAACAGTTGGGGCCAGCAGATGGCATAGCAATTAAGTCGTTGGACTCCCACATGGCAAACCATGGTTCGAGTCCCAGACCCAGTTGCTTGAAACTCAAGCCAGGCACATGTGCATGTGCGCCCAAGATCCCAGAAAGAGAATAGTGAAGGAATTGTGGCATGCCCACCTGCCCTTGGCGGGGGGTGACTTCTCACTTTCCCTCTCACTGTCTCTGTCTCCCTCCTAAGCAAGCACACATGCCCTAAGGCAAAAATATACATATACACACACATATACACATACATACATAACAAACAGGCCCAGACACGGCGGCACAAGCAAGAGAATGCATAAGACTGGGCTTAGTTCCCAGACTGCCCTAAACAGGTCAGACACAGTAGTGTGTGTCTCTGGCCCTACCTACCTGGGAGGCTGGGGCAGGAAAATCACAAAATGGTGAGACCGTATCAAAAATATCTTTATCATGGAACTGGACAGTGGCACAGAGGTAAAACTCGACACTCTGCAAGGAAAACCCCCATGAGAGTGCCCTGGGTTCACATCCAGAAACCTCCCTGAGTAAGCCAGGCCTGCATATGTTCATGATGCAGGACTAATGGAGGATGGGACTGTTGTGGCATCAAGGCCCTATTGGGGGTGCTGCCTCTTCTCCCTGTCTCTCTCTCATAAAAAGAAAGATAAACAGGCTAGTCCTGTGGCCTCATGTTAAGGGAGCCAGATCCCACATGGCTGACCGTGAAGTTCAGATCTCAGCCCAGGCAGTTTGAAAAACATGTCAGGCATGAGTGTATGCGTGCCCAAAATCCCAAAAGGAGGGAGAAATGAAGGAGAAGGAATTGTGGCCTGACCATTCCCCATAGGGGATGTTTTCTCCCTCTCCCTCGCTCTCTGTGTTTTTCTCTGGCGAGCACATGAGTCCTCTGGGAAAACTTAAAAAAAAAAAAAAAAAGATGATAATATTCATAAAATAATGTTAAGTTTAAAAGTAACTTATAAAAGTTTACATAAAATATAATCCCAACATATAAAAATAGAAACAAAAGATGTGCCAAAAATTTATAAATGGCGGGGTCGGCAGGTGGTGTGTTGGTTAAGGGTGCCGGACTCCCAAATGGCTGACCACGGTTCAAGTCCTGGACGTAGTGGCTTGCTCTTTCTTTCTCTCCTGTCTGTCTCTGGTCAAAATTGAAAAATAATGACAATAAATAAAAAATTCTTTTTAAAAACTGTATAAATGGTAATCTATAGCCATTATTTGCACAATCCTGGTTTTGCTGACTTATTTCAAATTTTCTTCACACTATTCCTTAAAGATGGTTTGGGGAAGCACTTGAGTTTCTCTAAGGCAATAGAAGGAAGGCAGGAGAAAGAAGGAAGATTTGTAGGAGTTGAACAAATAATACTTGGAGGGACCAGCAGGTGGCATGATGGTTAAGGCACTGGACACTCCCACATGGCTGACCACAGTTCAAGTCCCAGACCTGAAGGCTTACTTTCTCATTTTCCCTCTCTTTCTCTGTGTCTCTCTCTGATCATATTAAAAATAAATGAATGAATAAATAAAGTTAAATAATTAATAATAATAATAATACATGGGAAAAGATTCAAAGGCAATGCCCACCATTTAGCATCTCTGTTTGAAGCATCAGTATTCCATGAACTGGAAGAATCCAGAGATGGAATAAATATTTGCTTTTATATCAAGTGCAGGGCAAAATCCAAATTCAGGAGCATGATTAAGCGATAAACTTCTCCCAGTTAAACTCAGACAGGACACTGGCAACTTGGTATCACCAAGAGCTCCACTCTTAGGCTCTATTTGTCAGCTATACCAGTTGCACATGCTAGTTGCTCTACCTAAAATGTCACACTGTCCTCTTCTCTGCCTGGAAAATCTTTACTGCATAAGATCGAAGGTATAACACTATCTTATCTTAGGTAAAGCCTTCCTTGACTCCTTTAGAGAATTAGGGTTCCCTTTTCTTTTTCTTATTTTTTTTTTTTTTAGAATTTATTATTTATTTATTTAACCAACCAGAAAGGAACAGAGTGAGAGGGGAGAGAGAGAGGGAAAGTGAGAAAGCAAGTCACCAGGTCTGGGACTTGAATCACAATCGGCCACGTGGGAGTCCAGCACACTCAACCACCATGCCACCTGCTGGCCCCTAGGTCCCCTTTCCTGAGCTAGGACAGTTACCTTGTTCTTTTCTCCACTATAGTTCTTACTACACCAAATTATAATTATGTATTTGTTGTGTTATGTTTTTCCTTGAGAGAAGACAAAAAGTTTCTTTTTTTTTTTTTTTTTTTTTTTTTTTTTTTTTGGAGAGGTTTTTGCTATAGGGCGCGTGCGCTCGCCAGACAGACAGAGAGAGACAGAGAGATAGAAAGCAGGAAATCACCCCCCAGGGGGGATGGCCACGCCGCAATCCCTTCTCCTCCATTCTCCTCTCGGGATCTTGGGCACGCACGCACACGCGCCCGGCGTGAGTTTAAGCCGCCGGGTCCGGGACTCGAACCACGGTCGACTACGTGGGAGTCCAGCGACATAGCCATTACGCTAACTGCTGGTCCCAAGACAAAAAGTTTCTTAAAGACTGGTGAGGGTCAAAAAAAAAAAAAAAAAAAAAAAAAAAGAAAAAAGGGACCAGTTAGTGTAGTGGCTATGTCGCTGGACTCCCACGTAGTCGACCGCGGTTCGCGTCTCGGACCCGGTGGCTTACAACTCACGCCGGGCGCGTGTGCGTGCGTGCCCAAGATCCCAAGAGGAGAATGGAGGAGAAGGGATTGTGGCGTGACCATCCCCCCTGGGGGGTGATTTCTCACTTTCTGTCTCTATGTCTCTCTCTGTCTGTCTGGCGAGCACACGCGCCCTATAGCGAAAAACCTCTCCAAAAAAAAAAAAAAAAAAAAAAAGACTGGTGAGGGTCTTGGAATTGTCTAGTACTAGTGCAAATAGCAGGCACTCAAATGTTTCCAAGTAAATCAACTAAAAAAGAATCGAATGAAAACGTGACAGCACACAAGGGAGAAGAAGGATTAGGGCGAATGCTACACAGAGGTCAAATAGGATGAAAACAGAAAAAAAGCTGTCACACCTGACAATCGGGAGGTCACAAGCCACCTTAGGGAAATGAGTTTCAAAAAAGCAATAGTGAAATAGAAGTCAGTAAGTGTAGACAATACCTTTAAGAAATTGAAAAATTAAAAGGGGAATAAAGGAGGCTAGTAAGGGAGCTGGATCCCACATGGCCAATCAAGGTTTGAGTCTCAGCCCCAGTGGCTTGAAAAACACGTCAGACACATGTGCATGCATGCTCAAAATCCCAACAGGATGAGGAATGAAAGGAAAGAGACTGCAGCATAACCTTGCCCTCATGGGGAGGTGCTTTCTCCCTCTCGCTCTCTTTCTCTCTCCAATGAATGGATGGACCCTCTGGAGTTTAAAAAATAAAAAAACTGGGGTTAGCAGGTGTCATGGTGGTTAAAGCGCTAGATACCCACATGGCTGACGATGGGTTTTATTTAGTCCCAGACCTGGTAGCTTCAAAATCACACTGGGTGCATGCCCAAAAATCTGGAGAGGAGAATGAAGGAGAAGGGACAGTGGCATGCCACCCCCACTAGGGAGGTGATTTCTCACCTTCCTTCTGTCTCTCTCTGGTGAGCACACAAAGGTAAAAACCTAAAATAATAAAAATAAAAAATTAAATTGAAGTTGAAGCGGAATTAAGTATACATTTCAGCATAGCAAGAAGCACCAAGAGGAAGGCTGAGTATTTAGGAGAGTAGGAATGAAATACAATAAGCAAGACTCCTTTTAGGAGGTAATGTTAACCCTGCGGGGGGAATGTCAGACTGACTCAGTTATAAGAAGACTGAAGGTGAAATGCAACCTGTTTTGAGGTAAAAGCAGTCTGGGGAGACTGCATTAACTATTTTTTGTAATGGACTAGATTATCTCTAAAGACCTTTTCAGCTCAAAATATTCAGTTATGTACTAAACCAATAAAGCAGCTCACAAGTCTATCCCTTCCTTTCCATTTCTACTGTCACTGCCCCAGCAATTACTATTAGTATTCTCTTAAATGGATGTTCCCATTCCTAACCACTGTCTGTTCCCCATCCCTTTCTCAATGTCATTATTTGGATTGGTCTTCCCAAGTCACGGTTTTATGTATTTCAGAGAGATTGATGGAAATATAGATGTACACAGATAAACACAAGGGGGACTTGAAAAACGTCCATGGAACATGTATACCATGAAAAAATATGCACGGATTTCAAATGTTTTTGCACCAAAATAAACTTGTACTATAATTCAGCCATAGTATATACACTGACACCTGTTCCGAAAATGTAAATTGGTTCCAACGCAACTGTTACGTTAGCAAAGAAGCTGAGTGTAATACTACTATTGTGTTTGCTTTTGCACAAATGCATGAAGCACCAGGTGAACACAGTAACCTGTAACCAAGCCACACAGAAGCGCGCACACACACACACACACACACACACACAGACACACACCTCCAGCCTCTGCCAGATACCATAAGTGAATGTGCATGCTATGAGCTACACCCGTCCACATCTAGTGTAAACTGCCACACCAATTTCAGATACCCCTTGTACCACAATAACTCACAAGCCACAACCCTTCTGATACCTGCTTCTATTAAACCAAAATAATAATAAAAAAAAAAAAAAGTAAGTAACTTCTGGTGTGTTTTTTAAGGGAAAGTCATATTTATTGTGGTACTTCAATAAGTACTTTATATATTTCTTAACCATTTAACACCTGTATAAACAGCTAGTCTTCATTAGGTTTTTATCTCTGTACGTGCCACTGACATTTTTTTAAAAGAATAATTTTATTTTTATTTTTATATTTATTTATCTTTTTAATTTTACTCAAGACAGAGAGAGAAAGGAAAAGTGAGAAAGCAAGCCACTAAGTCTGGGACTCGAACCACAGTCGGCCATGTGGAAGTCCCATGCCTTGACCACTAGGCCAACTGCCAGCCCCACTGAAAAGTTTTTAAGTATTATGCCATTTTCACATACACTGCAAAATTTTTACTGTGTGATTCTTGTATGCCATGATAAATGTCAGGAATCTACAGTTGTAGTACACATACATACTTACAATTACTGCATCTCTGACACCAAGTTCCCAGTGAAATCAGAGGTCATAGAGGTTAAACGCTTAACATTCTTGACCTTATCTGAAGGTCCTAGTACCCACAAGCCTCTGTGATGACCCAAAACACATTTCATGAAGAGTAGTTCAGAAATATAATACACAAAGAGAAATAAATAGCTATTAATCTAAAACTATTTATTTATCTGTCAATTCAAAAGCCACATAATAAGACAGAGAAACAGGAAGGTCCTTTCCCAGTGAAGCAATGGTCAAGTATTTTAATATCAAATGACACAAAATACATCCATCCCTATTTTTGAGGAATGACACCATAAGAATACTCATAGTGAGTGATTAATTACTCACACAAACCTGTACTTACAGTGTGGTTCCATTTCTTATGTAGACGCACAAAAATAATATTAGAAACACGAATATATAGGCTGGCTCCATAGACTTATAGTTAAGGGAGTTGGATCCCACATGGTCAACTGAAGTTCAAACCCAGACCAGGTGGCTTGAAAAACACACTAGGCATGTGTGCATATATGCCCCAAATCCTTACAGGATGAAGAAATGGAGAAGGGGGCATTGTGGCACTGCCATGTCCCCGTGTGGGAGTGCTTTCGCCCTCCCTCTCTCTCTGTCTCTCTCTAGCAAGCACATGGACCCTCTGGGAAGTGAAAAAAACAACAGAGACCAGCAAATGGTATAATGGTTACATCACTGGACTTCCATACAGTCAACCACGGTTCAAGTCCTGGACTCGGCTGCTTAAAACTCACTGGGAGAGCATGTGCGCGTGTGCCCAAGATCCCAAGAGGAGAATGGGGGGAAAGGGATTGTGGTGTGGCCATCCCCCTAGGGAGTGATTTCTTCTGTCTCTCTGGTGAGCACAGGTGCCTAAAGCAAAAATCTCTCTTTAAAAAAAATTATTTTTTTTAATAATTAACTTGAATAATATTATAATTAATATTATTTCTCATGTGGATTTATTTCCACAGGAGAAATACAATAAACACCTTACTTTTACCAGCAAAAATAAGTAACTTAAGATTATACAAATTTAGGGGTCAGCAAGTGGCAGGGTGTTTAAGGTGCTGATAGCTGACCACAGGTCAAGTCCTGGTCCTGGAGGCTTGAGAATCACACCAAGCATGTGTATGTGCATGCCCAAAATCCCAGGCGTAGCCACCCCCACTCAGGGGTGACTTCTCACTTTCCCTCTCTCTTTCTCTTTCCAGCGAGTGCACATGTCTTATGACAAAAACCTGGGAAAAAAAATTATACAAATTTTGAGGGACCAGCAATTAGCGTAGTGGCTCTGTCACTAGACTCCCACGTAGTCGACCACGGTTCGAGTCCCGGACACGCTGGGCACGTGTGCATGCATGCCCAAGATCCTGACAGGAGAAAGGAGAAGAGACTGTGGTGTGCCCATCCCCCCTAGGGGGTGATTTTTCACTTTTTGTCTGTCTTTCTGGCAAGCGTTTCTGTCTGTCTGTCTTTCTGACAAGCGCATGTGCCCTATAGCAAAAACCTCTCAAAAGAAAAAAATTATACAAATTTTATTTGGATCAACATTTTTTTGCATTATACAATTCAAGAAGTCTGGTCGAGAATTCTAAACCTAGGGACAGGCAGGTGGCATGGTGGTTAAAGGTGCTGGATTCCCACATGGCCAGCCATGGTTTGAGTCCTGGACCTGGCAGCTTTCTCTCTCTCTCTCTCTCTCTCTCTCTCTCTCTCTCTCTCTCTCTCTCTCTCTCTCTGTGTCCATCTCTGGTCAAATTGAAATAAACAAATGAATAAAGTTAAATAAAATAATTCTTGAGACCAGCAATTAGCGTAATGATTATGTCGCTGGACTCCCATGTAGTTGACCACAGTTCAAGTCCTGGACCCGGTGGCTTAAACTCACACTGGGTGCGTGTGCGTGCATGCCCAAGATCCTGAGAGGAGAATGGAGGAGAAGGAATTGCGGCGTGGCCATCCCCCTGGGGGGTGATTTCTCTCCTTCTGTCTCTCTGTGTCTCTCTGTCTTTCCGTTGAGCACACATGCCCTATAGCAAAAACCTCTCTCAAAAAAAAAAGTAAATAAAATAAAATTATTATTAAAAATAAAAGTTCTAAACCTAAAAGGACTTCTTTCTTTCAGCTAATATAATCTTTTTTTGTATACTCCTTAAGCATCATCTTCTGAACATTAATTCTGTTTTTCATACCTAAGATACATATTCTTTTAAAGTTATTCTTAAAGAAACTGCAAAGTAATAGAAAATCAATGCATATTTTATAAAACTTTCAAATTTTCAAAGAAATCA
Source organism: Tupaia tana (assembly GCA_026018925.1). Taxonomy (NCBI): domain Eukaryota; kingdom Metazoa; phylum Chordata; class Mammalia; order Scandentia; family Tupaiidae; genus Tupaia; species Tupaia tana. The sequence continues at coordinate 183,738,207 of JAKSZU010000006.1, forward strand.
CATTAAGCAATTTGTTTATATGCCCATAGATAAGCTTAGTCTTAGTTGAAATCTTAAGTTAATTTTATCATAAACATGTTTTAGTCGATATTTCAAAATGTATTATTTTATTTATCCTAATCAGTCTCCCTGAGCTTATTATAAAGAACCTGAAAACAAATTTTTAGTTGTTATAGCTATTTCTGTAATCTACAACTTCTTTCCTACTATTCATTTCAGCAAAACCCTAATGAAATACTCATTTCCAGAACACAACTGCCCAATTTCTTGAATTCAGCTACTAAAATAAATGACTTAGTAAAACTCACATTGTGACCCACAAAAATGTACTGAAATTTTCTAAAACTACCACCAATAAATGAACCAAAGTTCATTTAGATTTCAACATTCTAAATCTGTTTCTGGCTTTGAAATCTATAACATAGATATAACATAGAAATTAAATATTCCTGCAGTGGGGCAAGCAGGCTCTGGACTCCCACATGACTGACCACAGTTTGAGTCCCAGACCTGGAGGTTGGGCTTGCTTTCTCATTCTCTCTCTCTGGTCAAATTAAAAAATAATAATAATAAATAATTCTTTTTAAAATTTTCAAAAATAGTCCCACAGTTTTACCCATACATGGTACTTATTTATAAGTAACTTCAGGAGAATTTAACAGATAGCCAAGGCTCTATCCTATACCAGTAACTACAGCAGTTTTCTGAGACTTAATCTAACAGTCGCCTCAGCTGTTAACCAAGTGAGTTAAAAATCAATCCCTAGTCAAGACCAGCAGATTGCATAATTGTTACATCGCTGGATTCCCACATAGTCAACTGAGATTCAAGTCCCGGACCTGGAGATTTAAAAGTCACACAAGGAGCATGTGTATGCATGCCCAAAATCTTGAGAAGAAAATGGAGAAGAAAGGATTGCACCATGACCATCCCACCTGGGGGGTGATTTCTAGCTTTCTGTCTGTCTCTGTTGCGAGTGCATATAAACCCTATAGCAAAAAACCTCTCTTTAAAAAATAAAAAAATCCCTAGTCAAGGTTGCCTACAGATTTAACACGCAAGTGTAGTAAACAAAAGGGAAAAAAATTCTTGCATTTGCTAACAGTTTGATAAGATGGCCAAAACTGGCTTAAGAGTCTGAATTGCTCGAGATCAGATGGTAGTACAGTGGAAAAGCAATGAGACTCTCACAGGGATGGTCCTGAGACCTCCCTGTGCCAGGAGCACCTGTGATCTGGGCTGCAGAGGCTAGGAGGGGATCACAAGGTAAAAATTGTGTCCGTCTGTCTTTCTTCTTTCTCATGAAAGAAATACACAAAGGGGCCAGCAGGCAGCGTGGTGGTTAAAGTGCTACACCACCACATGGCTAACCACGGTTGGAGTCCCGGACCTGGCAGCTTGCTTTCTCACTTACTCTCTCTCTTCTTTCTCTCTCTCTGTCTCTCCCTGGTAAGCACACATGCTGTAGCAAATTTAAAATAATAATAATAATCATAAATAAAAATTAAGTAAGTTATTCTTTTAAAAAGTCTGAATTGCTAATTATTAAATATATTTATAAACAATTACATACCTTAGTGATATAAAGATTTTAAATGAATGACAGTAAAAATTCTAATTACATATTAATTGTTAGGGGTTTTTTTCTGTAGTTAGGCTTCTAAATTCTGGATAAGAAAAAAGACAGACATATATTTTACATTAAACACATTACAGAAATGTTTCAAGTGCTTTGGATTTCCAAGTAGTTCAACTGTCAAAATGCCTATACAGTTTTTTCCACTTCTTCTCTCAAGAATTATCTATTTAAATTGATTTTATTATTATATTTTTTGTTTGTCACAGGGCTTAACCACAAGAGAGGATGTGTGCAAGCCACCAGGTTCAGGACTCGAACCATGGTCTGCCATGTGGGAGTTCAGCACCTTAACCACCATACCACCTGCTGGCCCCCCTTTTTATTGAGAGAGATTTCTGCTATAGGGTGCATGCATTCACTGGAGAGACAGAGGGACAGAAAGCAAGAAATCATCCCCACGTGGAATGGCCATGCTGCAATCCCTTGTCCTCCATTCTCCACTTAGAATTTTGGGCGGGCACACATACGCACCTGGTGTGACTTTAAGTCACCAGATCAGGACTCGAATCATGGTTGACTATGTGAGTCCAGCAACATAATCACTATACCATCTGCTGGTCCCACCTATAAAGTTTTTCATTGGAAAGAAAATATAAGGACGTTTCACATCCTCATAAGAAATTTCCATCTGACATAAAGTTATCAGTGTAACCTGTTCCATAATTATAATTTATTATGTGAGTATTTTTATAATACGTTCTCAAACATTATTTTGTTTGCTTCATATACCAATCCTGTTAGAATGTCAGTATCAATTTTCATTTGACAGATCAGTAAACCAGTCCGAAGCACTTAAGTCAGTTCTTTCCCAATGTTAGCGTGTAGAAGACTCATTCAAAGGGCTGGCAGGTGGTGTGGTAGTTAAAAGCGCTGAACTCCCACATGGCTGACCACAGCTCAAGTCCCAGACTTGGCACCTTGCTTTCTCACTTCCCCTCTCTCTCTGTCAGTCTCTTCTGGTCAAATTAAATAATAATAATGGGGCTGGAAGGTGGCACGGTGGTTAGGGGTGCTGGACCACGGCATGGCTGACATGGTTCGAGTCCTGGACCTAGTGGCTTGCTTTCTCACTTTCTCTCTCTCTCTCACTCAGTCCCTCTCTGGTCAAATATAAATAAACAAATAAATGAATAAATAAAGTTAAATAAAAATAACTCTTAACAAATAATAATAAATAAAGACCAGCAGTTGGCATAATGGCTATGTCGCTGGACTCCCATGTAGTTGATCGTGGTTGGAGTCCTGGACCCCATGGCTTAAACTCACGCCGGTGTGTGTGCATGCGTGCCCAAGATCTCTCTCTTTTTTTTTTTTTTGGAGAGGTTTTCGCTATAGGGCGCGTGCGCTCGCCAGATAGACAGAGAGAGACATAGAGACAGAAAGCGAGAAATCACCCCCCCAGGGGGGATGGTCACGCTGCAATCCCTTCTCCTCCATTCACCTCTCGGGATCTTGGGCACGCACGCACATGCGCCCGGCGTGAGTTTTAAGCCACCAGGTCCGGGACGCGAACCGTGGTCGACTACATGGGAGTCCAGCGACATAGCCATTATGCTAATTGCTGGTTCCCTGTGCCCAAGATCTCGAGAGGAGAATGGAGGAGAAGGGATTGTGGCATGGCCATCCCCCTGAGGGGTGATTTCTCGCTTTCTCTCTGTCTCTGTCTTTCTTTCTAGCAAACACACGCACCCTATAGCAAAAACCTCTCCAATAATAATAATTATAAATAAATTTAAATAAAATATTTTGAAAAGAAGAAGAATCACTCAAGCATATGTAAAATTCCAGCATCTTGGTAACCTTCCTTCTTCCAGTGGATTCCAACAATCTGTTTTTCAAATAAACAACAGAGGTGACACTGGCACAGATACTGCCCCTCTCCCCAGCCACCTCTTTTAAGATACTGATTTAAGTAACATAGCTAAGGCTATAAGCAGTCTAAAGCTCTTAAAACAAAACAAAACAAAACAAAACACAACACAACTTTGAATTGCTGTTCCCAACTGTTTACCTGGTAGAGCCTTGCATCGTCATGGAAGATACATAAAAATATAAACAGAAGTATTATATTCAGTTAAGTCAAATAACCTCTTATACTAAACTCCAGTATAAACAAGTTCTAGCAGGTGACAGCTATTGTTTAAATCGCCCCCCCCAAAAAAAATTTATGCATTGAAATCCGGTGAGTCACAGTTGATCCAACTGTGGTGTAGAAAGGTGAGCTCTTTGGGATGTGATCACAGGAAGGATTAAGGTCATCAGGGTGGGGCCCCCATGTGACTCCTCCTGCATTTATAAAGAGAGAGAACAAGACAGACACACACGTGCTTGTCATGTGATGCCCTCTGCCATATTTTTCACCAGGAAGAAGATCCTTATCAGATGTATCCCCCAGACCTCCAAACCACAAGCTGAATAATCCTTGGTTTTTATAAATTACCCAGCTTCAGGCATTCTGTCATTAAGCAGTGGAGAACAGACTGGAAGAGAGACCAAGTTTTTTGGTTTTGTTTGATTATTCAAGAGAGAGCACCTGAGTGCACACGAGAGCGAGAGAGAGAGAGAAAGAGAAAGCGGGAGCACCTCCACAGGGTCAGGTCCCACCCAGATCCCACACTCCTGTCGCCCAGCCTGTCACATCCTGGGCACTTGCATGTGCGTCTGGAGTCTTTTCAAGCTGCCTGGGCTGGGGATTCAAAAGGCAGTGGCCATGTCGGATCCGGCTTCTCCCGAGCAGGCCATTACCAGTGACCGAGTTTCAAGACACTTAAAATTGAGATTATTCTAGTACAACTTACTTTTATCTGTGAAATGTGAGAAAGGCAGATACTCAATTTCATGAATGCTTTAAAATATGAATGTTTAAGTGCAACAATACTGGAAGATTATAAACGATGGACTTATGTGTACAAGAGAAAAACAAACCAAAGCTTTTTTTTTTGGAGAGGTTTTTGCTATAGGGTGTGTGCGCTTGCCAGACAGACAAAAGAGAGACAGAGAGACAGAAAGCGAGAAATCACCCCCCAGGGGGGATGGCCACGCCGCAATCCCTTCTCCTCCATTCTCGTCTTGGGATCTTGGGCACGCACACACACGCGCCGGTGTGAGTTTTAAGCCACCGGGTCCAGGACGTGAACCACAGTCGATGACATGGGAGTCCAGCAACACAGCCATTACGCTAACTGCTGGACCCACCAAAGCTTTTCTTTTCGTATGATCTGGAAACAGTTCACTCTAATGTGTTTCTTAATTTATTTGTCATCAGAAGAGCATCTGGCCTACAAGAAAAGACTGCTAAGTGTGGAAAATGATCCCAATCTTTTGTGAAACTGTAGTTTATTATTAGTTTGTATCTGTAAGTTATTGTTATAAACATCACCTGTAATTTTTGTTATATATAATACAACTTTATAAAAATAACTAAATGCATAGGGAAAACATTATTTTAAGAGTATCTCATAGTTTATATACCATTGTCCTTTTTTTTTTTTGAACAGATTTTTTCCTATAGGGCGTGTGACCTTGCCAAAAAGACAGAGACAGGGAGACAGAAAGCGAGAAATCACCCCCCTGGGGGATGGCCACTCCGCAATCCCTTTTCCTCCATCCTCCTCTCAGGATCTTGGGCACACACAGACACGTGCCCGGCATGAGTTTAAGCCGCAGGCTCCAGGACTTGAACCAGGGTGGACTACATGGAAGTCCAGCGACATGGCCATTACGCTAACTGCTGGTCCCAATATACCATTGCCCTTTATTGAATGAGGAGTCAGAATTTAGGTGCCACAGGTACCTAAAGGACATAATGAAAAAAATCAGATAAAAATATACAAGCCCTCAGTTCATACTTTGTGAATATGCTAAAAGCCATTGAACTGTACACTTAAAGTGACCTTTATAATACATAAATTATAACTCAACTTTACAAAAGGAAAAGGAACACTGAGAAAATTTCAAACCCTCATATTTGCCAATAATTTCAAACTTGTAAAACATGTTGGTGTTACTATTAAAGAGCATTAATTATTTTTGCCTTACATCATAGATGCTAAAAAGCACTGTAGAAACAACTGAGTGCATGGACGGATTACTAGTGCATATGATTTAAATAAGATTTTAATGCTACTGTCTATGTATTTGTTCTCAAATTTTTCATTGTAGTACCACTTTATCCATCTTTTATAAGTAGGGCTATCTTCGATTCTATTTTTGTTTCTTAAACAGGTATATACGCAGTACGTAACACACAGATGGTTATCTTTTTGTTATTATTTTTTTCGGAGAGGTTTTTGCTATAGGGCCGTGTGCGCTCACCAGAAAGAGAGAGAGAGACAGAGAGACAGAAAGTGAGAAATCACCCCCCAGGAGGATGGCCACGCCTCAATCCCTTCTCCTCCATTCTCCTCTTGGGATCTTGGGCACGCACGCACACGGGCCCGGCGTGAGTTTAAGACATGGGTCCAGGACTCAAAATGCGGTCGACTACATGGGAGTCCAGCGACATAGCCATTTTGCTAACTGCTGGTCCCCAACACATGGACGGTTATTAAGCAGTAGACTGAACACAGACGACTCTCTCCACTCTACTTCTTAACTACCTACAAGACCTCAGTCAAGTCAGTAACTTACCTTCTCTGCCCCAACTTTCACAGGGCTGCGGCGAGAATGAAATACACCAGCACATGTAAAGTGCTCAGAACTGTACCTGGTGCTTAATAAGCATACCGGGTTGTCTACTTTAATTGCATAATTATTATTTTTATGAGACATGGCATCTCAGCTCAGACACTTCATTATAAATCCTGACAATATTAAAATTCAATTTACCAATGAGCTCAAACATGTAGAAAAGTTGGGCATAAAATCATATTAAGTAGCCTCAGTGTTTACACTACATCTACTCCCCTCACCGATCCAATTTTCTTCAACTCTGAGTCATGACTACCTTCTCTCCTGACTCATCACTTAGAAAGGTAGACAGTCTGGAACACACCGAAAGGCATTTCTTAATCTACCTGGATTTATGAAGTTTACTAAGTGGAACATACCCTATATCATGTTCAGGAAATATAATGAATAGTTATGATCTAAACTGTGTTCCCTCAAAAGTTCTTTCTGTACATTAAATGCTCCTTTATTCTCCTTTTACCATCCTGAGTTCAAACTAGGGAGTAGATGTTATAATTCCACCAGAACAGAAAAATAATTTATCATGTAAATAAATTAAAAACCCACATTTCCTGACCAGTGGCCAAACATAAATTGTGCTGATGGTCTAGGGTTCCAAATTTTGCCTAGCAAGCCGTAGATCGGAGGGTCGGATCAATCTCTGAACCTATCAATTTGACCTTAATTTCTATTCAATTTCATATTTTCACTACTTTCCCCATTCAGATATTTATATTATTTAAGATAACCTTTCATTTAAAAAAATTACAGAAAAAATGAAGGGAACTATGTTAAATAATGCAAGGTCGGGTGACTTTCGAAAGCTCTTAAAAGCCTTTCCATAAATGCATACATACACCAAAAGAGTACAGAAATGTTTAGAATATTGTTCTTTTTTTTTTTTTTTTCTTTTTTCTTTTTTTGGAGAGGTTTTTGCTATAGGGCGCGTGCGCTCGCCAGACAGACAGAGACAGACAGAGAGATAGAAAGCAGGAAATCACCCCCCAGGGGGGATGGCCACGCCGCAATCCCTTCTCCTCCATTCTCCTCTCGGGATCCTGGGCACGCACGCACACGCGCCCGGCGTGAGTTTAAGCCGCCGGGTCCGGGACTCGAACCGCGGTCGACTACGTGGGAGTCCAGCGACATAGCCATTACGCTAACTGCTGGTCCCCTAGAATATTGTTCTTTACCTTCTATATGATCTTGAGTCATTTAAATTCTAAGATTCTATTTTTTTCCTCCAGAAATGAGGATAAAAGAGTAGCTGTAACTACCATATGGAATTTGCTGTGAGCCTTAATTAAGACAGCACATAAAGCTTGTTAACCAACCAATGCAAACAGAAGCTTTAAGTATATGGTAACTTTTATATTTAAACCAAAACTTCAGTGCCACTTCTACCTACTGAAAGGTTATATTTTCTAAAGTAATTATATCTATTAACTCATTTATGCAAACTTATTCCATGGCATTAACTTCACAGGCAATTTGAGAACAAGTGAGTAATTGTCTAGAAACACTTCCCAACTATTCTTCCACTTGAGCTTGGTACCCTGCTCAGGAACTAGACTATACTTATCACTGTACTTACTATATTTTCTTATATTACTTGAGAGCACTTCGTGGGCATTTCTATATCCCCGTTCTGCAGCCGAATAGTTCCTAACCCTGACATACACTGAAATTACCGGGGGAACTTGTAGAAGTATCAATGCCTAAGATCCATCCAAGACCCATTAAATCATAAGGGCAGTAGGCAGCAGGTAGAGTGGAGGTTAAGGCACTGGATCCAATATGGCCAACTCCACGGGTCGAGTCTTGGATCTGGCAACTGGAAAAACATGCCAGGCATGTGTGCCCAAAATCCCAAGAAGAGAATGGTAGAGAGGAGACTGTGGTGTGGCCATCCCCTGGGGGGGTAATTTCTCATTTTCCCTCTCTCTTTCTCTCTGTGTGTCTCTCTCCAGCAAGCACACATGCTCAACAAAAACTTTAAATAAATAAGGGCAGGAAAGATGAAGACAAAGAATCAGCATGGAGGGAAGAGCACTTTCTTAAGCTCCTTGCAGATTACCAATGTGCTGCCGGAGTTAAAAACCACTGCATTCTGATACTTAAATACTATGCAGTTATGCATACATGTATGTGAGAACATGCAAAACTGGGTCTAGAAACATATACGAGGCTTGAGTCAAAACTCTCATCCTCAGTTTCTCCCAACCCAATCAGAAGAGAAAGTGAGAAGCCAGTCAGCCACCACACCCACCAGGGTATGGTCAGGCCACAATCCTCTCCTCCATTTTCCCCAACTGCCCTTCAGGATTTTGGACATGCGCACATACAAACACACACACACACACACACACACACACACACCCTATTCTGTTTTTCAGGTCTCTTGGTTTGGGACTGGAACCCACAGTCAGTCATGTGGGAATCCAAGCACCATAACCACCACACCACAGGCTGGCGCAAAATACACAGTATTTCTTTTTTTAAAAAGAATGGTTTATCTAGTTTTATTTATTCATTCATTTATCTTCATTTGACCAGAGAGAGATACAAAGAGAAACAGAGAAGTGAGAAAGCAAGCCCCTAGGTCCAGAACTTGAACTGTGGTCGGCCATGTGGGAGTGTCCAGTGCCTTAACCACCAACCCACCTGCTGGCCTCAAATATTTTTTAAAATAATTATTTATTTAATTTTTTATTATTATCATTTTTTTTTATTTGACCAGAGAGAGACAGAGAGAGAAAGGGAGAAAGCAAGCTGCCAGGTCCAGGACTTGAATCCAGTGCTCTCGACCACCATGCCACCTGCCAGCCCCCAATACACAATATTTCTAATAAATAATTAGTTACAGGCTGCATTAAGGTGATCTGTAAACAGTTAACCCAGTAGTTTTATTTTTTCTTCACATAATTATGTCTAGTCTTCTTCCTAAATTACATCCCTGCTCCTTGAGAATAAACTCCTTTATTCTTGTTTCCTCCAGTGCTTAGGAAGTGTCTCGTACACAGACATGCAACAAACATCTGACTGATGAGATAAGCATCCACAGAAACTACCGGCAGAGCATAGGTCTCATACAAATTGTCCAATTCAGGCTAATTATTACCCAAATGAAATAGAAAAAGCAAAACCTGAGAAAACAGGGGTTTTGTTTATTTGTTTGTTTTGTCTCTTAGCAAATGAGATCAACTTAGGTATATCCCATTAAACACTGGATATTTGGACTTTCAGAGTCATCAAACACAGAATCCACTCTCTCTCCAACCTTCCTCAGCCAGTTTCAGTTTTTGACCTGCTTCCATGCTAAATCTATCTTCTAGTTGATTTTGGTATCTTTAGCAGCTATCAGGTACTTTTACAACAATAATATATAATACTTTTCAACTAGTAAAATGAGTTAAAATCATAATGAATGTGTTATACAGATGTTTAATAAGTACTTCTGAAAGAAACTGTCAACCACTAAAACAGGCTGTCTACATACAAACTACATGTTAATCTATTAATATAAACTTGGCTGGGAATACTGTCTGAAAATCATAGTCTTACTCAAGATAAAATGCAAGTCTATTTTTGACTGTTGACAGATTTTCACCATTTTACAATATTTTCATAACTAAAAAGCTTGTAAAATATGTTTTTTCAAAACACAAGGGCTAAATTATATTACAGAAGAAATGCTATAGCAGCTGGCACTCTCCTCATTAAGACTACTAGATGAGGGACCAGCAGGTGGCACGGTGGTTGAGGGTGCTAGACTCCCACATGGCCAATTGTGGTTTGAGTCCTGGTTCTGGTGGCTTTCTCTCTATCTCTCTTTCTCACTCTGTCCCTCTCTGGTCAAATTAAAATGAATAAATAAAATAAAGTTAAATTTTAAATTTATTTTTAAAAAATACTAAATGAATAGCACACAATTCTAAAAAAAATCAATATTTATGGGGCTACCAAGTGGCACAGTGGTTAAGGCACGGAATCCCACATGGCCAACCACTTCAAGTTCCAGACCTGATGGCTTGTTTTCTCACTTTCCCTCTGTCTCTGTCTCTCTGATGAACACACGTGCCCTACAGCATATTTTAAATAAATAAAATAAAATAATTATTTTAAAAAATAAAGAATTTTTATAATTATTTAACTTTATTATTTTATTTTTTTAAAAAAGAATGATTTATTTAACTTTATTCATTATTTTTTTTTTTTGGAGAGGTTTTTGCTACAGGGTACGTGCGCTCGCCAGAAAGACAGAGACAGACAGAGAGACAGAAAGCGAGAAATCACTCCCCGGGGAGATGGCCATGCCGCAATCCCTTCTCCTCCATTCTCCTCTCGGGATCTTGGGCACGCACGCACACGCGCCCGGTGTGAGTTTAAGCCGCCGGGTCCAGGAATCGAACCACGGTCGACTACACGGGAGTCCAGCGACATAGCCATTACGCTAACTGCTGGTCCCATTAAATTTTTTTTTGACCAGAGAGAAAGAGGAGAGAAAGAAAGCAAGCCACCAGGTCTGGGACTCAAACCATGGTCGGCCATGTAGGACTGTCCAGCGTCTTAATGACCTTACCACCTGCTGGTCCCCTTTATTATTTTATTTTCATTTGACCAGAGAGGGACAGAGGGAGAGAAGGTTGGGACAGGGAGAGTGAGAAAGCAAGCCACCAGGTCCAGGACTCAAACCACAGTTGGCCAGAGTCCACATTACCTGCTGGCCCCAAAAATCAACGATTTAAAGATAAGGAAATGGGGCTAGCCAGTTGTGTGTAGTTGGGGCAGCTGGATCCCACAGGGCTGACTGTTGTGGTGGTTTGAGTCCTGGATCTGGTGGCTTGAAGAACATGCTAAGTGTGTGTGCAAATGTGTCAGGAATCCCCAGAGGAGAACGGAGGAAGGGACTGAGGTGTGGCCATCAATCTGGGGGGTGGGATTTCTCACTTTCTCCAGTGAGTACACCCGTGTGCTCTATAGCAAAACTAAAAAATTGTAATAAAAAGGTCTACCTTTATGATATATGTTTTTGCAACATATATTTTACTTTAAAATAATCTCAAAACTTATTTTTAAAAGACTGAAAATGTGAGAAGGAACCACTCAGAAATTATACCTGTTAATGAGACACTGTGGTAAAACATTACCATGTTTTGTTGGGTCCTACAGCTTAAAACAGAGCCATAGTTACCAGTAAGAGAAAGCAGTGCTCAATTCCCTATTCAATAAAAAAGGTTCAAATTCCACAGGCAAAAAAAAAAAAAAAAAAAAAAGAAAAGAAAAATGGTACCCTGGGTTGTTTGTTTTTAAGAAAGATTAAATTTAGGAGCTGCCAACACCCAAACGAAAAACATTCCAAAGTATTAGACTCAGTTGTAGTGGGGAGTCATCTACATTCTCTGCACTATGCTCCTTTACTCAAAGCCAGAGTCCTAACAAAGGATGTTTCTTAGGACACAAGATACACCTTACTTCATTCCTCCAACAAACATTAGTCTTGCTTAAAAAAACAAACAAGCAAAAAAGCCCTTGAAAAATCATTTTAGCACAAGCAGCCAGAAAAAACGTGAAGATTAACATCTGCCAAGGTATCTCCCAAAATGAGCCCCCTGTCAGATGAAGAATAAGGAAAACAGTGAACATGACAAATTCGTTTATCTGGACCATCAGCTACTTTTAAAAATAAAGTTGCGGAATGTAGCTGTTCCAAAACCTTGTCTTCAATTTCCTCTTAATCTTCATATTTCAACTTAAAAAAAAAAACTGGAAATTTGATTACCACTCTTATGAATTCCTTTTAAAACAATTTAATGAATAACAGATCTTCTGTGCAAGTAGCAAACCGCAGAGGACAGTATTCCTGGCTGATAAAAATCTATCTGAAACACTCATATAAAAATGCATTCTACAAAGACACATTGTGATTATCCAGGTACAGAAATCATATTTAGAGTTAAACATTTGGACATATTTGATATACACCCTTTTTTCAAATGCTTTTAGTTATACCACAATTAAAGTTAGTAAATTCTCAATAGTTAATGAGTAGTGGCAAAGCTGAATGAATAAGAAATGGTGGGGAGGGAGAACTAAAGAGCCAAAGAGAAAAAAGATACAGCTTTTGGTGAAAACAAAGTAGCTGAACCACTTCCCCAAAACTTCGAGCTGCTATGGATATAACCAAAACTTGTTTGAAGCTGTGTTGTTTCAGAGGAAGGTGCGATTATATACTAATTTAAAACTTTTTACCAGCCATTCTAATAGGAAGATGCTGGCGCCTCCAGAAACGTTTGCAGGCTGCTCAAAAATACCAAAACAAACCCACAAGAAAACCAGTACCACGAATGTTTCCAGATACAGATTTGTGAGTGGCTATTCATCCCTATGGTCCTAAATATCACTCAGAAATTAACTGTGCTCTGGGGCGCCCAATTCATCAACAGTCGGTTTATACATGAAATAGCGCATGCACTCGTTTGACTATACTCATCTTGCATTCATCGCGAGATAAAGTTGTCTTGGGTGTTGCTACAGCCTCGTTTCCTTTGCAGGTGTTATTAAACATTGCTAACAGAGGAGATCAACAATCTGATCCCTGGAAATCAACACGTGGGAAACTAGAGAATGTCGTCATCACCACAATCAATTTTTTTAACTGATCAAGCATAAGCAAGCAAGTCTAGGTCGGCTAGTCCTGAAGCCAGACGTCTTTGCACTCCTGTAAAGAAGGATCCAGCGGGAAGCCTGAAAAGCACGTGTCCTACTTTGGGGTTAGGGAACTTCCCAGGAAGCGTTTGTTTGGAGTACAACTCCGTCACCCTGGCCAGCCCAACTCGGTGAAAGGATAGGAAGTGCGAGCTAGAGAGCTGTGGGCCCCGGAGACCAGGACGCTCCCCGGCAGAAGACACAAGGTGGCGGCCGCTGGCCACAGACCGGCCGCCGGCGCCGCGCTCACCTCTGCGGCGGGGATGTTGACCACGCCGGTGGATCGCCGCTTCTCCCGGAGCTTCCTCTTCTCGATCTGCCCCTTGCCTTTCCTGGCGCTGGGGCCCGAGCTCTTGCCTTTCTCCGGGGCGCTGTCCGGCTCCTCCTCGTCGCCCGGTGGCGGCTGTGCACCCGAAGCGGCCGCAGCCGGGGGCTCTTCCTCCGGCCCGCGGCGGCCCGGAGCGGCCCGGGGCAGCGCGGCGGAGGCCACGGCGCAGTTCACGCCCCCGGGGCCGGGGGCGGCAGGTGCGGCCGCGCCGCCCGGGACGTTGTTGTTGAGCTCGCTGGCGGCGGCGGCAGCCGAGGTGCCCAGCGCCCCGGCCGGGGGCTTCCCAGCCGCGTCGCCGCTGCCCCCGCCCGGGGCGGCCGGGCCCGGGGGGTTCTGCTTGGCGCGCATCTTCTCCCGCTTCGCTTTCCACTCCTCCAGGAAGTCTGTGGTGCTGCCGCTCAAGCTGCCGCTGGTTCGGTAGCCACCAGTCGCCATATTCCCAGCGGGCCGGCCGGGCGCTCACCTCTGGCCGCCCACCCTGGCTGCAGCCGCGCCGCCTCTTCCTTCCCGCCGCCCGAAGGGTGCGAGGAGACGACCCCTGCGCGCAGGGCGGCCGCTGCTCGGAGCAGCTGGCGGGTCTGCGGGAAACACAAAAGGGGACCGGGAACAGCGTGAGGTCCTGCCCGGCCCGAGGGTCCGCCCCTCCGCCGCACCACTTACAGCCCCCCTGGAGCGCGCCCGCTGCCCCGCCGGCGAGCTGCTGCCGAGTCCCCACCCTGCAAAGTTCCTCCGACGCACCTACACCGCGGGCCCGCCGATCACCGCCCCTCGAGAGGAGGAGAGAGGGTGACCCCACCCCCGTGCAGCCCGCCCCATCCCCTCCAGGGTCCGCGCCTGCGGCGGTCGGCGGACCCGGGCCAGACCCCGCCACCTGTTGGCCCACCCGACTGCATGTCCACGCTCCGGCCACCGACACCCCCAAACTCCGGGCGAGGCGCGCAGCCCTAGTCGGCTCGCGGAGGAGGCGGGGACCCAGCTGTCCAGGGAAGCCGGGAAGGGGACTGGGGCACGAGTCGAGCCCAGGCGGCCCGGCAGCCCCTTACCAGGAGTCTGGGGGGACGAGGCTGGGGCCGGGAGTGGCCGCCCAGGTGACCGGGAGCTGCCGCGGGCTCCGGCGTGGAGCGAAGGGAGCCACGGCTAACTCGCCGTCCGGAGCTCCGGCAAGTCGAACTAGGAGGGGAGAAAAAGGAGGAGGGAGCGAGGGGCGGGAGGGCAGCCGAGCGGCGCCGAAGCGCGGGCGGAAAGGGCCGAGGAGGCGCGCGAGGGGCGCGGCGCGCGGGGGCGGGGGGTCGTGCCTGCCGACGCCCCGCCCCGGCGCTCAGGTGTGCGCGTCCTGCCCGCCCCGCGCCCGCCACCAGTCCCGGCAGGTCCGGCGGCGCATTCCTGGGCTAGCAGCCTCGCGGCGTTCGGCCTCTGGGCGCCGCGGACTCCGGCCGGGCCGGGACGACGCTCCACGCCCTCCTCCCTGCTCCCTTCGCCTCTCGTCTCCCACCACTCTTCCTTTTAAGTATAAGCCGATAATTCAAGGGAAAGTCTCAAATGCCGCCGTCTGATGGGGGAAAGTGCCATGGACTTCTGATGATTCAAGGCCTGACTGGCCTGGATGGGAAAATGCCCACGCGTCCCTTTTCCTCGTCGCTGCTCCTTTCTGGATGTACTAGGATAACGGGAGAATAGAAAAAAACTGAAACAAACTCAGCACCCTCCTTTTAAGAAAAGTCTATGGTATCCTGGTTAAAAAAAAAAAAAAAAAGGTTTGCCTAAAAGGAGATTAAAAAGTCAGCAAATTATCAGGAGTTTGCTACTTTAGGCTTGCAGGAGAAATCAAAATTCATTTCAACAATCGATTGCATTTGTGATCCCAATTTTTTAAGTTCATTTTTCTTTTGTGCAAGAGACAAGCCATTTCCACAGGGCCAGATGCTGCCACCTCCAGCCTTTTTCCCAGGCAGCCAAGCTCACCGGCCTGTGAGAGTGGGACCAGACCAAAGCAGGATCTTCCATGTGGCTCCCAGCATTGCAGAGCTTGGCTTTATGGTCTGCCACTGGGGAGATGATCCCAATATTATTTAGAGTTTTCCTCTTAACCCCGTCTCTACCGAGACCTCCTCTTTACAGACTGAGTTTAGCAGCAAAGCTCACTACCCAAGTACTAAAGCTGCCCTGATTCTGACTTGAGATGAACTTGGGCTGTGATTGTCTCTATTTTTCCATCCTTCACATGCCAAAGGGTCAGTCTTGGCAGATGCAAGGCATTAAGATTTATGGAATCCGGGCGGGGTGGGTGGCAACTGACAGGCGCCTAAGGAAGACTGACTTCACTATATCTAGGTAATGCCAAGAGGCACCTCTTTGTCCTGGGCTATAGATGCCAGGTCTTCATGTAGTAGACAGAGTGCCCGAGTGACACTCCTACCTACCATAGATCTTCCTTTCTAGTCCTGTGTTGCCAGGTTGCACATGGCAGGCGGGCAATCAGTGTGTGCCTGCAACAGGAATGGGAACAAAAAATGACACACATGCTCTGTGTTCTCAGAACCGGGTCCCACAGCTCGGGGCTTTAGTCTGGCTGTTGACGTAAATATAGAGGTAACTTGGAGAGAGGGCTGGAAAAATACTTGGAAAAACTGAAGAACTCTCTTGGGAATAGGTTTAAAAAACTGATGGACTGGGGACCAGTAGGTGGTGGTGGTTCAGACGCTGGACACTCCCACAGGGCTGACCGCAGTTCAAGTCCCAGACTTGGTGGCTTGCTTTCTCACTCCCCCATCCTCTCTCTGTCTGTGTCTCTCGCTGGTCAAATTAAAATAAAATAAATGAATAAATGAAATTAGATAAACAATTCTTAAAAAACACAAAAAACTGATGGGCTAGTACCAATGTGGGCACACCTGAAATTCTTCAATGGCACATTTGTTATTTTGTTTTGGAATTTTAAAAGGAGAGAGAGAAATGAGCATGAAACATATTCATATACTTCTATCAGAGGATTTTCTCTGAGAGAGGCTGCAAAATAGAGTAGAAAGAAGATATAGTCAGCCTGGGTACAAAGCATACCAGAAAACTTCAGGAAGTTCACCAAAAAATGGAATTAAAGTACAAGTTTATTTGGTTGTAAAAATTTTTAGAATCCAGGCATGGCTTATTCATAATACCTATTTTCTATTAATTTTTGGAAGATCCCCTCTTAAGTACCTGAGAATATCTTGGGCATGTTGTTTAAATTCTCTCAAGCTTGACTTTTGTTACTGTAATATTAGTAATTACAGCACATTTTGGGCTATTTTTCTGTTTTTGTTTGTTTTTTAGAGAAATTTTTCCTATAGGGCATGTGAGCTCGCTGGAGAGTCAAAAAGTGAGAAATCAACTGCTGGGGGGATGGCCACACTGCAATCCCTTCTCCATTCTCCTCTCCGGATTTTGGGCACCCACGCACACATGCCCACCATGAGTTTCAAGCCACCAGGTGCAGTCGACTATGTGGGAGTCCAACAATGTAGCCAATTATGCCATGTGCTGGCCCCTGTTTAGCATGGTGGTTAAGGGCGCTGGACTCCCAAATGGCTGACCATGGTTCAAGTCCCAGACCTGGTGGCTTATTTTCTCACTTTCCCTCTCTCTTACACACTCTCTAGTCAAAATAAAATAAATAAATAAATAAAGTAATTATTTTTTAAAAAACAGGTAAATAAATAAATAAAATAATTCTTTAAAAAGAAGAATTGACAGCCACGTAGGGGCCAGCAGATGGCATAGCGGTTATGGGGCTGGATTCCCACGTGTCTGACCACCATTTGAATCCCGGACCCTGTGGCTTGAAAATCATGCTAGGCACATGTGCATCTGGACCCAAAATCCTGAGAGAAGAATGGAGGAGAGGGGATTGTGACATGGCCATCTCCGGGGGGCAGGGATGGGTGTGATTTTTCGCTTTCCTCCTCACTGTCTCTGTCTCTCTGTCTCTCTCTTCAGTAAGCGCATTACACCCTGAGGCCAAAAACAATTAAAAATAAACTCTTAAAAAAATTGACAGGCATGTAAAGTATGCTTGATTCAAGGCAGGGACTCAATAAACATAGTGCTTTCTGTTAAGAGGATATCAAGCACAGTCTAGTCTCTAAGGACCGTGTGAGAGGCAAGAAAGAGAAGATCTGAATAAACAATGTGACCTGGAAACAATAGACTTTGAATGAGCTAGGATCGTGCTTATGTCACATAAAGTTGTCACTACATCTCTTAAAACTGTTCTCTTCATATTAATAGACTCCGAGTCAGGAATATTGGCCACTACTGAGTGTGTGACTCTGGACACATTCCTTAACTTTTGTGCCTCTGTTTACTTACATATAAAATGGGGATAATAATACTTCCTACGGTGTGAGAGTGTTGTGAAAGTGCCTGAGGTCTTTAGATAAAAGGCAGTGTGAGTACCAGTGTAGTTATTATTAGTTCATAAAATGCTGTATGAACCATGGATGAAAAGAGATTACTGAGGTACAATACACTGTATTATATTATTGTTATCATACCTTTTGCCTTTTCCATTCTTCCTCTTTTTTTAACTTTTTGCTAAAGGGCATGTGTGCTCGCCAGAGAGATAGGGAGAGACAGAGAGACAGAAAGCGAGAAATCACCCCCTGGGAAGGATGGTCACGCTGCAATCCCTTATCCTCCATTCTCCTCTTGGGGTTTTGGGCACACACCCACATGCATCTGGTATGTGGTTTAGGCTACCGGATCCAGTACTTGAACCACAGTCGACTACGTGGGAATGTAGCGTCTTAACCATTACACCATCTGCTAGTCCTGCCTTTTCCATTCTTAATATTCCCCAAAATATTTTGCACAGCCAGACTGCTTCCAGCATCGCACCAAAACATTTAGCTGGATCAATGCCATATTGCACAATGTTTGCATATCATCGATCTTTAGATGTAGCATTCTGAGGAAATAATTCTCAAAGACTCAGAGTTTGCTTTCTCAACCTTGACACTATTGACACTTGGGACTGGATAATTCTTTGGGGAATCGTCCCACCCATTGTAAGATGTTTAACAGCATTCTTTGCATCTACCTGCTAGAAACCAGTAATGTCCCCCACCCCCATTGTGACATTGCCAAAAGTTCTATGAAAGTCAAAATCGTCCTCAGTTGAGAACCTCCAATTTGGCCTAAAATAACTAAGTTTAGTGATCTACCTGCCCTGAAAAACAAAGTGTTGGGAGGACAATTCCATGACCTGATGGTTAGGGCAGCTGGATCCTACATGGCCAACCCCGTGATATGAGTACCACACCCAGCAGCTTGAGAAACACACTGTATATATGCCCCAAAACGCCAAAAGAGGGCGAGGAGAAGAGATTATGGTGTGACTATTCCCCCAAATAGAGGTGATTCCTCCTCTCTCTCTCTCTTCCTCTGTCTCTCTAGCTAGCTCATATGCCCTCTAGTAAAAAATCAAACAAAGAAACAAACAAAGGGAATTGTGAGTATGCTAACAAATAAAAGGACTTACTATGTCAGAATGAAACTTATTCTAAATGTTAAGTCTTAACGTTTTCCAGACAGTGGATTAGATGTGGTATGAAATAGCCTCTATGTGCTGAAACAATTAATAGTACGTTGGAACATAACCCTTTTGTCTTCAGTGCAAATATTTCTGGAACATAAGCAATTCATCCTCCAAAATAAAAATAATACATATACACAGTATAAAAAAGGGAAATTCTTTTCTAAAGAATTGTTTAACCTTATTATTATTATTTAATAATTATTTCATGTATTCATTCATGTCTTTTAATTTGAGCAGAAAGAGAGACACACACACTCAGACAGAGAGGAAAAGTGAGAAAGCAAGCCCCCAGGTCCAGGACTTGAACCGTGGTCAGCCATGTGGGACTGTCCAGCACCTTAACCACCATGCCACCTGCTGGTCCCCTAACTTTATTATTATTATTTTAATATTTCCAGAGAGAGACAGAGAGAGAGAGAGAAAGAGAGAGGGAGGGAGGGAAAGTGAGAAAGCAAACTTCCAGGTCTAGTACTTCGCATTATGGTCGACCATGTCAGAGTCCAGCTCCCTTAACCACCACGCCACCCACTGGCCCCGGAAATTCTTTATTTCTACAAAAATTATAACAAAGGGAACAATCTCCAACCTAACTTTCCCACTCCCAAAACTCTACCCGGGATTTTGAATTCTTTTAACTGATTCTGTTAATGTAAATATTCTTTTCTTTTTAAGAGATTTTTGCTATAGGGCACCTGCTCTTGCCAGAGAGACAGAGAGAGACAGAGAACAAGAAGTCGCCCCCTCCCCAGGGAGGGTTGGCCACACTGCAATCCCTTCTCCTCCATTCTCCTTTTAGGATTTGGGGTACACATGCACATGTACCCAGCACGAGTTTTAAGTTGCTGGGTCCAGGATTTGAACTGCGGTTGACTACGTGGGATTCCAGCAACATAACCATTAGGTCATCTGCTTGTCTCATTTGTTTTTATTTTTTAAATGACCTTATCTGCCATTCTACTTGATTTTTTCCATTTTCAGGCATTTTGCCATAGTAAAAAGAGATTTACATGTTTACAGGTGCCCCAACTTACAATAGGATTACATCTCAGTAAGCTCAAACTATCATAAGTCAAAAAATGCATTTCACACACCTACCCTACCTTAAATGTGCTTAGGACACTTACATTTCAGTTTACAGTTGGGCAAAAGCATCTAGTAACACAGTACACTGGGGTAATATCTTACTGCCTACTGCTAGCCTGGGAAAAGGTCAAAATACAGCTTTCACTTGAATTCATATTGCTCTTGCACCATCAAAAAGTGAAAAAAACTGGGACCAGCAGTTGGCATAATGGCTATGTCACTGGGCTCCCATGTAGTTGACCGCGGTTCAAGTCCCAGACCCAGTGGGTTAAATTCAGGCCGGGCGTGTGTGTGTGTGTGTGTGCCCAAGATTTCAAGAGGAGAATGGAGGAGAAGGGATTGTGGCGTGGCCATCCCCCCTGGGGGGGGATGATTCTTTGCTTTCTGTCTCTCTGCCTCTCTCTGTCTTTCTGGCGAGCGCACGCGCCCTATAGCAAAAGCTTCTCAATAAAAACAAAGTGAAAAAACTGGAAATTGAACTACTTTAAATCAGAGTCTGTCTGTAAAACTCCCACTAAATTTATATCATGTATTTTATTGCATAAACACTCAATGTTTATGTATATGACTATACAGATATTGTTCACAACTGAGATACATGATGTATCCTAATTGCATTTCTTTGAGGGTTGTTTTACAACTGTTTTTCCTCGTTGTACAACTATTTCATTTTCCTGCCATTAAATCTTGCCTCTATTTGGGGATTAGCAGATGGCGTAATGGTGATGTCACTGGACTCCCATGTAGTCCATCGTGGTTTGAGTCCCAGACCTGGTGGCTTAAAACACGCTTGGCGCATGTGTGTGCACGCCCAAAATTCTGAGAGGAGGATGGAGGACAAGGGATTGCAGCCTGGCCATCCCCTCTGGGGGGTGATTTCTCACTTTCCATCTTTCTGTTTCTCTCTGCCTCTCCGGCAGCGAGCATATGCGCCCTACAGCAAAAACCTCTCTACAAAAACAAAACAAAACAAAACAAAACAAAAAAAACTTGCCTTTATTTTTTTTTTGAATCATTGACTTATTTTTCTATATACTATTTGCAAATTTACATCCCAAATCTCCTGCTATTACTGCAGTTCATTGCATTGGATAGTCTATCAGTCCTACTTCCATTTTTATTGGTGATATCTCTCCCGGAGCCTTCCAGTCCCTGCTTTAGTCTGGATTGATTATTCCACCCCTACCACCATAGGGCATGAGTACTCACCAAAAGAGACATAGTGCAAGGGAAAATGAGAAATCACTCCCTAGAGTGTTATGCCTTCCCCTTCCGTCTGATTTCCTTTTTTTTTTTTTTTTTTAAGAATTATTTAGGGACCAGCAGTTAGCGTAATGGCTATGTTGCTGGACTCCCATGTAGTCGACCACGGTTCAAGTCCCGGACCCGGTGGTTTAAATTCACGCCGGGCTCATGTGCGTGTGTGCCCAAGATCCCGAGAGGAGAATGGAGGAGAAGGGACTGTGGCGTGGCCATCCCCCCTGGGGGGTGATTTCCCGCTTTCTGTCTCTCTGTCTCTGTCTGTCTGGCGAGCGCACACACCCTATAGCAAAAACCAGTCCAAAAAAAAAAAAAGAATTATTTAATTTAATTTAATTTAATTAATTAATTTATCTTAATTTGACTAGAGAGATTAAGAGAGAGGGAAAGCAAGAAAGCAAGCCACCAGGTCTGGGATTCAAACCTTAGTCGGCTATGTGGGAGTCCAGCACCCTTAACCATCATGCCACCTACTAGCCCCAACCCCACATGATTTTCAAGGTGCTATCCCAGACTTGAACCAGAGTTAGCCATGTAAGATCTAGCCCTTTAACCACTATGCCACCTGCTGGGCCAGTCTGGATTGATTTTAAGACTCTGTTCTGTGGTCATCCAAGGATTATGCTCCCCTAATATTCTGGGAGTCGTTTCCTGTGTGACTTCTTTTTTCCTGAGTCCCATTTTTTACTTTCTCATTTCTTTTTTTTCAGAGACAGATTTTGCTATAGGGCTTGTGCACTCACCGGAGAGACAGACAGAGACAGAAAGCAAAAAGTCACCCCCCTCCCCCGAAGGACAGCCACTCCGCAATCCCTTCTCCTCCTTTCTCTTCTTAGGATCTTGGGCTCGCACACCCATGTGCCTGGTGTGAGTTTTTTTATTTTGTTTGTTTGTTGGGAGAGGTTTTTCTATAGGGCACGTGCGCTCACCAGACAGACAGAGAGAGACAGAGAGACAGAAAGCGAGAAATCACCCCCCAGGGGGGATGGCCACGCTGCAATCCCTTCTCCTCCATTCTCCTCTTGGGATCTTGGGCACACACGTACACGCGCCTTGCGTGAGTTTTAAGTCACCGGGTCCAGGACTCGAACCGTGGTTGACTACGTGAGAGTCCAGCGACATAACCATTACACTAACTGCTGGTCCCTGTTTGTTTGTTTTTTAAGAGAGATTTTTGCTATAGAGCAAGTATACTCACTGAAGAGACAGAGAGAGACAGAAAATGAGAAATCACCATCCCAGGGGGGAAGGCCACACCACAATCTCTTCTCCTCCATTCTCCTTTTAGGATTTTGGGCATGCACGCACACACGCCTGGCATGAGTTTTAAGCCTCTGGGTCCAGAACTCGAACCACGGCCAACTATGTGGGAGTCCAGCGGCCATTATGTCATCTGCTGGTCCCTTACTCTTTCTCATTTTTACTCCTGATTTTCATGAAGTACATCCTCAGTAAATTCCGGAAATAATTTAACTCATTGTAGGCCATGTGGGATAGGAAATGTTTTTGTTTTTGTTTTGTTTTGTTTATTATTTTGCAATAGACATGCTCTCATGGTAGAAAGAGGGAAAGTCAGAAAGCATCCTTCCGGGGAATGGCCACATTGCAATACCTTCTCTATTTCTTTGTTTGTTTGGTGGTGGGTTTTGTCTTGTTTTTGTTTTTGTTTTTTGAGAGATTTTTGCTATAGGGCACATGTGCTTTCCAGAGAGACAGAAAGCAAGAAATCACTCCCCCAAGGGGAATGGCCACACCACAATCCCTTCTCCTCTGTTCTCCTCTTGGGATTTTGGGAACGCACACATGAGCATGAGGTTTATGCTGCTGAGTCTGGGACTCGAACTGCAGTCAACTACATGGGAGTCCAGTGACATAACCATTACTCTATCTGCTGGTCCCGATCCCTTCTCTATTTCTTATCTTGGGATTTTGGTCACACACATCCATGCGTCTGATATATTTTTCAAGCTGCTGGGTTTGATACCCTAACCCGGCTGTCAGACATCCAGGACCCAGCTGTCTTAATCACCATAAGCTGGCCCCCAAAATGTTTTCAATTTATCTTCACACTTGATTAATAGCTTGGTGGAGTATAGAACTCTAGGTTGGAAATAATTTTCCTTTATAATTTTGAATACATGAATAAACTGTCTTCTAGTTCCCACAGTTGTTGTTGAGAAGAACTTTGCATTTTTCTTCTGGAAATTTATAATCTTCTTACCCAGGTCTTCTGAACTATCTTGAAGAGAAGTCTTCATATGGTCTCTCATTATTTTATATACTCAGCAGACCCTCTTCATCTGCTCTCTGCCTTTCAGTTGCTATCTGCCTGTATCCCATTTCTCTGATAGTTCTTTCCTTCTGTTTCTCTGTTCTGTCTTTCTGGAACTCTTACTAAGTACATGTCCGACTGGTAGGTCTTGTTTTATTAAAAGTTGTTAACCTTTTCATTCTTATTTTCCATACCTTTGGCATGTTATTCTAGTTTCAGTAAAATTTCCTCTACTGCATATGGCAGCCTTTCTATGAATTTTCTATTTCTGCCAGTATTCTTTTTAAGATCCCTTTCTTAGTCTCTACATGTTTCCCTTTTTTCTCTTTTTGTTTGTTTAAGTCTTTATCTTTCATGGTGGAGCATTTTCTCATCGGTATGCGGTTCACTCACATTTGCGATCGAAGCCCTGAAAAGCTGATTGGGCGTTCGGCTGTGAAAGGGCAGAGCTTAGTGATTGATGGGCCTTATTTAGGGGCCTGGCATCTGGACCAAGCGTTCTGTGGAAGCGTGTGTCAAGTGTCAGCATCTGCGGAACTTCCCTTTGGCCAGATCACTTTCCCTGTGCAAAACTGTTTTTCTGCCTGTGCTGCCAAGTGTATCAGGTGCCAAGTAGGGAGAGAGAGCTGGGGGAGTCTCATTACTCAATATGCAGGTTTGCATTCAATCCTGATGCTCAGTATGCCTGGTGTACTCAAGCTTGGAGCATTTGTAATTCAACATTTGCAGAACGTGAACTTCCAGTTCTCTGCCAGGATCAGCCTCCTAGCTACTGAGTCCGGCAGAGGGGACTTGAGCCGCTTACTGTTCCTTATGCAGATTTTCAACTCCTGTTTTCATTCCCAGCCTTTGTTTTCTTTCAGTATATGCCTCAAATTTCTGAACCTTTCTTCAGGGGTCTGCAGGACAAAAAGGATTATTTCTTATTAGCCTTGTCTCCTGTAGAGCTTAAGAATTCACCGGTTTTTGGTCTGCTAAACTCTATCTGCTTCCCCCAGGCCCGGAGCACATACAGTCACCTGAGAGAGAGACAGAGAAAGTAAAGCAATCTCCCCACATGGGGAAAGGTCACACTGCAATTCCTTCTCCCATTTATCCCTCCTTTTGTGATTTTGGGTACGCATACACACATGCACACTTGGTGTGTTTCTCAAGTCACCAGACAGGGACTCGAACTGTGCACTTGGCCTTATGTGAACCAGCTGCCTTAACCACCATGCCACAGGCTGACCTGCTTTCCATCTTTCATCTTTCAACATTTTGTCTTTATCTCCCTCTTTGTTGTTACTGGTTTATCATTTTACTTCTGTTTTAGTGACATTACTTAAGGAAGTAGAAAAAATCATGTGTTTGGTCAATTACATTTAATAAGAAGTACAACTTGGGAACAGCAGATAGCATAATGGTTACATCACTAGACTCCCATATAGTCAACTGTGGTTCGAGTCCCAGACCCAGCAGCTAGAAACTCATGCCAGGCATGTGTGTGCATCCCCAAGATCCCAAGAGGAGAATGGAATGAAGCGTGACTGTCCCCCTGGAGAGTGAGTTCTTGCTTTCTGTCTCTCTGTTTCTCTGGTGAGTGCATGTGCCCTATAAAGAAATCTCTCTAAAAGAAAAAAAAGGAAGTACGACTCATCCGTTTTGCAGATTTCCAGATATTTCAAAATGGACTCCATAAATTCAGATTAGAGATCTCTACATCTGACTTCTCTCCTCAATTAATTACATCATAAGTTCATAGTAATCTCTCACACTGTAAGAGCTCTACAAAATGTGTTACCTTCCATAGACCATTTTGAAAGATGTGATACTTTATATTATATAATGATCCTAGTATAAAAAAGAAATTCACTGAGGGACCAGCAGTTAGCGTAATGGCTATGTCGCTGGACTCCCATGTAGTCAACCGCAGTTCGCGTCCCGGACCCGGTGGCTTAAAACTCATGCCGGGCGCGTGTGCGTGCATGTCCAGGATCCCGAGAGGAGAATGGTGGAGAAGGAATTGCAGCATGGCCATCCCCCCGGGGGGTGATTTCTTGCTTTCTGTCTCTCTCTCTCTCTCTCTCTCTCTCTCTGTCTGGCGAGCACACGCGCCTATCGCAAAAACCTCTCCAAAAAAAAAAAAGAAAATCACTAAAAAAATACTTTCTGATAACCATATTAGGAATAAATGCATTTCTCTTTTAAAATGGTTTAAAAAAACGATAAAGCTATATGGTGAGTAACTAGTATGTATTTTCTTTTATAATTGCCGACAGGTAATCTTAGGTCAGAGTTTTGGCCTAACGAATGAAGACATTGACTTTACGGTACCTGAAGCTTATATAATTTGGTAGACCTTATATAATTCATGGGACAACTAAGCCGCACAGCCTAGTGGTTAAAGACGCCAGACCCCACATGGCCAATCCATGGTTTGGATCCCAGCCCAGGATCTTGAAAAGCAAACTGGGTATGTGTGTCCATGTCCAGAAATGAGACGTGACCATACCCCACGGGGGGTCCTTTCTCCCTCTCGCTCTCTGTCTGGCTAGTGCACACACCCTCTGGCAATTTAAACAATAAAACAGAATTCTCTCCTCTCTTTTTTTTTTTAACATGATTGGAAGGTTTTCTTACAGGCTTGTATTTTTTTTCTTCAGTTTGCTATAGGGTGCATGTGCTTGCCAGAGAGATACTGAGAGAAAGGGGGGGGGGGGAGAAAGTTAAAACTCACCCCTAGGGAGACGG
This sequence comes from Tupaia tana, assembly GCA_026018925.1. NCBI lineage: Eukaryota > Metazoa > Chordata > Mammalia > Scandentia > Tupaiidae > Tupaia > Tupaia tana. Next base: position 183,764,470 of record JAKSZU010000006.1, read on the forward strand.
CCATGCTACAGTTCCCTCTCCTCCATTCTCCTCTCAGGATCTTGGGTACATATGCACATGTGCCAAGCATGATTTTTAAGCCACTGGATCCAAGACTCAAACACTCAGTCAGCCATGTGGGATCCAGTGCCTTAACCTCCATACCACCTGCTGGCCCCAGAGTTGCTTTAATGCATCAGACTACACCACCCCCAGCAAAGAGTAAGTGCCTTATTTCTTTGATCGCTCACCTCCCAGTCACTCTTACTTATTGAGGGCCTTAGCTCTCAGCTGTCTTCCTCTCCACCCCAATTTATGTCCACTACCTAGTGGTCATATCTACAAAGACAATCTTTCTAAGCATCTCAGATACTTGACCTTCTCACTTCCAATTACCCTTTTCTTCCTTACCCTTCTTCAGTCAGGCATCTCTGGTCTTTGGAGGTGTATCAATGAGCATACCTCTAAGATATCAGCTCTCAAATCCCAGTTCATTTTCCAAACATTACCTCCTTCCTCAGCACACTTACTCTAATACCCTCATTCCAACCACGTTTTAAATTTATTGACTCTATCGATCTTTAAAATTTTAAAATGAATTACTTATTTTATTTATTTATTATTACTATTATTATTGTTATTATTCTATAGGGCACATGCATTCACCATGGAGAAAGAGAGAGAGAGGCAAAGTGAGAAATCAAGCTGCCCAGTGCAGGATTTGAACTGTGGTCAGCCATGTCCGAGTTCAACACCTTGACTACCATGCCACCTGCTCGCCCCAACCGTACCAACTTTTCATTATCTATCACTATTTTCATATCCTAACTTCCTTCCTCAGCCTCAGTCGTAAAGTTTGCCATTATTAGCCTTCACTCTGTATGTACCTGTTCAGCTAAATAAGGTTAGTTAAAACACTATGGTGGGACCAGCAGATAGTGCAGTGGTTATGTTGCTAGACTCCCACACAGTCAACTATGGTTCAAGTCTCAGACCTGGAAGCTTGAAACTCAAGCCAAGCATGTGTAGATGCATGCCCCAAATCCTGAGAGGAGAATGGAGAAGGGGTTGCAGTGTGGCCATCCACCTGTGAAGTGATTTCTCACTGTCTGTCTCTCTTTCTCTCTCTGTCTATCCAGCAAGTGCAAAAAATCTCTCCAGGAAAAAAAAAAAAAGTATAGGATGACAGTAGTCTCAACTGGGCAGTCTATACGGTCTGGCAATCTTATAATCCTGGTGAGCTTGCTCTTCTGAAGTCCAAAATGACTAGTTCACATCTGTCTTGTAAGCCTCAATACCGCCCCATCCTAACCTCACTCTTGGTTGATAAATTTGCCTTCACACTTCACTGAGTAAAGTAGGACCTCTCAGAATGGAGCTCCTTGTCTTCCCTAGACAACTTGATTCACTTTCCTATATTTGGATCTACTCTCTAATTTTTTTAAGCCTATCTATCCATTTTCTTCTAGAGAGATTGACCCTCAGTGGGATCGCCACACTGCAATGTATTCCCAGTCTTAAGTGGCCCGGGTCATAGGCGTGCACGTGGAAGTCTGCTGTCCCCGGGGAGGTCCTGGGATGCAAACTCAGGAGCTTTCCCATGGGGGCCAGTTATGTTACCACTACCACGTCTTAGACTTCATCTGCCTTAAGATGAAGTTCTCTGATCTTCTCAAAGGCAGTCCTGATATCTATTTTCTTACAATTATACTCTCCTGTCATGTGTACTCATTTTCTTCTTCTCTATTAAATAATTCCTTCAGCATGCAAATGAGCTCTAATAATTCCCTCTGTATTAGTTTTCTATTTTCCATAGATATAATACCTTTAAACAACATGACTTTGTCACCTTACAGTTATGTAGGATAGAAGTTCTGTAAGGGGGTCTCACTGGGCTAAAACCAAGTGGCCAGCAGGGCTGGATTTCTTTCTGCAGGCTCTTGCAGAGAATCCATTGCCTTGCCTTTTCTAGCCTCTGGAGGCTGCCCACATTCCTTGGCTGGTGGTCCCTTCTCATCTTTAAAGCAAGCAGTAGAGCCTCTCTGTGCCTTCCTCTATAGTCACACCTCTCTATGGTTCTCTTTTGCCTCCCTTTTTCATTTTAAGGATCCTTGCGACCACCTGGATAATCCCTAGATACTCTCACTATTTTAAGGTCAGCTGATTATCAACCATAATTCATCTTCAACTTTGCCACATAACATAATATTAGGTCATTGGGAGGGTCATGACATATTTTCCTGGTTTTCTGTATAAAAATGCATCATGACTTTGCTGACAGTCCAATATATTCCAGGAATTTGGGCCTGGATGCCTTTAGGGGCCATTGTTTCTACCACACCCTCTTAAAGAAATGAACTCCTCTTGACTACAGAATTCAGTCTGTTCATTGTTCTATTTCTCTGTTCATATTCACTATCAAAATTCTTGAAAGAGTTACCTTTAATCACTATTATTACTTCCACACATATGATTCTTTCTTTAATTTATGAATGGTCTGTGGTCCTTTCCTCTTCACTTACCATTCACCACTCTTCTTGAAATTATCAACAGGGACCAGCAGATGGCATAATGGCTACATTGCTGGACTCCCATGTAGTCGACTATGGTTCGAGTCCTGGACTGGCAGCTTAAAACTCATGCCAGGTGCACATGTGTGCATGCCCAAGATCCTGAGAGGAGAATAGAGAAGAAGGGATTGTGGAGTGGGCATCTCTACTGGGAGGGTGATTTCTCACTTTCTGTTTCTCTATCTCTTTCTGTCTCTCCAGCAAGCACACGCACCCTATAGCAAAAATCTCTCCTAAAAAATATTATTAATGACTTCATGTTTACAAACTCTGTGCTCATGTCATTTTTAAAGTCCTACTTAACCTTTATGCATTGTTTTACCCAAATAACAACTACCTCCTTATTGAAATCTTCCTTCTTTTAACCTTTTTCTTTAATTTTCTTTATTATTATTTTAAAATTTGCTTTAGAGAACATATGCTCACCAGACACACACACACACACACACACACACACAGAGGGGAAGTAAGAATGCAAACTCCCAGGTCTAGGACTCGAACTGTGGTTGGCCATGTGGGGGTCCAGTGCTTTAACCACCATGCTAGCTTCTAGCGCCTTCTTATAACCTTTTAATCACAAAAAAAGTTTTGTTTTTGTCTTCCTCCTTCATTGGATGCTCCTCAACCTTTTGTACCCACTCCTCCTCTTCTGCTTAATCGCTAAAAGCTAAGGACTTAATCACTGGGCCTCTTTTCTCCTTAGATAATACTCTCTCCTTACATGATTCTATGGAATCCCATGGTTTTAGAAATCACTCTCATATTTATATTTCAAAATAACCTTATCTTCCCTAAATTCCAGATTCTCTCTCTTTTTTTTAATCTTTTTTTTTTTTGAGAGGATTTTGCTATAGGGCACATGTGTTCACCAGAAAGACAGAGAGGGACAGAGAGAGAGAAAGTGAGAAATCACCCCCCCGGGGGGGGGGGGGGATGGCCACACCGCAATCCCTTCTCCTCCATTCTCTTCTCAGGATCCTGAGCACACATGCACATGTACCCAGCGTGAGTTTAAGCCACCGAGTCGGGGACTCGAGCTGCAATTGACTACATGGGAGTCCAGCAACATAGCCATTATGCTAACTGCTGGTCCCCAGATTCTCTTTTTTTTGAAGAAATATTTTATTTAAGTTTATTTATTTATTTATTTTTAATTTGACCAGAGAAGGACAGAGAGATAGAAAGAGAGAGAGAGAGAGAAAGTGAGAAAGCATGCCACTGGGTCCAAGACTCGAACTGGGGTCAACCATGTGGGAGGTCAGTGCCCTTAACTACCATTCCACCTGCTGGCCCCCTAAACTGCAGATTCTTATCCCATTTTCCCATTTGACACCACTACGCAGATGTTTAATAACCCTCTCAAAAGGAACGTGGCTAAACCAAACTCTCCACTTGTCCATCTGTTCCCACCCCATTGCTCTCATTTCTTCCCCATTTTGATAACAGCCTCACCACCCATCCAATTGTTCAAGCAAAAATCTAGAAGGCTTTCTTGATTCATTTCTTCCCTTACCCCATTAATGCAATCCTATCAGCTTTCATTCCAAAATTTATTTGATCCTCACAACAACCAGAATGATCTCAAAATATAAACAACCCACATCACTCCTCTGCCCTCAACCTTCTATAACCTTCCTCTTTTACTTAAAATCTAAACTTCTTACCATGGTCTTTTTTTTTTTTTTTTTGAGAGGTTTTTGCTATAGGGCACGTGCGCTCGCCAGGCAGAGAGACAGAAAATGAGAAATCACCCCCCAGGGGGGATGGCCACGCCGCAATCCCTTCTCCTCCATTCTCCTCTCGGGATCTTGGGCACGCACGCACACGTGCCTGGTGTGAGTTTAAGCTGCCAGGTCTGGGACTCGACCCGCGGTCGACTATGTGGGAGTCCAGTGACATAGCCATTACGCTAACTGCTGGTCCCCTTACCATGGTCTTTAAGACCCTATGTGATCTGCTTCCTGTCTTCCCCTCTGACTTTGGTTCTGATGACTCTCCCCCTTCCTCATTAAGTTCAGCTTTTTCTCTGTACCTAAAATATCCCAAGCACCTTCCTGCCATAGTGTTTCTGCCTAGAACTCTCTGTGCTCAGATCTAGCCAGACTTTCAACTATCTTTGAGTTGTTAGCTCAACTTTCACTGGCCCCCAAAGGCCTGCCATGACCACCGAATCTACTAAAGCCCAATTCTCCATCCCAAATGTCAATCACTGTTAAACTGCACTGTTTTATAGTAGTCACAATATTTATCACTGATGGAATTATATGTTTATTGACAGTTTTTCCCGAGACACTTATATGTCTTGTCTATTGTCTTTACAGCTAAAGCCTTAACCACAGTAGCTGCAATAAACATTAAGCATTCAGGGACCAGCAGTTGGTGTGGTGGTTGGGGTGCTGGACTTCCACATCGTCAACTGCTGTTTGAGTCCCAGACCTGGCAGCTTGCTTTCTCACTCCCTCTCTCTCTCTTTGTCCCTCTGCCTGTCTTTCTCTGGTGAGTGCACACACCCTATAACAAATTTAAAAACAATAATAATAAATAAAATTTAAAAATAATTCTTAAAAAACAAGAACATTGAGGATTCAATTTAATACGAGTTCTACGGAAAGGTCTACAAGGTCTGTGGCTTTGGAAAGATCCTCAAGTCAAGTAAGAAAAGCTTCTGCTTTTTCCTGTTGGTTAAAAATTTGTCTGAATGCCACTGGAGACAATGTGGAAGGAGGGTGGGAGAGGGGAAGAGTATAGAGAAGGAAACCAGGGAGAAAAAAATAGAGAGCATGACATTGGTGGGACACAGAAATGGTTTATTATCTATTGATGATAACATATATAGTATTCTCGGCTGGACTGGTCTGAGGTATATTTCATGTTGGGTAAATTCTCTTTACAAGCTAAATGATGTATAGTGATCACATGTTTAAAAAAAAAGAACAAAAAAATTTGAATGCAAATCAAATGATCTATAATGTCAAATTATGACTTTGACTTTGTGAACTGCTGACAGAACCAGGTGGCATACAGTTTTCCTCTGATGTCCATTGTTAACAATTTGACGAATGCCACCATTATACTAATGTGCATTTGCCTTTGTTTAATCAAGCTGAGCTTAAGTTGAAAAATACAAAGAAAAAACAGAGCCACAAAGGCAGGCTGGGTTGTGGTCAGCAACAGGAACTGAAGTTATACGCCTTATATTCACATCATGCTGAGGCGCTTCCAAGGAGTGTGGACTTGGACAAATTATTTTAAATGCTTGGCCATAATATTACCTCACAGGATTGTTGGTGCTCTTAAATGATATTTGCCTTTTGTTTTTGCCTTTAAAAAAATAGTTCTAGGGCATGTACACTTGCCAGGGAGAGACAGAGGAAGGGAGAGGAGTGAGAAAGCACCCTCCAGGAGAGATGGCCATACTGCAATCCATTTTCCTTCATCCTTCTCTCAGGATTTTAGGCACATACACACACACACCCTGTGTGTTTTTCAAGCTGCTGGGTCTGGGACTTGAACTGCATAGTCAGAGATGTGGGATACAGCTGCCTTAATCACCATGCCACTGACTTTCATTGTTCGTGCTTTTGCAATAACCACTGAACATACTAAGACACAAAAGCCATAGAATTTTTATACAGAAATATTCTTGCCTACAAAATTTAACAAGGTCTTCCATCTTGTGATCTCACAGCCAAAAGAAGAAAATACAGAGTTTCAAAAGATACCAGAATAAAAGAAACGCCTTATGGGACCAAAGCACAAAGACTGAAAAATTTCAAGTACATGAAAATTATCACATGAACAAAGTGAAAAGATATGCAGCGAGATGGGAATAGAAATTTGCATGGCATGTACTATAAAGAAAATCATCCAGAATACTAAAAAAGACAAGCATGTTTTTTCAATAGTCTGAGGATATGAAGTCCATTTATAACAGAAGAAACTGAATGCAGATAAATACAGGAAAAGATGCTCAAAGAAACTGCCAAAATAAAAAAAATAATTTTATACCTATTATATCGTCAAAAGTTAGTGTTTGGTTATGCCAAGAGATGGTGGGAAAGAAAACTCAGTGTTGAGTGTAAACTGATCCAAACATTTTGTAGGGCTAGCATGTGGCATGGTGGTTAAGGGCGCTGGATTCCCACATGGCCAAATGCAGTTTGAGTCCTGGATCCAAACATTTTGAAAAAAATGTTAGCAATACCTGAGCAAGCTGAAGATGTAATTTCCCAACAACCCAGCAACTGTATTCTTAGGTATCTATCCTAGAGAAATATTGACATGTACAGACAGGGACACACGGAAATAAATGTTTATTGTAGCACTAATTGTGAAAGTGAAAAAGTGAGAACATTTCCTATAGCTAGTAATAGAATGGACATATACATTATAGTTTTTAAATATAATGGAACATTGTTTAGCATCTGAGAAATATTTTTTTAAGACAGTAGTAGGCCAGCCTGTGGTGTGGTGGTTGAGGTGGCTGGATCCCATAAGACAACTGCATTGTTCAAGAAACACACAGGATGGGGCTAACAGGTGGCACAGTGGTTAAGGCGCTGGACTCCCACATGGCCGACTGCAGTTCAAGTCCTGGACCTGGAGGTTTGAATCATGCTGCGCACATGTGCGTGCATGCCCAAATCCCAAGAGGAAAGTGATAGAGAAAGGATTGTGGTGTGGCCATCTCGTGTTTGGAGTGATTTCTTACTTTCTGTCTCTCTGTTTCTCTCTGGCTTTTTGGCGAGCATGCATACCCTATAGCCAACACCTATAGGAAAGAAAGAAAGAAAAAGAAAGAGAGAAAGAAAGAACAACAAAAAAAGAGAATGTATTCTTTTTTTTTTTTTTTTGAGAGTTTTTTTTTTGAGAGTTTTTTTTTTTTTTTTTTTTTTTTTTGCTATAGGGCGCGTGCGCTCGCCAGACAGACAGAGAAAGACATAGAGACAGAAAGCGAGAAATCACCACCCCCCCAATCACCCCCCCCCCCAGGGGGGTTGGTCACGCTGCAATCCCTTCTCCTCCATTCTCCTCTCGGGATCCTGGGCACACACGCACATGCGCCCAGCGTGAGTTCTAAGCCACCGGGTCCGGGACGCGAACCGCGGTTGACTACGTGGGAGTCCAGCGACATAGCCATTACGCTAACTGCTGGTTCCCAAGAGAATGTATTCTTCATACACGTATGGGTGCATGTGTGGGTGCATGCCCAAAATCCTGAAAGGAAGAAGAAATGAAGAAGAAGGGATTGGGACATGACCACACGCCATGAGAGGGTGCTTTCTGACTTCCCCTATCTTTTTGCCTCTTTTCTGATGGAAGAAAAGAAAGAAAAAAAAAACTAGTATACATGGAAAGTCTGATACATATCATATAAATTTCTTTTTTTGAAAGAATTATTTAATTTTATTAATTGTCATTATTATTATTATTTTTGAAGTTGACCAGAGAGAGACAGAGAGAGAGAAGGAAAGTGGGAAAGGAAGCTGCCAGATCCGGGAACTGCGGTCAGCAACGTGGGAGTCCAGCTGCCTTAGCCACCACGTCACCTGCCAGCCCCATATCATATACATTTCTAAAATACACAAGCGATAATATATATGTAGATTTGACAGGAACATACTTTTGAAATAAAAACACAAACACATCATAGTAAGTTTATCAGTTACTTCTTAGGACAGAGAAAAAAGTATAGGAGCTATAACACTGGCATTATTTGTCATGTCTTATTTCTTTAAAAAGAAAGAGATCTAAGATAAATGTAAAGTGTTAACATTTGTTAAATCTGAGTGAGAGAGGGACTAGCAGATGGTGTAATAGTTACATCAGTACACTCCCATGTAGTCGACCATGGTTCGAGTCCTGGACGGGATGGCTTAAAACTCATGCTGAGCACCTGTGAGTGCATGCACAAGATCCCAAGAGAAGAAGGGAGTAGAAGAGATTGTGGTGTGGCCATCCACGCTTTCTGTCTCTCTGGCGAGTGCATGCTCCCTATATCCCTATAGCAAAAATCTCTAAACACACGCACACATACACACACACACAACTGACTAAGAGATACATAAGCTATTTGCTAGTTATCTTCACTTTGTAGGAATCTTTCCATTTGAGAAAAAAAAAAGTTTTATTTTAAAAGGCTGCAACTTTAACAAAACTAGTCTTGTCCCAACTTGTTTTGGGGCAACCTTAAAAAGTCCCTATTTTTCAAAGAATAAAAAAAAAAAAAAATTGGAGAAAACTAAATGAAGCTACTGTACCCTGGAAATATTTTAAATGGTTTGTGACTTGTGGCAAAAGAAGAAAACTGAAGGTATGCCAGTCTCAAAAGGCATGATCTTCATTCACAGATCTTTCTTCTAGTGTCACTGATCTTCATTCTTTCTAGAAACATTCCTCCACTGGCTCCTAAATCACTTTACCTCAGTAGGCAAACACAGCTGGACAAAAATGCTGACCACTCTTCGACCAGCTCCTGCTTATCATTCTTTATTTGCACACTGGTGCCCTCGAAGAAGCATTCCAACTTTTCTGGTCTCTTTTTGGAAAGTTGACAAAACGGTGTCATTCTCAAAATGGGGGAGAATGTCTTGGTTAAGGACAACTATGTAGACGGAGTGTTTTGCACAGATACAACACCTGAGAAGCTCCGCAACACACCTGGTTTGCCTGCTTTGCTAAAGGCTCCATGCACCATTGTGACTCAGCGCTCTCACCAACAGGACTTGGGCTGTGCCAGAAATTCCGAAAGAAGTTTATCTTATCGGCTGCCAAGAAAGCCACCAGCTTTACTAGAGCCCAGTCCTGACCTCAGCCTTTTTAAGAATTTTTATTTAGGAGAGGGACGAGCAGTTAGTGTAACGGCTATGTTGCTGGACTCCCATGTAGTTGACTGTAGTTCGAGTTCCAGACCCGGTGACTTAAACATTCACGCCGGGTGCGTGTGTGCGCATGCCCAGGATCCCAAGAGGAGAATGGAGAAGGAATTGTGGTGTGGCCATACCCCCCTGGGGGGTGATTTCTCGCTTTCTGTCTCTCTGTCTCTCTCTGTCTTTCTGGTGAGCGCACACGCCCTATAGCAAAAAACAAACAAACAAACAAACAAAACAAAACCAAAAATCCTCTCCAAAAAAAGAAAAAAAAAAGAATTTTTTTTATTTAGGAGAATGGTTCAGAGTAGAAAGCCTTTCTACACTACACATGGTCTACTGACGTGAAGGAACAAATATTTATTTATTTTTACTCACCTTAGAGTGGGTAAGAAAGCACCCCCAGGAGGAGGCCACACTACAGTACTTTCTCCATCCTCCTCTAGGGATTTTCTGGGGCACACATACACACGTGCCTTGTGGGTTTTTCAAGACACTGGGTCTGGACTCAAATCACTCATTTGGCCATGTGGGAAGCAGCTGCCTTAACTACCACTCCAGTGGCTGGCCCAGGAGCAAATCTTTTTCTTAGTTTTGTTTTCGTTGTTTTGTTTGTTTGTTTGTTTTGCCATATGGCATGTATGCTCACTGGAGAGAGACAGAGAGAGAAGGCGAGTGAGAAAGGATCCCCACCAAGAGGGGATGGCCACACTGCAATCTCTTCGCCCCCATATTCCTCTCAGGATTTTAGGCATGCAGACACTCACCTGGTGTGATTTTCAAGCTGCAGGGTCCAGGACTCAAACTGTGATTGGCCATGTGAGAGTCCAGAGCCTTGGCCACCATTCCACCTGTTGGCCTGCCAGGGGCAGATCTTAATGTGATTGAACTTCATATGGGTTAGGGTGGGTGTGGGCCTGCAGGACAATTTAGAAGTTCATTCATGATTTTATGACATCATAGATATTTTTTCTTATGAGACTAAGACTTTTTAAGACTACATAGAAACTCTACCAACTTTTATACAAGGAATTTCCAAAAGTTCATGGAAAATGTGTATTATGTAACAACAATAATGAATTTCTAATTTTTTCACTAAAATAAACTTCCATTCTATTTGTCTAAAAGCTTTTTGAAGTACCCTAGTATTTTGATGCAAAAAAAAAGTCAATGTAAATGTTTCCATTGATTTATGAATGATGGTGATGAAATGTGAATTCAGTTCTGTCTTGGAGTGTTGACCTGTATGAATCAATGTTGTCAGTTCTACCTGCCATGGGAAAAAACGAAATTAAGTCAACAGAATGATATAGATGATATAACCGAACTTCTTATTTAAATCAAAAGCCGCCTTTCCCTGGAACTTACTATTGAGCAAAGTTAAGGTTGCCTTTTATTTATTGACATTCTTATATTTAATTCAAATTACTGAAGATAATACTTTGTAGTAATGGATTGCTCACTACCAACCAGAGATGACACTAATCACTTCATATAAAGCTTAACCCTTAAACAATCCTATGAGGACCAGTAGATGGTATAGCAGTTATGTCACTGGGCTCCCGCATGGCCAACCACAGTTCAAGTCCTGGACCTGGTGGCTTGAAATTCACGCCGAGAGTGTGTGTGTGTGTGTGTGTGTGTGTGTGTGCATGTGCACACGTGCCTGCCCAAGATCCCAGGAGCAGAATGGAGGAAAAGGGATTGCAGTATGGTCATCCCCCCCAGGGGGGGAGATTTCTCCCTTACCCTCTCACTGTCTGTCTCACTCTCTCTCTCTGGTAAATGCACATACCCTAAGACAAAAATCTCTTTAAAAAAAATTCTATGAGAAGAGCACTAATACTGCTTTCCTTTCTTGGACCAGAAAACTGAGAGAGCAATTAAATAACTTATCCGGGGGCTAGCAGATGGTGTAGCAGTTACGTCGCTGGACTCCCATGTGGCCAGCTGCAGTTCAAGTACTGAACCTGGTGGCTTGAAAATCATGCTGGGTGTGTGTGTGTGCGTGCTGAAGATCCTGGGAGGAGGATGGAGAAGAAGGGATTTCGAAGTGGCCATCCTCCCCGGGGGATAATTTATCACTTTCCCTCTCACTATCTCTGTCTCTTTTTCTCTGGTGAGTACATGTGACCCAATGTAAAAACTTCTAAAATAAAAATCAACAACTTGTCCTGTGTTACATTGCTAGTATGTGGGTTGGCTACATAGCTTAATGGTTAAGGGAGCCAGATCCTACACAGCAGGCCATAGTTCAAATCCTTGGCACCTTGAAATACATGCCAAGTACGTGTGTGTGTGTGAGTGTGTGTGTGTGCCCCAAATCTTGACAGGATGGAGAAATGGAGAGAAGGGATTATATTATGAGCGTACCATATTGGGAGGTACTTTCTCCCTCTCTGGCTGTCTCTGGTGAATGTATGTGCCCTCTGGCAACTTAACAAAATCTATTAGAGCTAGTACATGATAAAGCCAGATATTTCGGCTGTCTGCCTAATTCTGGGGTCTATCCTTAGATTACACATAAAAAGAATAAATTTAATTCAGTGCAATAAAATAAGCTGAATGCACCTTGGTTTCTGTTTTTTGTAAAAGATTCCATTTCATCAAAACCTGGGGACTTCTTAATAAAAGAGTAAGAATCCCTGAACTAGATGAAACCTATAATCAGGATGATTGAAGGACTTTCTCTGTCTCTCTTTGTATTTCTTTGCCTGTCATATAACTGGTGCTCTGTGTACAAATGCTTACCAGATGACACACAGTCAGCCTATCCTGAGGTTGACCCAGAAGTAAACTCCAGGTCTCCCAGGGCTTTACTTAAGAGATGGAGGCAGTTTAGGGTGGGGAAGTATTTCTTGGTGTATTTACCATAGCCTGTGTTTGATCCTTAAGTCTTGCAGATGCAGGACGCTGATTTTACCAGCATCTGAAGAGCATATTAATGTCTCAGGGACACAGTCACATAAATACAGCCCATTTGTCTGATGTTTAAGAGTCAAATAACTCATAGATTTATAATGGAAAACATGGAGGTCAGACACAGTACTGTTGTATGAACAGCAAGTATTCTCCCAGGAGGAGGCCTACAGAGAATGAATGGGAACGCAAGCATAACTGGAAATCCACGTGGTGGATATGGAAAATGAACAAGAGGGGCTAATTAGAGGGCTGAAGTATTTACTGGCCTCTAGTTTGCTAGCTAAGAGAGCCAAAGATATCCATTCCCACAAATGAGCAGACTCCTGCTGAAGAGAAGAGGACAGAATAGCTTTTCTCATGACCTTTGTAATTGGACTCTTCATTCAAGAGGCTTATTAACCTACTACTGATGAACACATTCTTCTTTTCCATATACTAATGATTTTAGTCTGGTTGTAATCATGTCTATCAGTCAGATCTCTTTGAGGTTAATTGCCATAGCTATACAAAATCTGTTTGTTTTCTTTTTTTAACTTGTTTTTTTTTGGGGGGGAGAGGTTTTTGCTATAGGGTGCATGCACTCGCCAGAAAGAGAGAGAGACAGAGAGACAGAAAGCGAGAAATCACTCCCCAGGGGGGATGGCCACACCACAATCCCTTCTCGCCCATTCTCCTCTCAGGATCTTGGGCACGCATGAACACATGCCCAGTATGAGTTTAAGCCACTGGGTACAGGACTTGAACCACGGTCAACATGGGAGTCCAGCAACATAGCCATTAGGCCAACTGCTGGTCCCCCCTCCCAGTACTTTTACAGTTAGTTTTTAACATTTAAATACTTGATTCATCTGAAATTGCTTCTGTATAAGGTATGAAGCAGGATTTCAATCATTATGTTTTTCCAACTGGCTACCCAGCTATTCCGATACCATTTATAGAGTATTTTCTCTTTTCTCCATGATTTTGATATCTTACTTTTTGAATATGCCAAATTCCAATAAATATTTGGATTCAATTTAGGTTTTCTTTACAACTCCATTGATGAGACAGGTGCCTGCTGTATGCTGGGAGGTCTCTAGACATGAATTCTGAACCTTCCCTGTGGGTCTGCCCCGCAGAGCATCAGGTATACGACTGTGCACCGTCCAGTCCCTACTTTTGTCATTATTTTTTAGAATTTCCCTTCTTTTCTTTTTGTTTGTTTTCCATTTGAACTATAGATAAGTTTTTAAAATAAATAATTCTAATTTTTTTCCTGAGATTATACTTACGTTACAGATTGATTTAAGGAGAATTGACAAGTTTGTCATGCTGAAATTTCCTGAATGAGAGTGTCCTATGTCACTGATACATCTTTGTGTGTGTGTATCCCTCAGTGCTGAACTCCCACATGGCAAACCATGGTTCAAGTTCTAGACCTGGTGGCTTGTTTTCTCACTTTGCCTCTGTCCCTGTCTCTGTGGTCGAATTAAAAAAATAATAATAATAAATAAAATTAAATAAATTTTCAAGGAAATTTTTTTCATATTTCTTCCAAATTTTACCTTTTTTCAATTTTCCCTTCTGTGTATAAATCCTTTCGTTTCCTTTTTTTCCCCTTTTTTTGTTTTGGAGAGGTTTTTGCTATAGGGCGCATGTACTCGCCAGAAAGACAGAGAGAGACAGAGAGACAGAAAGCAAGAAATCACCCCCCAGGGGGAATGGCCATGCCACAATCCCTTCTCCTCTTGAAATCTTGGGCACGCACACACACACTCCCAGCATGAGTTTAACCCACCGGTTCCAGGACTCAAACCGCGGTCAACTACGTGGGAGTCCAGTGACATAGCCATTACCCTAATTGCTGGTCCCTAGTTTCCATATCTTAACACTGAATCCTCTAATTGCTTCCAACAGTTTCATTTGATTTCCTTGAACTTTCTGAATAAACTATCATATCATCAGTAAATAATGATAATTTGCTTTACCTTTTTCCAACTTTAATTTTAATTCAATTCTGTTATCTAAATGTATGGGATGAACAATAACAAGTAAAAAATATCCTTACCTCCTTATTATTGATGTTAATGGAATTGCTGCTCTCGAACAAGCTGATTTGTCATATTTGCAAGCAGAAGCTCCATTCAGAAGTTTTTAATCATCAAAATCTGGGTGCTTACCAAGGAACATACTTTTTGCAAGTGAAGAGGTCTCTCCACAGGTTCTTTCTACTGATGGGAATTTATCACAAGAATATTTAGAAAAGTGAGGGAGGGACCAGCAGTTAGTGTAATGGCTATGTTGCTGAACTCCCATGTAGTTGATCGCGGTTTGAGTCCTGGACCCAGTGGCTTAAAGTCACGCTGGGCGCATGTGCATGCATGCCCAAGATCCTGAGAGGAGAATGGAGGAGAAGGGATTGCGGCCTGACCATTCCCCCTGGGGGTTGATTTCTCGCTTTCTGTCTCTCTCTCTTTCTGGCGAGCACATGTACCCTATAGCAAAACAACAACAAACAACCTCTCAAAAAAAAAAAAAAAAAAAAAAAAAACAATGAAAAGTGAGGGAGATAAGAAACTTGGGCAGCATGGTTGTTATTTACTCTTCTCATTTTTTTTTTGCTATCCTTTTACTATTAATTATATCTTTACATATATAAGCTTGTATGAAATTAATATCCTTGAGAGTTATAGGATATATACAGGGGCAAAATTCTCCAACAGGAAACTTAATTGATAGATGTCCCGACCCGAGGGGACAGTCGAACAGGTTTCCTGAGGGAAGGAGTGAGAGCCGGGACAAGCGGCGCAGTGTTACATACAACACAGAGATGACACAGTGTCTTCAGGGTCATCCGTTTATTGTGGGCAGCATGGTACAGCACGGAGACAACGCAATGTTACAACTCTTCAGTGTCGTGTCGTCTATTGTGAGCAGCACGGAGACGATGTGATGTCACAACTCTTCAGGGTCATCTGAAGACGACACGGTATTACAACTCTTCAGGGTCTTCTGGGTCGTCTGTGTGATTGTGGGCCAGGGATCGTGGTTATATACATGCTGGTGGGCCGTGATTGGTTGTAAAAGGTGGGTTATGATTGGTTACTTTGTGGACCAATCATGAGGTGCCGGATATGCAAATCTGAGGGATTCTAGTGGCCAGTCAGAGTATGGTTTTGAAGGTGAGGTTTTTGAAGGGAAGCCAAACATGTCTTTTGGCATTGTGTAATTGTATGCTCTCTGAGAAACTGGCGATATTCGCTGGTGTGCAGCCTTCCATAGATAGACATTTCACTTTACTGTTCTGAAATCGCTAATTCTTTAATGTATAAAATGGGAATAAGGAAATTGCCAAGCAACAAGAATAGGAGGGGTATGAGTCCAGGTGATCTAGTAGTATGGTAACTCGTCAGTTTTTAATTAGCTAAAACTTGGGCTTGGAGACGGTTTCTTTTTCCTTCCAATGCATGAAAATCTGGCCTGGCTTGTCTAATCTATGAACAGTCAAGATTTCCTGTCTAGAGAAATTGAGGCTGTCCAGAGGCTTTCATTTTATCCTCCACAATGCCTTCAATAGAACATGTTTAAAAAGATCTGCCGAATGAGGGAACCAGCAGTTAGCGTAATGGCTATGTCGCTGGACTCCCACGTAGTCGACCGCGGTTCGCGTCTCGGACCCGGTGGCTTACAACTCACGCCGGGCGCGTGTGCGTGCGTGCCCAAGATCCCGAGAGGAGAATGGAGGAGAAGGGATTGCGGCGTGACCATCCCCCCTGGGGGGTGATTTCTCGCTTTCTGTCTCTCTGTCTCTCTCTGTCTGTCTGGCGAGCGCACGCGCCCTATAGCAAAAAAAAAAAAAAACCTCTCCAAAAAAAAAAAAAAAAAAAGATCTGCCGAATGAGTGAATGTGAAGCAATTAGTATCCCCTGTGTGGTTCTGTATTAGCAATATGCTGCAGTGTCTGTTGAATAAACAAAAGGTTTTAGTTAGTCTGACATACACATCAGCTTTTAAAAAAACCAGTGTCAATAGCTTCGAAATGTCATATTATTATAGAAACCAGATTTATGGATTGGACCTGGATTGAAATTGGACTTGTACTAGTAATTGGACTTGTACTGAAGGTTTATCCACCGTTATGGTTAAACTTTATCCTTTGTTTTGTTTTCTTTTTAAAAACACCTCCTCCCCCCAAAAAAAACCCTCTAAATCTGTTACTCATTAACAGTACATATGTCGAGGTAAGGACATTTTTACAGCCCCACATTGCTGACTTTCAGTTTGTTTGTTTATTTATTTACTTATTTATTTAGGCTTTTGCCATAGGGTGCATGTGCTGGCCAGAGAGAGACAGAGAGATAAAGAAAAAGTGAAAAATCACCCAACAGGGGGCAACAGGGAGCATGACCACTCTACAATCCCCTTCTCCACTTTCCTCTCAGGATTTTGGGGGCACACACATGTGCCTGGTGTAATTTTCAACTCACTTGGTCTGGGACTCAAACTGTGGTGGGCCATGTGGGAGTCCAGTGCCTTAACAACTATACCACCCCAACTTTCAGGTATTTTAGTATCTGGTGATTTCTTTTTTAAAAATAATTATTTATTTAATTTTATTTATTATTATTATTTTAAATTTGACCAGAGAGAAAGGGAAAGAAAGAAGGCTACCAGGGACGCTACCAGGTCTAGGACTCATACCATAGTCAGCCGTGTGGGAATCCAGCGCTTTAACCACCATGCCACCTGCTGGCCCCAGTATCTGATTTTTCATGCAAGTTGTAATAGTATGAATCAAGAGCTAAATAACTTATGTACTACTATACATCTACATGTAAAACAAAGATAACAATATATTCTAAAAAGGGTGGTTAAAATAATCCCTTTGATTTACTTTTCTAAACTCTTTATTTATTCTAAGTAAGCCATTGCATATTTTCATTTCCTAGAAATGAAAATAATATATAATCCACTTTCAATCCATTGGTAGATACTTAATAAGTAATAGTAAGTGAATTAATGAATAAATGAATGTAGTAAAGCTTTCTTTTTGGAATTCTAGCATACTTATCTGTAAAATAGAGCTCAGAATTAGTAGATCCAACTGTTGATAATATGACTAAGAAGACATGTTCAAAAACTTATCCAACAGTTTTATTTGAAATAAGAAAATGTTCTAATTTATCTTAGGAGTCACTTTAAATGTTCAACAAAATCCAAAAAATAAAATAATGAAAGAAGATAGTTTTCTATGTCATGTGGTAGGATGTTTTGTTTTTGTTTTTGTTTTTTAAAATTTGATCAGAGAGAGAGGAAATGAGAAAGCAAGCCACCAGGTCTGGGACTCAATCCATGGTCAGCCACGTGGGAGTGTCCAGCACTTAACCACCACACCACACCACCTGCTGGTCCCCCATGTGGTAAGTGTTTTGACCATGGCTGTTCATCAACAATTCATTTAAGTGAATCACTTATTTACTAATGGGAATCCTAGGAGTAGAGAAAATTGGAAGCAACATTAGCAAATTTAGCACCTAAAAAGGAACTCAGAAATTAGTGACTAGCAGGTCCTAGGCAGTTATTTTTTTTTTTATTTTATCACATTACTTTTCATGTTTTAATTTAAAATATGATTTTGAGTCCTTTACAAGGGTTAAGCACTTGACAGCTCTATAGGTTCTTACTATTGTCTCCCAGTTTTATTGTTTTGTTTGTTATTTTTAGGTCTTTGCCAAGGGTGCTTGCCCTTGCCAATGAGAGACAGAGAGAGGGAATGTGAGAAAGCCACAGACAACCATGTGGGAGTCCAGTGCCTTAACCACCATGTCATCTGCTGGCCCTTATCTCCTAGTTTTTTACCTGGCTCCTCATATATTTCTTCCTTTCTACTTGGTCCTTATGGTTATTAGAGCAATTAATTCTAGCCCAGTCCCTCATTTCCAGATTAGGCCCAGAGTGATTAAATAGGTATAATGTATTAAAGTTACCTGGATATGTAAGGCAGTAGTTTCCAAAGTACAGCCTGAATTCCAGGTCTTGAAGGGTCTCTTCTGAATTTATCAGAGGCTGGTTTCTCACATCATTATATATGGCAATGGCCAGTGTTCTAAGCTCTTTCAGGTTGCCAGGGAGAGCTTTCTGCTCAGGGCCTGTCTGGTGATGGGGATTTATTGAAAGGATATGGGAAGCTAAGGAAGAAAAGAAACCATGGCAGCAACTGAAAGGCCAGGCCTCAGAAACTAAAGCCTAGTGGAAACACAGCAGTAGGTTTAGGAACCTTCCATTTTCATGACTTAGGCAGCTCTGGCTGTCCCTACTTTGCCTTTCTAGTTCACGACTCTCTATCACCTGGTATGTATTGCATGAAACAGTCTGAAGAAAGATCTGATTGATTCACTGTCATAGTACAGTATCACTTTCCCCCACGGATCAGTTCTCACAAGTTCCTGCCTATCTTGAGGATGAGCATCTATCAAGTATTTTGTCCATGATCTACAGAAATAAGTCTATCTATCTATCTATACACACACACACACACACACACACACACACACACATATATATATTTAAAGAATTATTTTATTTAACTTTACTATTATTACTACTATTTTCCAGTTTGATCAGACAGACGAGAGAGGGAGAGAGAGAGAGAGAAAGTGAGAAAGCAAGCCACCAGGTCCAGGACTTGAAACGCAGTCGGCCGTGTGGGAGTCCAGCACCTTGAACCACTGTATCACCTGCCAGCCCCCAGAAATAAATATATTTTACATATGCTTTTTTACATTCATGGATTGATTTTTCTTAAGATGATACTTCATCAGACTGTTTTGCATGTTTCTATTTTCTGTTCCTAGTCAAGCCCAGCATATCCTAGTCTACTCTAATGATTTAAAACATTGCTAGTTGAGACGTGCTGCACTGACTTTATAACTGAGTTGTAAAACGATGCTGTACATCGACGCTTCTCAAATTTCATGTGCACATGAATCACCTCAGGACCTTGTTAAAAATGCAGAATCTGATTCAGTAGGTCTCAGTGTGTTTCTGACAAACCTGCAGGCGATGCTAGTGCTGTGGGTCTGTGGACCACACATTGAGAAGTAAGCTACAGGTGCTTGTTTTGGTTCTTGTGGACCAGTTCCTGGTGTAACCAGCCAAGGCAAGAGTCCTAGAATTTGAATATAAAGCATGGAGATCCATGCACAGGGATCGTTGGCCACTTAGTTGAGAAATCTGAGACAGGGCTGTGGCCGTGACAGACATTATAGAACAGCATAAACTCTACCCTGATACAGCAACATTTAGTTCAGATCTTGAGCACAACGATTTTTTTTTTAAGAGAGATTTTTGCTGTATGTCCCCACTTAATATATACCGAGTGTCTGCACTCTAAATGTGTAAATATATATATACATATATATATACAAATATATAAATATATATTGAAACCATTCTGCTTCTGTTGCTATAGAGTTTTAAAATTATACAAAATTATAAGACATATTTTGAACATTATCTTTAAAATTCAGTATTTTGAGATTTTGAAAGTTGTTTGTAAACTGTCAAAAATTATGGAGTATGAGCTAAAATTTTTTGCTATGTAAAGTAAATGTTTGTGGAAAAATGTAAAAATAAATAAATGAAAAAACTAAAAAAAAAAAAAAAAAAAAAAAAAAGAGAGATTTTTGCTATAGGGCATGTGCACTCACTGGAAAGACAGGTAGACAGGCACACACGCGCCCAGAGTGAGTTTAGGCCACTGGGTCCAGGACTCTAACCTCGGCTGAATACATGGGAGTCCAGTGATGTAGCCATTATGCCATCTGTTGGTCCAATAATGTTCATTTAATGATACTTATTTATTGAAATCTTAGTACATTCCAGGCCCAGTTTTGGGAAAACATTGAGCTCTTCTCTGCATTTTACATTTTAGTGGGATAAACAATTAAATCCCTAATTCCAGGTTATGATAAGTACAATGAAGAGAAAGGAAGTGGGATGAAGGGAAGAATAATAGCAATGCAGGGGCACTGGATGTTTTCCATCCAGGGTCTAGGCAATGCCTCACTACTGGGTCAGTGGCATTTGACAGAGACCCCAATGAAGGATGAGAACCTTGGGAAGATCTGGAGGAAGGACAGTCCAAATAGAGCAGCAAGGGCAGAGGTCCTGAGGTGGGGGAGAAAGAGTGATATTGGGGAGGTTCAATGTGAAGGGAGGTCTGACTAGAGAGGAGTGAGAGGGGAATCAAAGTTCAAGTCAGTTAGATAAGCAGCTCTGACCATAGAGGACCTTACAGGTCGAGCTAAGTTTAAATTTTACCCTAAAGGTGATTGGAAACACTGAAGGGCTTTTATTTATTTATTTGAGGTTTTTTTTTTTTTTTTGCCTCAGAGCACATGCACTTGCCAGGAAGAGAGAAAGAGAGACAGAGACAGTCAGAGGGAAAGAAATGACTCTCACCACCACCACCACCACCCACAAGGACAATAGCCATTCCACAATCCCTTCTCCTCTCCTCTTGGGATTTTGGGCATGCACGGACACTGGCCACTGGGTCCAGGACTCGAACGGGCCACTGGGTCCAGGACTCGAACAGGCCACGTGGGAGTCCAGTGATATAACTGCTACGCCATCTGCTGGCCTCACACTGAAGGGTTTTGAGCAGGGAAATGATAGGAAAATTTTTTTTCAGCTACAACAGGAGAGATGATTTATTGTACATGTATTGCCCTGGGCCACAAGTAACAGCACGAGTCCTAGAATGTCACAGGTCCAGGGTAGAGGACTGTCAGGACTGTTTTGGTATGAGCTACGTGGGTCTCTCTCAGAGGAGGTCTTGGCAATCCAATGACAACGGAAGTTCTAGATTCACGGAAACCAATGTGACAGGAGCTTGCAGTTCAACAACTTGTAGCAGCATCCCAGGCCTCCAACATTCCATTTTTGCTGCTGCAGCTTCCACGTGTGCACAAGCTAGCTGTTTACTTGGACCTCTGCCTCGTCTTTCTTCTTTTTTTTTTTTTTTTTTTTTTTTTCTTTTTTTGGAGAGGTTTTTGCTATAGGGCGTGTGCGCTCGCCAGACAGACAGAGAGAGACAGAGAGATAGAAAGCAGGAAATCACCCCCCAGGGGGGATGGCCACGCCGCGATCCCTTCTCCTCCATTCTCCTCTCGGGATCTTGGGCACGCACGCACACGCGCCCGGCGTGAGTTTAAGCCGCCGGGTCCGGGACGCGAACCGCGGTCGACTACGTGGGAGTCCAGCGACATAGCCATTACGCTAACTGCTGGTCCCTCGTCTTTCTTCTTTTACGCTTCAGGATGCGTGTTCACTCCTTCTCCCATTTGGCTCTCACGGTGCAGAGGTGTCCAAGAAAATGGCACTAAGGCCAAGAGAGCATTATAGGAAATTTTAACCTCAAATGACTGACTATTCTCATGGATATGTGGTGTTACATCGCAGAGGGGACGAGAGTGGAAGTATGGAGATTAAGGACTTATAGCAACAGGCTTTATTGACTCTTAGTGTTCACTAACAGGATTGTGCCCATTAAGTTTTTACAACAGGGAGTAAACTGAAGTATTTTGCACTGGTAAAATGCTACAAGATTAAAAATATGGAGATATTCATTTATATTAATAGCTTTTGTTGATAATCAACATTTAACAGTGTGGAATGTCAACAAAAATAAGTCAGTGGTAAAATATAAAAGACTTCTCTAGCCTTCCATAAACCCAGCTTTCTTAGAGAGCTCCAAAACCATGCAGCTTTGGTTTGACTGCTGTCCTCCCATGTCCAGATGTCAGAGCAGAAAATTTCATCTGCCTAGAATAATCAATGGCTCTATGTTTTTTTTTTTTTTTTTTTTTTGGAGTGGTTTTTGCTATAGGGTGCATGCACTCACCAGAAAGACAGAGAGAGACAGAGAGACAGAAAGCGAAAAGTCCCCCCCCCCCCCCCAGGGGGGATGGCCATGCCGCAATCCCTTCTCCTCCATTCTCCTCTCGGGATCTTGGGCACGCACGCACACATGCCTGGCGTGAATTTAAGCCACTGAGTCCGGGACTCGAACTGCCGTCGGCTACATGGGAGTTCAGCAACATAGCCATTACGGTAACTGCTGGTCCCAATGGCTCTATGTTTTGAGGTCACCTCAAGTAGATGAGAGAATTGTGGTTTTCTTTTTCTTTTTTAGAATTATTTAACCTTATTTATTTATTTACTTATTTTAATTTGACCAGAGAGGGACAATGCAAGAGATAAAATGAGAGTGAAAGAGAGATAGGGAAAGTGAGAAAGTAAGCTGCCTGGTCTGGGACTCAAACCGCTGTCAGCCATGTGGGAGTCCAGTGCACTTAACTACCATGCCACCTGCTGGCCCCTTAAGGTTTTGTTTAAAGTAATAAAGTAATATATAATGGTTAAAAGCATCATCCCCTACATTTCTCAAAAGTGGTGGCCTTGGGGAACCAGCAGTTAGCGTAATGGCTATGTCACTGGACTCCCACGTAGTCGACCGCGGTTTGCGTCCCGGACCCGGTGGCTTAAAACTCACGCCGGGCGCGTGTGCATACATGCCCAAGATCCCAAGAGGAGAATGGAGGAGAAGGGATTGCGGCGTGACCATCCCCCCTGGGGGGTGATTTCTCCCTTTCTATCTCTCTGTCTCTCTCTGTCTGCCTGGCGAGCGCACGCGCCCTATAGCGAAAACCTCTCAAAAAAAAAAAAAAAAAAAAAAGTGGTGGCCTTTTCCCTCTCGGCCCTCCTGCCACATCTGCTCTTCTTCTTGCATTGCTGATCTTATTTCTTATATTATACTAAATCCGACATATCTTCATATGGATGATGAACCATTATTTATTATGTCACAGAGAAGGGAGAAAACTTGAAATTACCAACTAAGTAGACACATTATCAAATATAAAATGGATCTTAATTTCAGAGATGTTAAAATGTGAATAAAAAATGTGCATCTTAAAATTGATGAAATACGGGTCAGCAAAATGGTAAACTGCTTAATGTGGTTGGATCCCACATGGCCAACTGCATGGTTTAAGTTCCACGCTTGGTGGCTTGAAAAACACTCTGGGCATATGTGTGTGCACACCCCCTCAGAGGAGAATGGAAAAGGGATTGTGGCATGGTCATCCACCCTTGTGGGTGCTTTCTCACTTTCTCTGTCCAGCGAACATACATGTCTTCTAGCAAATTAAAAAAAAAAAAGGTGAATTTTGTCCAGTATATATATATTTTTAAGACAGATTTTTGCTATAGGGCTTGTGCAGTCACCGGAGAGACAGAGAAAGACAGAAAGCGAGAAATCACTCTCTAGGAGAGATGGTCACATTGCAATTCTTTCTCCTCCCTTCGCCTCTCAGGATTTAGGGCACATATGCACATGCGCCTAGTGTGAGTTTCAAGCCACTGGGTCCGGGACTCGGGCCATATGGGAGTCCAGCGATGTAGCCATTACACCAGATGCTGGTCCTGTGTCCAGTGTTTTTAACACTATCCAGTCAGGAACGTGAAGGTCGTCATATGCTACCCTCTCGCAACTTCCGTAGCCTATCAGTAACCAGCCACTGGAGTTTCTACTTCCCAAACATCATAGGGGGTTGTCGGAAAAGTCGTGACACATTTTTACATAGAAAAATGAAAATTACATCATAATTTTTCCAGTGACGCAATAAATTCTTTCCTTATCTTCCATTTTTGAAAGTAGATAATTCTAGCCTGGATAACTATATTAACCTCACTCTCTGCATTAAAAGCAGAATGATGACCCAAAATACAAATCTGATTAGACTGGTAGATTAAAATACTTTTAATTTTTATTAAAATTAGTTATTAAAATTAAAATTAATGAAAAATTAATTTATTAATTACTTTTATTAAAATTAATTTATTAAACACTTTCAGTTCAAATAATAAATACTTTAATGAAAATAATTTGGGGGAACCAGCAGTTAGCGTAATGGCTATGTCGCTGGACTCCCACGTAGTCGACCGCGGTTCGCGTCTTGTACCCGGTGGCTTACAACTCACGCCGGGCGCGTGTGCGTGCGTGCCCAAGATCCTGAGAGGAGAATGGAGGAGAAGGGATTGCGGCGTGACCATCCCCCCTGGGGGGTGATTTCTCGCTTTCTGTCTCTATGTCTCTCTCTGTCTGTCTGGCGAGCGCACGCGCCCTATAGCGAAAAAGCTCTCCAAAAAAAGAAAAAAAGAAAAAAAAGAAAAAGAAAATAATTTGGGGACCAACAGGTTGCATAGTGGTTAAGGCACTGGACTACTATATCTCTCTGACTCTCTCTGGTCAAATAATAAAACTAATCATAGGAACCAGCAGATGGCATAGCAATTACATCGCTGGACTCCCATGTTCTGGGACTGTGGTTCAAGTCCCAGACTTGGCAATTTAAAACTCACACTGGCGGGGGACCAGCAGGTGGCATGGTGGTTAAGGCACTGGACACTCCCATATGGCCAACCATGGTTCAAGTCCCAGACCTAGTGGCTTTCTTCCTTTCTTACTTTCCCTCTCTCATTCTTTCTCTGGTCAAATTAAAGTAAATGAATGAATAAAAATAAATAAATTAATTAAATTAAAAAAACATCTCATGCTAGGTGTGTGTGTGTGTGTGTGTGTGTGTGTGCCCAAAATCCCAAGAGAAGAATGGAAGGGATTACAATGTGGCCATCCCCCCTGGGGATGTCTCTCTCTCTCTCTGGCAAGCAAATGCACCCTATAGCAAAAATCTCTCTCTCAAAAAAAACAAAAAAACAAAAAAACCCACGAATAATAAATAAATAAAATTAAATAAATAATTATTTTATTAGCCCATCCATGGTGGCGCAGGGGTAGTGTATTGCTCTGTAATTCAGAAGCCATATGTTGTCCTGTACAGGCCAGGCAAGTGTGTCTTTGATCCTGGCTGGCAGGGAAGGCTGGTGAAGGATCACTGAATAAGACCCCATCAAGAGTAGCTGTCTCTCTTCCTTTTAGTCTCTTTCTCAGGAAATAAATAAACTTAAAAAAAATAAAAACACTTTCTCTTGGGGCCAGCAGGTAGTGTGGTGGTTAAGATGCTGGACTCCCACATGACTGACCACAGTTCTAGTTCTTGGCTTGGTGGCTTTCTTTCTCACTGTCTATCTCTCTCTGTCTCTTTGTGTCCCCTAGGGTGAATTAAAATGACTGTTGGGTCATTGAAAAGGTCATGACATGTTTTCTATGCAAAAATATGTCAAGACTTTTCCAACAACCCAATAATAATAATAAAGAAAGAAAGAAAGAAAGAAAGAAAGAAAGAAAGAAAGAAAGAAAGAAAAGAAAAACACTTTTTAAAGTTTTGCTGTAGAGCTTGTGTGTTCACCAGAGAGACAGAGAGAAGGAGAGGGAAAGTGAGAAAGCTCACCCCAAGGGGGATGGTCATGCTACAATTCCTTCTCCTCTATTATCTTCTCAGAATTTGGAGCACATACGCACACACGCCTGCCAAGATTTTCACGCTGGAAGATCTGGGACTCACGCAGTTAGCCATGTGGGATCCAGTGCCTTAACCACCACACCAGCTGGTGACCCAAAACACTCCTTTTTTTCCTGTAATTTGCAACAGGGTAAGTTCTAATCTCCTCTTCATAATTTAAAAATATTTTGTAATCTTGTCTTTACCTTTTTTTCAAGTAGGTTTAGGTCACACAAACAAATAAGCACATAAAAAGTTTATTCCTTCTGTAGGGGCTTCCCTTTTATCCTTTTCTATCTTAAAAACCTCTACTTACCCTTCATGAATCAGCCCAAATGCTTCCTCTTCAGTAAACTTGTCCTGAGTTCCTCTATGGCCATTCTCTAAGCTTCTCCCTCTGTACAGTCGCCTTACAGGCCCCTCCTTTGGCTTCATCAAGTGCAAGTGCTAGCACTTCTGCATCGCTAGCTCCTCAAGACCAGTGAAAACACTTTGAACATTGTTGTATCTTCAACACATAGCCTTTGTCCCCGCATACAAGCAGGCACTTAGCAAATGTTTGCCAAATAAATAAGAAAATGATGCAAGGTTAAAACAAACTACCTTTGGGGCTGGCAGGTGGCGTGCTGGTTGAGGTGCTGGACTCTCACATGACTGACCGCGATTTAAGGCCTGGACCTAGCGGCTTGCTTTCTCACTTTCCCTTTCTTTCTCTCTCTGTGTCTCTCTACAGTCAAATTTAAAATAATTCTTTCTAAAAAATAAAATGAGGGACCAGCAGTTGGCGTAATGGCTATGTCCTTGGACTCACATGTAGTTGACCATGGTTCAAGTCCCAGTCTGGCTTAAACTCATGCTGGACATATGTGTGTGTGTGTGTGTGTGTGTGTGCCCAAGATCCCAAGAGGAGAATGGAGGAGAAGGGATTGTGGTGTAGCCATCCCCCCGGGAGGGTGATTTTTCACTTTCTGTCTCTCTGTCTCTGTCTTTCTGGTGAGCGCACTCGCCCTATAGAAAAAAACCTCTCTTAAATAAATAAATAAATAAAATGAACCACCCTTAGTAAATTATGTCATATCTAAAAGTTACGAACTATCCATCATGCCAATTTTGAAGATGAACTGAAGATCAAAGAAAAGGCCTGGTCCTTCTTGCCTCCCTGAGCCCCCACTGTAAAATCCATTGGTGTGGGTCACCAAGACACTACAAAACCCTGATTTTGGGACTCTTTGTGCCTACACTGTTCCCTGAACTCTTGTTTGTGAGGTAAAGCAATTGGGGTAACCAAAGAACTTTAAGTGACTTTTTGTCAGTTCCTACATATTTAACGAAAGGAGTTGATTTGCAATCAGTTGGGCCATATGGTTTATCATTAGAAATTATTTTGTCACCTATTAGGGACATTTCAAAAGGTTACTGTTGATAAACTGCAGAGTTCACTGACAATATGGTGAAAGACCAATAGCCCCTCAGATTTGTCTGTACAAGTCCTCCTTAATCGAAGATGGTGAGAAACCAAAAACATTATAAAGAAAGCTTAATAGTTCAGCATGTAAACTGTTCTTTTATGATCAAGGTGTTTTTTTTTTTTTTTTCATTTCACATCTTTTACACCCTAGCAGCTCACAGAGTGTATTAAGTGCTGTGGGCACTTAATATATGTTGATTGAAAAATGTTGAAAGGAGAAATTTACTTTGAAAAGATTTCCCACTTTATTTTTGCCTTGGGCTTATTTCTTTCAAACCTGAAAAATAACAGGGAAAAACATACTCAGTCTCCAAACCACTAAAATCATGACTGGCTTCCCTGTGGCCCTATGTTATTATAATATAAATATCACAGTAAATGTACAAAGCAATGTTCAAAAGGTAGCAGGTCAGGAAGCAATAGGCCTGTATTACAGGGAAGGTGAGGCACAAATATCTTATTCTTGTGTAGTATTACTCTAATTGTATGGTCTGCAGCGCTGTGAAAGGTTTGAATAGTCTGAGAGAGCATAAGGGCTAATCAAGAAGTCAAGGGAGGGGTAGGAAAAGTTATACTGAGAAAGAAGTACAGTACACTGAACCATAAACATGGCATTTTTTTTTTTTTTTGGAGAGGTTTTCTCTATAGGGTGCGTGCGCTCGCCAGACAGAGAGAGACATAGAGACAGAAAGCGAGAAATCACCCCCCCAGGGGGGATGGTCATGCCATAATCCCTTCTCCTCCATTCTCCTCTCGGGATCTTGGGCACGCACGCACACGCGCCCGGCGTCAGTTTTAAGCCACCAGGTCTGGGACGCGAACTGCAGTCGACTACGTGGGAGTCCAGTGACATAGCCATTACGCTAACTGCTGGTTCCAAAAATGGCCATCTTGTTGTAAAAACTGGTTGAATGTCAGCAATTTCATAAGGTTCAACCTAATAGAAAAAAGGAGGGTAAATGAAGGAAAAGTATTTCTAAAATTGAAAGATATGTTTATGCCATACTAGTGCTCTAAAAACCACAAAAGATATAAAAAGGGTGCTTTACTATCAGTATCAACCAGAGATTATATATCATATTGGTTTAAACAGGAGTTTTTTATTGTTGTTAGTTTCTTTTTTTTAAAGGATTTTGTCCTCGGGCACATGCACTCTCTGGAGAAACAGAGATAGACAGTGAGAGGGAAAGTGAGAAATCACCCTCAGGTGGATGGCCACACTGCAGTCCTTTCTCCTTCATTCTTTTCTTGGGACTTTGGGCATGCATGTAAGCATGCCCAGTGTGAGTTTTAAGCCACCCGGTCCAGGACTCGAACCACAGTTGACTATGTGGGAGTCCAGCAACATAACCATTATGCCATTTATTGGTCCCAGAATTTACCTTTCTTTTTAAAATAATTATTACTCATTTATTTTCACTTATTTATTTATTTTAATTTGATCAGAGAGAGACACAAAAAGAGAGAGAGGAGAAAGTGAGAAAGCAAGCCACCAGGTCCAGGACTCAAACAACAATCAGCGCATCAATCACCATGCCAACTGCCAGCTCTAGAATTTCACTTTTTAAAAAGGTTGAGTAGTGAGGGGACCAGCAGGTGGCGTGGTGGTTAAAACGCTGGACATTCCCACATGGCTGACCATGGTTCAAGTCCTGGACCTGGTGGCTTGCTTTCTCACTTTCTCTCTCTCTCTGTGTGTCTCTCTCGGTCAAAATAAAATAAGTAAATTAATAAATAAAATTAAAAATAAATAATTCTTTTTTTTTTTTTTTTTGGAGAGGTTTTCGCTATAGGGCGCATGCGCTCGCCAGATGGACAGAGAGAGACAGAGAGAAAGAAAGTGAGAAATCACCCCCCAGGGGGGATGGTCACGCCGCAATCCCTTCTCCTCCATTCTCCTCTTGGGATCTTGGGCACGCACGCACACGCGCCCGGCGTGAGTTTTAAGCCACCGGGTCCGGGATGCCAACCGCGGTCGACTACGTGGGAGTCCAGCGACATAGCCATTACGCTAACTGCTGGTTCCCAATAAATAATTCTTAAAAAAAAAAAAAAAAGGTTGAGTAGTTGAGCCAGCAGATGGAGTGGTGTTAAGGCACTGGACTCCCACATGACCAACTGTACTTTGAGTCCTGGTCCTGGCAGCTTGCTTTTCCACTCTCTGTCTCTGTCTCTCTCTGGTGAATGCACATGCCCTGTAGTAAATATTAAAAATACATAATAATAATGATGATAAACAAATAAATATTTCTTTTTTAAAAAAGGCAGAATGGTATTCTGATGTGTGTGTGTGTGTGTGTGTGTGTGTGTATGTGTGTATATATATACATACACACACACCACTTTTTCTTTATCCATGCATCTGTTGACAGACCCTTATATTGATGCCATATCCTGTTGTAAAAAAAGAAATGCTGCAATGAACATGAGGAATAGATATCTCTCCCACATATTATTTCTTTGGAAATGTACCACTAGTGGGATTATTGGATGATATAGTAGTTGTTTTGGTTTTTGTTTGCTTAATTATTTAATTTTATTCATTATCATTATTTTAGTTTGACCAGAGAGAGAGAGAGAGAGGGAGAGAGAGAGAGAGAGAGAGAGAGAGAGAGAGAGAGAGAGAGAGAGAAGGAAAGTGGGAAAGCAAGCTGCCAGGTCCAGGACTCGAACCATGGTTAGCCATGTGGGAGTCCAGTGCTTCAATGACCACACTACCTTGCTGGCCCCTATAAGGTAGTTATTTAGCATATGGATATTAAAGTCAGACTTCTTTTAGTTGAATCCTGCATTTACCACTTACTGCATAATCTTGATCAAGCTTCTACACTTCTGCTGCCTCGGTTTTTTCACCTGCAGAAGAGGAAAAGTATACTTAACCTCACTGAATTTTTGTGTAGGTTAAATGGGATAAAACTGTAAGGAGCTTAGAACTATGCCTAGTACATACCAAGATTCTACCGGATTACTGACATTATTTCTATTAGTCTTCGTCAATCAAAAAGGAAACCATGAAGTTAGCAGTCATTTATGTGGGAGCAAATGAGAATTTGGAGTTTCTAATTGTTTTCATAGATTAACTAAGGGATATCAGGCTTTGGGTCAAATACATCTGGGTCTGTCTTTTGGAAAATGTATTTCCCTTTTCTAAGCAACAGGTTTTTTGTCTGTTAAGTCGGCAAAAAGACTGTATCTAAATCATGTTTGTTGTGAAAAGTAAATGAATGATTAATGTAAACTCCTCGACAGAGAACTCAAAAGTGTTTAATAGTGGCAGCAATTACTATTAATAATAATTAACTACATCGATCTGCATAGAACAGACAAATCTTCTTGGTTTCCTAAAATTACCCAAATAAAAAAAAGAGCTTAGATGTTTATTGCACAACCTATCCTTGAATATTTTGTAATAGTTATTGTCTATCTAATTTTTTTAAAAAGCTAACTAGAATTTTAAAAAATACATAAATTCCAGAGATGCACTTTATTTTAGATCATTCAAATATATAAACAATATTGTAATTTCAAAATTAGGAGCCTAGAGAAACATTAAAAATATTACTTAATGTATCATAAATAGGAGTTCTATTTGTAAAGTTTTATGTGACAAAAATGCATAAAATTTGATGTGTTTGGCTGATCGTGACACTGGAGGGGGGAGGGGAGGCAACACAAAGGTTGATCAAAGCCTCGTACAGGGAGCATCATTTATCTGAAAGGACAGTTCAGGCTCCATTTTCCTTTCTTTAAATCTCTTTATAGCTCTGGTGTTCATATGTTTCAACTCTAAGGAGAAATCCTTTGAACCAGAATGTTCTCACAAGTGACGTAACTTAAATGGTGACAATGAAAGACAGGTTATTTGCTGAAATCAACTTGGAAAATTTGGAAGCGAAGTAGAGAGAATAGGAACAAGAAAAGATCAGGTCAGATTAAGTCTTCAAATAAGTGTGAGAAGCATTTGTTTAGAAAGACACTCCTAGGGATTCCCTATGTTCAAAGAGAAAAATAATGATTTCAAAGGTGATATCATTGTTATGCATTTGATTAATGGAAAGGGCAGCATTAATGGTTATAGGAAAAATGCCTTTATATAACTTGAAAAGGTAGAAATTGATACACAACCTCACAACACTTCACTGGCCAGGAATGTATTTCCCCCTGAGGCTCAGGAGCTTGAAAGCCACATGAAATATTTCATTGTCTTGTGATTCATAATGCCTGCACATCTTACATCACACCCAGTTAAAGAACAGTGCCTGTTTCTGTACATCATCTTCCCACAGAGAAACTGAGGAACAGGAAGGCCAGTGACACTGTCAGAAGTAAGCTCCTCGTTGCTAGATAAAATACGTATGTTCACGTCATGTTTGATACCTCTGTACCCGCCTTTGAAGCTTTTGCTTCCAATATTACTGTGTGCTCATATGTTTTAAAATTTCTATCGGTCTGTTAACAGTTTAGTTTTGGTTTGAAATATGCAGATGGTGCCTGGAGATCCCTTCTACATCCATTTGTTTTGATTTCAAAAGGAATTAGTCAGTATGGAAGAGTGGTTAAGGTTCATTATTCGGTTTTAGACAGATCCAGTTCAAATCCAGACTTACTCACTTTGAGTCCTAAGTCTTGATCTCCTCATTTCAAAAGTAAGTATGACCAGGTTTATCATATTTGGTTGCTGCAAGCACTAGTTGCATATAAGACACTCAACACATGGTAAAAGCTAAAGACATGATTATTATTTTTGAGCACTTTATTAAATACTATTTGGAGAATTATAGGACTTACATGATGACATTTACTTATTAGGATGGGAACTCAAGTCTTTTTTGCTTCATCAAGTGTCCCTTAAGCAATAACAATCTCTTCTGTATTTGATATTACACACTTTGAGATATCTTTTTTATAGAAATTTTTGTTTTCTTTTATATTTTATTTTGCCAGAGGGCATATATGCTCACTGGAGAGAGACAGAGAGAGATGCCTAGAGAAAGAAAGTGAGAAAGCACCCCTCAGGGTGATGACCACAATCCTTTTTCCTCCATTCTTCTCTAGGAATTTTGGGCATGCACACACATGCTCCTGGCACATTTTTCAAGCTTCCAGGACTGGGACTTGAACCATGTGGTTGGCCATGTGGGATCCAGTCACTTTAACCACCAGGCCACAGGCTGGCCCACTTCTATTAATTTTTTCCATGGTAGGGTAGAGCCTATTATCTCAAAGAATAGAATGAAAAGACCAGAAATAAAACTTTGGCATATGGGCAGATATAAATATATTTTTCTCTACTCCTCCCAGTAACAACCCTAGACCATTATCTACAAAACAAACATGAGTAGACTGAATGATAGAGAGAAGGCAGATCAGTTAGAGGCCCTGGGACTCTAGGAATAACATGGTAATCAACTTTCTAGGTTTTATTTTTGCTTCATATATCCTGGATTGAGTACTTGAAAAACCTATATAACACAGAAATTTGTTTTTTTTTTTTTGGGGGGGGGGAGGTTTTTGCTATAGGGCGCATGTGCTCGCCAGAAAGACAGAGACAGAGAGATAGAAAGCGAGAAATCACCCCCCAGGGGGGATGGCCACGCCGCAATCCCTTCTCCTCCATTCTCCTCTTGGGATCTTGGGCACACACGCACACGCACCCAGCGTGAGTTTAAGCCGCTGGGTCCGGGATGCGAACTGCAGTCGACTACATGGGAGCCCAGCAACATAGCCATTATGCTAACTGCTGGTCCCTGTAACACAGAAATTCTAAGAGGCACTGGCCAACAATTTAAAGTCCCTCGAAAATCCTGCTTTCCCAGGAAAAGGAAAGCCTAGAAAGACAGGAAACTTAGAGATACAACCATTCTACAGCCAAACACCATAGGAAAAAACTGACTCCATCCTACCCACACTGGAAAGGCCAACAGAGAGCCTAGATTCCATCCTCTCTAGGCTAAAAAGAAGCACTTCAACTATTCTATCAGTGTGAATACGGCTGAGTAGGAAGTTAGAACTTCTATTCCCATTAGGCAGTAAAGAGCCCCCCTCATTACTCCAGAATGACAGTATAAATCATGTGAGGAGCCTGGACTTCTCCCCCCCACACGCACCTGGCAGTAATGAGATGAGCCCCTCATACTACAAAATGACAGGACAAATCATGTAAAGAGATTTGACTCCCGCCACCACCACCACCTGGCAGTAAGGAGATGTTCTTCTAACGCCTCACTGTGACGGTGTCAGAGGAGGTCAGGTGGGGAGGTTGCATTTTCACCACTGTCCAGCAGTAATGAAGCCAACTTTTTCACTGGATCATTGAAAACCACATGGAGAACGGAGAACAGACACTCCTACCCCACCCAGAAGAGGAGGTATCAGTAGAGGCTCTGTGTGAAGTCAGAATTCACAGCCCCATCCTGCAGTACCAAGAAGTCCCTCGTCTGAGCTATTAATGGAGGTTCAGTACTGGACTTCTTCCCCAGTGTGGTAACGAGCCAGCATCCCTACCACCCTTCCTCCCCTGCCACAGTGGTTTCAGAGAGCTTAAAACAGAAATCTTAAATGAGATTTACAGCCTCATAATTTAATACTGTAAAATATCCTATTTCAACAGAAAATTACTTGGCATATTGAAAACTGGAAAAGTCTCAAACTGAATGAAAAAACACAATAGGTACCTCCTCCTTGATAGCACGCTTTAGAGCTATCTAGCAAAGATTTAAAATTGGCCACCATGGGACCAGCAGTTAGCGTAATGGCTATGTCACTGGACTCCCACGTAGTTGACCGCGGTTTGCGTCCCGGACCCGGCGGCTTAAACTCACGCCGGGTGCGTGTGCGTGCATGCCCAAGATCCCGAGAGGAGAATGGAGGAGAAGGGATTGTGGTGTGGCCATCCCCCCTGGGGGGTGATTTCCTGCTTTCTGTCTCTCTGTCTCTCTCTGTCTGGTGAGCGCACGCGCCCTATAGCGAAAACCTCTCAAAAAAAAAAAATTGGCCACCATAAAAATGTTTCAGTGAGAATTATAAACATGTTTAAAGCAAATTGAAAAAAAAATTAATACTTATTTTATTTTATTTGTTATGACTACTTTTTAATTTAATAAGAGAAGGTAAAAGAAAAAGTGAGAGAGCAAGCAGCCAGGTCCAAGACTTGAACTGAGGTCAGCCATGTGGTAGTCCAGCACCTTAACCATCACGCCACCTGAAAAAATTTTTTAAATGTTAGCAAAGAAACAGAAGTCTCAGCAAAGAAACAGAAAATATGGGGGGAAAAGGCAAATGTAAAATTTAAAACAGAAAATATAGTAACTGAAAGATGGAACCAAGAGCAGAATGGAGAATACAAAGGAAAGCATCAAGGAACGTTAAGATAGAGCAACAGAGGGGCTGGCAGCCGGAGTATTGGTTAAGGTGCTGGACTCCTACATGGCCAACTTCAGTTTGAGTCCTGGACCCAGTGACTTGAAAATTACACTGGGTATATATGTGTGCTCAAAATCCCTAGAGAAGGGAAGAGAAGGGATTGTGGCATGGGCATCCCCCCAGGGGTGATTTCTCATTTTCTCTCTGTATCTCTGTCTCTCTCCTTTCCAGTGAGCGCATGTGCCCCATGACAAAAACCTAAAAACTTATGGGATTTTAAAAAAATAATTATTTATTTTATTTTATTTATTCATTCATTTATTTTTAAATTTGACCAGAGAGAGACAGAGGTTGAGAGTGAGAGAGAGAGGAAGCGAGAAAGCAAGCCACCAGATCCAGGACTTGGGAACACTGGTTGGCCATGTGGGAGTGTCCAGCGCCTTAACCACCATGCCACCTGCTGGTCCCAAAACTGATGGGATTTTAACAGAAGATCTAACATTTGTTACATCAGAGTTCTAGAAGAGGAGATAAAGAGATACTCAAAGAAATAATGACTGAAAATTTCCTAAATTTGGCAAAAGACATAAATCTACAGATTCTAGAAACCCAGTGAATCACGAAGAGAGCAAACCTAAAGAAACCTGTAACCAGAGCCGGCCAGCAGTTCCGGGCACCAGGCGGACTGAGGCTGCAGGCCCGACCTTTCCGAATCTCCACGCATCCCCACCGTTTCTCCTCCTTGGACCCCAGGTTGGTTGTCTGGGACTTTAAGGCGAACTCCCACCCCACCCCACCCGCAATCCGGATCGAGCCGGCCAGCAGTTCCGGGCACCAGGCGGACTCAGGCTGCAGACCTGACCAACCTGGTCCTGTCACTCATCTTCTGACACTTTCCCACTAGCCTTTGGACTCTGAATTCTGGTGATTTGAATAGCGCGCGGCGCGCAAGCGCGCCGCGCAATTTCCTTTTTTCAGTTTGTTTTTCTTTGCTCTTGGGGTGTTGCTTATTCAGTCAATTGTAGGCTCACCTGTCCTTAGAGACAGTGAGGACTTTGGGCCATCCAGGGTAGTGGCAACAGTTAATGGTAATTGTGAGCAACAGGTAGGCCAACCATAAGGGAAATCATCAATTTTCTAAGCCTGTACAACTATTAACAATCAGTTAGGAAGAAACATATAGAATACCTAATGACTAAGAACAATCGCAGAGGCTCCAGAAATATGAGCAACCAACAAAAGGCCTCTCCCTCAAGGGAAATCAACAAGCCTACATCACCCACAGTCAATACAATGGACGTCGTGGACATGTCTGATAAGGAATTCAGATTATTTGTAGTGACCAAACTAACTGAGATGGAAGAGAAAAGAGACAAGGAGCTCCAGGAGATGAGGAAGTCCTTCAATGACTTGAAAGAAGAAATGGATACCTTAAACAAGAACCAGATGGAACTTCTAGGAATGAAGAATGTGATACAGGAAATCAAAACCTCCCTTGAAAGTATTAAAAGTAGGTTAGACCAGGCAGAAGATCGAATATCTAACGTAGAAGACAAAACATCTGACCTAGAAAAAAGCATCAAGAAGATTGAGAAAACAACCATGAAAAATGAGGATAATATACGAGGAATACTGGATACTATCAAGCGCCCCAACATCCGGATAATAGGTATTCCAGAAGAGGAAGAAAATAATAAGGGCCTAGATAATTTATTCCATGAGATCCTGGAAGAAAACTTTCCAAATCTAGAAAGGCACTCAAATATCCAGACCCAGGAAATACATAGGACCCCGGGTAGAATCAACCCAAGAAGATCCTCTCCAAGGCACATTATAGCCAGACTGGCAAAAACAACAGACAAAGACAAGATACTAAAGTTGGCAAGAGGGAAACGCCAGGTTACTTACAAAGGTCACCCCATCAGGCTAACATCGGATCTTTCGGCGGAAACAATGCAAGAAAGGAAAGAATGGGGAAGCATAGTAAAAGTGTTGAGTGAAAAACAATTTCAACCAAGAATATTATACCCGGCAAAATTATCTTTCATATGGGAAAAAAAGATAAAAACATTCTCGAATAAACAAAATTTGAAGGAATTTACCAACTCCAGACCAGCTCTTCAAGAGGTTCTGAAGGGAGTATTATACCAGGAAAACTAAAAAATCAGAGACAGTTATACGAGAACAAAGAGCAACCAAGAAAATGGCTCACTTAATGATAGGATCAGGTACGGAAATATCGATAATTACATTGAATGTCAATGGATTAAATTCTCCAGTAAAGAGACATAGACTGGCTGACTGGATAAGAAAACAGAAACCCTCTATCTGTTGCCTACAAGAAACTCACCTTATGGATAAAGACATACATAGACTAAAAGTCAAGGGCTGGAAAAAGATACTCCATGCAAATGGAAATCGAAAAAAGGCTGGAGTAGCGATATTGATCTCAGACAAAATAGATTTCAAGACAAAGACTGTAAGAAGAGACAAAGAAGGGCATTATATAATAGTAAATGGGGTAATCCAGCAAGAAGACATAACCCTTATAAATATCTATGCACCCAACTCAGGTGCGCCTAAATATGTGAAGGAAAGACTGTTGGAGCTAAAAGGAGAGATAGGGAGAAATACTATAATTGTTGGAGATCTCAACACCCCATTATCTCCTATAGACAGGTCTTCTAGACAGAAAATAAATAGAGAGATACAGGACTTAAATGATACTATAAATGGAATGGGCTTGACAGATATCTATAGAACTTTCCACCCTACATCCACAACATATACATTTTTCTCACCCCGACATGGAACCTTTTCAAAGATAGATCATATATTAGGACACAAATCAAGCCTTTATAGATTCAAAGGCATAGAAACTGTACCCAGCATCTTCTCTGACCATGATGGAATTAAACTCAAGATTAATTTCAAGACACAACCCCGAAAATACATGAACACATGGAAACTGAACAACCTACTTCTGAATGACTTCTTCACTACTGAAGAAATTAAGGCTGAAATAAAAAAATTTATGGAAACTAATGATAATGAGTACACAAGTGTCCAGAATCTATGGGACACAGCAAAAGCAGTCATAAGAGGAAAATTCATAGCAATTAGTGCACATAAGAAAAGGACAGAAAGATGGCAACTAGATAACTTATCATCATGCCTCAGAGAATTGGAAAAACAACAACAAACAAATCCCCAAAATGCCAGGCGAAAAGAAATAATAAAGGTTCGAGCAGAAATAAATGAAATAGAAAATAAACGAACCATACAGAAAATAAATGAAAGCAAAAGCTGGTTCTTTGAAAAGATTAACAAGATCGACACACCATTGGCTAGACTGATTAAGAAGAAGAAAGAAAGAAACCAGATTAATCAAATATGTGATGAAACAGGCAATATTACCACAGACATAGCAGAAATACAAAATATCATTAGAGGATACTATGAGCAACTTTACGCCAACAAACAAGATAACCTGGAGGAGATGGACAAATTCCTGGATGCATATAATCTACCAAGATTGGATCAGGAAGACATAGAGAACCTGAATAGACCTATAACAAGCCAGGAGATTGAATCAGTAATAAATAACCTCCCAACAAAGAAAAGCCCAGGCCCAGATGGCTTCACTTGTGAATTCTACAAAACTTTTAAGGAAGAGTTAACCCCTA
Source organism: Tupaia tana (assembly GCA_026018925.1). Classification (NCBI taxonomy): domain Eukaryota; kingdom Metazoa; phylum Chordata; class Mammalia; order Scandentia; family Tupaiidae; genus Tupaia; species Tupaia tana. The sequence continues at coordinate 183,802,774 of JAKSZU010000006.1, forward strand.
TCCTACTAAAATTATTTCTAAAGATTCAAAAGGAAGGAAACCTTCCAAATTCATTTTATGAAGCTTCCATCATCCTCATCCCCAAAACAGATAAGGATATGACAAAAAAGGAAAACTACAGACCAATATCATTGATGAATATAGATGCGAAAATTCTCAACAAAATACTGGCAAATCGTATCCAACAACATATAACAAAGATCATTCACCACGATCAGGTAGGCTTTATACCAGGGATGCAAGGATGGTTCAATATACGCAAGACCATAAATGTAATACACCACATTAACAGAAAGAAAGATAAAAACCATATGATCATCTCAATTGATGCGGAGAAAGCATTTGATAAAATACAGCATCCTTTTATGATTAAGACTCTCAGTAAGATTGGTATAGAAGGGTCATTTCTCAACACAATAAAAGCCATCTATGAAAAACCTACAGCTAACATTATACTGAATGGGGAAAAGCTGAAAGCTTTTCCTCTGAAAACAGGTACTAGGCAGGGCTGCCCACTTTCTCCACTGCTCTTTAATATAGTACTGGAAGTCTTAGCTATTGCAATCAGAGAAGAGAACAATATTAAAGGCATTCGAATAGGCAAAGAAGAATTGAAAATATCTTTATTTGCAGATGACATGATGGTATACTTAGAAGACCCAAAGGTATCCATGAAAAAACTGCTTGAAGTAATAAGTGAATACAGTAAAGTGGCAGGATACAAAATCAATATCCAAAAATCTATAGCATTTCTATTTATGAACAACAAGTTGAACGAAGCAGAGCTGAAGAAAGGAATCCCTTTCACCGTAGCCACAAGGTGTATAAGATACCTAGGGATAAACCTAACTAAGAAAGTCAAAGATCTTTATAAAGAAAACTACGAAAATCTTAAAAGAGACATTGAAAGTGACATAAAAAAGTGGAAGGATATCCCATGCTCCTGGATTGGAAGAATTAACATAATCAAAATGGCAATTCTACCCAAATTAATCTACATGTTTAATGCAATTCCAATCGAAATACCAGAGATATTCTTCAGAGATCTAGAAAGGGCAATCATAGAATTTGTCTGGAACCATAAAAGACCTCGTATTGCAAAAGCAATCCTGCGCAAGAAGAGTGGAGTAGGAGGCATATCACTCCCTGATCCCAAGATATACTATAAAGCTGTGGTCATCAAAACAGCATGGTATTGGCATAAAAACAGACATGTGGACCAATGGAAGAGAATAGAGACCCCAGAAATAACCCCCAAAGCTTACAGCCAACTGATCTTTGACAAAGGATATCAGTCAATCCATTGGGAAAAGGAAAACATCTTTAGTAAATGGTGCTGGAAAAACTGGGTATCCACCTGCAGAAAGATGAAACTGAACCCCCATCTTTCACCACTAACAACAGTCAACTCAAAATGGATCAAAGATCTTAACCTAAAACCTCAAACAATAAAACTACTGGTGGAAAATGCTGGGGAAACTCTGGGGGACATTGGAGTAGGCAAAGACTTCTTAAATAAGACTCCCAAGGCACAGGCAATAATCCCTAAAATAGACAAGTGGGACTATATTAGACTAAGAAGTTTCTGCACAGCAAAGGACACAGTAACAAGTGTGAACCGACAACCCTCAGAATGGGAAAATATTTTTGTTAAATATGCCTCAGACAAGGGACTGATAACCAGAATACATAGGGAACTCAAGTGCCTTATGCGAAAAAAAATGATTAACCCAATTAAAAGGTGGGAAAATGAGCTGAACAAAAGTCTCTCTAAGGAAGACATACGAATAGCCAAAAAGCATATGAGGAAATGCTCAACATCCCTCATCATAAGGGAGATGCAGATAAAAACCACAATGAGATACCACCTAACCCCTGTCAGAATGGCAAAGATTAAGAATATAAAAAGTGATAAGTGTTGGCGGGGATGTGGTGAAAAGGGAACCCTCCTACACTGTTGGTGGGAATGTAAACTAGTTCAACCACTGTGGAGAACAATATGGAGGTTCCTCAAAGATCTACAAATAGAACTACCATTCGATCCAGTAATCCCACTTCTGGGTATTTACCCAAAAGACAGGAGAACGCTCAGTCAGAAAAGTGCTTGCACATCAATGTTTATTGCAGCATTATTCACAATTGCCAAGACATGGAACCAACCTAAATGTCCACAAACTGATGAATGGATTGGAAAAGTGTGGTATATATACTCTATGGAATACTACTCAGCCATAAAAAATAACAAGGCCCTGGAATTTGATAGAAAGTGGTCAGATACGGAGGATATATTGCTGAGTGAAGTAAGCCAGGATATGAAAGAAAGATATTGTATGTATCCACTCAATATATACCGACTATCAGCATTCTATGATAGTGAAAAAAAATTGGAGGACATAAAAGCAGTGAAGGTACTTAATGAGAATAGGACAGTGTGGAATGGGGGAAGTGAAGAGAAGAGGATAGAGAAAGATAACAAATGAACAATAGAGAGGCAGGACATTAGTGAGAAACAGATATGGCTTATTAACTGTTGATGTTGACATGTATAGTATTCTCAACTGGATGTGTCTGAGAAGTATTTCATGATGGGCAAAGTATTTGTACAAGCAACATGAGAAATAGCGATGGACTGTCTTAAAAAATAATTAGAATAATAATAATGATTGGGGAAAACATAGAAAAGATATTGAATGTTGAAGCGGGGAGATTAATGTCTCTGTACTGACTGACATGCACGGCATTCCCTTTTGAAAAAGTAATGTAATACAATGTAAAGTTATATGTAATTCAATGTAATATAAAGAAGAATATGATGATAATAAAAAAAAAAAAAAAGAAAAGAAACCTGTAACCATAATAAACTTTTGAAACTGATGACAAAGAACAAAAATCTTGAAAGCAGTGAGAGAGAAATGACACGCCACCACAGTATCTTACCTATAGGATATAAAAACATTTGAATAACAGAGGAAATCAAGGAAAGCAGAAGGAAGTGGCACATTTTTCAAGTGATGAAAGAGAAGAACCATCAACTAAAAATCCAGCAAAAACATCCTTCAGGAATTAAGGGACAATAGAAACATTCTCAAATGAAAGAACACAAAGAGAGTTCGTTGCCAGCAGACATACTCTTAAAGAATTGGCTAATGTGCGGCCAGCAGGCGGCATGATGGTCAAGGCACTGTTCAGCTGTGGTTCGAGCCCTGGACCTGGTGGCTTGAAAATCATGCCAGGCACGAGTGTGGGCATGCCCAAAACTCTGGGAGGAAAACAGAGAAAGGATTATGGCATGGCTATCCACCCTAGAGGGTGATTTCTTACTTTCTCTCTCTGTCTCTCTCTGGCAAGTGTACACACCCTATGGCAAAAACCTAAAAACAAACAAAAAGAATGACTAATGGAAGGTCTCTACGTAGAAAGAAAATGCTAAAAGAATCTTGGGATATCAAGAAGAAAAAAAAGAACAGTACAAGAAGGATGAATAAAAATATGGGTGAATGTAATAGATTGTCTTCTCTTTTTGAATTATGTTTGATGGCTGAATAAAAAAAGTTACAGTGCTATGGTGATGTGGTTTTAAATGTAACACCTAGCTAGACGGTACACTCCTACATTGCTGGTGAGAATGTATAGTGGTACACCTGTCCTGGAAAATAGTTTGTCAGTTTCCTTAAAAACTAAACATGCCAAGCAGCCAGTGGCATGGTGGTTAAGGCACCAGATTTCCACATGGCTGACCACAGTTTGACTCCCGGACCTGGTGGCTTGCTTTCTCACTTTCCCTTTCTTTCTCACTCTGTCTCTCTCCAGTTAAATTTTAAAAAATGAAAATAATAAAAATAAGTAATAATAATTAAATATATATATTTTTTAAATAAGTAAACATGTAACTATTTAATGTCCCAGTGGTCAGGGTTCTCCAAAAATGCAGAACCAACAGGATACACACCCACACACACACACACACACACACACCTATAAATAAATAAATATATTCACACACACACACACATACACACATATATAAATATAATATATATCTCACATATATAATATGCCATATATTATATATATATATATAGATATCTATGAGAGATAGGGACTAAGCTGGCTGGTAACCTAATGGCTAAGGTTTGAGTCCCATACCTGTTGACATAAGAAACAAGTCAGCCACATGTGCATACATACCCCAAATCCCAATAGGATGAAGAAATGGAGGAGAAGGGTTTGCAGCATGAATGTGCCCATAAGGAGTGCTTTCTTCCTCTCCCCCTCTCTCTATTTCTCTATTCCTCCCTTGCAAATGTATATATCCTTTGGCAAAATTAAAAAAAAAAAAAGGACTTGGGAACAGCAGACGGTGTAATGGTTATGTAGCTGGGTTCTGGCACGGCCAACTATATTTTGAGTCCTGGACACAGGGTCTTAAAACTCAACTCCAGGCATGCATGCATGCAAGCCCGAAGTCCCAAGAAGAGAGCAGGAGAGAAGAGATTGTGATGTGGCCATCCTCCCTGGGGGATATTTTCTCGTTTTCCACCTCTCTGGCAAGTGCACATACTCTGTAACAAAAATCTCTCTTAAAAAAAGGACTTATAATAGAAATTATCTCACACGATCATGAGGTAGAGAAGTGCCACAATAGGCAGTCCACATGCTAGAGAAACAGCTGAAGGACTCAGAAGCAGGGAAGCTGTTTCAAGTCTGAGACTGAACACTTGTACACTCTTGTGCAACTATTGGTACAAAACTTAAAAGAATTTGGAGTGTTTTGGGCTGGACAGATGCAGGGACAGGCACCAGTGGGAACGAATTCACCCAAAGGTTGAGTTGTAAATCAGGGATGGAGCAGGCAGACACTCAGGCATTAGGAGTATAACACACAGCACATTCTAGAAGGAAAAGGAAGAGGAAACAGAACCCTCCAATTCTTCTGTTTATTCCTCCCACACCCTCAGCTGATCGGATCATGTCTATCCATATTGAAGGTGGGTCTTCCTCTCAGTACACTGTCTCTCAACAACATTATTTCCAATCTTGTTTGACAACACTCTTATAGACATGCCAGCAACAATAACTTCACGAGCCATGCAATCATCCCTCAATCCAGTCAAGTTGACACCAAAAATTGACCATCAAACCCCATAATTGCACTCCTGGGCATGTATCCTGGAGGTTTGAAAACATTTCACACAAAAACCTGTACACAAATGTTTATAGCAGCTTTATTGGTAAGAACCAGAAACTGGAAACAACCCAAATGTCCTCCAATGGGTAAATGGTTAAAAATATGTGGTATACCTATATGTAAATCTATCGTTTTTCCTCAAAAGAATTTTTTTAATTAAAAAAAAAAAAGACTGGAATTCCTGAGTTTTGATTCTATAGCTGGGTGATATTTTTAGGATGACGTTAAATATTTCAACCTGTTTACTACTCACCTATAAAACTGAGGCTACAATAACTAGGGTATATTCTGAAGTTGGGCAACCAAAGTCTGAGAATGCTTAGGAACGTGGACATAGTGCTACCCACTTAGAATCAAAGACTATTGGAACAGAAAAGATGTTTGTAAACTCTTATTCCATTGGTCTGCAAGTTACTTTTTTCTGGCCCATAAGACCACAGGTGGGACATGGTGTGGCCTGCTGGGAGGCAGGGAAGAAGGTGCCTCCCATACTTCCTTCTCTATCCAGTATTCAATCCCATTCCCTTCCCCCTCAGTTTGACTTCACTCTGTTTTTGATTTTATTCTGAGGGATTTTGTAGGAGAAAAGTGATTTAGTAAAAGTCACAAGGGATTTTGAAACCAACTATTCTAGTCCCTATCTTCATTTTACTGATCAGGAGACTAGGAACCAGAGAGGTTTAGTGACTTACTCAAGATAACTGAGATAATCTGTGGTGCAGTTGAGAACAGAACTAGGTCTACTGACTTTCATTCAGTGCCTTCTTTCACTAAGCCATGGTGTCTTCCTTGTCATTTTTATTGCTTTCTCAACATTTTTGTCAACAATAAAATAACTTCTTATGCTAGTAATTTGCTAAAGCAGTAACATTTATATTGCCTAGATGTTAAGTTTGATACACTCTTCCTTAAGCAGGTGGATAGAATTTGTAAATATGCTGGTAGTGGTAGTACTGGACATTGTTTATGGGCGAATGGAATTCGAAGAGTGTCTAAAACATATTGTTTGGTGTACATATTGGGAAAAGCTTGTTGGTGCCACCTAGTGGTTTGAGTGATAGGTATGAACAGTGTAATTCAGAAGATATTTGAACTCCCCCCTTTTGTAAATATTATTTCAATTAACATATGTACTGAAAGTCTATTGCCAACTACTTGAGCCACTTTATTTATGTAATATTTTGGGTGAAAAATAATTTTTCAGAAAAAAGAAGAGACTAATTTTTGGGTTAGTTATAAAGTTTATCTCTGCTAATTAAACACCTTCTTCTTGATAGAGCAAATTACTTAGAGAAAATAATTTCAAACCCAAATTACTTGCTAATCACAACTAATTCTTAAATCAGAAGAGTGATCCTTTACTTATTAGAGATCCTTGGAATTCTTGTAAAATTAATGGATTCAGCAGGTGTTTAGAAGTATAATAATTCTTTAAAATATAATTCTGTGACTCGGATTTTTTACTAAATCAGATATTACTGTGTATAAAAAAAAATCTTATGACCATATTAAAGACTATTACCAGAAGGGCTGCAATTAGAGTTAAGTGTACAATTTCATCATTAGAAGGTTTTAACTGTTTGAAGTTTTCTAATGAACATACATTTCTTTCAAAGGAAACTTATACTCAACAGATATAATCCTTGTCCCAGCATCAAAGCAATTATTTGAGCAGACCAAACCCATCACTAAAACAATTGAATACTTAAAACACTTAATTACATCTCTCTTCTGACCATATAATAATTTTCTTTCTTTTATGAGGGGCCATGAACAGAGTGAATCATAAAATAATCTGTTTGTTCAAGGTGTTATTAACTTTAGAAACTGCTAGTCTTCTGGGCTGGTCCACTAATCAAAGCTATTTTCAGAATAATTATGACAATGATGACAAAAGACTCAAGAACACGAAAGATATCTGGTAGACAAGGACAAGGGAAGTTGTTAAGAAGTCTGTAAGGGAAACCTGAATAAACCCAAGAATAGCTGAATATAAAGTGGCCATTGAGAGAAGAGAAGAGAAAAAGGCTTTAGGAAAATAAGTGAGGCGCCACCATGGCAAAAGGGAGAAAGTTCTATGTCAGTGCTTGAGAGGCTGAAAATGTTCAACTAATGGAATAAACTTGGAAAGCAAATTTAAGGGGCTCATTTAAAACTTTAAACCTGTGCAAATGAATATATATAATATATAATAATGTGTATACACACACACACACACACACACACACACATATATATATATATATATATATATAACTTTTTTTTTTAGAGAGAGATTTTTACAATAGGGTACATGCAGTCACCATAGAGACAGAGAGACAGAAAGCAAAAAATTCACTCTCCAGGGGGATGGCCATGCCACAGTCCGTTCTCCTTTCGGGATTTTGCACAAGCACACACATGCATCTGGCATGAGATTTAAGTTGCCAGGTCTGGGACTCAAACTATGATGGAGTCCAGTGATGTAACCATTACACCATCTGCTGGTCCCTAAAAAAATATTTTTAATTTGCCAGAGGGATGAATACTCTGGAGGTGGTGGGAGGTGGGGGTTGAGTATAAAAATCATTCCCTATGGGGGATGGTCACGTCACAATCTCTCCTCTTCCATTTTTCTTTTCGTGATTTTTATCTTTAAAATTTATTTATTTATTTATTTTAGGTTTTTGCTGTTGTGTGTGTGTGTGTGTGTGTGTGCTCACCAGAGACAGAGAGAGAGAGAGAGAGAGAGAGAGAGAGAGAGAGAAGTCATCTCCCAGAGGGGATGGCTCACCACAATCCCTTCTTCTCCATTCTCCTGTTGGAATTTTGGACATCCATGCACACACCCAGTGTGATTTTCATGCAGCCAGGTCCAGGACTCAAACCACAATTGGCCATGTGGGAATCCAGAACCTTAAACACCATACCACCAGCTGGCCCCACACTTTGGGATTTTTAAAAGCCATTCACTAAAGTTATATTAAAGATTTATTAAGAATGCATGATGCATATGTAGCCCATTTCCATGAGTTAGGATTAGAGACGGAGTTATGGGTAGCACTCATTGGTCAGGTCAGCAAACATTAAGTTCTTAATGTAAATCACCCACTGACAGTTGAAGACTACTTCCTTCTTTTAAAAAATTGCAACATTAGAACACCCTCAGAATGCTCTAGTTCAATGGTTCAGATAGAATGTTGAGGACGTGTGGGAGAAATATATGAGATTTTGAAGGAAAAGTACATGAAGCCTTTCATTAGACTTCTTGAAGTTACATGAAGTGGCATGGACACTGAGTCAGAGGTTGTTCAGATCCTGGCTTTGTTGCTTATGCCCTAAACTCATGGACTCAGCTTCTTCCTCTGTAAACTGAGAATCATTCTGTTTCTCATGGTTCATATGAAGATTAAATCATATATTGTGCATAAGATGCTTATCAATGCTTGGCATATAGTAGGTGTCACAAAACATTAATTTTTTTCTTCGTGACTAAATATGCCAGACTATATTTAGTGAAACAACTAGTAAAACCATCCAAGTTCTTTCCCATGACCTTTTGGCTTCACTGGTTGTATAGATGTGCACTGGCAAAAAGTCACCAGCTGTTTTGAACAAGTTTCGCATAAAATTCTTACTGCCCAAAAATTCTGTATTCTCTATAATTATAAAAGGCAGATTTTGTGCCTAAGGATACATATTTTAAATTTTTCCAATAATAAGATAGTGCAACTCACTTATTCCACTTTAACTTAAAGAAGCAAATTTATTTTAATTAATTAAGAAATTGTATACATTTAATCACAACATGTCAGTTAGCTTGTAAAGTGAATTTACCCAACATGAATACATCTCACACTCGTCCAGTTGAGGATACTATACATGTTTTCATCAACAGATAATCCATTTCTGTGTCCCATAAAAGTCTTGCTATCTATTTTACTCCTTAATTTCTTTCCTCACTCTCTTCCCCTTCTCCTACCCTCTTCCCGCAGCCTCCAGCATCCATAACCATTATCCATGCTTCTATATCTTCTAATCTTTCAGTTTCCAGTATATTAAGTGGAGACATTGTGTCTCTCTTTCATAGCTTGACTTGCTTCACTAAGCAGTAAATCTTCCATATTTACTCACCTTCAATCAAATGCCGGTATCTTGTTGTTTTCTTTTTTTTTTTTTTTTTTTTTTTTTTTTTTAATGACTGAGTAGAATATATGTGTCACACTTTTTCAATCCATTCATGTTTGTGGACATTTAGGTTGGTTCCATGTCTTAGTAATTGTGAATAATTCCACAATAAACAGATGTGTAAGCACTTTTCCAACTTGACATCCTCCTATCCTTTGGGTAGATACCCAGGAGTGGAATTGCTGGATCATGTGGTAGTTCTATTTGTAGATGTTTGAGGAAACTCCATATTGTTTTTCTACAGTGGTTGGACCAATTTACATTCTCACCAACAGTGACAAAAAGATCCCCTTTCACCACAGTCTCACCAGCACTTATCATTTTTTGTGTTTTTAATCTTTGCCATTCTGACTGGAGTTAGGTGGAATCTCATTGTGCTTTTGATCATCATCTCCCTTATGATGAGGGATGTTGAGCATTTATTCCTATGGTTTTTGGCTGTTCATATGTCTTCCATAGAGAGTTGTTTGTTCAGCTCATTTTCCCATCTTTTAATTGGGCTGATCATTTTTTTCAGGTAAGCCACTTGAGTTCCCTATATTTTGGTTATCAGTCCCTTATCTGAGGCATAGTTTACAAAAATATTCTCCCATTCCTAGGGTTGTTGATTCACACTAATCACTGTGTCTTTGGCTGTGCAGAAATTTCTTAATCTGATGTAATCTCACTTATCTATTTTTTGATTATTGTCTGTACTTTGGGGGTCTTATTTAAGAAGTCTTTGGCCTACCCACAACGTCTTCCAGTTTCCCCAGTGTTTTCCACTGGGGGTCTTATTTAAGAAGACTTCGCCTAACCCAACATCTTCCAGAGTTTCCCCAATGTTTTCCATCAGTAGTTTTATGGTTTGAGAATTTAGGTTTAGATCTTTGATCCACTTCAAGTTGATATTTGTCAATGTTGAGAGATAGGGGTCCAGGTTCATCTTCCTACAGGTAGATACCCAGTTTTTCCAGCACCATTTGCTAAAGAGGTTTTCCTTTTCCCACTGGATAGACTGGTACCCTTTCTCAAAAATCACCTGGCTGTATGTTTTTGGGTTTATTTATGGGGTCCCTATTCTTTCCATTGATACACATGTCTGTTTTTATGCCAATACCATGCTGTTTTGATTATCATAGCTTTGTAATATATTTTGGGTTCAGGGAGTGAAATGCTTCCTTCTCCATTCTTTTCACGCAGGATGCTTTGGCAATACAGGGTCTTTTATGATTCCAGACAAACTCTATGATTGTCTTTTCTAAAACTGTGAAGACTATCTCTGGTAATTGGATTGGGATTGCATTAAATATGTAGATTGATTTGGGCAGAATTGCCATTTTTTTTTTTTTTTGAGAGGTTTTTGCTACAAGGCGTGTATGCTCACCAGAGAGACAGAGAGACAGAAAGCGAGAAATCACCCCCCATGGGGGATGGCCACGCCACAATCCCTTCTCCTTCATTCTCCTCTCAGGATCCTGGGCACACACGCACACATGCCCAGCGTGAGTTTAAGCCACTGGGTCCAGGATTTGAACCATGGTCGACTACATGGGAGTCCAGCGACATAGCCATTACGCCAACTGCTGGTACCAGAATTGCCATATTGATTATATTAATCTTCCAACCCAGGAATATGGGAGGTCCTTCCACTTTTTAATGTCCTTATCAATTTCTTTTTTTAGATTTTCATAGTTTTCCTTGCAGAGGCCTTTGACTTCATTCGTTAGATTTATTTCGAGGTATCTTGTGCTTTTTGTGGCTATGGTAAATAGGATTACTTTCTTAAGTTCCACTTCAGTCTGCTTGTTGTTAGTATTAGTATATACAAATGCTGCAGATTTTTGTATGTTATTTTGTATCCTGCCACTTTACTATATTCATTTATTACTTCCAGGAGTTTTTCATTGACACCCTTGGGTCTTCTATGTGTATAATCATGTCATCTGCAAATAGAGAGAATTTCACCTCTTCTTTTCTTTTTGGAAATAATATTATTCTCTTTATATTATTCTCTTTTCTGACTGCATTGGCTAGGACTTCCAGCACCATATTGAAAAGGAGTGGAGAAAGTGGGCAGCCTTGTCTTCTACCAGTTTTTAATGAAAAAGCTTTTAGCTTTTCCCCATTCTGTATGATGTTAGCTATTGGTTTTTCATAAATGGCTCTTACTGTGTTGAGAAATGTCCCTTCTATGCTAATTTTGCTGAGAATCTTAATCATGAAAGGATGTGGTATTTTTTTTTTTTTTGAGAGGTTTTCGCTATAGGGCGCGTGCGCTCGCCAGACAGAGAGAGAGAGACATAGAGACAGAAGGCGAGAAATCACCCCCCAGAGGGGATGGTCACGCCGCAATCCCTTCTCCTCCATTCTCCTCTCGGGATCTTGGGCACGTATGCACATGCGCCCGGCGTGAGTTTCAAGCCACCGGGTCTGGGACGCGAACCGCAGTCGACTACGTGAGAGTCCAGCGACATAGCCATTATGCTAACTGCTGGTTCCCAGGATGTTGTATTTTATCAAATGCTTTTTCTGTATTGACTGATATGATCATGTGGTTTTTAATCTTTCTTTCTGTTAATTTGGTGTATGACATTTATGTTTTTGCATATGTTGAAGGGTGTTCCAAGGGTGGCTTGCATCCCTGGAATAAAGCCTACCTGGTCATCATGTATAATTTTATTTATATGTTGGGATCCTGAGCACGTATGCACAGGTGCCTGGCATGAGCTTGAACCACCAGACCTGGGACTCAAACCACGGTCAACCACGTGGGAATCCAGCAATGTAACCATTAAACAATCTGCTGGCCCCACCACTTAAAAGATTAGGAAAAAAAAGTATTATTTCTTCTGTGAGTGAAGGGGACAGAGAGGCAGAGACAGTACCTCCAAAAGAGTTTGGACTTCATGATCCATCCCCCCTACTCCCACCAACAGCCAACTTCAGATCATGGCCACAAGTATGTCCAGCATTCTCAGGGAGGTCTCTAGACAAGAATGCAGAACATAGACAGCCTCCATGTGTCACTTATTTTTATTTTTTATTTGTCATAGGGCATGTGAGTTTGCCATATGGAAATAGAGAGAGGGAAAGCAGAAAAGCATCCTCTTAGGGGCCTAGCCATACTGCAATCCCTTGTCCTCCATTCTCCTCTCTGGATTGTGGGCATGCATACACGCATGTCCAGCATGTTTTTCAAGCCACAATGTCTAGGACTTGAATTGCACAGTCAGCCACGTGGGATCCAGCCACTTTAACCACCATGCCACTGGCTGGCCCCAGAGAGTTGTTTTATTGCTGTGCCACTACCAGGCCCCCTGTCATTTGAAATCTTCCTTAATATTTCCCTTACTAAGTCACTATATATTTTGTGTCATAATTTTTTCTAAGTAGATCCTTTGAAAAATTGGTGCTGTTATTTGCTTTTTGTGATTTATATTACTCTCTTGATTTACACTAACATCATTCTATTATTTGGTCATTTGCTCAGCTTGGGGCATGTGTACCAATATGGGGTGGTTCATGTGTGTTTGTATTCTCAGTGTATACAGTTGGCTCTTGAACATCATGGATTTGAGCTGTGTGGGTCCATTTACATGAATTTTCTTCTATAAACACTGGAAATGAATTTACTCTTCTTTAGAATTTTAACTTTTTTTAGCTACTTTGTTGTCAGAATACAGTATATTATACATATAGAAAATATGTGTTAATGGACTTTATGCTATTGGTAAAGCTTCTGGTCAATAGTAGGCTAAGTAGGTAAGTTTTGGGAGAGTCAAAGTTATATGCAGATTTAAAAAAAATAATTATTTATTTAATTATATTTATTACTGTTTAAAAATTTTGCTATAGGGCACATTCATTCATCAGAGAGAGAGAGACAGAGAAAGTGAGAAAGCAAGTTGCCAGATCTGGCACTTAAACCTCAGTTGCCCTATGGGAGTCCAGTGCCTTAACCATCATGTCACCTGTTGGCCCCTATATGCAGATTTTTCAGCATGGGAGGCTGGCATCCCTTGACTCCTGTGTTGTTAAAGGGTCAACTGTATATTCTAGCAAAGGCTACAGAGAAACACTAAAGAAGTACATGCACTTAACTGTTATAGGCAGTCAGTAACACCCATCTTTAGCAGAGTTACAGTCTTCCTCTTACTCTCCTCACTTCTTCTCAGATGAAGAAGCACAGGTGTGTGCATAGGACCTCCCCAAAGTTGCTCCGTCCCACCACATTCAGACTAAAGGAAAGCACAACAGGTACAACCACAGCCATGTGCAAGGAGTCTCTGCATGCATGAGAATGGAAAGAGCTTCCTCACATCTGTGATTTTGCTATTAGCATCCATTCTCCTCCACTTCTGCTCTTCATTTCCTCATTTATGTCTCTCACATCATGGCTCACTTGCCTGAGAATCTAGCTGAAGTGTTTCTTCCAAGTACTGGGTCTCTTTCTTTCTTTATTTTTTTAAATAATTATTTTTTGTTTTAACTTTATTTTCTGTGTATTTATTTTAGGAAGGAGGGAGGGAGGGAGGGACAGAGAGAGAAAGAGAAAGAGAGAAAGAGAGAGAGAGAGAGAGAAAGAGAGAGAGAGAAAGTGAGAAAGCAAGCCACCAGGTCCAGGACTCGAACTGTGGTCAGTCATGTGGGAGTCCAGCATCCCTAACCACCACACGAACTGCCAGCCTCATTCTTTTTCTTTCTTTTAAGTTTTACTATACGCTATGTGCACTCGCCAGAGACAGAGTGAGAAAGAGACAGAGAGAGGGGAAATGAGAAATCACTTGCAAGGGGGGATGGCCACAACACAATCCCTTTTCCTCCATTCTCCTGTCAGGATTTTGGGCACACACGCACATGTGACCAGCATGAGTTTCAAGCCACGGGTCTGGGGCTCAAACTGCAGCTGGCTATGTGGGAGTTCACTGCCTTAAATACCATACCACCTGCTGGCCCCCACTACTGGCTTGTTAGTCATCAACCTCTCTGACCTGACAAAGAGACACGAACTGAAAAACTACATGATCAGTTCCAACTCTGTGATTCTACGGCGTTCATTAAAATGTTGTATCAAATTTTATGGTGAAATGCTTCATTTAACTTGGCATTATTATAAATTTGTGCTATATCCAATGAGTATTCTTTCTTGTGTCATTGAACTAGTTTTGCCTCCTATCATATTATACATATTGTTTATGCTTAAAATGGCCTCTAAAATGATTCAATTTGTGCAAATATAAGGAAGAAATGACTCATTTCAGGGCCTTAGACAAAAATAAGACATGTTGCCAACTTATGGTCTGGTGGGACAAAATGTACTCATAGCCAATTATAACTCCTCACAAAGTGGCATGGTGGGAAACCAAAGAAAACCTGGCTTTGGGCCAGAGGGTGGTACAGCAGTGAAAACTCAGTGCTCTACAAGGCAGTCCTGTATGGAAAGATTCCCAGTTCAAGTCTAGAAAACTCCCTACACTGATGGACTGTGGAGCTGATACCTGGTTGGGGGTGCTCACTCTCCCTCTGAAGAAATAAACAATAAGAAAAGGCTTCATGAAAGAGATGTCATTTATTTTATTGTTTGTTTGTTTGCTATAGGGCACATGCACTTGCGCACGCGCGAAAGAGAGAGAGAGAGAGAGAAGAGAAACAGAGAGAGAAGAAGAGTGAGAAATAACCCCCAGGGAGGATGGCCATGTTGCAATCCCTTCTCCTCCTGTCTCCCCTTGGGATTTTGGGCACTCACGCACACACACTTGGTGTGTTTTTCCAGCCACTAGGTACTGGAGTCTATTGGCCATGTGGCGTCCAGGTGCCTTAACCACCACACCACTGACTGGCCTGGGATATCATTTCAGCTGAGTTTTGACAGCTGCATAGGAAACAAAGCAGACCATGAGTAAAGGCATGGAAAGACAGAGGCCTGTTCTCGGAGGGCAACCTAAGAAATTAGCTGGCTAAATGATACACCTCAGTATCAGGAGGTGGTCTCGGGCAGTGCCCTGTCTTCTTCACTCTGACCTGTATAAGATCTCTGGTACCCTTCTGTCAGGTGTCCTTCCCTTTTTCCTTGCCCACACATACAATTCAGGGAGGGCCAGAAGAGCTGTGCTGTTGTTGGCCTCAATGGTGCGGGTCGCCATTCCCCTGGATTTGAGTCTGATGGGAAGGAGAGTGTAGGCCTGCCCTGTCTGTCATATAGGGGATAGTGACCAGATTCCTGGGCTCTGTTGGGAAGCGGGTGCTCTCTTTTGCATCCCCTGCTCCCACTGGGCTGTGGAGTCTGATTGTAAATGGAGCTCTACCTACTGACTGGCTTACAGAATGGTGTAGCACTCTTCCTGGTTTGGAGTGGGGGTAGGGTGGGAGGTTGTGTTTTTTTTTGTTGTTGTTGTTTGTTTGTTTTAAGAGAGAATTTTGCTATAGGGCGATGTGCTTGCTGGAGAGACAGAGACAGAAAGTGAGATTGCCTCTCAGGGGGATGGCCACGCTACAATCCCTTTTCCTCCATTCCCCTCTCAGGATCTTAGGTGTGCGCACGCACACATGGCCCAGCGTGAGTTTAAGTCACCGGATCTGGGACTCAGTGATCTACTATGTGGGAGTCCAGCGACATAACCATTATGACATCTACTGGTCCCCCAACGTAGGTTAATGAAGATGTATGCTCATGTACTTCCTTACGATGTGTATTAGTTCCATGCTAGTTTTGCTCTCCTGTGGGTGGGAGGACTGGAATCCACGGTGAGAGTCAGGGGTTCAAAGTTTCAGAGGAGCGTTTCTCTCATTTTCTCTCCCAGAAGGGCGGTGCAGGGAGGCTCACTGGCTTCAGGAGATCGGTTCCTCTACGTTTCCAAGTAGAAATTATGTGGCATCTTTGTCTTGTACTTCGTCAGCTTGCTTCGCTCCTCTTAGAGCCTGCACACAGGTGGCGGCAATGGCCCAGGGACCTGTGGGCTGCAGAGGCAGTGGTGGCCTGGCTCCTTTCTCAGGCAGGGGTCATGTTCCAAATACTCCCAAGTGTGTTTTTCTTTTCTTTTTTTTTTTTTTAAATAATTATTGACTTTTATTATTTTTAAATTTTCTATAGGGCACATGAACTTACAAGAGAGAAAATAAGAAAGTAAGCCTCCAGATTCAGAATTTCAACTACAGTCAGCCATGTGGGAGTCCAGTGCCTCAACCAGCATGCCACTTGCTGGCCCCCTGGTGTTTTCAAGTCGCAGGGTCTGTGACTCGAATCATGCAGTTGGCTATATGAGATCCAGCTACCTAAACTGCCATGCCATTGGCTAGCCCCTTAGGTTAATATGATGAGTTACATTACTTTTCAAATGTTAAACCTATCCTTCAATCCTGGTATAAATCACCTTTGATTATATATGATGGTTTATCATTTTAAATCTTTTTTATATTGCTGACTTATTAATAGTGTTAAAGATTTTTGTATTCATGTTTGTAAAGAACATTGGTTTGTCATTTTCTTGTATTTTTTCCATTAGTTTGTGTAAAACTTGGTTTATTTCTGCTTTAGTTTTTGGTAGAATTCACTATGGAAACCACTGGGTCTTTAATTTCTTGTTAATCACAGCTATTTTAAAGATAATTCAGTTGTACACTGTGTCAACTTGGAAAAGTTGTAACTACAAGTGAAATAATTGCCTCACTTATTTAGTTCAGGATTCGAGTTGGCTAAAGGAGAAATGTGCATGACATCGGCAAGAACAAGTGAAATAGCAGCTAGCATACTCTGATGGCCTTTGTGGTTTGAGGTGGTGAGACAGAAATGCAGAGGTGCTAGTGGATTCCAAATTGCCTTTGCTCTCCCTGCTCCATGCCTAGGTTTTCTTCCTCACCGCAGAACTGGGTACCAACAGTGACCCCAGGCTCACCACCAGATGAAGACAGAATACATTCTATACAACTCACCCAGCTTTCTTTTTTTTTTTTTTGGAGAGGTTTTCGCTATAGGGCGTGTGCGCTCGCCAGACAGACAGAGAGAGACATAGAGACAGAAAGCGAGAAATCACCCCCCAGGGGTGATGGTCACGCCACAATCCCTTCTCCTCCATTCTCCCCTCGGGATCTTGGGCACGCATGCAGAGGCGCCCGGCGTGAGTTTTAAGCCACCGGCGTGAGTTTTAAGCCACCGGGTCCGGGACGTGAACTGCGGTCGACTACGTGAGAGTCCAGCGACATAGCCATTATGCTAGCTGCTGGTTCCGTCACCCAGCTTTCTTTTGCAGGCTCATTTCAGCAGCTGCATATACTGGCTTCTTATATGTCTTGATGTGCTCCAATTTGGTTAGCCATATAGTGTTTTTGAGGCATGGGTTCATGACTTTTGTATGATGTACCGACTCACCCTTTCAGATCCTATTTCTTCAGTATCTCCCACCATTGTGTAAAATCTTATTGCTCTAATAAGTTTCTTACTCCATAACGCTCATACTGGTTCCATTTTCCTGATTCAACTCAGATAAAAGTTAACTTAAAAAACAGAATTTCCTATAGGTCTGTTTCTATTATTACGTTTTAGATTTTTGCCATAGGGCATGTGTGCCCACTGGAGAGACACAGACAGACACAGAGAGAGGGAAAGTAAAAGTAACCCCCAGGGAGGATACCCATACTACAGTCCCTTCTCTTCTATTCTCCTCTCAGGACTGTGAGCATGCACACACATGGCCTGTTTTTTTTTTTTTTTTTTTTTTTTTTTTGAGAGATTATGGTATAGGGTGCGTGCACTTGCCAGAAAGACAGAGACAGAGAGACAGAAAGCAAGAAATCACTCCCCAGGAGGGATGGCCATGTCACAATACCTTCTACTCCATTCTCCTCTCGAAATCTTGGACACGCACGCACACGCGCCTAGCCTGAGTTTAAGCTACCGGGTCTGGGACTCGAACTGCGGTCAACTAAATGGGACTCCAGCAACATAGCCATTACACCAACTGCTGGTCCCCTGCCTGGGGTATTTTTCAAGCTGCTGGATTCAGGCCATGAACTGCAGGGTCAGTCATGTGGGATTCAGCATGTTAACCATATTTGCTGGTCCTATCTTTTTTATTTTCCTCTGTTTTAATGCATTTAGTTGCATCTCCTTGCATGCCTTATATATTACATTTTTGAGTGAAAGTTGGATATTATTTATAAAAATTATCGTAATTTGTGGCTCTAGATGATACATTCTTCCCCCCAAAAAACAAACAAAAACAAAAACATAAAAAGATAAACTTCAACTTCCAGGTGGGGATTAGAATAAGAATAGATCATTTTAATCTTGTTCAGAATTAAGCTAATTTCAGACTTTGTGATTATTTATTTATTTTGGGCTTAGATATTCTAAGGTTTAATTCTTCCATAATTCTAACTAAAAGCCTGGGATGTTTAATGCAGTTCTTCTGCTTTGGCAACCATGGACCATTTGTTTTTGTTACCTCACCCTTTGAGAGTTTGAACATATCTGCTCAGTTTATCTGTCTCCTAGCCATTAGTTCTAAATTGGAAAATACTTTTGGGGAAAAGTGGGCTGAATGTTGGTTTCACATTTTTGTGCTTCTCTTTTCTTTAGGATCTTGACGCTTCAAGGTTTTGCTGCCAAAGCTTCTTGAACAAAATTATCTATATTAAAATATAGATTGTTGTCTTTTCATTCTCTCATAAACAGGATTTCTTGCCACCACTGTATTGAAACTACTCTTGCCAGAGTCACTATTACCATATCCAACTGTCAGTTCGCAGTCTTTATCTTGTTATAGCAGCCAATTGTTGCTTCCTGGAAACATTCTCTTCACTCTCTGGAACATTAGTACATTAGTCTCTTTCTCTCTCTCTTCTTTTGGTTAGATTTTTGTCACAGAGTGAGTGTGCTCACTATAGAGAGGGAAAATGAGCAATTGCCTACTGTGGAGGTGGATGGCCATACTGCAATCCCTTCTCCTCTGATCTCTTGGGGTTTTGGGCATACATGCACAAGCCTGGTGTGATTTTCAAGCTGCTGGGTCCAGAGTTTAAACTGCAGGCGAATATGTAGCAGTCTAGTGTCTTAACTACCATGCCACCCATTGGCCCCATTTTTCTCCTGTCTTATTGGTTAGACTTCTGTTGTCTTTGTTGGTTTCTCTTTTTCCTAATCTCTTAACATTAAATGAGGCCTTTACTCTCTCTCTCTCTCTCTCTCTTTTAATTTGCCAGAGGGCATGTGCACTTGTGTGTCTATGTGACAGAGAGAGAGAGAGAGAGAGAGAGAGAGAGAGAGAGAGAGAGAGAGAGAGAGAGTGATTAAGCACCCCTATGGGGGATGGTTGCATCACAATCTCTTCTCATTTCTCTTCCTTTTGGGATTTTAGGCTTACATCTATATGAATCCAGTGTGTTTTTAAAGCTGCCAGTTCTAGGACTAGAAGCATGTAGTTGGCCATGTGGGCTCCAGATGCTTTAACCATCACATCACCAGCTGGCTCCTGGGGCATTTACGCTTATTTGAACCTACTCCATTAGTGGTCCCATTCAGTGTCATGAACTTACATATCAGGCATATGCTTAGGGTCCCAAATTTCTACCTCTAGTTTGGACTTCTATGAAGTCAATGTTTTGACTTGATGTTTAACAAATACACATTTCAAACTTAACATGTTCAAAACTTAACTTCATACTTTGCTTAGCAAACTTGTTCTAGTGTCTCCCCTTTCTAAAACAATTACAATTCTATTCTTCCAGTTGCTAGGACCAAAATCCCTGACTCCTCTTATATCTCCAATCTGATTCTGGGGGCTCTACCTTCAAAATGGATTCAGAATACTAGCTTTCCTCATCACGTTCACTGTTTTATCTTCTTGGGCTGACACAATTGTCTTTCACGTGGACTAATAATCTCCTCAGTCATTTAAAGAAAAATCCCTCTAAAACCTAAATCAGACTGTTCTCTCAAATCCTTAAAATGGCTTCCATTCTCAGATTAAAAGCTTCAAGTACTTATGATGGCTTTTAAGGCTATCCATGTTCTGACCTTCCAGTATCCAGCTGACTTCATCTCCCATTACTCTTACTCTTGTTCAAGTGCCTCCAGCCACACTGGCCATCTTCCGCTTTTTTTTTTTTTTTTTAATCACTTTATTTAACTTTATAAATTACTATTATTAGTTTTAATTTGACCAGAAAAAGACAGAGAAAGTGAGAAAGCAAGCTTCCAGGTCTGAGACTATAACCGTGGTCAGCCACGTGGGAGTCCAGCGTCTTTAACCACCATGCCACCTGCCAGCCCCGACACCAACATTCTTGATATTCTTTAAAAATGCTTCTGGCTCTTAACCTTTGGAAATGCTGTTATAATTGGACATATTTGGAATGCTCTTTCCCAAAAATGTTGATGGATCACACTGTCATTTCCTTCAGTCCCCTCAATGATGCCTTCCTTGACAATCTTATTTAATATCAGAACTCTCCTACTTAACATGCTTCTCCCCAACATTCCTTACCCTCCTTTTTTAAAAACCCTTTTCCTCCAAAGACTTATGGATTTGATTAGCCAAAAGACTGAAAATTCAAGGACTTACAGGTTTTTTTTTTTCTCGGTGGGGGGGATTTTTCTATAGAGCACGTGTGCTTGCCAGAGATACGGAGACAGAGAGAGAGACAGAAAGTGAGAAACAACCCTCCGGGGAGGTGGCCACACTGAAATCCCTTCTTCTCCATTCTGCTTTCAGGATTTTGGGCACATAAGCACATACACCCAGCATGAGTTTAAGTCACCGGGTCTGGGACTCAAACCATGGCTGACTACGTGGGAGTTCAACGACAGAACCATTATGCATCCTCTGGTCTCAGGACTTACAATTTTCTCTATATTTGTTTTTGGATTCTTCCCTGCTAACTCCATTCAATAACGGGTAAGTTCTATTATAGCAGAGTTTTTTTTTTTTTTTTTTTTTTTTTTTTTTTAAAGAGAGATTCTTGCTATAGGGCATGTGTGCTTGTTGGAGAGACAGAGACAGACAGGCAGTAAGCAAGAAATCACCCCTGGAGCGATGCCATGTCGCAATTCCTTTTCCTCCATTCTCCTTTCAGGATTTTGGGCATGCACACACACATGCCTGGTGTGAGTTTTAAGCCACAAAGGCCAGGACTCAAACCACGGTAGACTATGTGGAAGTCCAGCGATGTAACTATTACGCCATCTGCCAGTCCCTATGGTTTTTTTTTTTTTTTTTTTTTTTTTTTTATCAGTCTTGTTCATAGTTTTATCTCTACACCTGGAATAATACCTGACCCGGAGTAGCACTTATTATTTGAATGCATAACTCCAGCCAACTTTTCACTGGGTTCTGATTAAATTTACAAGTCTATTCTTAAAAAGTGGTGACCACACTTGAAGGTTTAAACCTAAGAGACTAAGTTCCTCTTAGCTTTCTGTGTTATAGTCTTGCATTAGTTTTTGCTTCCTTTTGTCTTTTCTGTTTGTCTCTCCTCCTCCCCCCTTCCCCTCCCCTCCTCTCCCCTCCCCTCCCCGTCCTCCTCTTCCTCCTCCTCCATTTTGAGGGGATGGGGTGGTAAGGAACTATTCTTTCTTTCTATCTTCTAGAAATCCTTGAGACCAGAAGGCAGCGTGGAGGTGACTGACCACAGTTTGAGTCCCAGACCTGGTGACTTGCTTTCTCACTTTTTCCTCTCTCTTTGTATCTCTCTCTGGTGAAATTAAAATAAAATGAATAAATAAAATTAAATAAATAATTCTTAAAAAAACACAAAGAAATCCTGCTAACCACAGAACTGTACTTCATCCCTGCCCACTTTTGACCAGTCAATGCCCCATTTTCATGGATAAAGAGATTAGTTCAAGGGATGAGATGGCTCATTTCCTGCGATTTTACATGCTGGATATTAGGTGAGAGAAACTTTCTTCTCTCTGGGTTGTTAGCAATAGATCTTCTCTGATAGCTGCATTACAAAAGTTCATTTGTAGTAGGATGGAATGAGGTCAACGGAAAAAGAGAAAACAGATAAGAGAAGAGAAGAGTTGACAATCTGTGGATTCACTCTTAGTTGCACTAGAGGGATTGTTGAAAATGACCGCTGGGGGCCAGCAGGTGGTGCAGAGGTTAAGAACGCTGGATCCCACATGGCTGACTGATGGATTCGAGTCCTAGATCTGGCTTCAAAACATGCTAGGTGCGTGTGTATGCTGGCCAAAATCCCAAGAAAATAATGGAGAAGGGATTGCAGCGTGATTATTCCTCCAGGGGATAATTTCTCACGTTCTCTCTCTCCCTCCAGTGAGTATATGTGCCTAGAGCAAACTAAGAAAAAAAAAAAAAAAAAAAAGAATTGACCATGGGGCTCCAACCTCAGTTTCTGACTCAGTAAGTCTGCAGAGTGGGGCTGGTAATTTCCATTTGTAACAAATTCCCCAGTGATGCTGTTACTATAGGTCCCTGCATGACGCTTCAAGGATTACTGATATAGATTCATATATTAATAGGGACTGGTTAAGTATCTCCTTTAGTCTGAGGAAGTTTACCTATGGTAATTGGCAACCCTGGTATATCCAGTCGCGCCATGCAGCAAATTCATGCCTATGTAAGATGCAGTAGAGCACCTACAACATGCTGTGCTGTGGCAATAATGCACTTTATAGAATGTGAGATATTTGGGTTTCAAAAATAAGAAGGCAGTTTTGTGGCTTTCCTAAGACTTCATTTAAGCTGGCAAGAGACCTAGATTTTTGGTCTAGGACAATGAGGACAATGTATACTAGGTACACAGACAAATGAGAAAAATGGAAAACTGATCTAGAGTGTTTACTTTATCTAATTAATGTATATGCTTCTTTTCCATAACAATGTTTATAATGATTTTTTCATTTCTGACTTGATGGTTAGAAGTCTTTGGATATGTTTTACATCTAATTTTTACCTAGGAGTTCGATCGGCAGCGGGAATGGAGAGTGGACCCCAGAGAACCCTGAGCAGCAGCCCCATTGCCGCTGCCAGCCTAGTTATCATCACACCCCGGGAGGAGCTGCAGCTGCCGCAGCCGGCCCGTCACCACCACTGTAACCATGAGCAGCGAGGCTGAGATCCAAGCAGGGCCTGCTGGCGGTGACAATAACGTCATCCCAAGGAAGGTTTTGGGAACAGTAAAATGGTTCAATATAAAAAATGGATATGGTTTCATCAACAGGAATGACACCAAGGAAGATGTATTTGTACACCAGACTGCCATAAAGAAGAACCCCAGGAAGTACCTTCGCAGTGTAGGAGACGGAGAGACTGTGGAGTTGGATGTTGTTGAAGGAGTAAAGGGTGCGGAGGCAGCGAATGTTACAGGCCCTGGTGGAGCTCCATTTCAAGGCAGTAAATATGCAGCAGACCGTAACCATTATAGATGCTGTCCACCTCGTAGGGGTCCTCCACGCAATTACCAGCAAAATGACCAGAATAGTGAGAGTGGGGAAAGAACGAGGGATCAGAGAGCGCTCCTGAAGGCCAGGCCCAACAACACCAGGCCTACCGCAGGCGAAGGATTCCCCCTTACTACATGCGGAGACCCTATGGGCGTCGACCACAGTATTCCCACCCTCCCGTACAAGGAGAAGTACTGAGGGGTGGGTGCTGACAACCAGGGTGCAGGAGAACAAGGTAGACCAGTGAGGCAGAATATGTATCGGGGTTACAGACCACAATTTTGCAGGGGCCCTCCTCGCCAAAGACAGCCCAGAGGACGGCAATGAAGAGGATAAGGAAAATCAGGGAAGAGGAGACCCGAGGTCAGCAGCCACCTCAACGTTAGTACCTCAGTACCAACGCAACTTCAATTATCGACGCAGATGCCCAGAGAACCCTAAACCACAGGATGGCAAAGAGACAAAAGCAGCCGATGCACCAGCTGAGAATTCGTCTGCTCTAGGGCTGAGCAGGGCGGGGCTGAGTAAATGCCGGCTTACCATCTCTACCATCAGCCGGTTTAGTCATCCTACAAGGAGTGAATATGAAATTCCAGCAATAAGAAATGAACAAAAGATTGGAGCTGAAGACCTTCAGTGTTTGCTTTTTGCCCATTGACCAGATAACTAGAACTACCTGCATTATCTATGCAGCATGGGGTTTTTATTATTTTTACCTAAAGATGTCTCTTTTTGGTAATGACAAACGTGTTTTTTTTTTAAAAAGCCTGTTTTTTCTCAATACACCTTTAAAGGTTTTTAAATTGTTTCATATCTGGTCAAGTTGAGATTTTTAAGAATTTCATTTTTAATTTGTAATAAAAATTTCCAACTTGATTTTTTCAAAAAAGTCAACAAATTGCAAGCACCTGTTAATAAAGCTCTCAAATAATTAAAAAAAAAATAATTTTCACCTAGGAGACTCAGCCTAGGGCTGCTTTTTTTTTTTTTTTTTTTTTTTTTAGGGGGGAGAGGTTTTTGCTATAGGATACGTGCACTTGCCAGAAAGACAGAGAGAGATAGAGAGACAGAAAGCGAGAAATCACCCCCAGGGGGATGACCATGCTGCAATCCCTTCTCCTCCATTCTCCTCTCGGGATCTTGGGCACGCACGCACATGTACCCGGCGTGAGTTTAAGCCACTGTGTCTAGGACTTGAACCGCGGTCAACTACATGGGAGTCTAGCGACAACATAGCCATTACGTCAACTGCTGGTTCCCACACACTAAAATGTTTTAAAGTTACACGGTGTTTGTGGCTTTTACCACAGAGTTATAACTTCTTCTTAGGAAAAGGGTCTAGATAAGGTTTTTAAGGGAGCAAGTGTGGTACATAACTGCGGTCAGTAAATACCCAAGGCCAGCTCTAGTCGTCTCTCTGACCTTCTCACCTACTGCTCTTACTTCGGGCTCACAAACACCCAAAACCATCTGCCCCTCAAGGCCTTCACTGTTTGCTCTGCCTGGAATGCTTTTCTCCCAGATATCTGCATGTTTGCCCAACCTTTCTCGCAGTTTTGGCTGAAATGTTATCTTTTCAGTGAGGCTGAGACTAGCTCTCCTTTCACTCCTTAAATCTCTTATCCTGCTGTTTTTTCCAGCTTCCTATTTATCTCAATAATGTGTACTTGTTTATTTTCAATCTTTCGGCTACTTTAACATAACCTCCACTCAGGGATTTTATTTTTGCCTGTTTTGCTTTTGGATATATTCATACATGTAGGGTACTGTTTGGCCTATAAGTGCCAACAAGAACTTGTTAAATAACTGAGATAGGGAGTGCGAGAATCGCAATGGTTACATTTAATAGCTCACACAAATGTTAAATACGTGCCAGGAACTGTGCTAAGCACAGAGAACAAGATGAGTAAGGCCCTTTCCAAGCACTGAAAGGAAAATAAAAGAAAACTACAATTTTAAAAGCCGCAAGTATCAGGTATGTGTAGGGTCTGGTACAAAGACAATATTGACTGAAATTTAGCTTCTTTCCCTCTGGTTCCTCGGCTACTGGTTTCAGTAAAGCAAACACCCGACAACAGAGGTAGCGACAGAGTAAGTGACAGGACAGGCTGTCGGCGCTTAAGCTTCCCACAAAAGATCACGAATTATAAAACATATTCTTCTGTGAAAGACCACAGAAAAAGGTTAGGCTGACTATCAGCCCAAATGACCAGGCTATTTTGAGAGGCATTATGTAAAAAATGAAAAGCATCTGAAATTAGTGATAATCCTGACATTCCTGAAATTCCAAGCATTCAATTTTAATTAAAACAAGAAGCATTAAGTATCAACTCATAATTATTAAGTATGAAAAACTTACTAGCCTGCACTTACCACCTGTCTTTCCTATGGCAAACATGTCTTGGACGTGACCCTTATACAGCGCCCTGTCATATTTTGCTACTGTTCTTCGTAGTAAGCAGTAACTGGGGTTGACAAATGGATTAGACTCACATGAGCAGCACGTCAGTGTCCTGGATCGTCTAGGACACAGGTGGCCGTGTGATTACAGGCTGTACTTTCCCCTTCATTCCGGTGGCTCAAGGAAGTCCTCAGAAATCCACCTCTTACATCTTTCTCCCTACCTGGCATCAAAGTGAAAAACTGGTGTTTGGATAACTGAGTAAATCATTCTAAAATTTTGTTTTAATACAACTTAAGAAGAGACAATACTATTAAATGTTTAAATATTACATCCTTAAGATTACTGACATTAATCAAATGAAGCTGGCATTGATACCTAGATCTGATGGAATCCAATGGTCCGTTATGTCAGAGTTATAAATCAGTACTCAACAGCTTTATTTTTTAAGAATTACTTATTATTATTTTTAAATTTGTTATAGGGCACATGTGTTCACTAGAGGGAGTGAGAGAGAAAGTGAGAAAGCAAGCCGCCAGGTTTGGGACTTGAACCATGGTTGCTCATGTGGGAGTCCAGTCTTAACCACAACACCACCTGCTGGCTGTAGTACCCTTCAGTTTCTTTAAATTTTTTTAGAGAGACTTTTGCTATGGGCACATGTGCTCACCAGAGAGACAGAGACAGAGAGACAGAAAGCTAGAAATCATCCCCCCAAGGGATATGGCCATGCTGCAATCCCTTCTCCTCCATTCTCCTCGCATGATTTTGGGCATGTACACACACTTGAGTTTTAAGCCGCTGGGTCCGGGACTTGAACTGTGGTCACCTATGTGGGAGTCCAATGACATAACCAATACACCACCTGCTGGTCTCACCCTTCAGTTTCATAAAGGTGTCTTATGGATCTCACAAAATGTTGACTCAATTTTTGCTATAAGATGCTTTAATTTTTAGAAAATTTAAGAATGATACTTATAGAAAGATCATAAAATGTTGAAGAACACTAATGTACTTACTTGAATTGCAAGATTGTTTTTCACTGCTGACAAAGGTAGCACACTTAAAATTCAGGCTAGTGCATATTTATTCATATAAACTAGTGTATTACTGAAGTACTTTTATTAGAATAGTACAGCTACAGTTTATTACAATGTGTACAGCACATTTATGAGAGTAGAACATCTACTCGGCACTGTTTTAGTGTATCAGGTCAGGTGCATCTCCTTGACAGCGTTTTAGTCTGGTCACAACTTAGGAACTGTGCAGTTACAAGCGAAGGAGTCATGTTGCTGTCAGGATAGTCTATAAGGCTTTTTTTTTTTTTTTTTTTTTTAAGATTTATTATTTTTAGAAATTTTGACCAGAGACAGAGAAAGAAGCAAAGTAAGAAAGCAAGACACCAGGTCTGAGATTTGAACCATGGTTGAACACGTGGGAGTTCAGCGTCTAACTACCATGCCACCTGCCAGACCCTATGGAGACCTACTTTAAGTTTTGAGCATTTTCCTTGGAGGGAAACTCTTATTTATGTTTATATAAACACTTTTTCTTTTCATTGCAAAGGATGTATGTACACACATGAGAAAGAGGAGGAAAGGGAGGAGGAGAAAGAGAAATAGAGAGGGAGAAAAGGAAAACCAGATGGAACTTGGTCATGCCACAACCCTCTTTCCTCTAATTCTCCTTCCCATCAGGATCCTTGGTGCACACAAATACCTCCAGTATGTATTTCTTTTCCTTTTTAAAAAAGAATTATTTAATTTCATCTGTTATTATTATTGATTTTTAAAAATCGGATCAGAGAGAAACAGAGAGAAAGGGAAGGTGAGAAAGCAAGCTTCTAGGTCCCGGACTTGAGCTGCGGTCTGCCATGTGGGAGTATAGTGCCACAGCCACAACCACCATACTACCTGCTGGACCCAACCTCCAGCATGTTTTTCAAGCCAACGGGGCCAAGACTTGAACTCTGATTGGTCATGGGGGATCTGACTTCTTCTACAGTGTCTAACCACTACAAAAAGGGGCCGCCCTGTATAAATACATTTTTTTTATCTGCCTTACATATTTGGTATTCCATACATATTCTCACTGGCAGAGAAAAGCCTGCTACTCAAACAATCACACTATATATGGGACCAGCAGGTGATGTGGTGGTTAAGGCACTGGATACTCCTAGATGACTGACCATGGTTTGAGTCCTGGACCTGGTAGCTTGCTTTCTCATTTTCCCTCTCTCTCTCTATTCAAATGAAATTAATGAATCAATAATATAAGTAAATAAATAATTCTTTAAAACAAAACAACAATCACACTATATGTTGCCTAGCCTACTGGGAAAAAAAAATAAGATTCTTAGGAATTAAGCTCTCTGATCATCAATTTTAAAAAAATCTATTTTTGAAGAATGCAGAAGGAATTTCTTTTTCATGTAGGTATGTGAGGTCTTTCATAAACTTATAATGGACTACAGGGCTACAGTGAGAATTTACACTAGGGAATCAACTAATTGCTTGAGAAACAGAGCATTCATCATTTTACTGAAAAACAAAACCCCCTTACAGGTTAATGGGGTATTTAGTAGTAACTACTAAGGAGAGTAGGGAAAATGTTAACACGCGTGGGAGTGAAGACGTGGGATTAAATACAGAGGGGGGGGAAAACCCAAGAAATGCTGTCCTCAAAGATAATTAAATATTTATGGGACCAGAAGTTAACGTAATGGCTATGTTGCTGAATCCCATGTAGTCGACTGTGGTTCGAGTCCCAGACCAGGTGGATTAAACTCACGCTGGGCGCGTGTGTGTGCGTGCCCAAGATCCTGAGAGGAGAATGGAGAAGGGGTTGCGGCGTGGCCATCCCCGCGGGGGGTGATTTCTCGCTTTCTATATCTCTCTCTCTCTCAAGTCTTTCTGATGAGCGCATGCTCCCTATAGCAAAAACCTCTCTCTCTCTCTCTCTCTCTCTCTCAAAAAGAAAGATAATTAAATATTTAAAGCCTAGACATATAGACTCATAAATAACTTAAGTGGGAGTCCAGTGCTTTAACCACTACGCCACTTGCTAACCCCTTAACTAGTCTGTTTTAAGGGTCGAATGATATATGCTATTGATACAGACCTGTAACAAAACCGACTCATAAAAACAGGAGGGCGAAGAACAAGTAGGAAGGTGAATTTTTCTTTTTTCCACTACCACTCTTCTCAGATCTACCAGCAACAAGCACATGCCTATTAGCTGTATGTTACTGAGTAATCTACTCATACTGCTCATTTCTTCAAATTTTTCCTCTTCCTTTTCCTTCAGCTATTAAAAAATAAAAATCTAGGTAATTTGTTTCCCAATTACTGGGATTTAAGCAGGGACATGTTGGGACAGCCTAGATGAAAACAGTTTACTTGTAATAAACTTTAAATAAAACTTCAGAGTTATCATAATAAAAAAGAACCCATTATTTAAGTTACTTTACTATTGAAATAGAATCTTACACTTCCGGGTCCTTTATTTTAAATTCAGTACTTTATTATCTGGGCATTACATAAGCATAAAACAGTAATATGATCCTTTTGATGTCACTTACCTACGAGAAAGAGCAGTGTTGTGACATTGCATTAACCTAAGAGAACCTTTCCAAAATGGAAAAAAAAAGAAAAAAGATTTAGTTATTGAGAGACATGTAAAAAGATTAAGTTTAATTCTAAATCCAATACCTTTTTTTGGATAGCATGTGCCATATGTATATTACCCGGTTGAACATGCACACTTAGAACGGCAAAGACCACACACCATATATATAGTGGAAAACAGCCCACCACAGACAGAAAGGCTGTGCATGGGACAGCCTGTGGAGTGATGGTTGAGGTGGCTGGATCCCACATGGCTGGCTGTATGGTTTGAGTGCCGGGCCCATGGGTTTGAAGAACACATTGGGTGTATGTGCAGGCATGCCCAGAATTCCAAAAGAAGGGAAAAATGGAGAAGGGATGTGACCATTCCCCATGGAGCGGGAAGGGAGGGAAGGGGAGGGGAGGAGAGATAAGGAAAGAAGACAGAAAAAAGGCTGTCTAACAGCCAGCTTTCGTCTTGGCAACCAAAGGTTTTTCTTTATTTTTTAGAGGCTTTTGCTATAGGGTGCATGCGCTCCCCAGAGAGACAGAGAGACAGAAAGCGAGAAATCACCCCCCAGGGGGGATGGCCATGCTGTAACCCCTTCTCCTCCATTCTCCTCTCGGGATCTTGGGCACGCACGCACACCCGCCCACACGCCCTGTGTGAGTTTAAGCCCCCAGGTCCGGGACGCGAACCGTAATCAACTACATGGGAGTCCAGCGACATAGCCATTGCGCTAGCTGCTGGTCCTGGCAACCAAAGGTTTTCATTAGCAAAACAGGTTTAGTAGATGGTTAATAACTAATGGAGTTTGCTCTGTATTCTGCTTAAAGTGACAAAGTGAAAGACAATCTACAAAGTTATGATAGCCTCTGAGAAATACATGATCCTAGTCTGGAGAGAATTTGGCCTTCTGGTATTTTCTTGCAACACATTCAGCAAGTGTTGACATTGGGAATCATTACTGTATCAGATAAGCCAGCAAAGACTAAGTGGTAATAAACTTTCAGGTAAAAGAAAAATTAAGTAGCCTAGTGGATTAGCAGATACCTACTTTACTTTCATAAATTAGTGTTTGCTGTATGGTGTGTGTGCTTGGCAAAGGGTGAGAAATCACCCCTCCCTAGTGGGGACAGTTACACCACAGACCCTTCTCCTTTGGGTCTTCTCCCAGGATTTTGGGCATGTATTATGCCTGCACCCAGCATGATTTTCAAGCTGCTGGGTCTGGGACTGGAATCATGCGGTTGGCTATGTGGGATCTAGTTGCTTTAATCCTTAACACATCTGCAGACCCCACTTTTTTTTTTTTTTTTTTAAAGTTTCTTTCTGGGACCAGCAGATGGTATAATGGTTATGTTGCTGGACTCTCACATAGTCAACTGCAGTTTGAGTCCCAGACCTGGCAGCTTGAAACTCACGCCGAGTGCATGTGCGTGCGTGCCCAAAATCTCGAAAGGAGAATGGAGGAGGGATTGTGGTGTGGCCATCCCCTCTGGGGAATGATTTCTTGCATTCTGTCTCTCTGGTGAGCTCAAGTACCCTATAGCAAAAATCTCTTTAAAAAAAAAAAGTTTCTATCTTTCATGAGAGTGGAAGACAGAGAGAGAGAGGGAGAGAGAGAGAGAGAGAGAGAGAGAGGGAGAGAGAAATCCAAGCACCATCATTAGGGTCTCATAAATGACAACTCCCTACCAGACCTCCAGACAGGAACATGGGCACATGTACCCAAGCACTTACAGGCTGACCAGGGAACCAAATTTACCATTCTCCATATAGATCCAGCACTGCTTGAACAGCATATTACCCCATGCCACCAAGTCAGCCCCACTTTTACTTTTTTATGTTAATACTCCCCTAGATAGCTTTATAGATGCTTTTCATTGATTTTTCAAGTATTTCCACACAAAATGCTTTTTAAAAATAAAGGACAAATAATAACAGTAGTAATACCTATCATTCTGAGCATAAATAGGTGAAATATTAGAAGTAGTTAGAAGTCAATCCTTGTTGTAGTAAATACAAAGTTACAAATCTACTAAATTTCCAAAACCAAAGATGCCTCTTAACTTTTAATAGCTACAGATATGTTAGCAGATTGAGCCTTGGGTGTATCTAAGTTACAGAACAATCTAATATTAAAGTAAACTTTACATTTTAAGGAGATGTTATCTTCTTATGAATTCCTAAACTGATGTAGCTAAGAAAAAGCACAGACTTAACACACACACACACACACACACACACACACACACACAAACACACACACACACACACACACACAGTTTATGGAAAGGAAATCTTGTGCTACAAAGTAACTGTCTTGAAACTCACTGTTACCATTTTTTACCCAATTATCATAAAAAAACTAGTTCTCAGATTCTGCATACAGACAGCTTTATGTAAAATATATAAACATTTGTCCAAATTGGTACACAGATTGCATAAATATGGCAATTAAGATCGCATTTACAGATGTGCATGTACAATGCTGTGCAAAGTATCACAATATTACAATTTCAAAAATTATTCAAATTGATATCCAAGTAAAGCAATTAGTGAAAAAATACCCATGCAGAATTTAAATATCTCAGAACAAAATTTAAAATGTCTTCATTAAAAGTTCACACATTTAAAATAGTTTTTATTCATTTTATTTGTATATGTCAAAATACATTTTTATTTCCAAAATAGTGGGTTTTGCAACTAGTTTCATGCAGAAACAAGGTCTGCTCAATACTACCAATAAAATCAATATAGCACAGTAGCTGTTCAGTTTTAGATACAAAGAATAAATAACCTAAATACAAAACACTAAAATATTAGAAACATGTATTTAATCATTCTTCACAGGCATCCAAACGTCACAAATAGAAACCATAGCATGCCTAACTGTTGCGCAACCAGGACACGTTGCAGTCCCTCAAACTGTCCAACTATCTGCATATTTTACCTCCACATAAGACCATGGAAATTCTCTATATTCAGACCCACCATTCATACAGCTCAAATATAACCAAAAATATAATTCCCACATCTATCCTTGTACCTTTAAAATCAAGAATCCTGAGCTTGGTAGTAAGAGCATAACCTTATATCTTCATAAAACCAATCAAGAGAGGACTTAAAATCCTGCTTTCCAAAACACCCTTCCCCAACCCCAAAGTAATCTAAAATAGGCAGTAGAACACAATGACCTTTTAAAATGAAGGGGTACAAATTCACATTTAATATAGTATACAATACAATCAATAATACAATCAGCTACTATAAGCTTTACAATTTATTCAAATGGCTGAACTGTTCAGTGGTTAAGGAGACAGTTATGTGCCAGAAAGATGTAATCTTTTTTGCATGGTTTAATGAAAATATAAAAGCTATTTGTCCAAATAAAAGCCATTTTCACTATGTACTTGGTTTTGCTTTTTTTCTCTTTTTTTTTTTTTTTTGTAAAAAAAGGCCACTGAAATGTATAAAATGGTCTGAACATGATGGTGGTATCAAAGTCGGTGCCTCTTCACATGGCAATAACAGTGCATTTAACATTAACTCACGGGTTAAGTCTGCAAATGATTTCATAGCATTACTTTGGCTAGCACAACAGTTTTAGACAGCACTCAGATAAATATAGGTATGTGAAATGTGAAGCAATTATCTTATGCAACTTTAATTATGGTTGAACACTATCAAATGAAAACAAAATAAAAGTAAAAGCGCTTTACAGTAGAAAACTTTTGTAAAGATAGGGCTCCACAGAATGTGTAACTTTTAAAGTCTTTACATCACATTGTTAGCAAAGTTTGTTTTTAACACTATCGTGGAGTAGCCTACTTTGCATTAACAGACATTTGAAATAAGAAAATAGTCACGCATGCCATGTGGTGGTCTAAAAATCAAAACAATACACTTATTTATATATACAGCATCACTCAGTACCTGCTAAAATGAATGTGAAGATTACAGAACCTAACATCTTACACTACAACAATAAAAAACAAAAACAACGAAAAAGTGACCAATGAAGGCTGAAAATAGGACTTAAAGGATCTAATCTCAATGGACTTTAAAGCATTCATATAAGAAACAAATGCGTATTGCACAAACAGTGAAAGCAAATGTTCCACCAAGCAATTCAGTTCCAGGTGGGAGACAATACATTATTAGCCTAATACATGACAAAAGTTTCAGAAGAGCAAGTGTTTTTTTCTGTAAATGAAATAGCTGTGAAAACATAGAAGACTCTGCCACATGAAGAGAGAGAGAAGAAAAAAATACAAACCCAAACTTAGATGTAAAGCAAAAAAAAAAAAATTAAATATTGAAAAACTGGAAACTGTGGCACATCAAAAAATGTTGAATAACTGTCTTCTGTGAGAGCTGAAAGTTTTTGTTGACACAAAGTATTTATGTACAACTAAGGCTTACTGGTTAAATATCTGAGGCATATCTGGCCTTGAACACTTTCCTTATATGCTGGAGCTGTAAACAAGTTTTCGCAGTCATTTAAACAAAAAAAAAAAAACAAAAAAAAAAAAACAAAAAAAAAAAAAAGAAAAACAAAAAAACCCCACATCTTCTCAGCAGCTGCATTAACATGAA
The DNA here is from genome assembly GCA_026018925.1 of Tupaia tana. Lineage (NCBI taxonomy): Eukaryota > Metazoa > Chordata > Mammalia > Scandentia > Tupaiidae > Tupaia > Tupaia tana. The sequence continues at coordinate 183,837,124 of JAKSZU010000006.1, forward strand.
ACAATGGTCTTGATTTAAAAATAAAACAAACAAAAAAACCAACCCAGAAAATTGAACAAAACAAAAATCCTAGATAAGAGGGCATTTGGCAGGATATCTGAATATGACAGTCTCCAAGGAGTCTTCTCTGGCTTCCAGTGACTGCCAATTATGGTCCACTGGGTTACTAACATGTGCAATTCCGTTACTTGCTGCCTTTTTTTTATTATTATTATTTGGAAAGTTTGCTTATAACTCGGATCAAGGCCCCATTTTCATCCTTTAGCCTCTGGTTGTCTGCTTTTAGGTCTGGTAACATCTATGAGGGAAAAATAAAAGAAAAATTTGCTTTAATAAAAGACAAAACATTATTTGTAATAAATGTTATCATTTTCACCACAAAACACATGATCAAACTTTTGTCAGTTACATACATTGCTAGTGTCTAAAAACTCACCCTGATTTGTGAAGCTAATTATTTTAATAAATGATGAAATGAAAGGTATATGCTCTCAAAATTATCCATTGAAATTTACTAAATAACTTTATTTTAGGACTCACAAGCATACCATATTAGAGCAGCCAAGAATATAAAGCCTGTTTCTGTTAGAATAGGATCTTTTTTTTTTTTTTTTTTTTTTTTGAGAGGTTTTTGCTATAGGGCATGTGCGCTTGCCAGAAAGACAGAGAGAGACAGAGAGACAGAAAGCGAGAAATCATCCCCCAGAGGGGATGGTCACACCACAATCCCTTCTCCTCCATTCTCCTCTCAGGATCTTGGGCACGCACGCACAAGTGCCTGGCATGAGTTTAAGCCACCGGGTCCGGGACTCGAACCGCGGTCGACTACATGGGAGTTCAGCAACATAGCCATTATGCTACCTGCTGGTCCCTAGAATAGGATTTAAAAAAAAAAAAACACAACTAATTAATTAATTAATTAATTAAATTCCATTTATTTTTATTTTTTAAATTTTGACTAGACAAGGAGAGTGAGAGAGAGAGAGACAGGAAAAGTGAGAAAGCAAGCCACCAGGTCCAGGACCTTAACTGTGGTCAGCCACGTGGCAACACAGTGCCCTCAACCACCACGCCACCTGTCAGCCCTGAGAATAGGTACTTAAAGGGAATTCCTTTAATAGATCTTATCAGATCCAAACCAAAGTATTTTGGGATTCATTCAGGTCTAAAACCATAATACTTAATACTGTTCTATGAGAAAATCAGCCTATTTTGGGAAGTTTGGAGTTAAACTTGTTCTAAATTATGAAAATCCTTTAAAGGAGTCATGTATATACCTAAGTTTAGATGTCTACTACCATGTCTGATCTATTAGGTGCTCATTAACTGGTAACAAAGCAATTAGCATCATTATTAGAATAGTATAAATTAATTTTCAAGCTAATGTAGTAAATCTGTATCTATATAAACATTCCAGTATAAAAAATTAACCAGTACTTGATTGAAGCAAATAGAAAAACACATCTCTATCTCCTTAAAATGACTCAATTTTTTGTTGCTTTACAAGACAAATTGAAGAAGAGGGTAACAGTGTTACAAGTCAACTGAATTTTCTCAGAATAATTAAACTTACATAAGCTTTTTCAGGTTCACTAGGACATAGAATGTCTTATATTTTGGATATATTAAACCATACTTTCCAAAATAATTACTCCTCTTTCTTCAGCTTTCAAAATGTACTAGATTATTTAATTAGATAAATGTAAAAACTTCTACTCGCAAGGGCTGGCAGGTGGCGTGGTGGTTAAGGGTGCTGGACTCCCACATGGCCAACCATGGTTCGAGTCCTGGACTTGGCAGCTTGCTTTCTCATTTTCTCTCTCTCTCTCTCTCTCTTTCTCTCTCTCTCTCTCTCTCTCTCTCTCTCTCTCATTCGGTCCCTCTCTGCTCAAATTAAAATGAATGAATGAATAAATAAATAAATAAAGTTAAAATACAATAATTTAAACAAAACAAAACAAACTTCTACTTGCAAAACTACCTCAAGCAAAACTTTTTAGGAACTTTAATTTTATGTGGAACCAATAAATTCTTATCTGTATTCAGAACAATGAGATATAAAATATAGTAGTCTGCACTTTATGTATTAGGGTAACTGTAATAGAGTACAAAAGAACATAAATTAAGGTGGCTCTGACTGGAACAATTATATTACTTTGAAAAACAGATAATACATACTTGAGCTTCAAAATGTACTAATTATATCTAAAATATATGTTATACTGGTTATTGTTCTCTTTTTTCTCTAGTAAAGAATTATTTAAATAAATAACTAAGTAGGCCCAGTTGGTGTGGTGCAGAAGGAATCCAGCGCCTGGCAAGGCTGGGAGCCACAGAGCCGACCATGCGTTCAGATACCCGGGTCCCACCTGAAAACATGCCAGGTCATGGCAGGCACCCAGGGTCCAGAGGGGCTGGAGGGCTGGGAAAGGAGGGTTGTGGCATGGCAAAACCCTACTGAGGTAACTTTCCTCTATCTCTTTCTCTCATGCACATGCTACTATTAAAAAAAAAAATGCTGTAAACAATAGCCGTGTTTTAAGACCTAAAATATTTGTAAAGCCAAAAATGTACCCAAGCTTTACAAAAGTGCAGACAAGCCTTTAAGTAAAATTCCTATGTCATTCCCTAATTTTATTGTAGTTTATCAGTTGCAATTTATAATTAGTAGCAGTTTCTAACATTCTGAAAAGCCATGCAAAATTAAAGTATTATTATGATAAGCTCCAGACACAATGGCATTAATTTCTAAGAGTGAGTACTTACTGATACAAAAACAAAACACGCTTAATTAACTAATACAAAAACACCTGCCTGGCTCTAACAAGAAGAAATGATGAAACTATAAATTATAGGTTCACAGACTGCAGTTGCCTACAGAACCCTGAGCGCTTGGCTACCACTCTTGTCAAGGCCCTATTCTCAGTCAGCAGTCGCTCATTTAACTCTCTCAGAGTTTGAATTTGCTTTATTTGGTGCAGGTTCTGCAGGAATCAGAACATAAAGAAATAGAAATAGAAAAGAGTACAATAAGAATATAAAGAATCACAGGTAATGAATATAAAAACAAAAAAACCTTTAAGTCTTAAAAGAATATTACAAAAGCTTTAGAAAGGTAAATGGTTTATGCCTAAAATTCTATTTCAAATAAACAATATATAAACAAATAATGCAAAAGATTTATCTCCAATCTTCAAAGTCATTCACTAACAATGGACTAAGAATAAACCAAATAATTCAGCAGTAAAACATATTACCATTAAACTTTAATGCTATGGGCATAATTTTATATGCACTACTCCATTAATTTATAATGTGATATTTTGTGAAAGACAATGTGTTAAGAGGTAACCAATTACTTATACTACATTTTGAAAGTCTTACAAAGACTGTTCAATATTCAAAACAAATAACTATTTCCACAGGTAACATAGTTTGACAAACTATAACTCTGCCTATCCACTCCTCTAATGTCCTTTATTTTCAAACAACATAGAAATATGTAGAATTATATATGACTAAATAATAAATTCTGCATTTTATACTTATTACTGTGTAAACTGTGTAACTTTTTTCTACAGCTGAATTGTAAGTGTTACACGAATTGATTATTAAGATGATTTGGGTTTTAAATCCTCTTCAAGCTCACTAAAGCCTAGATCTAGGAAGAAAGGGAAATGTAAGATACAGCCAGCTCACAAACTGGGTCATCAGCTTAATGTAGATAGTATCTATCACAGTATTATAAAGTTTAAATTCAGAAACAGCACATCTCTCATAAAGAGCATATTATACTTACTTTGAGCTCTTCTTCCATTTCAGATATTCTTCTTTCTAGAGCTCTTCGTTCCTAGATCAAGTCAAAGTATTAATATTAATTATGTATTATTATAATCTTAACTTTTCTTCTATATGTGAAATAGTGATACTTTAGAATCAAAGATCAAATCAGGAGCAGTGTAGAAAAAGATGTGACGCCAGTGATGTGTAAAAAGCTTTCCAAAATTTGAGAGAAATCAAGATGGTTTTCCTTTGTTTTATTTTTGTTTTTGTCTTGTTTTTTTTTTGATAATAAGCTCTTTCTTTAAAACTTTGACTTTCTGGTAAGATGCAACATAATATGTTCAAACTATTTTTCTAGTTCACATAACACATAGGGCGAGAGTAAACCAATATGCAAAGATTATATAGAAAAGGGGAAAAAAAACTCACACAATGCAAATGTATTATAGTGACAGAAGCAGAAGAGCAAGAAGCAAACATGCCTAAACTATGTGTACTTCACAATTTCCAAAAGGATCTATGAGAAGCTCATTTCCTCCACCCACAACGTTTACCAGCCATTATTTATCCAATTGACTTTAGAGCTTTGTATTTAGGTTGCTACTGTGTGGAGCATTAATGCAGTGAATCTGATGGAGAAGCAACTGCAGCATTTACTTTAATCTTGTTTCAGAGTGACAGGCAAAGCCAACACACAATACATTATTGCAGTGTACTGTTTTATACTCCCTTAAATGATAAGCGTTCTAGGGTGTTATGCAAAAAGCAAGCAGCAGTAATTGATGAGCTGTAAAACTGGTTAGGTCATACCGCCCAGGAGATACTGACTCTTGCCGGTCACCTTTCAGATACAAACCGTTTAAATTTAGTTTAATCACACTGATACTATTTCCAAGACATTTTCCCCCAGATTACTAATTAAATGTTGATATTTAGTAAAGCAGTACATTTACTGTAAATGTTAATGCTTGTAAGGAACATGACTTAAAAAATAGCTGAAATTCTTCATGGTCTTATAAGTATTATGCTATTCTAATATTGGCATGCTTAAGCATTGTTACATAGACAAAAATGTTATTTTCTATATATAGACTAGTTAATAATACAGCCATAACAAATTCATATGAACCATTTAATATGAATTTTAACAAGGCTATTTCATACTTAGACCCCACAGAACATTATAAAGAAGTTAAGCTATAAAATACATTCATTCATTAAACTAATGTTAATTTCATCTAAATTATAATTCATATAAACCACTGTATTAAGACTAGCACAGAGTGTCGTATCTGACGCCATTGTGAAATATATAAAAAAGCTTATTAAACATTAAAAAATATGGTTAAGAAGAGACCAGCAGTTAGCGTAATGGCTATGTCGCTGGACTCCCACGTAGTCGACTGTGGTTCGAGTCCCGGACCTGGCGGCTTAAACTCACGCCGGGCGCGTGTGCGTGCGTGCCCAAGATCCTGAGAGGAGAATGGAGGAGAAGGGATTGCGGCGTGGCCATCCCCCCTGGGGGGTGATTTCCTGCTTTCTTTTCTATCTCTCTGTCTCTCTCTGTCTGTCTGGCGAGCGCACGCGCCCTATAGCAAAAACCTCTCCAAAAAAAAGAAAAAAAAAAATATGGTTAAGAGAAAATGCACATAAAGTACTTAGCTCAGTGCTTGCTTGATATATAGAGAATGCTGAATAAATGCTAGTAGTAAATACTAACTTTAATGATGTTTATTGAGAGTGAATTGGCCACTTTGTTATTTATCTGCATTTAACAAGTATGAAAAGGAAGTGAGGGGAACCAGCAGTTAGCGTAATGGCTATGTCGCTGGACTCCCACGTAGTCGACCGCGGTTCGCGTCCTGGACCTGGTGGCTTAAAACTCACGCCGGGCGCGTGCCCAAGATCCCGAGAGGAGAATGGAGCAGAAGGGATTGCGGCGTGGCCATCCCCCTGGGGGGTGATTTCTCGCTTTCTGTCTCTCTGTCTCTCTCTGTCTGTCTGACGAGTGCAAGCGCCCTATAGCGAAAACCTCTCCAAAAAAAAAAAAAAGGAAGTGAGGTGAAATTGTCAGAATATGAACATGTGTCCACCATGTGTGAGTATAAACATAGAAAAAGAGGGCAGGTACCAAAATATCAGGCATCTCTGTATGACACATAAGGACAATTTTATATTTCCTTTTTGTGATAATTTTTGTAATAAACGCACATTACTTTTTTTGAGAGATTGTTAGAGGGTGTGTGTGCTCACCAGAGAGACAGAAAGAGAGTGAGAAATCATCTCCCCCCAGAGGGGATGGCCATATTGCAGTCCTGTCTCCTCCATTCTCCTCTACAGATTTTGGACATACATATATATGTGCCTGGTGTGACTGTCAAGATGCCAGATTCAGGACTCGAATCGCACTTGGCCATGTGTGAGTCCAGTGACTTAATCACTATGCCATCTGCTGGCCCAACATGTACTACATTTGTAAGATAAGTGTTCTTCAAAAATGTGGTACTGTTTCAAAAATAAGTATTTTGGGGCCAGCAGGTGGCCTGGTGGTTAAGGCCCTGGACTTCCACATGGCCAACTGTGGTTTGAGAACTGTGTCTGGCATTTTGGTATCTCACTTTCTTTCTCACTCTCTGTCTCTCTCTGGTGAGCACAAATGTCCTATGCTTTGCTATCTCTATCTTTCATCTGCACCATGATTATGGATAATAATGAATTGATTTTTGCATACCTTGAAGATAAAATCCTGTAAGTTAAATGTTGTAACAGGATATAACAATGAACATTAAATTTAATCAAATAAATGATTCTGTTTTTAGCAATTATTAGTTATACCACTTACAAATTACTCAAAATACTAATGTTTGCAAGTTGCTGAAATAAAATGGTAACTATTGCAAGGTGCGATTTAGTAAATGGTACAAATATCAACAGATTATATTTATTTTTTTTATTCTGTATGCGTTACTATTTTTTTTTCCAGATGAAAAAGGCAAATAGGTTATTTAAAAAGTGGGATGAATGAAGAATGTGTTTATATCAACTGCTCCTGATTATTTATTCTTTGATCTAGAGATCATAGCTACTGCGATGGGACTTCTTCTCTGGAACTTGTGTCTAGTTACTACTCAGCTGTTGACACCTACAGACACCTTTTGAGTATTTCTCCATTAACTTTGGGATGGTGTATACACTATCAACTGTTCAGACTAAACTTGTGGAGAATTCCAAGGCCACTTCTAGACCCCGACCAATAGTAAGTGGAGAGAAATATAAGTAAATATATTACAGTTAATCAAAAAAATTGTAGGAAGACATAAAATGCCATAAGATTTTTTTGTAATGATTTCTTTTTGTTTAAAATACCTTACTTAAGTTAAATACTTAAACTGAAAATTAAAATATTACTAAATTAAGAAGAATTTGAAAATTTGATACCCCTTTATTTAAGAACTTTAAGAATAAAAGTACTGGGATCAGCAAATGGCGTAAATGTTTATGTCGCTGGACTCTCCCCACATGGACTGAGGTTTGAGTCCCGGAGCCAGAGGCTTAAAACTCATACCATATGCACGTGCATGCATGCCCAAAATCCTGAGGGGAGAATGGAGGAGCAGCCATCCCCCTGGGGTGTGATTTCTCATGTTCTGTCTGTCCCCCTGGTGAGCACAGATGCTCTATAAAAACAAAAAACAAAAAATGAAAAAACTCTTTTTAAAAAAAAGGGGGGAGGGGATCAGCAGAAAAAATATGGTTAGGTAACAGACTCCCACATGGCCGAATGTGGTTTGGATCCCAGACCTGGTGGCTTCCTTTTACTTTCCCTTTCTCTCTCGTTGTCTCTCTCTGGTCAAATTAAAGAGAAATAGAATAAATCTTTAAAAAAAAAAATGACAGGGGAACCAGCAGTTGGTCTAATGGCTATGTCGCTGGACTCCCACGTAGTCGACCGCGGTTCGCGTCCCGGACCCGGTGGCTTAAAACTCACGCCGGGCGCATGTGCGTGCGTGCCCAGGATCCCGAGAGGAGAATGGAGGAGAAGGGATTGCGGCGTGACCATCCCCCCCTGGGGGGGTGATTTCTCGCTTTCTGTCTCTATGTCTCTCTGTCTGTCTGGCGAGCGCACGCGCCCTATAGCAAAAAAAAAAAAAAAAAAAAAAAACCAAAAAACAAAAACCTCCCCCCCCCCCCCCAAAAAAAGACAGTATTTTAATTGTGGAAAGAATTAAATGCATATGTAACTAAAATGTTTTAGATTTATAACTATAGAAAAATAAAGATAAAAGATATTCAAAAATACTAAATTCACTATTGCTTTCAGAATAATGGCAAGATAATTTTTTTAAATTCATTAAAACAATAATTTGGTGAATTAAATCTTAACAAGGTTGCTTCATACCTATAGACTCATGGAACTTTATACAGAAGCTAATCTATGATATGTACTTATTAATTAAATGAATATTATACTATCATTACATGTATCATTATAAGAAAACAAAACAAAAACCTACCATTGCTTACACAAAATAAAGGAAAAAAATTGATTACTTATTGAAAAATATTCACACTTACCCTTTTTTCCATTTCCAACAGTGACCTATCTGCAAATCTTTCTTGTCTCTGTAACAAAGAAATTATAAAAGGGATGTAGATGCAATAACAATTGGGGTGGGAGAGTAGAACCTTAGCCATGCTACTGTGTGTCAAAAGAAGTCACAATATTCTGGGGGAGAAATACACAAGTGTGAGAAAAACAAAGAAAAAACAAGATTTGTATTGAAATAACGAAGGCAAAAGGAATCTTTAGAAATAGAAGGGTATCCACAGCTCTCATCTTATGGTCCATATGATTTTCCCCAGGAATTTTCATAGCTTAGTTGAGAGCGAGTGTGACGTAGTAAGTACTATTAAACAATAACGAAGGCACCCTAATATTTCCTCAGATGCCTAAGTTCTCTCCTCCTCTCCTGTACCAATAAAAGTGGATATTCTGAATGGTCAGACTCTAGGATCTTAATTGAAATGTGTTTATTACTAGGTCGAGTGACTTTGCACCATAGAGGCAGATTAGAAAATTGTTCATGGCTATGTTGGTCCTCACTTCTCTAGAATTTTCTTTTTCCAATTATCCAATCTTTCACAATGCTCCAAAATTGGTTCATACCCACTTTCACTTGTAAACAGTTCTAGCTGTATATCTTTCTTGGTGAGTTCAAGTCTCTCATTTATTCTTCTTCCTGTACTATGTGACCAGCTCAAAACTGATAAAATCCTCAGGTATGAGGTGGCTTTAGATGGATGGAAAGGACCCTGGGCTGTAACCTGTAAGTTACACCTTACACTACAGGGTCCTATAGCTAAAATATTGAGCTCAAGAACAATTAAAAACAAGAGGGGGGCAGCAGGTGGCTGGTGGTTAAGGGCACTGGATTCCCACGTGGCCGACCACAGTTCAAGTCCCGAACCTGGTGGCTTGCTTTCTCATTTTTCCCTTTCTCTCTGTCTCTGGTCAAATTTTAAAAAATGGTAATAAAAAATGGAATTAAATAAACAAATAAATCTTTTTTTTTTTTTTTTTTTTTTGAGAGGTTTTTGCTATAGGGCGTGTGTGCTCCCCAGACAGAGACAGAGACAGAGAGACAGAAACTGAGAAATCACCCCCCAGGGGGGATGACCACGCCGCAATCCCTTCTCCTCCATTCTCCTCTCGGGATCTTGGGCATGCACGCACACGCTCCTGGCCTGAGTTTAAGCCACAGGGTCTGGGACTCGAACCGCGGTCGACTACATGGGAGTCCAGTGACATAGCCATTACGCCACAAAAAAAGAATGCCTTTTGTGGTTACTAACCACAAAATGTACTTAAAAACTAAACAAAACAAAATGAAAAACCCACATCATTGGTAAAGCACAATTTCACTGTTAGATATGGTAATTTAAAATATATTTCATTATTGGGGCCAGCAGGTAGTGTGTTGGTTGAGGCGCTAAACTCCCACATGGCTGACTGCGGTTGGAGTCTTAGACCTGGCAGCTTGCTTTTTCTCTCTACCCTCATTCCCCATCTCTCTTTGGTGGGTGTGCATGCCCTGTAACTAAAAAAAAAATAATAATAATAAATAAAATTAAATAATTGATTCTTTAAAAATATTTCATTATAAATTAGAAACATTTTCTCATTTTCCAAGACTTTTGGCATTCGTGATTTAGCATCTTTAGGACTTGTAACCAAGTTACCTTTTCTTAAGCATATTTATTTATTTCTTGAGGTGGGGGTGGCAAGTATACCCCCAACAGGATCTTTATGCCATGAACCTAGCCTCGGTGCACTGGTGTGTACAGGGAGACCTTGGGAGATGAACCTAGGACCTTCCCTCACATCATAGAGCACTGAATCACTAGTTACTGCTTCACTATGGCTGGCCCATAAGCAAGTTACAGTAAATCCCATCACCTGAAGGAATCTTAAGAACCTTACGACTTCATAAGGTTTGTCTGATGTTTGGAATTTTAACACGCTGCTCACTATGCATAGACAATTGTTTGACAACACAATAGCAGTTAACAAAAATGGTTAACAAAACAAAAAACAATCTGATAATACGTGTAAGTCCAGCATAGCATATTAATTTAAAAAAATTAAAGTATAAAGACTAAGAGCAGTATGCAGTCTCATTCATAGAACTGATGTGCCATTTTATCTGATTATTTCTTAAAATTTCTTCCTTTCATGAGAGAGAGAGAAAGAGGAGGGAGGGAGACAGAGAGACAGGCACCCCTAACAGGATCTCCACATCATGATCCACCCTGGGACTCAGCCAGCCTGATCATAGGCACAGGCTCAGGGAGGTCCTGGGAGATAAACCCAGGACCTTCCCCAGGGTAGGTCTGTGCTGCTACCCGGTCTTGGATATGCCATTTTGGAGCTGTTGTTCAAGTTGGATTCTGAGAGTTATGCTGGAAAAATAAGTTTATCTTAGAAAGTCCCATGGTAAAAAAGACAAGTTTGTTTTCCTAAAAATTACAGCACCAATAATGTATAAACAGAGCCTATAAAATCTCCAAGATACGATGTGTGCATTTCCTGTTTCTTTGATCACAAAGCCTAGGAGCAGGCAGGGCACAAGTGCATTAGCCGATGATCCAGGCTGGCTGTGACCAGGGATAGGCTGTCATGAGGACCCGTTAGGTACCTTTTCTACAAAATAAACTAAAAAAAAAAAATCAGAAAAAAGAGTTATAATTAAAATTAACTTCTTCTAGCACTACTATACCAAATCACTTTTACTTCAATAAACAAGAAATATTAATACTAAACAAAAATTATTATAAAGAAATTTTTATGGCTCTAAGATGATTCTGTATAGATGCTTTTAATGCTTGGTTACATTTGGTATGCTCAAAATAAGCACTTAAATTCTCATGTACCACAACAGAAGTATTAAAGAGTTTAATAATACCTTAACTTTTGATTATAAGGCTGTATTTTTGTACCTTTATTTTACTCCAGAAAAAAGTAAATAAAATTATTGGTAAGCTTCATTATCTTGATTCCTTTATTATGCTAAGCTATTATCAATAACCAAACTTCTGTTTAGAAAGAACTAATACTAGAGAAAATTTCATTGCAATTTTTTAAGTAGAATAAATCACAACCATTACGAGTTAGGAAAAGAAACAAAGAGTACAAACCTGGGTGGCCTTTTCCAACTGCAATTTAAGATCTGTTAGTTCCATATTTGTATCATGTAGCTGTGCCTTCAGTTTTTCATTTTCAGCTAGAATTTGTTCATAAAGCTATAAAAATTAGAGTAAAAGAACAAATTACTTTTCTGCTCTCCTAGTATTTTAAGATTTCTTATTGATTACCTTGTACTATTAAAAGAGAAAGATCAATGTAGTGTATGAGCTATAAAGGATACATTAAAATATATTTTAATGCGGGACCTACAGTTAGCGTAATGGCTATGTCGCTGAACTCCCATGTAGTTGAGTAGGGTTCAAGTCCCAGACCTGGTGGCTTAAACTCACGCAGGCTGCGTGTGTGTATGTGCCCAAGATCCTGAGAGGAGAATGGAGGAGAAGGGATTGCGGTGTGGCCATCCCCCCCTGGGGGGGTGATTTCTCGCTTTCTGTCTCTCTCTGTCTTTCTGGTGAGTGCACGTGCCTTATAGCAAAAAAAACTACTCCTCCCCCAAAAATATTTTAATGCTTTTGGTTGTGTAGAGACTGTTGGTTTCATGGGTATGCTTGGTCCTACACAAATTCTTAGAAATTAGTTCCACAGGGACCAGCAGATGGAATAATGGTTATATAGCTAGACGCCCACATAGCCAACTGCAATTCAAGTTCCGGATGCACTGGCTTAAACCTCACATGGGATGTGTGTGCATGTGTGCCCAAAATCCCAAGAGGAGAATGGAGAAGGGATTGTGGTGTGGCCATCACCCCCGCTCCCCCCCTTGGAGTGATTTCTCGCTTTCTGTCTCTCTGTCTTTCCCGTGAGCACACGCACTCTCTTAAAAAAAAAGAAAAAAATTAGTTCTAATATTTTCAATTTAAGACTTTATTTTTAAAAAATATGACTTTCAGGTTATCTTACAAAAAAGATTATCTAGTAACAAGGGACTGTATACCTTTTTTTTTTTTTTTTTGAGAGGTTTTTGTTATAAGGTGCATGCGCTCACCAGAAAGACAGAGAGAGACAGAGAAACAGAAAGCAAGAAATCACCCCCCCCCCCCCCCCAGGGGGATGGCCACGCCGCAATCCCTTCTCCTCCATTTTCCTCTTGGGATCTTGGGCAAGCATGCACACGTGAGTTTAAGCCACCGGGTCCAGGACTCAAACTGTGGTGGACTACATGGGAGTCCAGCGACATAGCCATTATGCTAACTGCTGGTCTCCAAGGGACTGGTATCCCTACAAGAGCAGAGCAACTTCTTCTGGAGCAAAAGAGTCACTGTGATTTTTTTTTCCTTCGGCATTTGTGAGTTTTTCTACCTATTATTTGATCTTGAATTCCCCCAAATGAGGTGGAATATCAGTTGCAATATCATACTTCTACTGCTTAAAGTCAAAAGGCTAGTGAAAATCTAAGACCATCTCCTTTTCTCATTCTTTTCTTTCTCAACACTTGGATGTACTACTGTTCCCTCCTCATCTCTGCTACTTCCACTATAATCCTGGCTATAAGAATCTCTTGTCTAGACTATTCTAATATCAGAATTGTTTTCCCTGACTTCCCACTAATCTGTTATGTAGAAAATTTTTCAAGACGAAAATCTTTCACAAATTAAATTGGCTAAAATGGCTTCCCAATGTTCTTTGAATACAGACACTTTAAGATGGTCTGTAGGGAACTTCATGGTCTGGTCCCAGCCCAACTTTCTAGCTGTAGCCTCACACAGCTTATTCCCTCCACTCTACTAGCTTTATTAAAAATGTGATTATTCCAATGCATCTCATAACCCTTCCATCACCAGGTCTATGTACTTGTAGTTCATGCCATCTGGAATTCTATTCTCTTTCTTTTGCCAGTTAATCATCTTTCTGTTCATGGTTAAAAGCTCATTTCCACAGGAAACTTATCTACAGGTGCATCACTTTCTTTTGTTATATACTTAAAAAACTATTTCTCTACTTCAGGGTACTTGAACTGTGGTCAGCCATGTGCGAGTCCAGCGCCCCAATCACCATGCCACTGGCTGGCCCCAATGTCTCTTTTAAAAAATATACTCATTGTATGATAATGCCACTCTCTTACTACATGAAAACTGTCCATGAGAGCAAGATCTAATCTCCATCTCATGGGAAAATGCCCAGAAACAGAATCTCACTACCTAGCACAGTTTAATGTTTAGTTCTTTACTTATTCATAAAGTAAAACAACTCTCCCACTTTCCCCACCACTCTCTCGCTCTCTTGGTTTATAAGAAGGTACGTAAGTCAAATAGCTGCCAGATACCTGGGGACATGTATAAATACTACAAGCTCTCTTTTTTTCTAACAAACTTCATCAGGTTTATTCTAAGCTCATGAAATTAAGAATCATGACAGAATCCTAGATTGTTGAGTTTCTTACATTTATTTCTTAATTACCTCTATCCTTAATCCTTAATGGCCTGAGACACTCAAAAACGAAATAAAGTCTTGGATACTTTTCTCTTTCCTTAAAAAAAAAAAAAAAAAAAATCTAACAGCTATTTTCCATTACTGCCAAAAGTTGAAAATGAAGCTAAGTTATTTCAAAATACTGATTTTGTTATGAGTATTTTCCAGGATATTTGAATATAAATATCTCAACACAAAATATAACTCATTTTTATTTAAATGTAACTAAAAAGTGCAAGTACCTTTTTAAAGTCAGTTGAGTCATCCTTTTCCAGCCTGCTACTATAAGGTTTTCTTTCTTCTAAGTAGCTGTAGGATCCAGAACGACCCAACAAGGAATCATACCGATCACCAGCTGATGTGGAACTGGTTTCATACCTTCAAAAGATGAGTTTAAATTAAAATCTTTATTATAGGTTTACATGACTTACATTACATATATCCTAGTATATATGAAAATAGGAAGTAACAGTCTCCTTCAACTATTACCTAATGAATTTCATATGCACGTACGAGAGAGATAATAAATGGAAACTATGTTTAATACAACTGACTTTTAATATTTGAGAAAAAGATCAAAATTTCCGTCTCTAGAAATCAAAACTGGTTTTACATTATGATAAATTATTTCAACAATTTAAAATTACAACTCCGCCCCCCACATTTTTAACATCTCTGAAATTAGAACATGGCTTATAACTGACAGTATATCATATAGCATCTTCCCTTTAAGTGTTATATAATAATGTCTTAAAATTAGAAACATCTTAAATTTGATGAAATATGAGTTCTCAAAAAGTTCATAAGAACATGTATTATGAAAAAAATGTGTGGATTCAAAATTATTTTTGCCACAAAATAAATTCACACTTTAATTCCATTTCCATAAATTCTGAAGCACCCCCACACTAGCACTTTATTAACAAGAGAAATAGCTGTACAATGTATCTACAGTGAAAGATGATAGGTTTGTCCTAAATAGGAAGAACGATCTTATTTGCAAATGAGAATGCTCCTTTCTTCTGGTTCTGAACTCCAGTTATCTTACATTGCCTTGATACATTCTAATGAAATAGAATCACCAGAACACAAAAACTTATTTTTGGTCTTATAGGGCTTTGTTTAATAATTTGGTACATGACCAATGGAATGGATATCAGATTCTATCAGATTCAAGGATATAGTGGAGGGTCTCTGAAAAGATGAACAATTTTCAAGCTAGACGATACTTTTTTTCTTATGTCTAAAGCAGGGCTAAGGGAGAAGATTCCAAATACCTAATCAAATAGACTTCTGGTTAAGGGTACATTTCATTTGTCCCTAATATTAACAATGAGATAGTCAATGCTGAAGTAACTTAGGAAACTCTGGAAAATTTAAGAAAAGTTACCACCATTATAGGGGATCTTTGTTAGTGACTTAGTACGACTAGTGTACTAGAAGCAAAGCCTTTAACAAAGAAAGCTGCTAACAGTGATAAGGTGATCTGAGTGTCTATAGATTCTTATTACCCAAATAATTCTGTAAGCTTACAAAATCCACAGTATCTAACAATATATTTTTAGTAAAGATGAAAATAAGAAAAAGGATGATAAAGGAAAAAAGTAAAACATACCTGGAAATGGAATCCGTCTACAAAGAAGAAAAAAATAAACATAGGTATACTAAAAAAATTTTTTTAAGAATTACTTCATTTAATCTTACTCATTGTCATTATTTTTTTAAAAGTTGACCAGAAAGAGACACACACACACACACACACACACACACCCAGAGAGAGAGAGAGAGAGAGAGAGAGAGAGACAGAGAGAGAGAGAGAGAAGGAAAGTGAAAAAGCAAGCTGCCAGGTCTTGAACCACTGTCAGCCATGTGGGAGTCCAGTTGACCTAACCACCATGCCACCTGCCAGCCCAGTATACTAAATTTTTATGCTGTCATTAAACTATTAACTTATGATAGATCAAGTAAACTTCATATAACACTGACATTGTTTCCATATCATTAAACTAACTTATCTATTCACTCTATGTGCTTTAATTTTTTATTCTTGCCAGAGGGTACTTGTGCTTGCGCAAGAGAGAAAAAGCAAAAGCACTCCTCAAAGGGTTGAGGTCATGCCACAATCCTGTTTTTGACATTCCTCCAACTCATCACAATTTTGGGCAAGTGCACACATGCCCCAGGTGTGTTTTTTTAAGCCACTGGGGCCAGGATTTGAACCATGATCAGCCATGTGACATTCAGTTTCCTATGGACAGGGCTTCACTGCTATGCTACAGGGCCAGCCCTTTATGTTTTAATTTTAATTTTTTAGAAAGAGGTTCTATTGACAGAACACAGACTCACTGTATACTTTTACCTGCACAACTGTGTACAATTACATTTCTATCACCTCTAAAGTATTCTCTGAGCCCCTTTCCAGTCCTTCCACCAGGTTATCAGAAAAGCCATGATATATTTTTCTATGCAAAAATGCGTCATGACTTTTCTGATAACCAATACTCCTGATCCCAGGAGTAGGATCAACCACAGCATATTGTTATTATCCTGATTGTCCACAGCATGTGAGTACAGTGTACAATAACTGTTTTGCAATAAAATTAAACACAAAAAGCCTTAAGAAATACATTCTCAATACAAAAAAATGTTACCTGAGTTTCCTTCTTATTGGATCCTTCTTCTGTATCTGATTGTTGTTCTTGCTCATTTTCATCACTCTAAAATAGATCATGAATTTATTTTAGGAAAATAAAAGATAAATTTCAAACAGTTGATATTTAAAAACCTTAGGGTTCCTCCCAATTAAAATGACTCTTAAGAGGAAACAAATTATATTTGTTCTTTGTAGGTATATGTTGTATCAAAACAGCATAAATTTCACATTAACAGTGTGACTCCACATTTGTTCTTTATCTTGCATACAACAGAAATGGTAGGCATATAATCAGGGATAGGGAAAAAAGCAAATTCTTATAGGATTGGTCTAGTTTGATAAATAAATCATTGCTTCTCTGGAAGTAATTACATTATGTAGATCTTTGTGTAGATCTTTATGTACGTATTTGTGAAAAATAAGTCATGTCATGTATCTTTCTTTCAAGATTTCTAAGATATGGGAGAAGTGTATTCACTACAAAATAGTCAATATATGTGCTATGGGCTGTGGTCATTATTTTTATTACAAAATTGAAACTTAACTCCTGCTTTTTAAGTAGTATCAAGAATTTAAATATTTATCCTTACAAAGAACATTTCTTATTTAACAACTTGACTCAGAAAATACAGTGATGATTTAAAGAATATGCAACCTATACAAGCATATAAGAAATGATTAGTATGCACTTTCAGAAATATTAAGCATACTATCAAGTAGTCATATTTTAATAGGTTCTCACATCTTGTGTCCAAAATGATACGCCTGTAGATCTTCTTTTCTCTCTTGGTCGCCGTCGTTCTCTGATTGACTTATGTGACTTATCTTCTCCTTCCTTTTCCTCTTCTCTTTTTTCTCCCTCTGATAATGATTACAATAAACCACATAACAGCAGGGTTATGTTTAAAGTATAAATGTAAAAGCAATTCTAAGTCATCTACTTTTGTGGAGCCTTCTGAATGTCTCTAATCAGAATTAGTCTTGCCCCATCAGTGCTGTTACACACTTAAAAGGTGTATCTATTTCCTACTAGATTCATTCTTAAGGATCAGGACAATAACTAATCATCATTTTCCTAGTGCCCCAAATAAAATTTTTGCTCAAAAGACTCAGTAACATTTGCTGAATTGAAAATAATGAAATCCTATGAGAAGAATAGGTTCCAGTTATTAATGTCTGATAGACAGCCAAAGGTAATGCGCTAAGGAAAAAAAATTATTAATGATGAAACAACTAGTTGTAATGATACAAGTTTGCTGTTTGTCCTCCTACTATTGCCAGTTCTCACTAAGCAGTTATACCGTATTCATTTCATTATTATTGGATAGTATGTAAGCAAATTTCTCCCGGAAAATAAATTAATCTTAATCCCTACCCCACCATCCAAAAAATCAGGCTCAGATGGGGCACCTACACCATGTTAGAGCTATAAGGGAAGAACTTGCGTTCTGATCACCGGTTGACCTAAACATGCCAAACACACTAAATGTGCCCATGACTGGGGGAATTATGGCATGACAGGACCCTGTTGGGGGTCCCTACCTTTGTGTGTGTCTCCATCTCTAATGAAATGAATAAATGTTTTTCAAGTCAATAAAATGTTAGTCTGAAGATTTTTATTTCCTTTTTGGAATAGTTAAAAAGGCTTTAGGTTTATGCATGCTAGACCAATATTAAGGCTTTTGAAGATGCTGGAAAAACCACATATATGTAGAACAAAACTGACTTTAAAAAGACTATTAAGTGGGGTCAGCAAGTGGCACAAGTGCTTATGGTGTTGCACTCCCACATGACCAAATGTGGTTTGAGTCCTGGACCCAACGGTTTGAAAAATCATGCTAGGGGAGTATATGTGCGTGCCTGAAATCCCAGGAGGAGAATAAAGGAGAAGAAGGGACTGTGGCTTGGCCATCCCCGCTGGTGGGTAATTTCCTTAGTTTCCCTCTCATTGTCTCTCCCTGGCAAGAGAATACGTCCTACAGCAAAAATCTTAAAAACAAAAAAAAACAAAAAAACAACCAATTGAAAAAGACTATACGTAATCACCAGAGTCACAAGAAAAGACACACCAAAATTACAGCATTAAGAGATGATTTTTAATTGTCAGAGGGCATGTGTGCTTGCCAGAGAGAAAGTAAAATAGTGAGAGAGCGAGTAAGCATCTGCCAATGGGCCATAATCATGCTGCAATCTCTTCTCCTTCATTTCTCCATCCTGTTGGGATTTTGCCATTCATGAACAGATGCTCGGTGTGTTTTTCAAACCACAGGGCCTGGATTCAAACCACTGTTAATTATGTAGGATCTGGCTCCCCTAACCACTAAACAACGGTGCTTAATTTTAGGTGTTGACTAAAAAATTTCAAAAACTCTTATGTGGGCATCATACATAGTGCTTTTTTTTTTTTTTTTTTTTTTTTAAAAGCTAGAGAGAGAAAAGAGCACACATGTGTACTTACGCATGCAATTCCCCTTATGGAGTGAGCCTGGTCATGCTGTGATCTTTCTCCTTCAATTTTCTTTTCTTTTCTTTTTTTTTTTTTTTTTAATAAAGAATTAGCTTATTTGTTATTTTTACTTTTTAATTTGACAATACAGAGCAAGCTGCCAGGTCCGGGACTCAAACCATAGTCAGCCATGGAGGGGGGTGGGGGGCCCAGTGCCCTTAACCACCATACCACCTGCTGGCCCCTGTCCTTCAATTTTCTGTCAAGATTTTTGGCATGTGTGTACGTACACCCAGTATGTTTTTCAAGCTACCAGGGCCAAGACTTGAACCCTGGTTGACCATGTAGGACCTGGCTTCCCATGTGCAGTGCTTAGCTATTGCACTACAGGGCTGGGCCCATGAAATGGCTTAAAGAACTGACACCTACTCAATGATCAAAAAAAGAAAATGCAGAATGTGAAAAACTGAATTTTCTAACATTTATTATTTATGATTACTGATCATATCGTGACTAATACCACGTGATTTCATTTAAGAAAAATTGCCAGAAGGCGCCTGTGTTTGCCGGAGACAGAGAAAGAGAGAGAGAGAGAGAAAACTCTTTTCATGAGGAATAGCTATGTCACAATTCCTTCCCCTCCATTTCTTCCTGTATTCAGAATTTTGGGCAAGCATGCACATATGTCCAGCATATTTTTTCAAGCCATCGTGTCTGGGACTGGAACCATGCAGTTGGCCATGTGGGATCCAGACGCATTAACTACTAAATCACTCTGGTACATGATTTCACTTTTACAATATAAAGTTACTATAACGGGAAATTATAATAGCATTAATGGGTCAACATATAGCTGAGAAAAAAGATCTATTTTTCAAGAAATAAGCATTACAATTTTGTTTTTTTTTTCCAATCATATTACAGGAGTTAAGTGATTTCACTTGAAATAGCTTAATGTACTCAAAAAGTACTACACTGATAAATTCCTAGAAATAGTCACCACCTTCTATACTGACTTTTCTTTGTAAGTGGACATAAAGTTTTTGTGAAGTATCAGGTTACTAAGATATCTATATCAATCCCAGACCATATCCTTTTCTAATTTTGTTTTCTACTTTTCTCATTCTTTTTTATAAAAGAATTGTTTTACTTAACTTTCTCTCTCTCTCTCTCTCTCTCTCTCTCTTTAATTTGACCAGAGAGGGTCAGAGTGAGAGTGAGAGAGAGAAAGAGAAAGTGAGAAAGCAAGCTGCCAGGTCCAGGATATGAACCACAGTCAGCCATGTGGGAGTCCAGCACCCTTAACTACCATGCCACCTGCTGGCTCCCTACTTTTCTCATTCTTAACCATCAAATTATTTCTGTTTAGGTTGAACGAGTCACAGTTTAGAGTGTCATTCCTTTTCCGTTGAATTAAGAAAAAAACCAATTTAAAGAATTATGTAAAGAAACAGTGTTTTCAAATGTTGGTCTTCTTACCTCTTTCATTTTCTTTGGTCAATCCCCTGGAGTAAGCAGAAGTTATACCTACAAGACTATTTGGCCTGTTTAGTTGACTTGAAGCATAGAGTGAACTGCTCATAGAAGAAAGGGAAGAAGATGGAGTGGTTGAACTTGAAGTTGATACTGGTCTGTAACGCTGGTAAGTCTGTTAAACATTAAAATTAAACCCTATTTGAAATATCAACACAATTTAAAACATAGAACACTAAAACAAGGTAAAAATACAATGCTCATGCCAAATTTACAACTAAAATCAAATTAGCTATAAATTCAAATTTACAGTTAAAATCTGTTTGAGTATTTAGCATGGTTGGTTGGTATATCAATTTCTTGTATGTTGAGAATCATAAGAAATATTTCTACCATTTGATTCAACTGTTTTATTGATGTACTATTATTACCTCATCATATGTTCTTGAATACTTTTGTTTATATTCATCCTCTTTAGATGTTTCTGATTCCTTCTTTTCTTCTTGTTTCTCTTTATCCTGTTTTTCTTTTTCCTCCTTTTCTTTTTCTTCATTTTCTTGTTCTCTAGTTCGGGTAGAACGACTTCTTCCTATTGTTTTTTCAGCTTCCTGAAGATCAGTTAATGTCACCCCCTGTACACATACAAAAAGATACATTTAATTATGAGATATATTAAAGCTTGTTTCAAAGCAGTATTTTACAAATAGATATACCAAACATGAATGTATTAAAAGTCAATATGCATATTTTTTCTTTTTTCTTTCTTTTTTTTTTTTGAGAGATTTTTGCTATAGCGTGTGTGTGCTCGCCAGCCAGAGAGAGACAGAAAGCGAGAAATCACCCCCCAGGGGGGATGGCCATGACGCAATCCCTTCTCCTCCATTCTCTTCTTGGGATTTTGGGCACGCACGCACATGCGCCCGGCGTGAGTTTAAGCCACCGGGTCCGGGACTTGAACCGCGGTCGACTACGTGGGAGTCCAGTGACATAGCCATTATGCTAACTGCTGGTCCCAAGTCAATATTCATATTTTGAATTGGTCTGCAAGCAGAATCTTTACTCAGCCAGTTACATTCGCTCAATGAAGAATCACAATGGGCAAGTACAAGGACATGTACTGGGAAAGACATAAATGGGCATAAAAAATCATCTCTGTATTCAAAAATAAAACAGAAAGGGAGATACAGGAATACCATATAAATATAATGGTACCAAGAAGTTCAGAGAAGGGATGAAGGGCTGATATATACATTGTTTATGTTATGCCATATGTATTTACATTTTATAGATATATAGATATAGATATGTATGTACCTACATAGTAATCGAGTTTAACAGAGATTGTAGTAAAGAAATAATTATGCAAGGTTAGACCTTAAAAAAATAGGTTAGATTTCAATAGTAGAAGGTATAAAGATAGAAAATGGGGACCAGCAGTTAGCATAATGGCTATGTTGCTGAACTCCCATGTAGTCGACCGTGGTTCGAGTCCTGAACCCGGTGCCTCTAACTCACACAGGGCACGTGTGTGTGCATACCCAGGATCCTGAGAGGAGAATGGAGGAGAAGGGATTGTAGCGTGGCTATCCCCCCTGGGGGGTGATTTCTCACTTTCTGTCTCTCTCTCTCTGTCTTTCTGGAGAGTGCACGTGCCCTATAGCAAAAACCTCTTCAAAAAAAAGATGGAAAATGTATGTTTAAGACCCTACAAACAGCTTTCAAAGATAAGTAATAGTAAAGATCAAATAATTAAATCTGGACTACGGAACTACTCAATAGTAAGAAAATAAGTCACAAAGGAATATATTAAAATGAGAATAACAAGGAGCTAGGGAGATAATAACTAGCCTGAGTGACATTCTTCTCATACTTGCACACTGGCTGTTTGATACACCTAATATAAGAGGCAACTTGCCCCCTACCTCCAAATATTCATACAATTCTAAAAATTACCAGATATCCTATACCATTAATTCATACTGACTCATACTTATCTAATACTCTGTGCCAGACACATTAGAAATGGGGGATAAAAATAAATAAATAGGGCCAGCAGGTGGTATGGAGGTCAAAGTACTAAATTCTACATGGCTGACTATGTGGTTTGAGTCCTGGACCCAGCAGGACTGGGAACACACTGGGTTGGGCGTGTGTATGCCCAAAATCCCAACAGGAAACTGGGGAGAGAACTGTAGTATGGTCAACCTCCTAGGGGGTAGTTTCTCATTTTCCCTCTCTTTTTCTCTCTCTCTGGTGAGTACACATGCCCTATAGCAAAAAACTAAACAAACAAAAAAACTAAAAAACTCTAAAAATTAATAAATAAATAAGTAGTCAAAGAAACACGCAAGTGTACCAGACAGCTCACATAGCTAATTATTAGGTTGGAAAAGTCATGTTGCATTTTTTGCATAGAAAAATACATTATGACCTTCTCGATGACCTAATAAATGAGATATAATATCAACAATAGAACAATATACAAAAAACAATGTAAGGATTACTAGAGTAACCCTTACCTTTTCAAAATTTACTCACACTATATACTGACATTAATATTTTCATAGCAAAGTGAAAAAGAAAAAGGCAAATTCTTATTTTCCAAGTATGTATGTTTTATATATTTACATACGTTTATACACGTTTTACATATGATACACATTAATTATACCTGTGTGGATCTTCTAGACTGTCTTGCTTGTCTAGATCTTGCTTTTCTTTGGGATTCAGACTCTTCATCCCTAACAGGAGTGAGGTATGATCTATAGTGACAAATAAAAATTGTTAGTTGTAGATAGAATACTTATCATATAAATATATAAATTTAGGATTTTGGTAGGTTTTAAGAAAAAGAGTCTTTGGATAATTTCTTTTAGATCAGAACTAATTATATTTTAACATATCACATAGTTTAATTCTAATGACTCTTTGTTTAGTTAATTGTACTAAACTTAATTTTAAACTGATTTTCTAATATAAACAGGACTTGACATTTATTGTCACTAAATTTTATCTTAAGAAGCTAAGTCTATGTTTTATCTTGTCATGGAATATGCACAATTTCACAAGTACACAATCTATGCCAAAAGATAACTTATTAAAGGTTTAAATAAGCAAAGATAAGTCAGAGCCCTGAAACACACATGAAGACTTCCCTCTAATAATATACCACTTGGGAAATTCAGTTGTTAATACTTCATCTAATTACATTACCATTTAGCTCACATTTCTTAGCAAATGTTTATAGGAGTATCTCTACTAGCTAGGTCATATGATCAAGCAATGATCTAGTAAATTTTCTTTATTCAAATGCTGCTTTTTAAAACAGGCTCATTTTTTAGCTTTAGTATTCTTAATTTGTAATTCATCTCTGTTCCTTATCTAACACTATGATCTTAACAAACTTACTAATTTATTATGAGTTTTCTGTCTCTGTCCTATTTTTTCTACATTGACCTTTAAAGTACTCAGTTCAGAGTACAGCACAATGAAATCTACAGTTTCTTTGGAATTCTTTTTAGAGTATCTATTCCTTTTCTATACTTAAGAATTCATTTCTTTTCCTAACTGTCTTTGAATTTTTTGAAATTTGTCTCTTTAAAACTATTTAGAATACATGACTCATTATTCTTAACACTCACTTCCTTAGATAACCTGGCAAGGTAATTTCTCACCCAAGATCTTAGTTGTCTGAATTTAATCAATCAGCTCTTACTTATTGGTTAAACATTACTTTTAGAGGCCTCATTCTCCTTGTTGCTTCTCCTTTAATTACAGATGAACTGTGGACAGGTAAATCAAGAAATTCTCAAGAGTGTATTTCTGGGTGAGCCAGTAGCATGTTGGTTAAGGTGGTTAGATTCCACCTGTGCAGCTTGAGCCCTGGACCTGGGCAGATTGAAAAACACTGTGTATGTGTGCCTAAAATCCTGAGAGGAGAAATATTTGCTATGTGGCCATCTCCCCTGTGTGGTGCTTTCTCACTTTCTCTCTCCACTGATGTACACACCCTACAGCAAATTAAAAAAAGAAAAAAAAAGTGTTCTTACTTAAGTCAGATAGCTAGTAAACTTACAAAAAAAATGAAAATGTCATCACTACCTTTTTTTTTTTTTTTTTTTAAGTTTTCATTATACGGTGCATACACTCTCTGAAGAGAGAGAGAGAGAAATCACGCTCCCAGGGAGAATGACCACGCTGCAATCCTTTCTCCTCCATTCTCCTCTCCGGATTTTGGGCACATGTGCCCAGAGAGATTTTCAAGATGCCAGGTCTGGAACTTGAACCATGGTTGGACACATGGGAGTCTAGTGCCTTAACCTCCATGCCACCTGCTAGTCCCTTTCACTATTATATCTTCACTTAAGTTGTTTTTATAACCTGGCTTGAGAAAATATCACCTGTTTCTTTTGTTTGGATGAATAACTTAAAGCACTATCACATAATGATATAACTTTGTGCACTTCTTATCTTTATCCATGTGCTATCATGTTTTCACCTTGATGTTGCTAGACTGTTCAAAGATGTCTTCTTGCTATCATAGCAATACTAGTTTATCTCGTCAAAAGGCACAACCCGTTCTAGAAGAGCCATTAATTGAAGATTTCTATCCCATCAAATATGGTTTCTCCTAAGATATTTTGTTACATAGGGTTTCATCTGTACTAATGCACAGATTCAAATAAGTACAATGAGTACAACCTGCCCTCCCTCCCTTCCATGATGCTATACTTATCTGACTTCTCTTTCTCCCCTTGTTTTATAATTCTCATTCTATTTTAAAGGATTTTATTTAGACATATTATACTTCCATTTTTTTTTTAAACAATTGTAGTAACTTTTCTGGGACAAGAAATCTAAAAGGAATAAGAGAATAATCAATTATCTTGTTATTAAAGTTTAAGAAGATCCAGCCTTGTGGTAGAGTCGGTAGCAAAATGAATTCCAGTGCTGAGCACCACATGGCCTCCTGGGGATCTGAACCCCTGGGTTGGCTTGAAAACACATGGGGCACTTGCATGTGTACTTCAGTATCTAATGGGCTGGTATGCTGTGGAATGGGGACGGTGTCATGGTAAGACCCTGTCTTCACTTTCTATCTCATGTATGTACATGCTCTACCATGGCTGATATAAACAAACTTGAGTAACAAATTTAAGAAACATTAATTCTGGAACATGCTAAGAGAGACTTGTTTATTATAGAAAATGGTTGTATATTTTAGGAAATGCTGCACATTTTAACATTCTCTAGGAAAATTACAATAACATATTAAAGGATCTGGGATATACTGAGGGAAGTACTCTTAGTAACTCAGTATTTTCCAAGTTCATTTAAGTAAATAATTTTTTTTTGAGAAATACATTTATTTAATGTAGAAAGTGTCCCTAGAAACATCAGCCTAGGTTATGCGGTCCAAGGGGTATTGTTTTCATTCATTCATTTAACTCTTCATTTATGTACCTACTGGAACTAGGCAATTTACTACTTTTTGAACTTCTATCAAATGAGGAGAAGAAAACATAAAAGGAGATGAAACCTAAATGTGATAGCTATATATTCTGTTTTAGAGAAAAGTTTATAGCAGGCCAGAAGGGTGCGTGCATCACTTAAGCCTTTCACGAGCTGTTTCAAAAGCAATTATGAACATGGATTACTGAATTTTGGCCCCTCTTTGTATTGTCATATTTTTCAAATTTAGTTTTAGAACTGAGAATCCTGTAGTGTCACTTCGCTCTTCGTACTCCAGTGGTAAGTGGCAATAATCGACCATTACGCTCTCTTCCAATCAGCTTCAATTCCTTTACAACACAGTTTCAAGTTGCCATGAGAGTTAGAAAGCCTATTTATCATACCTAGTTTAACATACACAGGTTGGGGTATAATAGTTACTAGATAAAAGACTTGTAAAATTTGTTCATCTAAGCACCAGCTGGTGGCATGCTAGTTAAGGCAGCTAGATGCTACATGGCTGGCATGGTTCAAGTCCTGGGCCCAGTGGTTTGAAGAACAGGAGTGCATGTATATGTGTGCCCCAAATCCCAAGAGGACAATGGAGAAGGGACTGTCACATGGCCATCTCCTCTTGGGCAGTGCTTTCTCACTTTCTGTCTTTCCCTGTCCCTTGACAAGCTCATGTGTCCTATGGTAAATTAAAAAACAAAACAAAACAAAAAACTAAGAAACTGTTCATTTAAATTCCCCATATAATTTTTGATCAAAATACCATATAAATCTAGCCTACGAATTTGTAATACAGAACACATTTCTTATATTTGATAGTCACCATTTGATATTCAGTTCCTTCTCTAATGGGGTGCCTAGTTAAACTAGCATATCTTTATGAATAAGATATAGAAAATAAATGTATACATTTTGTATTTTTTTAATTCCAAAGAGCTGATCATCAAAAAGATGGTACAATATGCCAGTCAAACCCCACTGCTATCTTAATTATTGTTATATCACACTGTCCTATATAGCATTTCTTTCTTATATATATGGAACATAAAATTTTATTCCCTAGTCTTAGACTGTTTACTGAGCAACCTAAAAATTTACTTTTTTATTTAAAAGTTTTTAAAAAGAGATGCAATTAGGAACCATCAATGGTATAGTGGTTAAGACACTGGACTCTCACACAGCTAACAGTGGTTTGAGTCCCAAACCTGGATCTAGTGGCTTCAAAATCACACCAGGTGTATGTGTGTGCATGCCTGAGATCTCAGGAGAAGGGACTGTGGCATGGTCATCCCCCTGGGGTGATTTATAACTTTCTGTCTCACTGTGTGTGTCTCTTTCTCTCTGGTGAACACATGCATCCTAAGGAAAAAATCTCTTAAAAAAAAAGAGATGCAATTATTTTATAGTTTCTAAGTTTCACTCACATTTACTAGCTGAAACATTTATGTTTATTTGTAATGGTTATATTGTTTGGCTATAAACAAATTATACTTTAAGAAAACCAACACTTGTTATTTCACTATCAAGCAATTTTCTTTCCAGAGGGAAAACGGGCACATGGGAGCTGGCTGAGACAAAAAAACATGGTGGAAGATAGCAGTTATACTAAAGCAACAGCTCCATGTAAGTATGAAGTCATTAGTAGTGTTCTGCGTTTTAAAAAGAATATGGAGAATTATGAGTACTTAACAGTAAAAGAAAAACTATCATGCCCTACTTATTTATTCTCACTACTTCCAAAAAAAATTTCTCTGTTGGAAATCTTAACAAAACAAGAAACCCTAATATAATCCTGATTAAGAAAAAGAGAAAAATTAAAGAAAACTGTGGAATTTAACAGTGTGCATGGTAACTTTATGTAGTACCCAAAAGTATGTATTTCAGGGTACTTAGTGGCATTAATGTGTTGACTTTTCTTTTTTAGCTATAATATATACCTTTTTCTTTTTTCTTTTATTCATGACAAAGTGCATGTGTACACAATGAGAGAAACAGAAAGGAAAAGATGGTGGAGCATCCTCTATAGGGTCTGTTCACACTGCAATCCCCTTCTTTCGGTCCCTCAGATCTTCGGCACTTGCACATGTGCATAGTGTGTTTTAGGCCAACTGGCCTGGGAGTGAACCATGCTTCCCAAGTGGGATCCAGCTTCTCATTACCACTGTTCCATGAAGTCAGACCGCACACGATATATTAAATCATCATTTATACATTTGTTATGCAACGGTTTAACCACATACGTTTCAAAACTACAGATAAAAATTAAAAAATGAACAGAAGAGGCCAACAATGTACTCAAAACTGCAAACAATAATTTCACGTGGAACAAAACACAAACATTAATACTACTGCAAACATCATAGAAACAAGGTAAGACAAACAAGATTTCTATAATATAGATCAGAAAAAAATGTCAACAGACATGTTTTGTTTCTTTTGCTATTAAAATCTGCTCTTTCTTAATAATATATGCGGATATCTAATTTTCAATATTTAATGTCTTCCAATAAAATTAATTGGGACTAATTCTGAAAGATTAAACTCCACTCTCTCCAACAGGATTAAAAAATTAATTTGAGGTCAAAAATCATAATTTGTTCTGGAACAATGGATGATTCTGGGGAGACGTCTCAATCATAAGGCTGAAACTGTCACTGGAGAAATTTTTAGAAGTATGGGATGGTAAAAATAAGAAATAATCCTATAATTTAAAAATTATGAAATTCCGACATCTCATTTTACAAAAAACTAAATTTTGACCCTAAGAGAACTCTATTCTTGTTAAGGACCAAGGCCGAGCAAGAAGTAAAAGACCAACAACTTCTGATTCTCTTTTCCCTTCAATAATCTCTTCCCACCAGTGCACAACCTTATGATAAATTTGGTCAAATGGCAAACTGCTTTGATAACTTTAAGTAAATGATGGTTATGTAAGGTCCTCTAGTTTTTGTTGGCTATATGGTCTTTTTGAAAGAACCACAGAAACCTAAAACTGACTTAAATTTACAAATAGTTATATCAATTCTACTTAGTGCTGAATTGACAGGGAGTTTTTCATTGATTAGCCTACTGGAGAGATGGTCATCAACTTTGCAAGATTTTAAAACCAAAACGAAACAAAATAGAAACAATTTCCATTACTGGGCAAGAAATATCGGTAGTACTGTTAGGACCTTTACACACCTGCGTCTCTCCCTGACCTCTGATGTAGAGGAGACAGTGCCAGCAGTAGTTGTAGTCAGGGTTGTGGTAGAAGCTGCAGCATTTACAACAGTTGGAGCAACAGGAATGGTCACTGCCGTAGGAACACTGTCCTTCTCTTTTTCAGTACTATCCTCAGCCCACAAACGATTTGAGGTACTATAGCATCATAAGCAGCAACACAAAAAGAGAAAAGGAAAACAGCTAAACAATGAAAGCACTTTCTAGCAGCTGAAAATGCAACTATAGGGATGGATTTTTTAAAAACACAAAGCAAGACATCTTTCAACTATGAACCAAGAAGCTCACCCAGAGCTGTCTAGGAGAGAAAATTACATTTTAAGCAGACAAATTCAAGAAAAGTCCATAATTCAGGAACTTAATTTTTCCCCAGACATGCATAATTGCCTCTTTCAGGAACCAATTTTGGCTTGTAAATATTTTTTACAAGGTAAATGAAAAAAATCCAGAGCCCCACGATCTTCTAAACAAAAATGCATGCACATACATAAGCACACAGTGGACCTGAACACAAAATGTTGTCTGTGACTTACCTGCTTTGTGTGCCTGCTGAGGAAGAACCCGTTGTAATCTTTGTAGTAGTGCTGGTGCTGGAAAGCAGGCTTTTCTGAAGCCCAGCTGCAGAGGTAACTGTTGGTGTTGATGTGGTGCTTGGAACACTAGAACTAATCAGATCATCTTGTCTTCTACCAAAGGAGCAACTAAAGGAAAGAGTCATATCTATATAGGATGTGTTTGTATGTGTATCATATAGTTAATGTCTATATATTATTCAAATTCACAAGGCTAGAAAAAAATCTAAAAACTGTGTTCCTAAATACACCACCAGCTCCAGCACCAAGAGTTGCACCTACTATTTGCTAGAGTTTAAATAATCTCACTGATTCAGTAGTGTATAATTTTATTGCCTCCTTCTAACCCTCTTAGCAAGACTAAGAGATGATCTGAACTGACACTCACATTTCTGGGACTATTCTGGACCATACAGTTAAGCTAGGCTGGGCCTAAGAAAAATATTTTGGTGTGCTTTTTATCTAGGGAACAAAAGATGTTGACATTTTTTGACAAAACTTGTTCTAGCAATGGGTCAGATCTCTAGGAGTGAACAGACATTATTTCTGTTCACAGCTTTTTTTTTCTTTATGGCTGCTTTTAGCAGAGAAATATAATTTATAGCTATTTTGTTCTCTAATATTTTGCCAACATTCCAAGTGAAGGTATTTCCATAGATTTGAGTTCTAAGACAAGTCCAAACTTTCCAGATCATAAATAACAACCAGATCAATTAAGACACTGGTCTATTTCAGTTGCTCTAGTCAAATATATAAGGAGTTCCTTTTAAATACAACTCTGAAAGATTATTTCATAATATACCAAGTTTAATTAAAATTATAATAGAAAAGCATAAGTAAGAGCAACTTATCACCCATCTCTAAACATATATTGTCTTTAAATCAAATTTTATTTAAATAGCAAAAGATATAATACTTAATAAAAACATATACTTGCCTAAATAATGTTAAATTGAGGGCTCAAAACAAATTGCCTCATATTTTTATAAAAGCACACATAAGAACTATCTAAAAATTACATTATTACCTTTTATGATAAGTTGATCCTTCATTAATTGAGCTATTTTTTTTAAGATCATCTTCCCATTTCCGTCTAGTGTAAGAATTACTTGTTCGCAAACTTGAAGTATCTCTGTGAAAAGAATATCTTTCAGATTGTGGTTGATAATAGTCGGGTTAAGAAAGCTGTATACAGGGGTCAGAAGGTGGTAAAGTGGTTAAGACACTGGACTCCCACATGGCTGACCACAGTTTGAGTCCTGGAGTCAGTGGCTTGAAATGCACACCAAGTATGTCCCCAAAATCTCAAAAGGAGAACAGAGAAGTGACTGTAGTGTGGCCATCCCCCCCAGGGGATGATTTCTCACTTTCTCTCTCTGTCTCTGTCTCCAGTGAATGTGCAGAGAAAAAAAAAAAAAAATAGATGTAGAAACTATAGGTTGAGCAACTCTAACCAAAATTCTGAAATCTGAAATGTTCCATATATGAAACCTTATGAGCACTGACATGAAACCACAAGTGCAAAATTCCACACTTGACCCCAAGTGACAGGTTATAGCCAAAATGACGCAATACCAAAATACTGTATAAAATTACCTTCCGGCTGTGTTCAGTAAGATATATAGGAAGCATAAATGAAGTTGATATTTAGTATTGGATCCCATCCCCAAGACATCTTATTATATATATATCAAATATTCTAAAATAAAGAAAAAACTGAAACACTTCTCACCGCAAGCAATTTGGACAAGGGGCATTCAATCTATAGTAAAATCCTTTGGGAAAATACTTTGCAATATTTAATCAAAAAGAAAGCTTATTCTGGTTCTAAGTGCCTGTCCCTAAAGAATAATCTTAAATATAAAGGAAAAATAAAGAGAGTTACCGAAAGATTATGTATGATTACAAAACATTAGACAATTTAAATGCCCATAGCATCGGGAGGAGAAATGGTTACCTTAACCTCAGCATAAGGCATAAGTAAGAGCAACTTATCACCTATCTCTGCTCAGCAGATATACTCTATGGTATACTGTATGCTAAGAAAAAACTATGCTGGGGCTGGCAGGTGGCATGGTGGTTAAGGGCGCTGGACTCCCACATGGCCGACTGCAGTTCGAGTCCTGGACCTGGTGGCCTGCTTTCTTACTTTCCCTCTCTGGTCAAATTAAAATAAATAAATGTTAAATAAAATAATTGTTTTTTTTTAAAAAAACCCAAAGTCTATTGAAAATATTAACATAAAATACTGATTGTGAGATGTTAAAAAAACAAGACATAAAATTGGATAACATGATTATGATATTAACAAGTTCTCAAACTCTATATGCTGAAAAATAGGAGAAAACAAACTAAAATGTCAATACTCATTAAGTGAGGGCTTTTCTTTTTTTCTTCTCTTCCCTTTTCCAAATGTTCAAAATACTTAGAAAACTAATTTGGTGCCTCATTTCTTTCCATTTTCCCCTTGTGCTGTTGTAGCCAAAATGCCTCCCTTCACTATTTTGCAAATGTACCAAGCCTGCATCTCCTCATCACTGTGCATTTGTGTTCTTCAGCTTTTCTCACAACCGTATCCCACATGATTACAACAATGCTCATGTATTAACCTGATGCCAGATAGTAAACATACAAAGCAAATCACTCACCTGTTTTCTTTCTCTTCGATGTCAGATGTACTGGCTAGTCTTCTTGGTATTGTGGGTGTAACATATGCAAGCCTAGTTCCTTTACTATCTTTCTCCTAGCAATAGGAAAAAACATGAGTAAAAACAAATTTGTGTGCTGATTATGGACACTGGTAAAAGTATTAAGAAAGGGTTATTCAACAATGTGTAGTTACATAGCTACTGCAATTTACAGTGCTTTCAAATTCCTAGTTAAAACTATGAAATCAATGTCTCAGTAATTGGATACTATAATAAAAGCTGTTCAAATTAATTTTTTCATTCTTTCTCCTTTAGTCTAGAATTACGTATTTTAACATAAGAAGGAAAAATTCCTCTACATTTTAATGACTTTTTTAAGAGTTCTACAACTGTATAGAAGGCTAAAACATCCTTTCTTCTAGAGATATAAGGAGTCAAAAATGGTTCATTGAGAAGTCCTAATTATTTTTTTATTTATTTTTTTTTTTGGAGAGGTTTTTCGCTATAGGGCGCGTGCGCTCGCCAGACAGACAAAGAGAGACATAGAGACAGAAAGCGAGAAATCACCCCCCAGGGGGGATGGTCATGCCGCAATCCCTTCTCCTCCATTCTCCTCTCGGGATCTTGGGCACGCACGCACACGCGCCCGGCGTGAGTTGTAAGCCACCGGGTCCGAGACGCGAACCGTGGTCGACTACGTGGGAGTCCAGCGACATAGCCATTATGCTAACTGCTGGTTCCCGAGAAGTCCTAATTATTTATGCTATACGAGGTACCCACAAATTTGGTACTCTGTGCTTTAAAATATCCAAAACACAAATTATTCAAACTATATATAAACAAGGATGAGTGTATGTAGTGGAATTCTGATGCATTCCTGGTATATTGGCATAAAATACATGAAATGTACATAATGGGCAATATATTTATTAAAAAAAGGAAAAGAAAAAATATTAAAATTAGTTGACAAGAAACTTTTTTTTTTTTTTGAGAGGATTTTGCTATAGGGTGCGTGCGCTCACCAGAAAGACAGAGACAAAGAGACAGAAAGCGAGGAATCACCCCCCCAGGAGGGATGGCCATGCCGCAATCCCTTCTCCTCCAGGGATCTTGGGCACGCATGCACATGCGCCCGGTGTGAGTTTAAGCCACCGGGTCAAGGACTCGAACTGCAGTTGGCTACATAGGAGTCCAGCGACACAGCCATTATTCTAACTGCTGGTCCCACAAGAAACTTTTTGATATAAGGTAACAATTCTAAATAGTAGAAGAAAACTATTAAGAAAAAAAAAAATCTAAGCACTGAAGATGCACTAGAAAATAATCTATATAAAGTAGTATTGAATGAATCCAAATACATCCTATTTGATGCAATATTAATGCTGCCTCTCAATATATAATTATTACAACCACTCATTAGGATAAAGTTGCTTGCAATGTAGGAGATGAAAAATCTGGTAAAGAAATTGTAGCTACTGGATAAATGTAAATTATGAGTAAACTAACATTCTAGAAAAAAATGTATCCCTAAACTTTGTAAAACATTAAATCATAATAAATAAAATAAGCCCATTCCTTAATATATTCTATTGTAAATTTTCAAATAAGATAAAGGATTCCTTTAGGTGCATATTAGGCTGTTGGGAAAGTCATGATGTATCTTTCTACGCAAAAATGTGTCATGACTTTCCTGACAACACAACAGTTTCACAATTTATGTTTTGGAAAAATACATATGATCTTCTCAGTACTTATAACTTCACATAGGTATCTGTCCATGGTAGGTACATTTGTATTCTGATATAATTCACTAAGTCAGTTGAATTAAGTTGATAACTCCATCTATCAGAAAACTAACAGATTTGATGTTTCTGGAAAATGTTCCAGTTTTTCTAGAAACCAGACTATGAGACAGATTACCTTTTCTTTATTATCCAATGAGGAGGAAAGTCTGGGACTTGAGGCTGAACGCATAACACCTGCAGTGTCTTTTTCTTTCTGAGCCTCTTTAGATGCTGTGATTTCAGCAAGTGCACCGTAACTGCCAGTCTTTCTAAGTCCTGACCTCCAAGATGCAGGAGATTCATCTTTTCTCTCTTCTTCTTTGGGAGAAATTTTTGTAGCTGACGTTGGAAACTGTTTAAATTTTATTTTTCAAGGAAAAGAAAACAAGACTTATCAGAAGGGACCAGTCCTTAAGTTAAAAATATGTTTACAGATAATGTGTCTAAAATTACAGTTAATGCTCTTAGGAAGAAACACTTTTACTAAGTAGGTTAATGTCTTAGTCAAAAATGTAAAGATCTAAAACTGAAAAAGAAAGAGATTACCTTTCCAGAGGTTAGATTTAAGAAAACACACTACACACTTTATAACACACAGAAAAATTATGATGCAAATGTATAAAGCAGAAATAAGCACACCATAAGGACTTAAAATCATGCATCTTTGGAACCAATATTTATATTAAACTTGTTATGTTGTAACCTAATATAAATTCTTGCACATAGAAATGCCTCACCATAGATTTTTCACCTTTATTGGGCACAAGAACAATGCCAGTTTTGCGCAAGCCCTGCCTCCATGATGCTGGATCTACTGATTCCACCACAGGCATGATAGGAGCAATGAAATCATACTAAAGCCAATTAAAATAAGACAGGTAAAGAAATAAAGATTGAAAGCATGAAAACAGAAAAGGGAAGTTAAGAGCAAAAAACACTTTTCTCTTTTTAAAAGATTTTAATAAAGTAAAGTCCAATAATTATGTAATGACCTACTCTTTAACAGGGAACAATTCCAATTTTAGATTCTTTTAGATTATCTTATGCTAATAAAGAAACTTGTGGCAGCTAAAGGCACAAAGAGTAGATAATATATAGCATGTGAGTGTGAACTTCTCCACATAAATTTTGTTTTTATCCATATATATATACGTAATCTGGTTTTGAAAGTTTAAATCCAACATAGTCAACAGAAATCAAACTGGTATTCTCTAATTTTAATTCAATAATATTTTAAAAATTAGTTTTAAATTTGTTATTTGTTCTCTCGCCAAACATTAACTTAAACATTTCAATTAAAATCTATTTTTATGTACATATTTATCCCATTTCCACTTCATCAACTTCATTTCTGGAAGCTAAATAGTCAATCACAGTTAAAATATACACAGTTATATCTAGTTGCTACAAGCCTTAGGTATTAGTAAAAAAAAAAAAAAAAAAAAAAAAAAAATTGCTAGAGGGTGCCTATACTCACTGGAGAGAGAAAAAGAGAAAAAAGAAAAAACAACCCCTATGGTAGATGATCACGTCACAATCCTTTCTCCATTTCTCCTTCTGGGTCTGTGCGTGCATGTCAAGCATGCTTTTCGAGTCACAGGTCCAGGGCTCAAACTGTGCAGTCAGCCATGTGAGATCTTGTCACATTAACCCCACAGAACAGGCTGGCCCTTTAACTTTACAAAAATTCCTTCTTTCATACTTATTGCCAAAGTATGCTATAATTAGCTGGTTAACAGAGCTTACTAAAGCTCCCATGATGCTAGAAGGCCACTTCATAGACAAAACTGTTACTAGATACCTCTGGTACTTTCAGTAATCAATTCCTATCAATAGTCCACGCATTCATCAAATCCCCAAATGTACACTTAAGTAATCTAAGTCACCACAACAAAATTACATGGGCTCTATGGGATGTTTCAAAGCTTTTTTTTTTTTTTTTTTTTTTTTTTTAATTAAAAGAGGTTTTGGCCTTAGGGAGCATGTGCTCGCCAGAGAGAGAGATAGACAGAGATAGTGAGAGGGAAAGGGAGAAACCAACTCCTGCGGAGATGGCTGCACCACAATCCTTTCTCTTCCTTTCTCCTCCTAGGATCTTGGGCACGCATGCACATGCACCAGGTGTGATTTTGAAGGCACCAGGTCTGGGGTCCAAACCGTGGTCGGCCATGTAGGGGTTCAGCGACGTAACTGCTATGTCATCTGATGGGCCCTGTTTCAGTTTTGAAAGCAGCACGGTGACATCTCCTGTACGCTACACAAACTGCCATTATTAACTTGTTTGCACCTAACTATTTAATAAATTAAACAAACAGGTATTTCTTTTGGTTGAATGACATTATAAAAAAAATAAACAACTACTAAAATGCTAGAGGCTCCAGTAAAAAGAAAAGTTTGGAATCTCTGTAATATTCAATGCAATGTAATAGGTACTGGGACAATCATTTACTGATTTCTGAGTTTAAAAAAACAGACTAAATTTTATGCTCTGCAGATTGTAGATGATATTGGATCATCGGAAAAGTTATGATGTGTTTTCATTCATTCATTCATTCATTCATTCATTTATTTGGAGAGGTTTTTGCCATTGGGCGCGTGGGCACACTAGACAGAGAGAGAGAGACAGAGAGACAGAATGCAAGAAATCATCCCCCAGAGGGAATGGCCACACCCCAATCCCTTCTCCTCCATTCTCCTCTCGGGATCTTGGGCATACACACACACACACACACACACACACACGCCCGGTGTGAGTTTTAAGCGACCAGGTCCGGGACTCAAATCGCGGTTGACTACATGGGAGTCCAGTGACATAGCCATTACACTAACTGTTGGTCCCATGATGTGTTTTTCTATGCAAAATGTGCCATGACTTCCAATGACCAATGTAAGGAATGAGTGTGGCTGTGTTCCAATAAAACTTTATTTAGGGACAATAAAATCTGATTTTGTGCCACAAAATGTTTTGATTTTTTTTCCTCCAGTCATTTATAAGTGTTTGATTTATAGTTTGTGAGCTGTATAAGAACAGATAGTGAGCCAGGTTTGGCTGACCAAGCTTATCTATATTCTAACCCCTCAATAAAACTGCAAACAAATGTTTTTCCTCTATAATAAAATAATCAAATAACAGATAATGCTTATTTAATGTTGGACCATAAGCTAAGACTTAAGAAATGTTTACTAGTGTCTAAGCTAAGTGCTACACATGGGTTACCTCACTTAAACCTTACAACCAACCAATGAAATACTATCACACTATCCTATATATGCTAGTTAAAATTTAAATCCAAAACAGTCAACAGAAAACTAACTGGTATTTTCCAGTCATAATATTTAATTCAATATTTTAAATAATCACAGTCTTAAATTCACTGTTTGATTTTCCCATCAAACATTAATTTAAACATTTCAACTAAAATCTATTTTTATGTACAAATATTTATTCCATTTCCAGGGCATTCTGACAGCCCTAAAAATACAACATCTGTTTATCTTTAGTGCGTTAACTTTATCAACTTCACTTATGGAATTTAAATATTCAATCACAATTAAATATATAGTGGTAAATATATTTTATTTTAGATTTAGGAAAAAATGAGGCAGTAATATTTTTTCAAAGGGTCTTTGTCACACGGTAATGGCTGCTATACTTTCATTCTGTCTGACATGAATATGGATTTAAGTACTGACTTGTATGTTTAAAAGCACCTTTCAATTTTATCTAGCAATTCAGTCAACCTTTCCAAAATACTTAAACTAAGACTCCTTCTGAAACTTTCTTCTTTTGCTTTTATAATAGGATATTACCTTGACTTTCCTACTCACCTGACCACTTCCTTTTTTGGGGGCGGTAGAGATGTGAGATGACTTTGAAAACTTTTCTTGTTCTAGCCCTATAACATAAACAGTCCAAGAGTCTGCTCTCAGGTCTCCCGTCTTTGTCTAAGCCTTCTTTTTCCATTTTATTCCGTGGGTAGGGTGTAGGATCTTCTCTTCTTCCTTAAGCTAAATACTGATTGCACTTAGCTGACTCTTAAATTTGTCATTGTCCAGTCCAGGCTAATTCTTATTTGAGAGTTCTGAATTTTCATTTATCTTTAGAATGGACTATCTATAACTGGACCTTGAAAATTAACATGTCTAAAACCAAACACTTCCAAGTCAACTCTTTCTCAGTTCTGTTAATGACACTAATGATATCGCTTCAATTTCCCATGTTTGAAATGTTGTACTCATGTTAGACTACTTTTCTGTCTTTTCCCTCTATCTATTAGGTGCCATATCTCTAAATTGCTTCCTTTCCTTTATAAATACACTGCCACTTACATAGTTTCTATTCTTTAAGTTTGGTGTAGGGTACCTACATTCACCAGAGGCGAGGGGGAAGAGAGAGATAGAGAAAGTAAGAAATCATCTTCCGGGGGTGGGGGTGGTGGACACGCTGCAATCCCTTTTCCTCCATTTTCCTCTCAGGATTTTGGACATCTATGCACAAGCACTTGGCTGTTTTTCAAGCCATTGGGTCTGGGACTCAAAATGTGCAGCTGGCCGTGTAGGATTCAGCTGCCTTAACCTCCAAGCCACCTGTTGGCCATGTAGGCATCATCGTGGGAAACATCAATGACTTTCTAATAAGCTTTTTTGTCGATCAGCCTCTTGTCTTCAAATATACTTGTACAACACTGCCAGAATAAAATTCTATGAAGAATAATTCTCTCTTAGCATTGTTCGGACATTATCTATATGTCTTTACTACCTATCAAAAAAATTATAAAAGTGTTAATCTAGAAACGAAGACATTACACGGTCTGACTTCCTTTTCCTGTTTTACTTTATATCTATGCTCTCTGTATATTTTACCTGCCAAATATTCTATATTATCCCTACTTGCTCACATATTTCTCTTGTAGCCCTTTCAATAAATTGTACAAACTCTCCTACTATTTCAATTGAAATATTACATGCTCATTCTTTAAGATCTACATTCAATGTTCTAATCCCATTATTTCAAATCAATATAATCCCTTCCACTTTCAAACCATCATGCTATATTCGTATACTTTCGTTGGCATACTTCATACATCCACACAGCAATATTTTCTGACGTTATTATCATGTCTATTTAAATGCATTAAATTAACCAGAACATGTAATTCTAAGAAAATTCTGAATTTTTGCCATCCAGTAAAGAAAATGCAGTTTATTCTTTATTGAACATATAGCTATATAGCAAAGTAAATAATGCTTTAGAGATCCCAACAATCCTTATTCTGACTAGAAAGTGTGATATACATTTATTGTTAGTGAAAAATTTAGAGTATAAAATTAATTGGTGATAATTTTTTCATTAAAAAAAATTAGCCATTTCTTCTGTAAATGAGAGAGACAGGCAGCATGTATATGAGCATCTCTAATAGATCCTGATGCCTCAATTCACCTGTAGCCTTCAAACAGCCCAAGATCATGAGCAGAGGTGTGCCCAGCATATTCAGGGAAGTCTCCAGACATGATCGAATCTTCCCATAGGGAATTGCTTCTAAGAGCACTATGTGTTACTGGTACTCCACCATCTGGCCCCTAAATTAAAGATTTTATAGATGACACACTGCAGCTGAGAACTAGTGCTTTCAGAAAATAAGAGAAATGAAGATTGTCTACTGATAATTCAGCCTTCAGCCCCCAGTCTCAAGTGGTAGGGAGCTGCCTGTATCCTTCTCTCTGTCGCTCTCTGCCTCTCTGTGTCTCTCTCTGCCTATCTGTGTTCTCACTTTCTGGTAATTTTTCTTTTTTTTTTAAATTTTTTAAATTAAAGTATTCTCTTTACTGTCAGGTCCTCCTTTATCTTGCTAATGATCCCCTTTCCACCTCCCATCTAGGAGAGGCAAGGGGCAGTCCCTCAGAAGAAGATTCCTTCATTACAGCAGAGAACTTGTACACTGGGGGTTTTCATTTTTTGCTTTTAAAAATAAATTAACAAATTTTTAGGGGTTGTTTTTTCTTTTCTTTTTTTTTTTTTCTTTTTCTCTCTTTCTTGCTCTTTTTTTTCTCTTTCTCAGTTTTCTTATCCTTTTCCTTTTACCTCATCACTTTGTTGCTCAGTCTCCATGCATTGAATGTCTAGACAGATCTAAGGGAACCATAGCCAAACATCCAAATACTACTAGGGTCAACATGTTCCTCAATATCAACTGAATCTGCTGCACAAAGGGATAAAAACAGATTGGCAAAGAGATTGCAGATCACCTCCTCCTGTACTGCCCTGAACATTCAGATTGAACTTCTAGAAATTAAGATGAATCGTTTAACCCATCAGATAACTAAAAATCACTGCAGAGGCACAAGGAATATGAGAAACCAAGACAATATTTCTCCCCAAGGAAAAAGAATAACTCCTCTTCATCCAAAGATAGTACGATGGAACTTGTGAAAATGTCTGATAAAGAATTTAGAATATTCATAATGACAAAGTTAACAGAGATAAAAGAGAAAAGAGACAATGAACTCCAGAAGAGACAGGAGAATAGAGCCAAGGAGTTCCAGGAGATGAGGAAGTTCTTGCACAATCTGAAAGAGGAAATACACATCATAAGAGAGAATCAAACGGGGACCAGCAGTTGGCGTAATGGCTATGTCACTAGACTCCCATGTAGTTGACCGTGGTTCGAGTCCTGGACCCACTGGCATAAACTGATGTCGGGTGCATGTGCATGCATGTCCAAGATCCCGAGAGGAGAATGGAGAAGGGATTGCGATGTGGCCATCCCCTCTGGGGGGTGATTTCGCTTAATATCTCCCTGTCTCTCTCAGTCTTTCCAATGAGCGCACGCACCCTATAGGAAAAAAATCTCTCCAAAAAAAAGAATCCAATGGAACCGTTAGAGATGAAGGCTGTGATACAGGAAATCAGAACCTCCCCTGAAAGTATTAAAAGCAGACTAGATCATACAGAAGATCAAATCTCAGATGTAGAAGACAGAATTGCTGTCCTAGAAAAATCTATCATGAAGACTGAGAAAATAGTCCAAAAAAATGAGGATAATATAGGAGAGACACTAGATACCATTAAACGTCCAAACATTCAGATAATCCGTATCCCAGAAGAAGAGACTAATAAGGGCATTGATAATCTTTTCCATAAAATCCTGGAAAACTTTCCAAACCTAGAGAGGCATTCAAAGATCCAGTCCCAAGAAATACAAAGGACCCCAAATAGAATCAACCCAAGAAGATAGTCTCCAAGATACATTATAACCAGACTGACCAAAACCACAAAGACAAAGACAAGATAGTAAAATTGGTAAGAGAGAAATGGCAAGTTACCTAGGAAGGATATCCCATCAGGCTAACAGCAGACTCTCACTGGAAACAATGTGAGCGAGAAAAGAATGGGAAAATATGTTCAAAGTGTTAAGGGAAAAGCAATTTCAACCACTGAGGATGATGTTCGCTATGGGTTTTTCATAGATGGCTTTTACTGTATTGAGAAATGGCCCTTCTATGCCGATTTTGCTGAGAGTCTTGATCATGAAGGGATGTTGTAGCTTATCAAATGCTTTTTCTGCATCAATCGATATGACCATATGGCTTTTATCCTTATTCCTGTTAATATGATGTATTACATTTATGGTTTTGCGTATGTTGAACCAACCTTGCATTCCTGGAATAAAGCCTACCTGATCATGGTGTATGATCTTCTTTATAAGTTGCTGAATACGATTTGCTAGTATCTTGTTGAGAATCTTTGTGTCTATGTTCATCAGAGATATTGGTCTATAGTTTTCCTTCCTTGTCCTGTCCTTATCTGTTTTAAGGATGAGGGTGATAGAGGCTTCATAGAATGAATTAGGGAGAGATTCACCCTTTGGATCTTTAGAAATAATTTGAGCAGAATGGGAGTTAACTCTTCTTTGAAAGTTTTGTAGAATTCAGAGGTGAATCCATCAGGGCCAGGGCTTTTCTTTGTTGGGAGGTTATTTATTACTGATTCAATCTCCTGGCTTGTTATGGGCCTATTCAGACTTTCTGTTTCTTCCTGGCTCATTAAATGTCTAAGATTAAAAAAAAAACAAAAAATGATAAGTGTTGGCGGGGGTGTGGTGAAAGGGGAACTCTTTTACACTGCTGGTGGGAATGTAAATTGGTCCAGCCACTGTGGAGAATAATTTGGAGATTCCTCAAAAATCTACAAATAGATCTACCATATGATCCAGCAATCCCATTCCTTGGTATCTACCAAAGGACAGAAGAATTCTTCATTGGAAAAGTGCTTGCACATCGATATTTATTGCGGCACTATTCACAATTGCTAAGTCATGGAACCTACCCAAATGCCCCCGTATGGAGGAATGGATTGAAAAACTGTGGCACATATACTCTATGGAATACTACTCAGCCATAAAAACCAACAAAACCCTGGCTTTTGACAGAAAGTGGAAAAATATGGAAGATTTACTGCTGAGTGAGGCAAGCCAGGCTATAAAGGAGAGACATTGTATGTCCCCACTTAACATATACCGAATGTCTGCACTTTATGACTGAAACTGATTTACTAACGGTAGTACAAACACAAGAGATGGGTGTGAATGTCAGATGAGCTGTATGTGGAGGAGTGGAACCTAATGAAGGACATTTGGAGAAGGGATACGGAGGTAGAACATTGACGGGATGGGGAAGTGTGGTGTTATCGGTTGAAGATATTTCGATCAACGGGACTGGGGAGAAATGTTCACATATTGAAATGCTCACATTGTAAGCTAAACAATGCGATTTAATGTATATACAAAAATAAATAAATAAATAAATAAATAAAGGAAAAGCAATTTCACCCAAGAACACTGTACCCAGCAAGATTATCCTTCATATGGGAAGAAAAGACAAGAACATTTTCAGATAAACAAAACCT
Source organism: Tupaia tana (assembly GCA_026018925.1). Lineage (NCBI taxonomy): Eukaryota > Metazoa > Chordata > Mammalia > Scandentia > Tupaiidae > Tupaia > Tupaia tana. The sequence continues at coordinate 183,880,187 of JAKSZU010000006.1, forward strand.
GAAAGAATTTACCAACACCAGACCAGTTCTCCAAGAAGTTCTGAAGGGAGTGTTATTTCAGGAAAACTAAAGTCAGACACACAAAAATAAGAGTTCAAAAACTAAGAAAATGGCCAACTTAATCATAGAGACACATCTGGAGTTGAATATTATATATCAGAATTTAATCGGGAAGATCGGAACATGACAGAAGGTAGATTAAGTACATGAGACTGAACTAGTGAAATAGCATTTTATGACTTTTGATTAAAACATTGTTGATGTTCTTCTAGGCTTTGTTTTCCAGTTTTGAGCTGCCGGTAGGTTCACGTACCTACTATTTGAATAGAATCCTAACCTGTTTCCTAGCTTTAAGTTTTAAGTAAAGTTCCTTAGTATTTCTTTGATTTATTAAAGCTAAAATTGCATTTCTTGAAATTAAAAATCTATTTAAAAAATAACTTTTTAATGATCATAGTAATAGCATCAGCTAGGTATTACCTTATAGTATATTCATTCCACTCAGAGTTTCACACCTAAAGTCAGACATTTATTCATTTATATATACATACCAGCTAAACTTGCTATTGAAAGTAGTTAGATTACTCGGGGAACCAGCAGGTGGCATGGTGGTTAAGGTGCTGGACACTCCCACATGGCTGAACATGGTTCAAGTCCTGGACCTGGTGGCTTGCTTTCTCACTTTCCCTCTCTCCCCCTCTGTGTCTGGCTCTCTCCAGTCAAATTAAAATGAATGAATGAATAAATGAAATGAAATAAAATAATTTTTTTAAAAAAAGAAAGTAGTTAGATTACTTAAGAAATTTTGTGAATCAATAAAGTGTGGGGGACAAAAGGAATGGAAAACAACTGTAGACACTGAAGATAGTGTGGGAGGAGAGTGGAAAATGGCAGAGGGTGAGAAATAGGGGTAAAATATATATATATATACGTGTGTGTGTGTGTGTGTGTGTGTGTGTATATATATATATATATATATACATATATGAAACTAGAAATGAAAAATTGATGATGATAACATGTATGATTAAGCCACTATGCAGTATATTTTCGATGGGAAATCACATTTTGTATGCTGTGACAGTGCCCAGGGAATGAATGTAAATTAATTAATTAATTAATTAAAAATGTTTTAGAAGAAGATTACAGTGCACTTGTAACTAGAGTCTAGCTTTGTCCATAGTTTTAAAGTATTTTGTGAATCAATAAAATGTGAAAAAAAGTAAAAAAATAATAATAAAATTAAATTAAAAAAAAGATTTTATATATGACATCTCCACAAATCACTGGCTTGATCTTACTGCTACACAAAATTCTTTAATTTTAATTGCAGGACTAAGAACTTAAGGAAAGATCAGTTAAAGTGAACAAATCTGCCTTTTGTTAGAGTTGCCCTCTGTTACTCAGAGAAAATATGTGATATTTAATACTGTTTTGTGGGCTTCCATTTTTGCGATCTACTCCTTGCCATGAGCACACAGGAATGTAAGCACATGCACAAGCATACATGTACATATATATAGCTTATGTGCTGGTGAAGAAAGCTGGAATATTTTAGGTAACTTTTTATAAATATTAGAAGTAGAGTAGCTACTGGTTGGAAATCTACATGTAGAACTTTTATTTTATTATTATCATTAATTTTAAAAATTTGACCAGAGAGACAGAGAGAAGGAAAGTGAGGAAGCAGCTGCCAGGTCCAGGACTTAAATCACCAGCTCCTAAAGGTAGAACTTTTAATTGTAAAATAATTTAGAATGCAGTTTCAAATTAATAGTTCATTTAAAAAATTATTCTCTGATGTTAAAGGCAAAATTGTGAAAATCAAAAAGACACTAAAATACTAAACTACAGTGGATAAGGGGTACACAAGTATCAGTGACTTTAATAAAAGGGTTTTTCTTTCTTTTTTAAAAGAATTATTTATTTAATTTTATTTATTCGTTCACTTATTTTAATTTGACCAGAGAGAGACACAGAGAGACGGAAAGTGAGAAGCAAGCCACCAGGTATGGGACTTGAACCATGGTCTGCCATGTGGGAGTGTCCAAAGCCTCAACCACTATGTCACCTGCTGGTCTCGTTAACAGGGTTTTTAAAGTCATACAATACCAATAATAAGACTCTTTATCTGTTATAATAATAGTAGTTAATATAATAATAATAGTTCTTTTTTTTGTAGGTTTTTTTTTTTTTTGCTATAGGGCACATGCGCTCACCAGAAAGACAGAGAGACAGAAAGCGAGAAATCACCCCTGAGGGGGGGATGGCTACGCCGCAATCCCTTCTCCTCCATTCTCTTCTTGTGATCTTGGGCATGCATGCACACGCACCTGGCGTGAGTTTAAGCCACCAGGTCTGGGACTTGAACCATAGTCAACTACATGGGAGTTCAGCGGCATAGCCATTACCCTAACTGCTGGTCCCAATAATAGTTCTTTATAAAAAGAATTTTTGCCAAAGAGTGAATACACTTGCCAGAGATAAAGAGAGAGAAAAGAGAGAGAGAAAGAGAGAAAGCACCTCTCCCCACCTCTACGGACATGGTCATGCTGCAATCCCTTTTCCTCCATTTCTCTATTCTATCAGGATTTTAAGTATGAGGCACACGTGCCCAGCATGTTTCTCAAACGCTAGTTTTGAGACTTGAACCATATGGGATCCAGCTCCTTTAGCCACTAAGCCATGAAGCCAGCCACCCCAAAATTTCAATTTTTAGTATTTTATGACTTTATTGCTTTCAATAAAATGGTTATAAAACCTTAAGAACAAAAATTGAAACAATATAATCTCCAGAGTATTTAGTTATGATGTTTGAAATTGAAAATAAAATGGTTTTGGGGACCAGCAGTTTGTGTAATGGCTATGTTGCTGGACTCCCATGTAGTTAACTGCGGTTCAAGTCCCAGACCCAGTGGCTTAAACTCACACCGGGCACATGTGCATGCATGCCCAAGATCCTGAGAGAAGAGTGGAGGAGAAGGGATTACAGCATGGCCATCCCTCCTGGAGAGTGATTTCTCGCTTTCTGTGTGTCTTTTTCTTTCCGGCAAGTGCACATGTCCTATAGCAAAAACCTTTCCAAAAAGAAAAAAGAAAATAGTTTCTAAATATGCAAATTATAGAAGATGGCTGTCATTATATTAGTTTAATTGCTATATCAAAAGTGATTCTGAGTATGTACTTTCAAAGCAAAGAGGCTAACTGGATTTCTAAGTTAATAGAGGCATAAAGAATTTACATTCAATTAGTGCATTAAATGTAAATCTAGAAGTAAATTATTATAAATCTGAGGCTTACCTGAGAAAAAGTAAATGGAATACAAGGTGTCTATGTAATTATGTGACTACAGTAGAAAAGAGATTGTTTAGTCAAATGCCCAAAAGAAAGAGAGCAGTTTCTTGCTCAGATATTCTTGGGGAATGGCACCCTTGACAACTTTTGATAGTCCTATAGTCCTAACAGACAGTAAAACAAAACAGCTAAGGATACAGGGCCAGGACCCACAAAGGTGGCAAGGCATCACTACCCAATAATAGAGTCACGGGGGAGGCCTTGGTTCAGATCAACTGGAACACGCTAGGTGCACCAGTATATACCTATGATTTGAGCTGGCTAAAAGGTTGGCTGGGAGGGTAATGGCATGGATGACCCTGCCAGGAGTCCCTGTCTCTTTCCCTTGTTCTCAATAAATAAACTTTAAAAAGATGTGTGTATGAATTAAGGGGACGTACAAGGGGATCTTCAAGAAGTTCATGGAGAATGTGTACTATTAAAGCGACACAAGGATTTCCATTTTTGTTTATACCAAAATAAACTCTTACTTGAATTCCATTTTCCTGCACACACACACAAAAAGATGCAGGCATAAATTCAGTATTCACTGAAGAAATATATGGGATTCTAGAAATAAATTGTTATAGTTAATGCAGTTCATGGGATGTGAGTTACAGCAGAACAGTCTTCAAAATTTTGCAAACATACTGCTTTTAGAGAATTTCCTATTATACTCACTATGAACATGGGTTCTAGTTCAATTCAAGAAGCCCTCAGTTCTGGAATAGAAGGTAAGAACTTACATATGGTTTCTTGATTTTCAAACTGTGTACTATCCATACATTTTGATCCCTAAGAATTTGCATTACTGTTTTCTTTGGGAAGAGTTTTAAAGGGACATTATTACAAATAGTTTCAACTTTTAAAAACATTTTCTATCTAGTTTATGACTTTAAAAAGATCTATATTTTGACCACTTTGAGCAAAATCCAAAGATTAGCAAGACTGACAATATAATAGAAACACCGTACGGATTTAAAATCAATCTTCAAACCCATGCAAACCAAGTAATGTCAGACAAGCAATAATAAAAGAAGTCAAAGGCAGAGACATGACAGTTAAACACAGTATGCAATCCTTGGGTGGATCTTTTGATTTGAAAAGTCAAACAGCTGGAAAAGACTACTGAAAAGGAAGTTAGAAATTTCTGAGTATGTACATTACTTAATATAAATAAGTAGCATAATAGCATTGTATCAAAGTTAAATTCACTAAGTATGATTGTTTTATTGCAGAAATGAAGGATAATGATTTGTACTTTGGAGACACACACTGACATATTTAGGGATAGAGTGTTATGATGACTACCATAAATTCTTAAATGGGTTGGCTAAAACAGTGTGTGTGCATGCACACACACAAAGGAGAAAATGAGCATACTTATTAAAGAAAAGGGCTAGCGAAGAGAAACATTTAAGATGAGAATGGTAGGGACCAAAAAATGACCCTTAATCCTTAATTGGAGCTAAAAGGAAGCTAGGTTCCAGAGCAGAAGGAAAAAGGGAAGTCTACAAGATGAACATGCTATTTGGAAAACACTGCTTTGGTGGAAAAAAGAGACAAGAGAAATAGAAAACAGAAAAAGGTAGAAGAGAAAAAAATGAAACCATTTTTGAAACACACTAAGTCACTAGCTAGGGTCTCTGTCCCTGCTAACCCTTATAATATTAATTTTATTTTTCACTGTTTTGTTCTGTGACAGATAAGGCAGGAAGTAAGTAACAGTAACTTCAAGTTCATCATAACTAATGAAAACTAAGGTCAGGAGTGCGCTCTGGTTTGATCTCAGAAATCATGTTCTTACTGACATACCTAGTGGGCGAGAAAAAGAACAACAAAAGGACACTAGATGCTAGTTACCTCACTGACTCACGGTAGTTTTTTTGGTGCCTTATTCACCTTTGCGTGAAATTATCATTTACCTCCACTTAACAGAGACAGAAGGTATAAAACCTAAGTTTCTCAAAATAAAAGTTCAATAGATGAGAAAACAACAATCATTCCTGGTATCAGTATCATGAAAATTATCTTTCTGCCATTTATTTTTAAACACCAATGTTTACATTTGTTAACTATCAACCACAATATCACAGAAAGGATCTGGAAAAAATAAATGACTATAACATGGTTGGTTGAAAGGAAATCCTAGGCAAACTGAAAACAGAAAAATACATTTTTACTTTAAAACCTTAAATATTTTTGGTGCAAGCTATAAAACTTGAGAACTGTTTTAATGAGTTAGTCTAAATGGTACTTAAATAGAATACATGTATCGGTAAGAAACATAATTTGGCTTACCTTTTTAATAGGTGATGTAGGTGTTGTCTGACCCGATGAAACAGTAGGTGCTGTAACAGCTATAGGAGCTGCTTGTGTACTAGAAGTGTTGGCATTAGTTACAGAAGTCATGGGTTTTGTCTTATCTATTTAAAACAAAGAAACAAAAAAATTAAGAGTCAAAATTCTAGAGGAATCTAGAATTCTAGAAAATATCAATTTATATTCTATTTTTACTTGAGGTTTCCATTAATTCAAAAATCTTTTCCCATTACTATGCCTTTTCTCAAGTGGATTTCTTCAGAGTTTATAGAAATGTTTTAATATGTATGTTGAAATAAACAGTTAAGATAACATGCAAGACATAAAAAGTACAAACAGAACCTGATTTTCTTTTTTTGGAGAAGTTTTTGCTATATGGCGTGTGCGCTCGCCAGAAACACAGAGAGACACAGAGAGACAGAAAGCAACAAATTACCCCACCCCACAGGGTGGATGGCCACGCCGCTATCCCTTCTCCCCCGTTCTCCTCTTGGGATCTTGGGCACGCATGCACATGCACCCGGCATGAGTTTAAGCCACCATGTCCAAGACTAGAACCACAGTCGACTACATGGGAGTCCAGCCAACTGCTGGTCCCCTGACTTCCTTTTTTTTTTTTTAAGAATTATTTAATTTAACTTCATTTATTTATCTTATATATTTTAATTTGACCAGAGAGGAGACAGAGCGAGAGAGGGAAAGTGAGAAAGTAAGCTGCCAGGTCCAGAACTTGAACCGTGGTTTAGCCATGTGAGAGTCCAGTGTCCTTAACCACCATGCCACCCACTGGCCTGAATCTGACTTCTATACTTTTAAATTAACCAAAAAATTTTTAATTAAGATTTAAAATTTGAATTTCTGAGTGCAAATAACTAGAAAACAGTAATAGCCTGTAATTTTCAAATGGATAAAAATCTTTTATTGCTGATCTAAAACTGATTTATTTTAGGAAATCTACAAGAAGTGCTTTTGTCAAAGATCAGCTTATATTCCTGCTGAACACTATGGTTAAATGTTACAAAGAGCCTGCCCTCTTAATCCTAAAAAGTCTAACGTTAAATGGGCACAATACCATATTATTGGAAAGTAATCCTTCTGACTATGAAACCATTCAACAAATATTTATTAAGTGTTTCCATACTTTAAGTGCTTTGATACAGGGGACAGATACAGGGGCTATATGAGTAAAAGAAAAGACAAAATAAAATGTGTGGAACGTAACAGTACAGTAGGAAAAATAAATAATAAACAAACCCCAGAACCACCATCCAACCAATTAACTAAATATTATCAATACTATTGAAACCCTTCTAATCACTTGATTTCAAAGAATGGAATTCCAGGGTAGGAGGACCCCTAAAAGCAAAAATATACTTCCCCTTTCTTATTCCTTCAACTACCCCTCAAACTCATAAATCATTAGAAAGGCAACTGAAACTTTTCCTCAAGTTCCTACTTTCACCTGATTTATGAGAAAAGAAAGAACAATTAAAAGAAACTAGTTTGGTAAGTAATTTATGAAAGAAAAATCAACAAATAGTTACTTTATATCAAATGGTCCCCCAAGGAAATAACTAGAAAAAACAGACAAAAATATTCAGAATTTGTCAAATCAAACTGAAGCACTACAAAGAAATGGTTGCTTTCTCAAACTTGCCAGATTAAGAATTTTAAACTCTGATACTTAAAGAGTGAGTGAGAGGGGACCAGCAGTTAGCGTAATGGCTATGTCGCTGGACTCCCACGTAGTCGACCGCGGTTCGAGTCCCGGACCCGGCGGCTTAAACTCACGCCGGGCGCGTGTGCGTGCGTGCCCAAGATCCCGAGAGGAGAATGGAGGAGAAGGGATTGCGGCATGGCCATCCCCCATGGGAGGTGATTTCTCGCTTTCTATCTCTCTGTCTCTCTCTGTCTGTCTGGCGAGCGCACGCGCACTATAGCAAAAACCTCTCCAAAAAAAAAAAAAAAAGAGTGAGTGAGAAATAATCTCAGTGTTTATATGAATTCCTTTTTTTTTTTTCTATAGGGTATGTGCACTCGCCAGAAAGACAGAGAGAGAGAGAGACAGAAAGCAAGAAATCACCCTCCAGGGGGAATGGCCATGCTATAATCCCTTTTCCTCCATTCTACGCTCGGGATCTTGGGCATGCATGCACATGCATCCAGTGTGAGATTAAGCCACTGGATCCAGGACTTGAACCACAGTTGACTACATGGGAGTCCAGCGACACAGTCATTACGCAACTGCTGGTCCCATATATGAATTAATTCTTGAGACAGAGTCAAATTTTCCTGGCACAACTGACCACATAGAACAGAAAGAACAAAGTTATTATATATAATGGTTCAGTAGAATATTTAAAGTTAGCTCAGTGAGAAACTAAGCAGAAAGTATGAAAAATCCCAAACAGGGAACTAATACAATGTGATAGTGATTATGTAAATTGCCTAAAATTAAAATCTCTCATCTGTTTTTTTTTTTTTTTTTTTTTTTTGAGAGGTTTTCACTATAGGGCGCGTGCGCTCGCCAGACAGACAGAGAGAGACATAGAGACAGAAAGCGAGAAATCACCCCCCAGAGGGGATGGTCATGCCGCAATCCCTTCTCCTCCATTCTCCTCTCGGGATCTTGGGCACGCACACACACGCCCCCAGTGTGAGTTTTAAGCCACCGGGTCCGGGACGCAAACCGCAGTCGACTACGTGGGAGTCCAACGACATAGCCATTACGCTAACTGCTGGTTCCCTCTCATCTGTTTTAAATAGCTACTCAGTATATAATATTGACAGAAAAACTGTACACAAAGGCCAATGAAGAAAAAGGTTAGATAACCAAAACCTAGAAATCTCTAAAAGAGATGCCTGGACATCTTGTTCTTAAATTCACTACGTAAGTAACAAAGGACACATGAATTAGGAGATGTGGGTGTTAGTTCTGGCTGTCCTGTTCAGGTGTGCTTATAGTTTGATTTGTAATGATATACTACTATATTATAGATTAGGAGTCAAGATGTATCTCCTAGCAAGATTAGCAACATAATTTGTAAATACTTTCAAAGCATCTAGATCAATTTAAATATCAATAACATTTTTTCACTTTTCCGTTTTTATAAAATGCACAAGGAAAACATCACAAATTTAACTGAAGTGATATTAGGTATAGAGATATATGGTCATATTTAAATTAGCATTTTAATTTAATGCAAATATCATATAAAAGCTAATATTTATTAGAAAGCAATAGGTTGCTGGGTGTGTGTGCATGCATGTCTGAAACCCCAGGAGAAGCGATTGCGGTGTGGCAATTACTCCCTGGGGGGGGGTAATTTCTCACCTTCTCTCTCACTATCTCTCTCTGTGTCTCTCCAGCAAGTGCACATGCCCTATGGCAAAAATCTTAGAACAACAACAACAAAAGCAATAGAGACAGTGAGACAAAGAGGGGAGAGGAGAAAGCATTGCCCATGGGGAATGGCCATGTCTCAATCCCTTCTACATCTCTCCCTCCTTTTGGAATTTTGGGCATGAATGCACATGTACTCAGAGTGTTTGTCAAGCCACGAGGTTTGGGACTCAAACCACAGTAGGCCATGTGGGACACAGCTGCCACCAGGCCATGGAGCTGGCTCTCAACTGGTTATTATGCTAAATCTCATATAACTTGCATTTATAATTACAAATATTTTACATAGCATGCTACACAAATATGTTATAACATTCAGTGACTATCTACTGCTCTAGATCCCAATTTTACCCTTATGATTGTCTCACCGATGCAAAGGACAGGTGGAGTTACACAGCCAACACCGTGACAGCAATGAGGAAAAATTTAAATCTTTAAATGACCAGAATCTGAACACTGATGTATTTCACAAGCTCTTTGTGTATTAGAGGTAAATAATAACTTACTTATTGAATTGGTAAGCTTATAGGAAATAAATCCAAAACACATCACCTGGCCAATGAAGCTAGCCTATACCTATTTAATCTATTCTTTTTTTTTTTTTTGAGAGCTTTTTGCTATAGGGCATGTGCACTTGCCAGACAGACAGAGAGAGACAGAGAGACAAAGAGACAGAAAGCGAGAAATCACCCCCCAGGGGGGATGGCCACGCCGCAATCCCTTCTCCTTCATTCTGCTCTCGGGATGTTGGGCACGCATGCACATGTGCCCGGCGTGAGTTTAAGTCACCGGGTCTGGGATGCGAACCGCGGTTGACTACATGGGAGTCCAGCAACATAGCCATTATGCTAACTGCTGGTCCCTATTTTTTTTTTAATGAGAAACAATTACTGGTATGTTTCCTGACACATTTCTTCAGTAAATCTTATTTTCTCATTCAAAAAAATTGTGTATAGGGGTGGCAGCCAGGTGGTGTGGTGGGTAAGGTGGCTGGATTCCACATGGCTAACTGTGTAGTTCATGTCCTGGATCCGGTGGCTTGAAAAACATGCCAGGCATGTGTACATCTGTGCTCAAAATCTTGAGAGGAGAATGGGGGCGAGGAAGAGATGAATTCAAGTACATACTGCTTATATGCAAAAAGAAAATAAATAAATAAAAAGAAGTTCCTTTATTAATGGTAGAGCATGTGCACGTAAGAGTAAAGGAGGAAGAGACAAAGTGACAGACAGAGACAAGCACCTTCCAAAGGGTCTGGTCACACTGGGATCCCCCTCCTCCAATCCTTCAGCCCACCTGAATCTGGGCACATGTGCTCATGTGCAGTGTGTTTCAGGCCTACTGGATTAAGGATGTGAACCACAGTCACACATGAGATTTGGCTACTCTTGAGCGTTGTCAGAGCACGAGCTAAGCCAGGGAGTGGGTCCCTTAGCCTTTTCACATTTTCTTAGAAGATATTTATTTTGCTGAGTAAAAACTAAAATGATTCAAAAGTGTTGTGTCTAGAGGAAATATAGGATTCTAAAAAACTTACCACTCAATTTGTATCTACCAGTGACCACTAAACTTGTCCTGATGAGTTTTTTCACTGATTAAAACAATCTTAATGGGGAGGTTGAACAGTGGTATAATGGTAAAATGTGATGCTCTATAAGCCTGACTCACAAGGGATGATTGCTGGTTCAAGTCTAGAAACCTCCCTGGGATATGTGCCCATGATCTGAGGCTGGCTGAAACTGGGGGTGAATCACACATAGCATTAACACCCTGTTGGGTGTTATGCTGTATCTCTGTCTCTCTCATTCCTGGAAGAAATAAACAGAAAAATGAATGAATGACTTAATAGGGTAGATCATTTTCTTCTGATAAATGTGTATATTAAATGCCAGGTTACAAGTCAGCTGGTGGTATGGTGGTTAAAGGAAGCTGAATCTCCATGGCTATGGGTTTGAGTCCCACATCAGGTGGCTTAAGAAACATATTGGGTGCATGAGCCTGTGTACCCAGAATCCTGAAATGGGGGGAGAATAGAGAAGGGACTGTGGTGTGACCATTCTCCATGGGGTGTGTTTTCTCATTCCCCTGTATCCCTCCCCTAAGCACATGTGCCCTCTGGCAAAATTAAAAAGGAAAAAAAAAATCAGGTTATGCAATTCACAGTTGGCAATAAAGGTACTTCATGCCATTCAGAAGTATTTCAAAATTCAACTTCTTCTTTAAATTTTTATTTATTTATTTATTTAGCCTAGGGCATGTGCACTCACTGGACACTGACAGAGACAGAAAGAGATAGTGGGAAAGTGAGAAAGCATCCCCCAGGTGAGATGACCACACCACAGTCCCTTCTCCATTTTCCTCTTGGGATTTTAGGCGTGCATAGATAGGCGCCCAGCATGTTCTTCAAGCTGCCTGGCCCAGGACTTAAACTGTACAGTCAGCTATGTGGAATCCAGCTACCTTAAATTCCATGTCATCTGTTGACCCTCGAAATTCTATTTCTAATTCCATTAGAGAATCTCTTAGATGCATACTCAGGAAGCCTGATCACTGCAGCATTATTTTAAACAAACAAAAAAAAGGGAATAAGATAAATATACATCAGAAGGAAAATGCATACAGCCCAGCCACAGCTATACACACTGGTAAAGGCTGTTAACTTGGCAGGCTGAGGCCAAAGTAGGATGCTGTGGTATCACTTGTAGTCCGAGCTATTCAAGTGACTGAGGCAGGAGGACCCGGAAATAGCAAGACCTTGTCTAACCAAAAAAAAAAAAAAAAAAAAAAAAAAGAGTAGGCCCCACAGCCTCCTGGTTAAGGGACTTGGACTCCGTATGGCCCCCTGTGGTTTAAATCCCAGCCCCAGTGGCTTAAACATGCTGGGCATGTACATGTGTGCCTCAAATCCCAGCAGGATGGAGAAATGAAGAAAGGACTGTGGTGTGACCAAGCCCCCATGGGGATGGGATGATTTCCCCCTCTTCCTCTCTCTGTCTGTCTGTTCTGGCAAGCACATGTACCCTCTGGCAATTAAAAAATCAATAAATGAAATAAAACAAGGGTAACAGATTTATTCAAGGGAATATTACATAAAATTAACAGTAAGTTATATAAAGTTATAGAAGTAGATTTGTCAACACTTAAAAAAATTAGCTTTTGAGTAAAAATGATGCAACATGATTTCTAGAATATAAAAATAAAATGCAAAATAATATTGCTATAAATTACTTATAATATATAAGAGTATAAAAATACAGAATATTATAGAAAAAACTCATAATGATTACTTTCAGGAAGGAAAGAAACGAATTAGAGCAGGTGGCTACAGAAAACAACTGTAATGTTTTAATTCTTTCTAAAAAATGTTGAAGCAAATATACTGAATGTAACTATCTGTTAAGTGTTATGTCTTTGTAGTTGAAATATAAGTATTATTATTTTTCTCTATCTTATTTCTCAAAACAAAGCAAAGTTCCCCATTTCTTTACAGGAAAGTATCTTAATTCAGTCTCTATTTTACTATTAGAGAAAATTCAAGCTGCCACTGGGCCAGCTAATGGACTTTTAAGCCTCCTAAAGCAGCAGGAGCATTTTTAACTCTGAGAACCCATTCACACCCTACAGATACCATCCTAAGGAGGTCTTATAAGTCTTCATACCTTCTTCAAATCTAAATACGGGTTGGCAAAACACAGGTGAACAAGAGCCTCTGGATAATTAGAGAATGATTCACAACTAAATCCAAGCTTACGATACTTACTAAAGGTAATTTACTGACTTGGCAGGCAACTGTACAAGTAGCCAATCTGTCCAAAATGCTTAAAAATTAAGCCTGATATTGTCTTTACACTGCAACAAAATTCAGTGAAAATTCATTTATCCTCCAAAGTTTACCTGTTTCAGCTTCTGATTCTGAGTCATCTTCATCGTCTTCTTCACTTGAGCAGCTAGATTCATCTTTCTTCCCTTCTTCTTCCTCATCAACCTTTTCTTGTTCCAGAGATTCAATACGGGATGCATTTTTCTCTGGTTCGATAATCAATGTCTCTTTGCTGTAAAAGGAAATAGCCTTCAAATGATTTTTTCCAGATCAATGACAATCGTGCCTTTGACTTTTATGCCAACTCATTTATAACAATAAGAAAACATACTTTAATATCTTACTCACTTTTTATAGGTCTTCTGTGACTGATTATTGTCCATATTTGCTGTTGACTCAATTAATGGAGATTTCTTATCCCGTTTTTCACTGTGGAGCTAAAGTTATTTACAGGGATAAGAATACCATTTAAAAAACTTAATTAGTAAAACACAGTTTAAAATAATACCAAAGTAACTTTTCAAACAGTAAACAAAACAAGTAATAAGAGATTCAAGTTTTACTTGGAAAAGAGTAAGTATAGATAAAAAAGGACTTGGAACGTTAAAAAGCCCATAGAGGACTAAATTGAATTTTTCAAATCTGCCCCACTTCAGTTCACAGACAAAGTTAAGGTCCACTAACTACTTACGATAACTGATGGAATTGTATTTAAAAACCTGTTTCCTACTTACATTAACCCTTTGCTTATTAAGGCCAGCTATTAGAAATTTGACATTTTGAGGCTAGCAGATGACGTAGGAGTTACGTTGCTAGATTCCCACAAGGCTGACCATGGTCCAAGTCCCAGACCAACGGCTTCAAAATCATACCCAGCATGTGTGTGTGAGTGTGTGCCCAAGCTTACGGGAGGAGAATGGAGGAGAAGGAACTTCGACATGGCCATCCCCCTTGGAAGGTGATTTCTCACTTTCCCTCTTGTTGTTTCTCACTCTCCAGCAAGCACACGTGCCCTGTGGTAAAATCTTTTTTTTTTTTTTTTTAAATAAATAAATAAAAAGAAATCTGACTTTTTCTTAAAGAGGTTTTTGGCATAGGGCATGTGCACTCACCAGAAAAGGAGAAAGATAGAGAGAGGGAAAATGAGAAATCACCCCCCAGGGAGGATGGCTATACCACAATCCCTTCTCCTCCATTCTCCTCCCAGGATCTTGAACATGCATGCACACACGCCCGGTGTGATTTTGAAGCCACTGGGTCTAGGACTTGAACTCTGGTTGGAAATGTGGGAGTCCAGTGACATAGCTGCTATGCGATCAGCTCTCCCTGAAATCTGACATTTTCTAGTCTCTATTTTACTATTAAAAAACTTTCTAAGAAATTAGAAGAATGTGTTATTCTTGAGAACATATACATTATGTAAGTACTCATGCTGTGAAGAAGAAATAGATTGTTGGGAAAGTCATGAAGCATTTTTGCAAACAAAAATATGTCATAACTTCCCCGACAACCTAATAGAAATGGTAAGGGGTGATACAAAAGGCTAAATATCACCACCACCCCTTTATTAACTGCTTTAGTTATTTATTTGATTACTAAGAATAGCAAAAGCAAAAGATACAAAACATCACAAAAATACTGTTAACTGTCAGAAATGCAAAACTATAAAAGAATTAATCAATATAGGTAATTTTTAGACAGTTCTCAAACATACCAGATTTTGTTTCTTTTGTAACTCTTCTAAATATCCTAGAATGTCTTCATCAGCTACATCAAAGGCAGTCTGGCCCTATATAGGAAACAAAAGGGAGGTGATAGTAAGAAAAAAAAAATCAGTAAATTGTAAAATATCTTTAGTAATTATGCATGATTATACAAAAAGGAATCACGATTTTTTAATGCTCATTATTATGACAGAGTGCATAGAACTTTAAAGAGATATGCCAGAAATCCACATGAAAAAGAAAACTACATCTGAGAATACCTCCTTATTTCTTTTTGCTATTATTTTAAAATTTGCTACAGGGCTCATGTGCTCACGAGAGAGAGAGAAAGAGAGAAAGCAAGCTGCCAGGTCTGGGAGTTGAACCATAGTCAGACATGTGGGGGTCCATCGCCTTAATCACCATGCCATCTGTTGGCCCTGAGAACATCATCCTTATTTATTTCTTTTGGTAATGAAATTATTGAGATATAATTCATATATGATACAAAAGATCCACATAAGTATACAATTAAATGGTTTTAAGGCATTCACAGAACCATACACCATCATAATGGTTTTATATATATATTTTTTTTTTTTTTGAGAAGTTTTTGCTATAGGGCATGTGCGCTCAGCAGACAGACAGAGAGATAGAAAGCAAGAAATCACCCCCCAGGGGGGATGGCCACGCCGCAATCCCTTCTCCTCCATTCTCCTCTCGGGATCTTGGGCACGCATGCACACGCGCCCAGTGTGAGTTTAAGCCACCAGGTCCGGGACTCGAACCGCGGTCAACTACGTGGGAGTCCAGTGACATAGCCATTACGCTAACTGCTGGTCCCATGGTTTTATATTTGTAATGAACACTTCTCGTGAATGAAATACTCTAAGTTAAAAACTTTCTTGAAGTGTAATTAAATTTTTGTAGGAGTTAAATGCATGGGGTTACAATAATCACCAATAAAAACTAAAGTAAAATATGTCTACAAAGAGAAAAAATTTGTACTTTGAAAAAAGCACATCCACCAACCTAACCTGAGTTACTTAACCATGTTCTTTTAACCAGTCAATAGGACAGTTCCAAAGCTAACTACTGTGAAGTTATAAAGATAATTACATTATTGGGAGCAGCAGTTAGTGTAATGGCTATGTCGCTGGACTCCCATGTAGTTGACCATGGTTCAAGTCCCAGACCCGGTGGCTTAAACTCGTGCCGGGCGTGTGTGCATGTGTGCCCAAGATCCTGAGAGGAGAATGGGCAAGAAGGGATGGCAGCATGGCCATTTTCCCAGGGGGTGATTTCTCGCTTTCTGTCTTTCTGTCTCTGTCTGTCTTTCTGGCGAGCGCATGCACCCTATAGCAAAAACCTCTCTAAAAAAAAAAAAAAAAACAACAACAACAAAAAAAACAAAAACAAAAAAAACAAACCCCAGAAAAAGATGATTATATTATTAACTACCATAATGCACCACTAACAAATACAAATAGAGTATGATATATAAACAAGAGTCTCTCAAAGTGAACAGGAAACTGCGTGGAGGACACAGTGCTAGGATGTGAGAAAATAACTATCAATGAGAATTATCTAAGAAGAAAAAAAAAAAGGCTGCTTAAAAAATCAGCTTAATACATGTAAATTACCAGAACCACTAAAGTGCCAGTTAAATGGTTTAAACTAGAGCCACTGGTTGTTTAAGTCACAACTTCACAGTCTCTTCATTCTATTTTTCTCAATCTAACTTAATTGCTTTCGTAGGTATAATCTTTCTTTCTTTTTTCCTTCATCTGCACAACAAACAGTGACACAGCTGGAATAAGTATCCTTTTGATTCTCATAATACAGATGAGAAAACTCAAGCTGAGTGTACAGTATTTCCCCAAAGTCACAAAGATAATGAAGGGAAAGGGAGAATAAAATCTAGATCTTCTCTGCTCTAGTATGTCATATTGTCTGTATAGAAAGTAAGAATAAACTTTCTTTAGAGAGAGAAAGAACAAGGGTAAAGAAAAATCTTTGTGTCCATTAGTAACAGAAACAGCTTTGTTTAAATTCATTTAAATCTTTAAAATGACAGATACCAAAAACTAAAAATTAGGCTGCTAATCACTGTATTAATGCATTAAGAGAAATTCCAACTAGAAGAACTGGTTAATATTTAAAAAGGAAAAGTATTTAGGAACATGAATTAAACAATTTTTAAAAATAAAGAAGAAAAACAAAAACTTTTATATTTAAAATCCATGACAATTTATGATGAAATACAATGATAGCAAGTAAATTTTAGATTGTAAATAAGTTGATGAGACCAAAATCTCTAAATATTTATTTTTAGAACATTTTTCTCCACTTCCAGACTTTTTTTTTTCTTTTTGGAGAGGTTTTTGCTATAGGGCACGTGTGCTCGCCAGACAGAGACAGAGACAGAGAGACAGAGAGACAGAAAGCGAGAAATGCCCCCCCCAGGGGGGATGGCCACGCCGCAATCCCTTCTCCTCCAGTCTTCTCTCGGGATCTTCAGCACACACACAAGCGCACACACACACACATACATATACACACACACATACATATATACATATACACACACACACACACACACACACACCTGTCTATTTTTAACATTTATTTATCCATTTGTGATTTTTAAGCTGCTGGTCCAGGACTTGAGTCGCAGTCAGCCATGTGGGAATCCAGCTGACTGGAATGCAGGTTAAGGTGTTGGATCCCACATGGCAGATTGCGGTCTGACCCTGAAGCGTGAAAATCATGCCAACTGTTTGTGTCCGGATGCCCAAAAAGTCTCAAAAGGAGAATGGAAAAGAAGGAATTGCTTCATGGTCATTCTTCCAACCCCCTCTCTAGGGGAGTGATTTCCACTTTCCCTCTCCCTCTCTGTTTCTATCTGGTGAGCATGAAAGAAATACAAAAAAACTTCCATTACTATAGGTTTCAAAAAAAAAAAAAAAAAAAGGGGGGGGGGACCAGCAGTTAGCATAATGGCTATGTGACTGGACTCCCATGTAGTCAACCTAGTTCAAGTCTTAGCATAATGGCTATGTGGCTGGACTCCCATGTAGTCAACCTGGTTCAAGTCCTGGACCCAGTGGCTTAAACTCACCCTAGGTGCGTGTGCATGCATGCCCAAGATTCCGAGAGGAGAATAGAGGGGAAGGGATTGCAGTGTGGTCATCCCCCAAGGAGGGTGATTTCTCGCTTTCTATCTCTCTGTCTCTGTCTCTCTGTCCGAGTGCACGCACCCTATAGCAAAAAAAAAAAAAAACAAACAAAAAAAAAAAAAAACCTCTCAAAAAAAAAACACAAAAAGGCTGGATTCCCATATGGCTGACCATGGTTTGAGTCCTGGACCTGGTAGCTTGTTTTCTCACTTTCCCTTTCTCTCTCCTCTCTCTGGTGAGCACATGTGCCCTATAACAAATAATAATAATAATACGCAAGATTAAATACATAATTATTTAAAAAAGAACTTAGTAGAATAAGAAAAAAAATTATCAGGACTTTAGAAAAATGACTCAACTTCTCTGATCATGTTCCTGAATTTGCAAAGACCTGAATATTTTCATAGGGTTATTAATAGGCAACATAATAAGTAATATATGTGAAAAAAGGTCTGAAACTGTAAAATTCTAAGGAAATATGGGTCATAATTCTCTTAAGAGTATAGAAAGGTCCACTAACATGATGGCAGGAAGGGATGAGATATTAAACAAAATTCAGAGTGACATATGACTATGTTATCATAGTAATATAGGAATAAAAGGATTTAAAAAACTATAACATTTACTCTGTTATGATAAATTGAATGGTATAGGAATTAGACAACTATAGACAGATGTAAAACAAAATAATTTTTCATACATACTATAATTGTGTATGCTCCCCTAGAAAACTGGAAAATACAACATGTTTATTAACTACAAAGTGATATAAGCTTGGGGAATACCAAGCTTTTAATTGAATCTCTCTATTGGTGCTTATCTGGAAGACCATTATTACTAAATGAACCAATGATGGGCACTGCCCATGTGAGTGGGCAAACAGCCTTTAGGGGGCACTGTTTGAGAGGGACAGGAATATGAAACAGTTTGGAAAGGTAATAGATATCCACTAATTTCTTTAGGAAAAATCCCAACTGAAGGGGAGGGGAACCTGTACATAGAAGAGGAAACATGAATTATATAGCTAAAATTTGCTGACTTTTTACATAAAAGAATATCAACATTTATATGTCTTCTAATGCTGATTACAAAACAGACAACTTTATAATAGAGAAAGTAAATTCCTGAAAGTGTTGACTAAAATTTCTGACTAAAGATTTTTGTACTTATATATAAATACAAAGCTAAATTTATAGACAGATTCATTTCAAACCTTTCGTATCTTGACTTTTCTAAAGATTTTCACTACTTCTTATTATTTTATTATCTTATTTTCACTACTTTCTTTTCTGTATATTTCTTATGTATATAATGGGTTATAGGGAAAAGTCATGACACATTTTGCATAAAAAAGTAGAAAAAGTATGTCATGACTTTTCTGACAACCCAATACTTTAAAAAAAGAGTTATTTATTTATTTATTTCCATTTATTATTATTTTTTTTTAAATTTGACTAAAGAGAGAGAGAGAGAAAGGGAGAGAGCAAGCTGTCAGGTCTGGGACTCAAACCATGGTTGGTCATGTGGGAATCCAGAGCCTTTAACCACCACACCACCTGCTGGCCCCCCAAGTACATTTTTAATGAGTTAATAAATATATATCTAGGACTCTACTCCACAAAAAGCAAAAAAGTACAAGAGGGTTTTTTTTTTTTTTTTTTTTTTTTTTTTTTTTTTTTATCTCCTTCATGTTAGTAAATAGGACACGAATCTGCATCATGACCCTCAACCTCCAACCATTTATTCATGGACAAATCTTGGGCAAATAATATGCCTCATTTACTCTTTCCCTTTATCAGCTACTCCATTAGAAATCGCAGTTACCAGAGGAACTAGCACCAGCATCCATGTTAGTGGACATAACGGAATTAGATGACCTTGTTTCTGAATAAAGATGAAATCAGTTTACAAACCTCTGCTATCTACTTACCGGACTGTCCAAAAAGTCATGACATATTTTTGGTATGGTTTTCTATGTAAAAATGCATCATGACTTTTTTGACAACCCAATACATTTTTCTATGAAACAGTAATGCAATAAGCAAAGAACATTCTATGGATGGGTAATTGTGCTCACTAGAGAGGATGTGGTTTGAGTTCTCTAACTATAGGAGTATGAGGGAATGGACAGGAATACTGGGAACAGTGGCAACAGACTGATATATCTGAAAAGGAGCAGAAGAGAAAACTCTAACAAGAAACTTGATAACCTGAATCTTTCCATGATTTTGTGAAACATTTGTATGACATTTGTTTCCCCCTTCCTTCTAGCTAGCTGTGTGTCACTAAATAAATAATTTATCTCACTCAACTGTTTACTCCTATGCAAAACCAGGAGACTAGATGTTTCTTCTCAATAATCTGACCTGGCATAAACCTTTACAGTTTTTACCCTATTTACCTGCTATAAGATCTCACTATCAGGGAACCAGCAGTTAGCGTAATGGCTATGTAGCTGGACTCCCATGTAGTCGACCGCGGTTCGCGTCCCGGACTCGGTGGCTTAAAACTCATGCTGGGTGCGTGTGCGTGCGTGCCCAAGATCCCGAGAGGAGAATGGAGGAAAAGGGATTGCAGCGTGACCATCCCCCCTGGGGGGGGTGATTTCTCACTTTCTGTCTCTATGTCTGTCTGGCGAGCGCATGCGCCCTATAGCGAAAACCTCTCCACAAAAAAAAAAAAAAAAAAAAAGATCTCACTATCTAAGTCACTTAAAGAACTACTACGTAAGGGCCAGTAGGTGGCATAGTGGTTAAGGTGCTAGATTCCCACTATGGCTGACCATGGTTCAAGTCCCAGACCTGGTGGTTTGCTTTCTCACTTTTGTTCTCTCTTTTTGTCTTTGACTGGTGAGTGTATGTGCCCTATAGCAAATTTAAAAATAGTAATAATGAATAAAATCAATAAATAATTAAAAAAAATAAAGAACTACTATTTGTAAGCTAGTAAGATTATCACAGGGCCACATAAAGAACTACTACTTGTTAACTAATAAGATTATCACAGGGCCATGTACGGCACAGTAGTAATGCAACTACACCCTATACAGGAAGGTTCTGGACTTGTATTCCGGGACCTCCTTATGTACACCAAGTATGTGTGCATGCCCATGATCTTGCCTGGCTCAGACTGGGATGGAATCTCAAAGTGGAGACCTTGTTGGGCTATCTATCTGTCTCTCTTCAAATAAATAAATAAAGAAAGAAGACTAAAGATTATTAGAAACATTATTTTATATGTGTTTTAACTTACAGTGATGGCAAGAAAATATTCACAAACAAATGCAAAAGTTGGGATCTTATAGCAAAAATCATACCTTACATCAAACATCTCTCTCTCTCTCTCAAAAAATAAAAAAAGTTTCCAACTCATAAATTCTTATGCATGTAACATTGGGAGTGACATGGTGATTAAGACACCAGACTCTCACATGGTCGATCGTGGTCTGAGTCCTGGACACGGTGGCTTGAAATTCATGCAGGGCGTATGTTTGTGCGTGCCCAAAATCCCAAGAAGAGAACAGAGAAGAAGGAATGGCAGTGTGGTCATTCTCCCTGGGAGGGTGTGTGGGGGGGGTGATTTATCATTTTCCTTCTGTCTGTCTTTCTTTGGCATGTGCATGTGGCTATGACCAAAAAAAGGGAATGTAACATCAATGCAAGTATATAAATCTACACTGTATGTATGAGAATATGATTACTAAAAGAGTAGTATTTATTTCTATTTTAAAAATTAATTAACTAGTTAATTAATTTTTAAATTTGACTAGAGAGGGAGAGAGAGAGAGAGAGAGAGAAAGCAAGCTGCCAGGTCTGGGACTTGAACTGTGGTCAGCCATGTGGGAATCCAGTGCACTTAACCACCATGTCACCTACTGGCTCCAGTATTTGTTTCTTTACAGAAAAAGGCCAAACCCACTTCACATGGTAGCTAAAAGACTTAAACTATTAATAAATAGATAGACAAACTGTTTTATACAATTGATAAAACTTTACACAATTATAAAATGTATACCTAATAATATTTTAAAACTAAAACTGTATTTCTAAATGTTAAAATACATTTAAAAGGCTTACCACTTTGTTGACCATCTCCATATCACACAGATTATCCACTAAAATTCGACATGCTTCTTCTTTACCCCAATGAGCTGCAGCATGAAGAGGTGTCCATCCATCATAATCTTTAATATTAACATCATAGCCTGCCTGTATTAAAAGTCTAAAGAAATTATAATAAGTTAGATAATCCTTAAAATCTAAAAAAGAACAAACATGATCAACAGCTTAATACCATGCAATTTAACCAAAATTTGAGATGTATTTTCTCTTAAGTTCAAATATCCTCTCCCTGTAACAAATAAATTAGAGCAATAGAAAGTAATTTTCAGAAAACACTCAAAAAAATGAGGATTTTGAGTCACTGTCTTAATAATGTAGTTTTTATTTGTTTTTATTTTTGCTTTAGGGCATGTGAGCTTGTCAGACAGAGACAGAGAGAGAGAAGGGGAAAGTGAGAAATCATCCCCTAAGGGTGATGCCATGATGCAATCCCTTCTCCTCCATTCTCCTCTTGCGATTTTGGGCACGCACACACACACACACACACACACACACACAACTGGCAAGTCTCTCAATCTGCCAGGTCTGGGACTTGAACTGCAGAGTCGGCCATGTGGGATCCAGCGGCCCAATTACCAAACCACCTGCTTGCCCCAATAATGTAGTTTTAATTAATTTCTAGTGTCTACAGGTCTTATGGTTTGGTGTGACACTGATTAATTCTTGTTAATATGATTTATAAATAAAAATTTCACAGAAACACCCATAATTTTTCAATATAAGATCAAAAACTTATGAAACAATTTATATGTATAACTGATTTACTACAGGTAACATCTTTGGGTGTCCATATGACATGACATCTCAGGCTAAATGTGTTGTAAAACTATACTGAGATCAAACAAGCTTATTTTGCAGTTTTTCTTGCTTTGTAGTTGAAGAACTTTGGGAAAGCTTTCATGAAACTTAAAGGTCTACCCATGGAAAATTTTTCAAGAAAAATGATAATCTGTTAGGAACAAAACAAAGACACATATTCCAAGAGGTTGAGTGTACTTTTCTGTAGCAGTAGAAAGCAGATATTCCAATAATGAATATGCTAGAAAACAGGAACATGTTTTAACACAATGCAAAGAATTGTATAAATTATGTTAGTATGCCCTTCTAACCACATGTTGACATTACTCTTTATTTTTAAAAATTTAAGCTCACAGAGAGCAAAGAATAAGTCTGTCAATTACTCACATCACAGTTATAACACACACAGGCGAACACTGAATACTTGACAACTCATGAAATCTAGTAGACCTTTACCTTACTTTCCAAGATGTTGAGCTTGAAAAGGGCTTCTTTTTACCTATAGGAGGTGGCAGTGATAGCTAATATATAATCCTCCATTCATTTATTTATGCTTAACAATAAATCCCCTATTTTCCTAACAACATCTAAAGCAGCTGTTTCCAATCCTGGCTCTCTAACAGAATCATCTGAAGAGCCTGATTGGGGAAAAAACAAACAAACAAAAAACATTCTCCAGCTCTACTTTAGTATTACTAAATTAATCGGCATACCAGGAGATGATCCTTGTCAATCTCTATTTTTAATAAGTCCCCTGTATAATTCTCATATCACTGCCTGTCACCTGTATGCAGACCAACATTTGAGAATCACAATCCAAAGAAAAGGCTAGGCAATATAAGAGATTCAAATTAAAGAAACAGCCCCAGTAACACATATTATCAGACGTTTTATTGACAGAGGCAGAAATAGCACTAGAAAATAAAAAGATACTTCCTACTAGGAAATGTAAACTATAACAATGCTCTGAACAACACAGAACTGTAAACTGTAGGTACATGGGAGTCTATGGAAAAGTACTTGGGCAACTATGGAAGGTAGGAGGATGGAAATTTTTTTTTCAGTAAACATGATTCTCTGAATATGCTGGACCCTACAAAGTTGCTTTAAAAACATATACATACAGTACCTTTATTCAAAGAGCTTTTTTTTTTTTTTTTTTTTTTTTTTTTTGGAGAGGTTTTTGCTATACGGCACATGTGCTCAGCAGAAAGACAGACAGAGAGACAGAAAGAAAGAAATCACCCCCCAGGGAGGATGGCCACGCCACAATCCCTTCTCCTCCATTCTCCTCTCAGGATCTTGAGCACGCATGCATACACGCCTGATGTGAGTTTAAGGCACTGGGCCCGGGACTCAAACCTTGGTAAGCTACATGGGAGTCCAGAGACATAGCCATTACGCCAACTGCTGTTCCCTCAAAGAACTTTTTTTTTTTTTTTTTTTGGAGAGGTTTTTGCTATAGGGCGCGTGCGCTCGCCAGACAGACAGAGACAGACAGAGAGATAGAAAGCAGGAAATCACCCCCCAGGGGGGATGGCCACGCCGCAATCCCTTCTCCTCCATTCTCCTCTCGGGATCTTGGGCACGCACGCACACGCGCCCGGCGTGAGTTTAAGCCGCTGGGTCCGGGACTCGAACCACGGTCGACTACGTGGGAGTCCAGCGACATAGCCATTACGCTAACTGCTGGTCCCCCTCAAAGAACTTTTAATGAAGGACAAAAGTAAACAAAAGTCAACCTTCATGGATAGATTCTGTTACAGAGATGTAATAGGAGTACAGGAGTATAGAACTGAAAAGCATCAAAATCAAATTGAAAGAGTTTGTGTTTCTGGGATGGAGGGCAAGTGGGGAGAGAGTTACATTCAAAATAGATCTATTTATATTTAATTCCATATATTTTAAAATTTGTTTTCTAAGTTATACATTCATGAAGTTTAAAAATAAAAAAGAACAAAAGGGTATTAGGA
Organism: Tupaia tana; assembly: GCA_026018925.1. Lineage (NCBI taxonomy): Eukaryota > Metazoa > Chordata > Mammalia > Scandentia > Tupaiidae > Tupaia > Tupaia tana. Next base: position 183,904,839 of record JAKSZU010000006.1, read on the forward strand.
AAGTTATTTTCTCATTGCTAATCTTTTCTTTTTTGGAGAGGTTTTTGCTACAGGGTGCATGCGCTCGCCAGACAGAGGGAGTCAGAGAGACAGAAAGCGAGAAATCATCCCCCGGGGGGGATGGCCACACCGCAATCCCTTCTCCTCCATTCTCCTCTCGGGATCTTGGGCACGCATGTACACGCGCCCGGCGTGAGTTTAAGCCACTGGGTCCGGGACTCGAACCACGTTCGACTACATGGGAGTCCAGCGACATAGCCATTATGGTAACTGCTGGTCCCTCATTGCTAATCTTAAGCCAACTAGTCTTCCCTCCCCAGAACCAATCAGACTATTATATTAATCCTTACAGAAAAATTTCATTCACATAAAGCAAATACACTTTGAAATAAATACAAATGATTTATCTGTCTATCCGTGATTTTGACATTTCATAATATGTAAGGAAATTTTCTATTCTTATTTTTAATTGCCACAGAGTATTCCAGTGGAAGGATGCACCATAATTTAATACCATTCTCCTACTCTTACTAGCACACCCTGCTGCTAGGACCTAACTTACTTCCTATGTGAGTAAAAACTGTAAAAAAAAAAAAAAAGAATCCTAGAGGTAAAATCACTGAGTTAAAGAATAAATGCTTTGATAAGAATGTGCTGTTTTCATTTATATTTCCACCAGTAATGTAAGAGTGCTTTTCCCCACCACACCTTGCCAACACAGTGTGCTCAATGTTTTATTAAACTTTGCGATAATGATGGATAAAAATTGGTAACTCATTGTAGCTTTATTTGTACTTTATTATGAATGTAGCTGAACTTTTTATGTTTTTCATATGCTTAAGAGCCTTGAATTGCATGAAATGATTAAATGAAATTTACCTCTGTGAAGAGATGGTGAATACAGACATCTATACAGAAGTAAGAGCAGGCACTGTGACATCATGGCTATGGTGGCAGCTTAGCTTAAAAGAAGATGGTGGCCAGATGATGAAGGTCAAATTTACTAAGCTGACAAGTTTAAAATTTATCCTGATCTCCACTGAGAATCTTACAGGATTTTAAAAGCCTGGACAACCTAATTGCAAAGATTAACTTGGAAGCAGTCTATAACCTATTTTACAATGTAATCCAGAATCCATATACCATATATGTTTACAGAAATAAATATTCTGATAGTCATTACCTTTACTATATGCAAAATACTCTGATATTTTCTTTCTTTCTTTTTATTTTTTTAATGCTGTTAGGAATTCATTATGTTCATTCCATAATCTGCTAATGGGATTTGGAAATTTTAAAGAAATTTGACTGAGAGAGAAAAAGATAGAAACTAATTATAAGGAAACTAATTACAAGAAAACTAATTACAAGGCAACATTACTGTTCTAGAAGGCCTAAATTCCTAGGGTAGAGACTGAAAAGAGAAGAGGCCAGCCCTGTAGTGCAGTGGTTAAGCACAGTGCAAAGCTGGATCCCACATGTTTGATCATCCTGGTTCTGGCAGCTTATGTCAGGTGCGAATTCGTGTGTCACAAATTCTGATGGGATGGAGAAAGGAGCAAGAAGGGACAACTGGGGTGTTATCATGCCTCAAGGGGGTGAGGTAGGGTTGCTTTCTCTCCCGCTCATGAATATACATATCCTCTGGCAATAAAAATTAAGAAAGAAAGAAAAGAGGAGGAAACTTGGGAATAAGTGACCCACTTAAGTTTCTCTCATTTTACTGATGAAAGGGAATAAGGAAGAAAGACTGATATCAGAAGCCCTAGTGGATTGGAAGCAATATAAAGGATGCAATATAAAGGTTTGTTGAGTACTGGTCTGATTTCCTTTTATGTATGAGGATACATCAAAAATTTGTGAAGAATGGAATTAAAGTATGAGTTTATTTTTGTGCAAAGACTTTCTGAAATCCATGCATAGTTTTTTTCATAAAACACATTTTCCACGAATGTTTTGTACATTTAACAAAAGTTATGCACTAAGCAATTTTTTCACGTAATTGCCAACACTTCTGTATTGTATAAGTTAGAAAAAAATTGACTGAAAATAAATGAGCTCTGTTTCAAGGAGGTTTACTGGGACAATGATGCTATAATAATTTATTAGTTTAAAAGATAACAATAGTTGCTGACATTGAAATTCAACTTGTTGGAAAACTGCAACTGGAAAAAAAAGAATAATTGAAATTTGAGAGTGAAAGAAAAAAAACTTCAGAAACGTAAGCAATCATATTCAAGAAGTTTTCTATTCGTTAAAACAGACATCACAAAAACTTTTAAAAGCTGTTTCAAAATAATGTTTGCAGGTATTGTTTTAAAGGATTATTAATTTTATTTATTATTATTATTTTTTAATTTGACCAGAGAGAGAGCGAAAAAGGGAAAGTGAGAAAGCAAGCTGCCAGGTCTGGGACTCAAACCGTGGTCAGCCATGTGTGTTCCTTAACCACCATGCTACCTGCTGGCCCCTATCTGCAGGTATTTTTAAAAAGAAACAATAAAAGAAATAAAACAAACTGAGGTAGAAAGATGACTATGTAAAAAAATCCCAATACTTACTTTAAAACCTCTGTATAGCCCTTAGCTGCTGCAACGTGAAGGGCTGTACCTCCGGATTTTGCATGCCGGACGTCATTTATATGGCCACTATTTAGCCACTGTCTTGCATCTCTAAGCATGATCCGTTCTTCTTCCTTTCGAGCTGCTTCTATATCAACCCCTGATAAAATAAAATTAGTTGTTATTTCTTTCTTAAAAGAAAATGTTCTTTCTATGTCAAGAAATAAAGTTATCCAAAACATTTCAAGTTTAAGTAAAAGTTGAAAGTGAAACTGTATTTTTGAAAACTGGACTGCTTACAAGTTGGTTAAATAAAGAGAAGTGAGAATATTGTAGTTATTTGGCCTTCTCTACTAATTATATACTGGCCATCAGAAAAGTCATGATATATTTTTCTGTGCAAAAATGCATTATGACTTTCCTAATGACCCAATAGTTTAGTCCCACAATATTATTTTAGTTTCTTTTTTATCTTTACTGATTATTACTTTTTAGGTTTTAAATCTAAATATTTCCCATTGAGATAAACTGATAGTTTTTAAAAATTATATATGAATAAGTCTCAATTTTCTAGGTATTGTTTTGATCAGTTCTCTGAAATTTGTCCTCCCTGAAGTCTAGTGTAGTAGGTACAAATGTTTATTAAACACTCCAATTTGGAAGTCCTATGTAAAATTTAGCAGACTTTAAAACAGATTATCTTTCTATCAAACTCCCTTTCCTTTTCCACAATGGTACATTCTTCATAACATGAGGATTATTTTTATTAATTTTTAGAAATTATATAGGTGTCCATTCATTAAAAGCACTTATTAAGTACCGTGCTAGGTTCAAGGGATAAAAGTAGAAGAAAACAATAATGAATAGAGCACTCTAGCTCCTACCTTAAAAAAAACTCAACATTGGGACCAGCAGTTAGCGTAATGGCTATGTCGCTGGACTCACATGTAGTCGACTGCGGTTCGAGTCCCGGACCCGGTGGCTTAAACTCACACCGGGCGCGTGTGCATACCTGCCCAAGATTCTGAGAGGAGAATGGAGCAGAGGGGATTGCGGTGTGGCCATCCCCTCTGGGGGGGTGATTTCTCACTTTCTGTCTCTCTGTCTCTCTCTTTCTGGCGAGCGCACACACCCTATAGCAAAAACCTCTCAAAAAAAAAAAAAAAAAAAGAAAACACAGGAAAAGAACTCAACATCTGGGAGAAAAAATTAATACAGAAAAAATAATCTTTAAATTCCTATCTCATGCTGACTCATGGCTTCAACTGCCATAACGAAGAGCATATACCACAATGCATGTACAATCTCTTATTCCAAAAGACAATGAACTTATTAAAGGTAAGGATATTGCCTTTCTTATAATCCTATTTTCTGGCAAAGTACCTGATACAAAGTGATCAGGATCAGTTAACTGTTTACTAAATGAATGATGAATGAATAAATGAATAAAAAACAAGCATATAGACACATACTTATCTCCTCAGCTAAGATCTCTCCATAATCCACATCCATGTATCCAACTGTTTGGTTAGGATTTTTTCATTCATTTACTCACTCATCCATCCACCCATCCATCCATCCATCCATCCATCCATAAATTTAATATGTATTGAGTGCCGATTATGTGTCAGGTAGTTTATTAGGTACTATAGGTACGGAGGTGAGCTTATTATATAGCAGAAGATGATATATCTGTGAAGAAAAATAAAGTAAGGTAAAGGGACAGAAAGTAATGAGAAGGGTTTGTTATTTTTACATAGGCTGCAGAAGATGGCATTATAGAAAGAGAGTAATGGCCACACTATTATGTGGGAGAATATTCTAGGCAGAAGAAAGAACTACTAGGTTTTGATGTGGTAGCCTGTATAAAATGCTCTGTTTAGAAGAGCAGGATGGGGTGACTGGGGTGGTGTGGTGGTTAAGGTACTGGACTCCTACATGGTCGACCATGGCTTGAATCCTGGACCTGGTGGCTTGCTTGCTTTCTTACTTTTCTTTCTCTCTGGTCAAATTACAAATAATAATAAATTAAATAAATAACTCTAAAAAAAAAAAAAAAAAAAGATAAACATTTTGGGCCCAGCCCATGGCGTGGTGGTTAAGGTGGCTGGACCCCAGTCACAGACTTGGTGGCGTGAAAAACAAGCCAGGTGTATGTGCAGGCACACCCATATCTCAAAAAAGAGAGAAAAATGGAGAAGGGATTGTGGCATGACTATTCTCCATCATGGGGATGCTTTTCTTCCCTCCCTCCCTGTCTATCTCCTGTTGATCACACGTACTCTCTGGTGGGGGGAAAAGCCACGATATTTATATAGTGAGGACAATGAGCAGAGTGACATGTGACTTAAGAGGATCACTCAAGCTGAAAAGTTAAGAGTTAGAAATCCAGATATCCATTTGGAGGACACTGCGATAATCCAGGCCGTAGATGGTAACTGATGATAGTAACTTGAACTAGGGCAGTAGCAATGAATGATGAGTTTGAAATTCTTTAAGGCACATCAACAAAATGTGTCGTTAGTTTGATGTAGGAGTACAGAGAAGTTAGAGATTTTGGGCCCTGAGCAAATGGAAAGGTTAATTTTCATAATTTCAGAAATGTGAAGTTTGAAATGTCTGACAGATATCTGACCAGAAATATGAAGTAGTCAGTAAATTGGATATCTAGCCTAGAAAACCAAAAGACTAGGAGAGTAATATAAAATAATATGCCATGGGTATCTCAAACTCTATACTAAATTCTTAATAGTTTCTCCCAACCCATCTGCTTGCTTCCTGTCTTGTACTTCATGTACTAGGTACTAACACTTACCTGGTCACCTGGAAGTCACCTGAATTCCTCACTTTACCTTACCTTTATTCCCTATCCAATTAGTTACCAGATTTTGAATTACTATCTGTTAGACTAAATGATTATCTTAAATTTATTTTCCTGTGCTTATTGTTTTACTATGTCTTTTAACACAGGTATCTCTTTTTTAAATTTTTTTTTCTTTTTTTAAATTTAAATTTATTTATTTATATTCATTTACTATACATCATTATAGCATATAAATGAGATTTTCCATCCAGAATACACTGTATATTGGCTCAATAAAGCACATCAACATACAAATTTTCCATTTCTTGTTTCTTGTATATTTTGCTTCTTTTCCCATCCTTGATTCCCAATCTCTCACCCTCTGCCATCTCCCACCCTCCTCCCACACTGTCTCTGATATCCATGGTTGCTTTCTATGCCTTGCCCCCCCATCCCACATTTTATTGATTCGCTAAAGACCTTAATTAATCTATATATTTTCAATAGCAAGTGCAGCTGATATATACATATCCATGAACACAACTCTGACTTTAGGCATAAACCTCAGTGAGTAGAATGAACATACTATAAAGGAGCACCTAGTTGGGGTTATATAGCTCACTACAGTCATCAAATAGGTATTTTTAAATGTATTTTTTTTTTTTAATTTCAAGAAAAAGAGTTTTCATGGCTTTTTTTCCCTGAAACACTTTTTTAAAATTAATTAATTTACATTCATTCCCTAAGCATCACCACAGCATACAAAATGTGATTTCCCATCCAGAATATACTACATAGTGGCTTAATCATGCATGTTATCATCAATAATTTTCCATTTCTAGTTTCATATATTACCCCCCCCCCCCCCCCATTTCTGACCTTCTGTTCGTTCCCACCCTCTTCTCACAATATCCCTGGTTCCTATAGTTGTGTCTTCCATTCCTTTTCCCTACCACATTTTATTGATCACACAATTTCTTAAATAATCTAACTACTTTCAATAGCAAGTTCAGCTGGTAATTTCAAGAAAAGCAGTTTTAACTTTAATAAATCAAAGAAATGCTAAGGAACTTTGCTTAAAACTTAAAGCCAGTAAACACGTTAGGATTCTGTTCCAATGGTAGGTACATGAACCTATCAAGAGCTCAAGACAGGACAAAAATCTTTAAAACTGGATGATAAAGCCTAGAAGAAAATCAGCAATATTTTAGTCAAAAGTCGTAAAATGCTATTTCACCAGTTCAGTCTCATGTACTTAATCTATTGTGGTTCGATCTTCCCGATTGAATTCTGGGGTATAATATTCAACTCCAGACTTGTCCCTATGATTAAGTTGGCCATTTTCTTAGTTTTTGAACTCTTATTTCTGTGTGTTTGTATTTAATTTTCCTGAAGACAGGTATCTCTTTATTATCTTGATCCCTACTGTCTTCGTAATCACAAACATTCTTTTATTATCTTTTACTGTTCTAAGTTTCTTTTAAATTTGAAATAAAAAATTCTTATTTCTGTATTTATTTAATTTCATGGTATCTTTATCTAATTACACAGCAATTACATCCTTCTGCCTTTAAGTCCTGCTCATATCTGCCACATGCACATAAATCCAAGTTTGAAGTTAAAACATGTGAAAGAAAATTTCTTATTTAAGAAAATTAAACTCAAAGAACAACCCTTATTCTTGTTCTTAATAAAAGATTTTAAATATTAGTGATTAAAATAATAGGACCCTGCTTACTAGTTTTTTTTATTTTTTAAGAATTATTTTATTTAGTTTCATTTAGTATTTTTGAATTTGACCAGAGAGAGAGAGAGAGAGAGAGAGAGACAGAAAGTGAGAGCAAGCCAGCAGGTCTGGGACTTGAACTGTGGTCAGCCATGTGGGAGAGTCTAGGGCCTTCAACCACCACACCACCTGCCGGTCCCTAGTTCATAATTTTTTTTTTTAAGAGACGTTTTTGCTATAGTGCATGTGCGCTCGCCAGAAAGACAGAGAGAGACAGAGAGACAGAAAGTGAGAAATCACCCCCCCAGGGGGGATTGGCCATGCCACAATCCCTCCTCCTCCATTCTCCTCTGGGAATCTTGGGCACGCACGCACGCGCACCCGGTGTGAGTTTAAGCCACAGGGTCCGGGACTCAAACCACAGTCGACTACATGGGAATCCAGCGACATAGTCATTATGCTAACTGCTGGTCCTACCTAGTTTATCATTTTTAAAAAACAAAACAAAACAAAAAATTCAGTGTGTATTACAGGAGACTTGTTTTCTAATTTCAGTGCTTTGCCTAGTAACTAGACCCTGAGAAAGCCATTACTTCTTGGATAGTAGTATGATAACTGGTGAACACAGATAATGAACTCAGACTGACTGGGTTTGAATCCCTGATCTACTACTTCCTATTTGTATCACCCTAAGCAAGACACTTAATGTATGTATGCTATGCTTCAATTTCTTCATTTGTAAGCTGACTAATTAGTCACTAATTAGTCACTAAAGTGACTAATCATACTACCTAACCCATAGAATTTTTCTAAAAAATTAATTAATTTTAAGTGTTTAGGAATTAACATTAATTAATTAATGTAAGTGTTTAGGAATAAGCACTAAAGTGTTAACTATCATTACCAAATTCCAAAAGGCTATGACTGCTTCGTTTTTCTGTGCTTTGAAGTCTAACAGAAGGAAAATCTTATAATGCATTTTACTGGTCCTTAACTTGCCTACTATAATTGCAAGGTTTTTGAAACAATTAAACAACAGATAATAAAACTAAATTGGATTTGATATAATAAAGTGATTATATTAACATCTGTCACTACTATTTAAAAGTAGTGACTATAAACTGAAATGTAGTGAAATCTCTTGGGATAAAAGAAATTAGAATTTGGTCAGCTGACAGATTAAAAAATTGATGTGTATCCGTAGCTAAATAAAGAAAATCACATTTAAATATAAACCAGGAATACTTTTAGCTACTATCAACCAGAACTTCCAAAGGCAATTAACTAAAATATAACTAGTAACTGATCAAATATACTAGCACAAAAAATAAAAGCCAAAAGGATAAAGAATTCAAAAATATTAAATAACTTTCATACCCATATAATTAGAAAAAGTTCGTCCCTAATAGAGATGCATTCTCATTTTATATATAAAATGAACTTCATGAAGTATTTTCTAGGAGACATTCTTAATAATATGCAGTGTAGTACAGTGGTGCAGAATCTAGGCTCAAGGCATCTGTCACACTGGGACAGAACCACAGCACTACCATTTCCTATTTGTGTGACTTTGGGCAAATCACTAGCCCTGATTTTCTCACCTGTAAAATAAGGATAATTGCAGCAGAAACCACAGAATTGCTGTGACAATGAAAGGAGGCATGTACATAAAGTCCTTTGCTCAAATGCCTGACATTTAATAAGAGTCAGCTACTTTTCTTACTACTAATGTTAGGACTGGCTCTTCACTTTTCATTTCCAGGGTTATCTCATCTGTTAGTTCCCAGGATTTCCCTTCATTTATTGTTCTTCTGGATTTGCATTTCCCATCTTGACATTTCCTAAGTTCCAATACTATATCCAACACTGTCATCAAAATGGCCTTTTGGTTACCATGAACACAGTATGCCCAAAACTAACTCATGTACTCCCTTCAACTCTTTCTGCCTCATCCCATATTTTCCTATATAAATTCATCTAATCATCACTTTTTTGACTGGTAAATTCAGTGAGTTGTCCTCGATTCTTCCTTCATCTCCACCTTAAATTCCTCACAAAATTTCTAATTCCACCTCAACTATCCTCAAGACAGTCCTGCTCTTTGTCTCAAATATGAAAGGTTTCAGCTCTTGTCATCTTTCACCTTGACTAATTTCAGACCCTTTAGGGAATGCATGCCATCATGTATCCCACATTCTATCTCATCCTCCAAACTGCCACTAGCTTTATTACTAAAAACCAAATCCAATCAGATTCCCTTCCTGCTTGGAGATCTTGCATATCTATATAAGGCCTATAAAATAGATATTCTTCATCACCTGGCTCCAGCCTACTTTTTCAGACCTTCCCTCCTCCTACTCCTAGCCTGACTTTCTATCATTCATTCTAGTCCTAATAAATTTTTCACATATGCTAAGTTTCCAATTCCTTTTCTTTGTACGTATTAACATTGCTGCTTGACATGTCTTTTCTGTCCATCAACTAGCTCTCTCTTTGCAAGTATACTCCCTCCATAAGTCAGCGCTCTGAAGCCTTTCTTGACAAGTAATTAGAGCTTTTCCTCTTCTCTCACTGTATTCTGTTCCTATATATTCTAGCACACAGCATTCTGTATTGTAAATCTCTCAATATTCCATAAATAACTATAATTAAGATTAACCCTGCTTACAGTTACACTAACAACTTTCTTTATATACAAGGAAATACAAAGACAGGTAAGTTTTCAGTACAACTCCATACCTTTTCTAATTCATAATAATTGCTAATTAATATAAGATAAATAAATAATAGCTATAAATTATTTATTTTAAAGTCTTACCATTGATTGGCAGAAAACTGCTATCTACCTGGGCATTCAGGGTAAGATGGTCAGATAAATTCCTCTTTTTTCTAGATTCAGATGCTTTATCCTTTCAATTTTCTCAACCTTCGAGTATCCCATGACTCTGAAATGCTTTAACATGGCTGCTAAAAACTTTTTAGTGTGTTTACTCAGGATCCAGTTCATAACTACTTTTCTAATGTGTGCCTGCTTTTCCTGGATTCTGGGTACCTTCAGTCATTTAAAATGCCACAACTCTATTTGAGGAATATTAAATATTTTCTGTTTTAATATGTAAAATTATATATATATATGTAATATGTATATATATATATATATACACACACAGACACACATATATATATTTAATAAAGAGATTTTTTGCTATACGGCATGTACCCACACTGGAGAGACAGAGAGAGAGAGAGGGAAAGAGAATGAGAGAGAGCTTTCTCTCTCGTCTCTCTCTTTCTGGTGAGTGTATACACCCTATAGCAAAAACCTCTCCAAAAAAAAGAAAAAATTGACATACCATTTAAAGTGTTTAACTGAAGGGGTTTTGGTAAACTTGTAGAGCTGCACAACCATCATTACGTTCAATTTTAGAATACTCATTACTCTAAACTTTATGTACCATTAACAATCATTCCTCATCTTTTTTTTTTTTTTGGAGAGGTTTTTTTTTGTTGTTGCTATAGGGCGCGTGCGCTCGCCAGACAGAGAGAGACATAGAGACAGAAAGCGAGAAATCACCCCCCAGGGGGCATTGTCATGCCGCAATCCCTTCTCCTCCATTCTCCTCTTGGGATCTTGGGCACGCACACACACGCGCCTGGCGTGAGTTTTAAGCCACTGGGTCTGGGACACGAACCGCAGTTGACTACGTGGGAGTCCAGTGACATAGCCATTGCGCTAACTGCTGGTTCCCCACACCTACATCTTGTACCTCTCTCTAGACTCAGATATTCAACTGCTTGGATACCTAATAAACTAAGTCTGAAAATGAACCCATAATCTTTCTCTAAAAAACTGATTCTCATATTTACATCTCAAATAGAATCTATCTAGTTTCTCAGACCAAAAATCTCAGAATATTTCCTGTCTTCTTCTTTCTTACACACCCTACATCTAATCATTCCACCGTTCTCTTGCCAGTTTCAGATTGTGTCCACAATCCAACCTCTTGTAATCATTTACTACACCTGAGGTTCCAGCTACCTTATCTTATCTGAATTATCGTGTTTATTTCCCAACTATGGTCTGACTTCTACTCTTGGCCTTCCTACGATCTATTCTTGATATTCAGTGAGGTTCTTTCTAAAAGTAAGTCAGATCATGTCAATCCTCTGCTGCAATTTCTCCACTGGCTTCCTATTTCACTCAGATTAGAAATCAAAGTCCACTGACAAGGCCTTATGAAATATGGCATCCTGCTACTTCTGTGACTTTACCTCCTACCAGCCTCTTCCTTGCTCTGCCTGTTCCAGTCACTCTAGTTTACTTACTGCTTCTCTGAATATACCTGAATATACCAGGTACTCTCCCTTCCTTATACCTGCTGCTCCCACTGGGATGGTCTTTGTTCAGATCTACAAGACTCATCCCATCAGGTCATTCAGATCTCAAGTCAAATGCGCACTGAGGTGACTCTCTCTCTCTCTTTTGGTAAGTTATATGTTTATGTGTGGCTGTGTGTGATGTGGTATTTTAGATAAAGTCTCAGCGTGTTGCAATCTTACATCAGCCTTCCAAGTAACTGGGACCACAAGCATGCTTCTTTAGAAAAGGTTTGCTATGTCACTCACACCGGCTGCAAGTTTATGATCCTCGTGCCTCAGTTTCCTGAGCAGTAGGGACTACAAGCATACACTACCTAGTCTAAATGAGGCCTTCATTTTATTTTATTTTATTTTATTATTTTTTTATTTTATTTTTCCTTCCATCAGTGAGTCAGTCAGAGGCACTGAGAGAGAGAGAGAGAGAGAGAGAGAGAGAAAGAAAGAGAGAGAACCCCAAACAGGGTTCCCAACGCCATGACTTACCCGGAGCTTTCAGGCAGCCCTAGATCATGGACAAGGACTTAGAGAACCCAGGGAGGTCTCTGGACTTAAACTGGAACCTTCCCATGTGGGACAGCCTGCTGTGTTTTTTTGCTATACCACCACCTGGCCCTTTAGTGAGCCCTTGATGCCCTATTTAAATTTACATCTACCCTTTGAACTTCTTGTCCCCTTTGCCTACTTTATTTTGCTCCAAAGCTCTTATTTCCATATATTTTATGACTGATCCTAACTATGATACTTCTTTCACCTTAAAACTATTAAAAAGATATAGACTGGAGAGTCATACTTTTTTTTTTTTTTTTTTTTTTTTCCCAAAATGAATCATACTGCACATATTGTTTGGTTAGCTGATTTGATTTTTTGTTGTTCAAATTATGATTGTCCTTCAATGTTAACAAACACTTCTGTTGGAAATTTAAGTATCATATTCTAAAACAGTTTTAAAGATTATTCCTTTTAGGATGCCTTTTGTATTACCTTGGCGATTAACTTCATTTTGAAGTAGCTCTTCCATTGCTTCCTCCTCAGCAATATCTAAAGGTGTATCTCCTTCACTGTTGACAGCCCCTACATGTGCTCCCTGACCAATCAAAAACCTGTGAAATCAAAAAGAAGATAATTAAGCAAATACACTATCATTGAAACCAAGCTACATGCATAATCAATGAGAAAATTTTCTGTGTAAGAGCAGCGATAAAAACCAAGGATAGTGGGCTAGCAGGTGGTGTGGTGGTTAAGGTGCTAGACTCCCACATGGCTGATCACAGTTTGAGTACTGGACCTAAGGGCTTGCTTTCTCACTTTCTGTCTGTCTCTCTCTGGTGAATGCACATGCCTTTATAACAATTAAAAATAATAATAATAAATAAAACTAAATCAATTTTTTTTTTTTAGAATTTTTACATAGGATGCATGTGCTTGCCAGAGACAGAGAGAAAGTGAGAAGTCAGCCTCCCAGGCGGGATGGGCACACTGCAATCCCTTCTTTTCCATTATCCTCCTGGGATTTTGGGCATACATGGGCAGGCACCCAGCATGACTTTCAAGCCACTGGGCCCAGGACTTAAACCGCATTCGATGATGTGGGAGTCCAGTGCTGTACCCATTATGCTACTAGCTGGCCCCAAATAGATAATTCTTTAAAAAAACAAACAAACAAAAAAACTAAGGGTTGTATATGGATTATGTTAATTCTTAAAAATTACCATAGGGCATGCTTTTTTTTCAATTTCTATTTTGTAATTTTTCTACAATGTACAAACATGATTTAATAACACAAAAATGTTAAGTTTTAGTAATAATTGGCAAGTCTTTTGTAGGACAGTTTCACATTGCCTCTATTGAGACTTTCACTGTCTCCATATGGACTGATTTCCTTACTGATCTCCATACTCCCAGTCTCATCACATAGTAAGAGTGCTTAACTTTGGGCCCCTGGATAGAATTCAGAAGATTCATAAAAAAGTCCAACTGAAACAAATTTTAAAATATTTTTATGTTCATGCTTATTTTGCAATTAGTTAGTAGACCTACCACTGTGTCTTTTCATGTAATGTGTTATTAATAGAGGAGATATATAACTATGCCATGAGTGTGTTTTTCTAATATTTTAATAAATAAATTCCAATATAATTGGCTTCCATTGTACTTTGTATTTTACTTTATGCATGTAAAATACAGACCTAAGAAAACATGCATAGGTTTCAGTAAGACTGCTAAAGGGTCCCAGATACAAAAGCTTATAATCCCTTTTACCCCATTAACTCTCTCTCTCTCTCTGAGTCACCTATTACCATTTACCCATTTCAATTCCCAACTAAAAAAAAAACAAAAAAAAAAACAAAAAAAAAACTCTGAATGGCTTTACCATGCTGGGAGAAAACATGTATGGCCCTCAATGATCTGGCCTTGCCTTCTTTATCAGTCTCATTCTTCCTTCTTATAGTTGCTCCAACAAAACAGAACTACTTGTAGTTTCATATTAAACCATGCTCTTTTTGCATTCTTGAATTTACTTTTCCATATATAAAGAATGGGCCTTCTTCTTTATATGCCTAACCAATTTATTCATACATGTTTCTTATGACTACATAAAAATACTCTCAGGGGCTGGCAGGTGGTGTGGTGGTTAGGGTGCTGGATTCTCGCATAGCTGATCATGGTTTGAGTCCCAGACCTGGCAGCTTACTTTCTCACTTTCCCTCTCTCTCTGATCAATCAATCAATCAATCAATCAGTAAATTTAAATACTTAATTTTTAAAAATTCTCATTATGAAACAAAGAAGAAAATATACAAGTCCACGGAGGGAACAAAAAAAAAACTCCTTTACACCTCTCCTCCTAATATGTTCTCTCCCCAAAGATAAACACTTTCAACAGTATGGTAAAAATCTTTCTGGTATCTTTGCTGTGCATTTATACACATGTGTGTGCACGTACACACACACACACACACACACACACACCGTCACTTTTGGGACTCTTGGCAAAAACAAAAACTAATGGGATTACTATAAATGGACCAGAATGAGACACCTCCTTTTCTTTTAATTTTGTTGTTATCATTATTATTATTTGCTATAGGGCACATGTGCTTGTTGTGGGGGAAGAGAAAGAGAAGGTTAGAAATCACTCTCTGGTGGTGGTGCGGGGATTGCCACACTGCGATCTCTTCTCTTCTCTCCTCTCAGGATTTTGGACGCACATGCACACGCACCCAGCACGATTCTTCCCTTTTAACAGCTGGAAAATATTCCACCGTATGGCTGGATTATACATTCATTTCATACTACTCTCTTAGGAATGCTCCTCAATAGATACCTGATGTTATCAATCTTTAAAAATTTTCCCAACATGATAAGAGAGAAAACGTCTTGTCACTATCTTTCCCAATTATACATGATGCTGAAAATATATGGATATATATACTGGAACTGGTATTTCTCCTTTTGTGGATTGCTTATTTCTGCCCCTCTCCAGTATTTCTAGTATGTTCGTTAATTCAACAAACATTTATAAAGTCCTAGTATGTATCTCCCCTTATGTTACATACCAAGAATACAATGGTAAGCAAAAATAAACATGGATCTTCCCCTCAAAGAGCTTACAGTCTAATAAGAGAGTTAGATTAAGTACACAAGTAATGTAAAGCTATGATAAATTCTACACCGGGGATTATATGGTATCTTGGAGTAATAGGAAAACTTTTAGAGAAGTCAGGAAAGGATTCTCTAATGAATATACAGGCACCAACAAAGAGAACAGAGGGACAGCGTATCCTAGGTAAGAAAGAAAAAAAGTCATCAAAATTCTGTGATAGACGTGTGTAAGGCTAGATGGGGCTCAGTTCACATTTTCCTTAAAGTAACTGAAAGAACTGGGGCCAGCAGGTGGTGTGGTGGTGAAGGCGCTGGACTCCCACATACCCACCCCCCGTCTTTCTCTCTTTCCCTGATGAGTGCATGTACCCTACAGCAAAATAAAAAACGAGTAATAAAGAATTAATTTTAGAAAAAGAGTAACTGACAGAACTGTTCAATCTCCTTTTCACACACACACACACGCACACACAGATTTACACATATATACAATTAAGAAACCTCTCCTATACTCTGGAACTATCATTTGCACATGTAAATATAAAAAGACACATGCAAAAATAATGAATAAAATTCTATGGCATTAATTCCTGTCTACCATGAATAATCTCCAAGACATTCAAAATTTGATTGGATGAAGAAAAGCAGAAAGTTTTATGTTCTGCGGACTTTGAGTCCTCGAGTGAGTTCTTCAGTGAGTGCACAGGCCCTACAGCAAAAAAAAAATAAAAAAAAAAAAAAAAAAAAAAACCTCTTAAAAAAAAGAATCCAAGAAAAATTTGGACCTTTGAAAGTTTTCTTAAAAATAACAGTTCTTTTCTTTCAGCACTTCACATGTGTGCAACTTCTGGCCTCCATGATTTTCTCATGAGAAATATACTGTCAAATTGTCCCTACTACTCACAGTGTTGTTTCTTTCTCATTGCTTTAAAGATTGTTTTTCTTCCTCTTTAATTTTCAGAATTTGCATATGACTTGTCTCAGTGCGGACTGCTTTGGATTTTCCTATTACGAGTTTGCTAAGCTTCTGGAAATCTGCAGGTTTATGCCTTTTGCTAAATTTGGAGAAGCTTGTACCCATATTTCTTTAAATATGTCGTGGCGTGGCCATCTCCCCGTAGCGTGATTTCTCACCTTCTGTCTCTCTGTTTCTCTCCATCTTTCTGGTGAGCACATGTGCCCTATAGCAAAAACCTCTCAAAAAAAAAAAAAAAAAAAAAAAAAAAAAAAAGAAAGGAAAAAGAGAAGAGAAAAGAGAAAAGTCAGGAAAACTTCCCACTCTCCATCTTTTGGGTCTTGAGATCCCTACCTATTCTATCTTCTTTTTTCCAAGTGGAATCTTGTGTTTTATGTACAATGTTCACGGTTTTTAGTTGTATTTAGAGGGAAGAACAAGCAAAGGCATATCTATTTTATCTTGCTGTACGTAGAATTCCTCTCTCTCTCATTTCTAATTGTCAAGAAATCACAACATTTATAACACTGACAATTTTAACCTTGAAAATTTTTAATTTGTCAAAATCTCACAAGCAAAATTATTATACTTGAGTATAAATCATGTAATTGGTCCAATCTCCTGACACCTTGCCAAATACTTTCCTCAATTTCGACATCTTAAAAGTCACGATTCCACAATTACATTATTTGTTAAAAAAAATTATGTATTTATTATAATTTTTAAAAAAACTCACTAGACAGACACACACACACACACACACACACACACAGAAAGAGAGACAGAGAATGTGAGAAAGAAGCCTCCTGGTCCAGGACTTGAATCGTGGTTGGATATGTGGGAGTCCAGCGCTTCAACCACCAGGCCACCTCTTGGCCCCTCCACAATTATAATTATGCCAATAACAAAGACCAACTTATTGCTCGTGAAAGGAGTTTATTATTGGACACCACAACTGTCATTTATTAAACTAAAATAATAGGGAGCAGCAGATGGCATAGTGGTTACATCTCTGGACTCCCACATGGCCGACTATAGTTTGAGTCCCAGACCCAGTGGCTCAAGCCAACTCATGCCGGGCACGTGTGCGTGCATGTCCAAGATCCTGGGAGGAAAATGGAGGAGAAGGGATTTGCAGCATGGCCATTTTCCGCTCCCCCAGGCATGATTTCTCACTTTTCTTCTCACTGTATCTCTCTCTCCAGTGAGCATGTGTGCCCTAAGGCAAAAACAAACAAACAACACAAACAAAACTGTAATAAAAAGGGGGGAAGTATTCAAATTATTTTCTTCTCTTCATAAAGGGAGAGCACTGACTCTAAATTTCTTTGATTATGCAGTAACTCCTGAAATATGTACATGTCTTTATTAAAATCATTTATATGCACCATTATCTTACTTTATTACTACAGCTTTAATTCCCAGAGGCAAACATCCTCCTCATTAATTAACAATTCTAAGATGCACCTTTCCTCTACATCTTATTGAAATCTTCTACAATCTAGATCTTAAAATAAATGATGTCTTACAATCAATACTGGCCTGGTGGCAGACATGACACTGTTGGCCTTATGGTCACATATAACACCAGTCACGGCTATTCATATTGTTTTCATATCAGTTGAGTTATGTGCATTACTGAAACCACATAGTAACCAGCAGAGCTGAAATATATTTTAAATGTCTTTCTGGATGTTTCTGGATGCTGTCTGAAAACTTTTTGTTGATACTTTGAGATTTCTAATCAAAATATATGGTCTACTTTACAGAAACAAAGTACCATTTTTGACAATAAATATTCAAATAAAACTTAAATTCATGGATTTGCCAACTTTCTTGTGGCTCAAATAAGCATTCACTGATGTAAATATAATGACTACTTCAGTCTCTGCTTCTCTCATTCAGGTATGTTTGCCCTAAAACCAAAGGAAAAGATAGAAGATTTTTACTGGTTGTCGTAAAATAATCCAGGGTAAGCAAAAGCTTATATATTTCTGGCTAAAAATTATATTATGAACAATAAAAGCTAATTCAGCTAACATTTTACTGAATATAAATATGTGCCACATATTGTGCCAAGTGTCTTATACCCACTATCTTAATCTTCATGATAAGCATATAAATTAGAAACAAATATTAATATTTCTGTATTATAGATGAGGAAACACAGGCTCAGATAAGCTAGTGATTTGTCCAAAATCACCAGCAATTACTTGACAGAATAAAGATTTAAACAGAGTTGTCTGATTCCTGAGCATGGGCTCCTACACATTGCACTATAATGTCTCTAGTGGAGGTGGCAGTGAAATTTATTATTGGTATTATTTTTTAATTTTTGCAATAGGGCACATGCGCTTGTAGGGAGCGCCAAAGGGTGGGGCGGGAGGGAGTGAGAAATCACCCTCTCAGGGGGACAGCCATGCAGCAATTCCTTCTCCTACATTCTCCTCTCAGGATTTTGGTCATGCGCACACACATGCCCAGCCTATTTTTCAAGCTGCCAGGTCCAGGACTCAAACCACGCATTCAGTCATGTGGCATCCAGGCACACTAACTGCCACACCACCTGGCTGGTCCCCAAATTTATTATCTTTTTTAATTTGGCAAGAATTTCTTAAATTCTTGAAATTTCTATTTTCAAAGCACCAAAACTAGCAGTATTATTGAATGTAAAGGCCATACATGAAGCAATATGCCTAGTTTGTTTAAAGGCTAAGCAAGGGACAGTATGGCTACAAGAAGGAGCCTGTTAAAGAGTGAGGAAGGGAGTCAGGGAGTCAGAAAATCAGAGAAGTGACAATGAACCAAACTATAGCCTTGTCAGCCACCAGAACTCTGGCTTCTCCCTTGAAAGCAATATAAATCCATTGCAAGGCTTTGAAAATACGTGATGGTATCTGACTTGAAATATTTTAAGAGGATCATTCTGGCTGCTATGAAAAACACAGATGGGGGCAAGATGATAGTTATGTTTAGAAGGAGGCATCTGCATTAATTCCAGGGAAAAACAGCAGTGCCCAGGATCAGGGAGAAATAAGAAGTGATGAAAAACTTAGATATTGGTCATATTTGAAGGTTGAGCCAAGAGAAATCTTGAGATTTCTGTTGGATGTTTATAGAATAAAAGGTTTTAATGAAGGAGGAAAACTGAACCATAAATAAACCATAAACCACAAATAATTTAAAGTTATCATATCCTTAAATAGCAGATTCTTTAATGATCAAATGACAAAGCTAATGAAATTTTTCCATGTTGTAAATAAGATCATGAAAATGTCACTGAACCTAATATCATAAGCATTTTACAATGAGATATAAAATCTTCAATAGCAGTGTTTTAATTTCTCTAAACAAGAAGAAAAATGTAGTAGGCATACCAACCAATTAATCAACACTATATTCTATGAAAACATGTAATGCTAGTCTAATACAGGGTTAATTTTCCTCTCACATGAGTGATCTTCAGAATAGAATAAGTGGAGAAATATGTGATATTTTAGCTTAAGGGAACTAGATCCCATAGGGCCAACTGTGTGGTTCAAATCCAACTCCAGTGTCTTGGAAAACATTCTGAGTTATATATGTGTGCACCCCAAATCCTAAGAGGATGGAGAAATGAAAGAGAAAGTTGTGGAAGCAGGTAAGTGGTGTGTGGTCAGAGGGCACTGGACTCACAGATGGCTAACAGCAGTTCAAGTCCCAGACCTGGTGGCCTGCTTTCTCATTTTCCTTCTCTCTCTTGTCAAATTAAAAATAATAATAAATAAAATAATTCTTTAAAAAAGGAGAAAACTGTGGAATGAACATGCCCCATGGCAAGGGGAGTGCTCTATTGCTCTCCCTCTGTGGCAAAAGCATATGCCTTCTGGCAAAAGAAGGGAGGGGGTAGGGAGAGAGAGAGAGAGAGAGAGAGAGAGAGCGAGCAAGCAAGCAAATTGAATAAAATATTAAAATGGATACTTACTGGATATTGGAGGAAGTAGTGTGGTAGAGCAGTTATTGACATTGGAATATGATATTAAATTTAAATTATAAAACAAAATTGAATTTAAAAAGTAAATTTTAAAAGAATAAATAAAATTAAACACTGAACCTAATGATATTGTCAAGTTGGTGGCATTACCGCACAGAAAATAATTTCAAGTAAATTCAACACATAGTAATCTGATGGAATATTCCAAGTGGGATATCCTTAGGACCAAAAGAAATGCAAAAGCAAAATAAAATAAAACCTCCCAAAGAAAAACTTCAAAGTAATTTCAATAAAGATATTGCTATTATTTTTGGTGGTATTATACTCAGCCTAATGTATATGTACTGTATGTATTATTTTAATCCTACAGTTGATGATAATAAAATGAAGGAGAGAAGAGGCAGTGATACAAGATAGAACCTTGGTGCTGATTTTGAACTTGAACAATGACCAGCTAGTATCAGTGAGCACGCAGTATTCACTGCAAGGAACTGGGCTCTCCAGAGGAAGAGATACTCCAGACCTACAGAGGGAAATGTAATGGGATGAGTCTGGAACATCTAATAAAACCAGTGAGTAGGAAGCTTTTAAAGATCACTTTATTTGGTAATTTCCCAAGGACTTAGTACCCAACTTGAAGAGACTCTCAATGACCAAATATGGAAGAAACTGTTAACAAGAATAATAATTAAATAATGATTATAATTTATTGTGAAATAAATCAAGTATGTTCAAATATGTAAGTTCCTGGGACCAGCAATTAGCGTAATGGCTATGTCGCTGGACTCCCATGTAGTCAACTGTGGTTTGAGTCCTGGACCCAGTGGCCTAAAATCACGTTGGGTGCGTGTGTGCGTGCCCAAGATCCCGAGAGGAGAATGGAGGAGAAGGGATTGCGGCGTGGCCATCCCCCTGGGAGGTGATTTCTCGCTTTCTCTCTCTCTGTCTCTGTCTTTCTGGCGAGTGCATGTGCCCTATAGCAAAAACCTCTCCAAAGAAAGAAAAAAAAAAGTGAAAGTTCCTTATGTTACTTAATCACACACACACAAAAATCAAACAAACATGTAAAAACAAAACAAAACAAAACAAAAAAACCCAATATGGGCACAGCCACGATGATATAGACACTAGGGTCTCATTGTGGTGCTGGGACCAATGTGGCTGAGACCAGGGATTATATCCAAGGTCATTCAGGTGCATGTGATCCTGGCTGGAAGGCTAGGAAGAATCATGCCATGGAGAGATCCTATGGGATTGCCTCTTTCTCTTTCTCTCTCATGAAAGAGGTGAACAACAACAACAATTATTCTCTGCTGGAAGTAGTTAGTGTGTCAACTCATTGTTTTTAAAAAATGATATATAAAAAGAAGGAATAAAAAAATATATCCTGCTTTCCCTATAAAAATTATATTGGTAGTCACCAAATAGGAGATATAAGAAAGTTTCTTTCCAAAAAAATATTCTAGGGACCAGCAGATGGTGTAGTGGTTATGTTGTTCACTGGACTATCACATGGTCAATCACAGTTCAAGTCCCAGACCTAGTGGCTTAAAAATCACACCAGGTGAGTGTGCCTGAATGCCTAAGATCCTAGGAGAATGGAGAAGGGACTGCAGTGTGGCCATTCATCCAGGGGGTAATTTCTCATTTTCTCTGTTTCTGTCTCTCTCTCCAGTAAGCACATGTGCCCTAAGGCAAAAACCTTAAAAAAAAAAAAAAAATTCTAGCTAGGGGTCAGTAGGGGGTATGTCGGTTAAAGTTGAATTCCCATATGGCCAAATGCGGTTGAGCCCCAGATCCGGTGACCAGAAAATCATGCCAGACACACTTGTGTGCATGCCCAAAATCCCAAAAGGAAAATGGAGTAGAAGGAACTGTGGTGCGGCCATGCCCTTGGGGAGTGCTTTCTAACTTTTTCTTTCTCTCTCTTTCTGGTGAGAGCACACACCCTACTGCAAAAATAAAAATTAAAAAAAAAGGTTTTTTAACTAATAATGAAAAAGAATGACAAAATGAAAATGCTAGCAGTGTATAGCTCCTATATTTTCATTTAATTACTTTTTCAGTCAGAACACATGGTATTCAAAGCTTAGCTCATAATTCAAATTCATAATTGAGTTAACAGTTATAGAAGTATTACTAACTGATAGCTATAGATTGGATTGATAAGCTAAACAGTACATACATAGTTTCTCAGACTCTATAATCATTTGTCTTTTTTAGTTAAGTCCAAAGTCATGCTACAGTTAAGTTAATCAATTGTACTTCTGACCCGGAGTCAATGACATTAACACTGTAATCCTTGAAGAAGAATATATTGGGTTATCGGGAAAGTCATGACGTATTTTAGCACAGAAAAACATAGAAAAATATGTCATGACTTTTCCAATGACTTAATACCTTGATGTGACACTGAGAATATTTTTTTTTCTGAGAGGTTTTTGCTATAGGGCATGTGCGCTCGCCAGACAGAGACAAACAGAGAGATAGAAAGTGAGAAATCACCCCCCCGGGGGATGGCCACACCGCAATCCCTTCTCCTCCATTCTCCTCTCGGGATCTTGGGCACGCACGCACACGCGACCGGCATAAGTTTAAGCCACTGGGTCCGGGACGTGAACCGCGTTCGACTACGTGGGAGTCCAGCGACATAGTCATTACGCTAACTGCTGGTCCCAACACTGAGAATTTTTTAAAAAATTATTTTATTTACTTAATTTTGTTATTATTTTTTTCATTTTGGCCTGAGAGACAGAATGACAGAGAAAGGGAAAGTGAGAAAGCAAATCACCAGGTCCAGAACTTGAACCACTCTCCAGCACCCCAACCACCACACCACTGCCGGTCCTGACAATGAGAATTTTATACTATCTACATTAGTTGGCAAGACTGCCACAACAAAATACCACAGACTGCATGGCTTCAACAATAAAAATGTGTTTCCTCATAGTTCTGAGGCCTAGAAGTCCAAGATCAGGCTGCTAGTAGGCGTGGTTTCTTCAGACCTCACCTGGTAAATGAGTCCTTTCTCACTGTTTCCGCATATGGTCTCTTACCTATGTACACAAAGGACCTTGCTGTCTCTTTTTGCATCCAAATATCCTGGTGCTATAAGGACACCAGTCAGACTGGCTTATGAACCTCTGTAATGGCCTCATTTAAACTTAATCTCCTTAAACACCAAATCTCCAAATATAGTCATATTCTGAGGTACTGGAGGTTCACATATAAAATTTCAGTGACACTACTCACCACCTAACACTGCCAGTTCAGCACATCAAACGAAAAGAATGATGTTAATGCATACATTTTAATATATGACCTGATAAGAGTAGGTGCTTAAGTATTTATTAACTGTATGGTTTTCAAAACAAGTCAAAAGTAATAATCAATATCACCGAGAATGAAAAACCCAAGTCATTAAGTACTTGTTATCAATGCATGTGCTGAATATAACATCAGACTCCCTAAATTCGCTTCATCCCTCTGTTCTCCATTCTACTTTGGAAAAGGGACACTTTTTAAAAAAAATAATTATTCAATATTACTTACTTATTCATTTCTTTTGATTTGACCAGAGAAACAGAGTGAGAGAGAGAGAGGGAAAGTGAGAAAGCAAGCTGCCAGGTCTGGAACTCGAACCATAGTCGGTCATGTGGATGTCCAGCACTTTAATCACCATGCCATTTGCTAGCCCAAAAAGGGTATCATCAAACAATCTTTACTTTTTTTTTTTTTTTTGGAGAGGTTTTTGCTATAGGGCGCGTGCGCTCGCCAGACAGATAGAGAGAGACAGAGAGACAGAAAGCAAGAAATCGCCCCCCGGGGGGATGGCCATGCCGCAATCCCTTCTCCTCCATTCTCCTCTCGGGATCTTGGGCATGCACGCACACGTGCCTGGCGTGAGTTTTAAGCCATCGGGTCTGGGACACGAACCGCAGTCGACTACGTGGGAGTCCAGCGACATAGCCATTACGCTAACTGCTGGTCCCAACAATCTTTATTTTTAGTTACCCCAAGATTTCTACCTTTCATTCAGGATAGTCAGGAGTTGAGGATAATTATTCTGATAAAAAGGCAAAATCATTAATCCAGAATATGAAGAGCCATCATTATGGTTCTTACAAAAAGAAGGCTGTAAACAAATGACATGTCAGAGATGATAATGAAATCAGCCAGGTATATCAGAAAGGTTTCCTGGAGGAAGTGAACCTTTACACAAACTGCATCTTGAGAATTAGTTGAACCTGGTCAAGTAATGCAAGCAGGCAAATGAATCACAACGAGGAAAGACACAGTGATATAAACCAGCAGGGAATGTTGGGGAACTAACAGTCCAGTAATGACAGAGTTAAAACACGTGAAGTGAATGCTGTATGAGAAATAAGAGTTAGGAAGAAGTTGGGAACCAGCAGTTAGCGTAATAGCTATGTCGCTGGACTCCCACGTAGTCGACCGTGGTTCGCATCCCAGATCCGGTGGCTTAAAACTCACACCGGGCGCATGTGCGTGCGTGCCCAAGATCCCAAGAGGAGAATGGAGGAGAAGGGATTGCAGCGTGACCATCCCCTCTGGGGGGTGATTTCTCGCTTTCTGTCTCTATGTCTCTCTCTGTCTGTCTGGCGAGCGCACGCGCCCTATAGCGAAAACCTCTTCAAAAAAATAAAAAAAATTAAAAAAAAAAAGAGTTAGGAAGAAGCTGGATTATTTCTGTTGTATAATGCAGAATATTACATGATAGAGGCTAAGCAGTTTGACCAACCTAGTGAATGGAAGACCCAGAAATTACAACAAATTTAACTCCAAAACACTTCACTTAGCAGAATGACTAAATGCCCCAGTTTTCCTGGATAACCTCTTATTTACAACTATTGCTTCTGCTTCATTATAAATAAGTATGGCTTTCTTTTACCCTTATAAAATGCTCAGATCTGGGAAATATCTTCACTCTGCCTCTTGAAGCCACTATGCTATATTTTTCTACACCCAAGACAATTAAGAGTTTCATTAACTTCCCTCACTTATAAGTAAAATTAATTGCTTAAAGAGATTGTGCTGACAAAATTAAGTATTTAGAAGGGTTTGAGTTAAATTGTCCTTTATGAAAACACTGTCATTTCTTTTTTTTCTTTTTAAGACAGGGTTCCATTATTCTCCTGCCTCAGTCTTCCTAGTAACTAGGACTACAGAGGACCACCACCATGCCCAGCTTTCAGGGTGGGCCAGGAATCAAAACCAAGCATGTGTCCTCAGACGGCCAAGCAGCAGCAACTACCCATTAATGCTACCAAGCTGAGACACTGTCATTACTTAAAAAAAGAATTTCAGATAGCAGCAAGAACAACAAAGAAAACTCATCATTTTTCTAATTTTAATTTTGTTCAAAGAAGCTATGAGCTTTAGTTATACCTCTGCCTTAAATTCAAAGTGTCCATAGACTGGTAAGACTTTCATCAACCTTGACCAAAACTGTGTTTGCACAAGTCCTGTGAAGCATATGGTTCATAGCCTGCCCTCCAAAACATGAAAGTTACAGTTACTCACTGACATACTGCAACAAACTACTTACTTTTCTTATTTAGTTACTGGCATGTAAAAAGCTGAATATGCCAAGTATTTCCTTTTCCCAGCTGGGGCAATTATTGATATTAATAAAAAGGTTAAAGGCCAAAGAGTGGAAGAAAATCTGACACTGAGAGACTCAATATTTGTATTCTCAAAAACCAATTATTTATTCTGGGACCAGCAGTTGGCGTAATGGCTATGTTGCTGGACTCCCATGTAGTTGACCGTGGTTCGAGTCCCAGACCTGGTAGCTTAAACTCATGCCTGGCGCGTGTGCATGTGTGCTCACGATCCTGAGAAGAGAATGGAGGAGAAGGGATTGTGGTGTGGCCATCCCAACTGGGGGATGATTATCGCTTTCTGTCTCTCTCTGTCTTTTTGGCGAGCGCATGAGCCCTTATCACAAAAACCTGCCCCCCCCCACAAAAAAAACACACTTATTCTCTTTCCTAAGAAGAACAATTTTTCATGAATTAAGGTAACATAAGGATTCACTCATTTACTTTTAGTAATAATTTCTATAAAATCTTAGATATCTAAAATAGTATTAGATAAAACTAAAATACTGGCTTACTCTGCAATATCAAGATATCCACAGGAAGCAGCTGCATGTAGTGGTATCCAGCCTTCATTATCAGGTTGATTAATATTTGCTCCATTTTCTACTAGAAACTTCACCATATCAACATTGTCATCAATGCAAGCCTAAAAACAAAATAGAAAGCATGATTGGAAAAAATTTGAATCAACGGTCCAAGTAATACCAACAGAATAAAATTCCTACTTTGGAGTTTTTATAATACAAGAGTTCTCTGTAAATTAACCTGTTTCTAGGATGTCTGTATTGCCATTGAATGTGCTAATGATACTAAATTGTAAGATTTCTTCCTTAAAGGCACATAGAATTGTACTGCATGTGACTAGACTCTTTCTGGCAACCCAGTTAAGAATATGAGTACATATTAAAATAAAAACAATCAAAACATTATAATTAAGTACTGATAACATCTTTTAGAGCCAAAATGTGATCTGTTGCAGGAAAAGGGGTAGTGCAAAATCATTTCAAGGAGTTGACAAGGTCAAAACTATTTTCAAAATAATACTAAGATGCAGGAACCAGCAGTTAGCGTAATGGCTATGTCGCTGGACTCCCACATGGTTGACCGCGGTTCGTGTCCCAGACCCGGTGGCTTAAAACTCACACCGGGCGCATGTGCGTGCATGCCCAAGATCCCAAGAGGAGAATGGAGGAGAAGGGATTGTGGCGTGACCATCCCCCCTAGGGGGTGATTTCTTGCTCTGTCTCTATGTCTCTCTCTGACTGGCAAGCGCACGCGCCCTATAGCGAAAATCTCTCTCTCAAAAAAAAAAAAAAAAAAAAAAAAATACTAAGATGCTATCTTCCTCTTTTCCTTGGTTGACATGTGCACTGAAGGATGTAAAAGTACTAGTGGTGAAGCTGCATGTGATATATACATATCCATGAACACAAGCCTGACTTCAGGCATAAACCTCAGGGAGTAGAATGAACATACTATAAAGTAGCACTTAGTTGGGGCTATATAGCTTACTACAGTCATCAAATAGGTATTTTTAAATGCATTTTTTTTTTATTTCAAGAAAGTTTCCTGTTTTTTTTTTGAAACATTTTAAAAATTAATTTATATTCATTCCCTAATCATCACCACAGCATACAAAATGTGATTTCCCATCCAGAATAGAAGCTGCATGTGTATTAGCATAAATTAAGGCACTAGCCAAAAAAAAATCTCTATTAACAGTCACTGTAATGACCATTACGTGTTCAAAGTTTTTTTTAAAAGCTATTTTTACTTATAAATGTCCTTGACAAAGTAGCAAGTTATAAATTTTGTTAAATTGACCCTTGTCTACAGTATTTAATATTTGGTGAAACATAATGCAAGGTATGAATTAAAGTATTTCTTCCAAGTATGATGGTTGTCTTGAGGAAAAGCACTTGTGTGATTGAACTATAAGTTGAGTTTGCCACTTTTTTCCATTGAATATTTATTTAAACTGCAAACTATATTTAGTCTAACTTTGATTTTAAGCAGATATTTTCTTTTTTTTAAGAATTATTTTATTGGGACCAGCAGTTAGTGTAATGGATATGTCGCTGGACTCCCACATCGTCGAGCGCGGTTCGAGTCCCGGACCCGGCGGCTTAAACTCACGCTGGGCACATGTGTGTGCGTGCCCAAGATCCCGAGAGGAGAATGGAGGAGAAGGGATTGTGGTGTGGCCATCCCCCCTGGGGGGTGATTTCTCGCTTTGTGTCTCTGTGTCTCTCTCTGTCTGGCGAATGCATGCGCCCTATAGCAAAAAAAAAATCTCTCCCAAGAATTATTTTATTGAACTTCATTTATTTATGTATTTATTTATTTTAATTTGACCAGAGAGGGAAAGATAGAGAGAGAGAGAGAAAGTCAGAAAGTAAGCCGCCAGGTCCCAGACTTGAACATAGGTCGACCATGTGGGAGTCCAGCACCCTTAACCACCACGCCACCTGCCAGCCCTGCAGATATTTTCTTAAAATAGCTATCAATATATCTTTTACCAATGGCAAATTCAATCTTTTAGAGAAATGAAGTGGTTGTTTTCATTTTAAAATGCTATTTGTGTAACATGGATAAGCTCTTATTTTTTTAAAAATAAATATTTTGATTCCTCAGCTTTGATCTCTAATACTGTAAATATTCATACAACCTACAGAAACAAAAGTTCATTGGGATCTTTAATAATGCTTAAGAGCATATACAAAGTCTTGAGATAAATTTTTTTTTTTTTTATTTTTGGAGAGGTTTTTGCTATAGGGCGTGTGTGCTCGCCAGACAGACAGAGAAACAGAAAGTGAGAAATCACCTCTCAGGGGGATGGCCACGCCACAATCCCTTCTCCATTTTCCTCCATTCTCCTCTTGGGATCTTGGGCACGCACGCACACACACCTGGCGTGAGTTTTAAGCCACCGGGTCCGGGACGCGAACCGCGGTCGACTACATGGGAGTCCAGCGACATAGCCATTACGCTAACTCTTGGCCCCCAGAGATGAAAAGTTTTGAGAACATTGGGGCCAGCAGGTGACGTGGTCGTTAAGGCATTGGATACTCCCACATGGCCGGCCGCGGTTTGAGTCCCAGACCTGCTGGCTTGCCTTCTTATTTTCCTTCTCTCTCTGTATCTGTCTTTCTCTGGTCAAATTTAAATAAATGTATGAATAAATAAAATTAAATAAATAATGTTTTGAGAGCCACAGTCTTACAGTAAATAAGAAGAGAAACTTTCATCAACACTTGCTTTATGCCAGCTAGGATAGGATAGATATGCACTGTTTTATTCACTTACATGTATATCATCCTCCCAAAAACTCTCCGTAAGATACTCACTGTTCTCCACAGTTGTTCCTAAGACCACAGTGCTCCTTATAACTACAGAGGGCACCTTTCTATCCTTCACCATGCACCTCAGAGCCTTTATTCTTTTTTTTTTTTTTTTTTTTTTTTTTCTTTTTTTGAGAGGTTTTTGCTATAGGGCGCGTGCGCTCGCCAGACAGACAGAGAGAGACAGAGAGATAGAAAGCAGGAAATCACCCCCCAATGGCCACGCCGCAATCCCTTCTCCTCCATTCTCCTCTCGGGATCTTGGGCACGCACGCACACGCGCCCGGCGTGAGTTTAAGCCGCCGGGTCCAGGACTCGAACCGCGGTTACGTGGGAGTCCAGTGACATAGCCATTACGCTAACTGCTGGTCCCAGCCTTTATTCTTGATACGGTCACTGTCAAATGCTCTGTCTCTCGATTTAAGCATGCTGACTCCTTTTCATCATGTGAGTCTCAATGAGAATGTTTTTTCAGAAAGGCTCTTCTAGATATTTACTCTATCACATTATCAATGATACCTAAATCCACAATTATTGTATTTATTTTAATTTCCTACCTTTGCTAGAATGTAAGTTCCACAGTCTGTATTGTTCATCATAAAAGATATAAAACCTACAACAGGTCCTGGCGTACAGAAAGTCACACATAAAAATGTATTTTTCTATGTACTTCTGACTCGTCTCCTTTATGTTTACTCTTTATCCAGTCAGCCTGACTTCCTCATTGTTCTCTAACTATGTATCATGCTTTTTAACTTTGATGCCTTTACTCATTTTCACTCAAGAAATGTCTGCTCCACAAGACAAAGCATACACAAGTTCTTCCGATCCTTTAAGGCTTAGCACAAACGTCATCTTGTCCAAGAAGCTGTCTAGCAAGCTCTAAGTAAGCTCTCCAACACCAATGTTTCAACCTCTCATGACAGCCAATATTGTCCTCTTACGGCTACTGATATACAAACTTATATATTATACTTATTTATATATAAAATTTTAACTTTATTAATAATTTCTCAACAAAGAATGATTTAATTAAAAAAGACAAACTACACTTGTATGTGGTTAAGAAAATAGAAATACTTCATATATGTCCTATAAGATGATATTCATAGACATACTCTATCTGAATTAGTTTTCTGGAACTAGCACTATTTATGATCATTATAATACAGTCCCTGTAGAGATGTAATCTCCATGTATTAGGTGGTCCACTGCCTAAGACTGTGAAGTCTGTGCCATGCAGAAAGGTATTTGACTGGGGCATGAGGGGAGGGAGGAGGCGGTTGGGAGATGGGATTCAATCCACTCAAAGTGAACAGGGTTTTGTCCCTCTTGATTCATAGGGAGTTACTATTTGCTCAGAGGAGCCAGTGAATTTCCTCTAATTTGGGTAAAATGGGCTAAATAAACTAGTTAGTTCCTGTTTCTTATTTATAATAAGCAAATAAGTGATATACAACTACTATCCTCTGCAGTCTTTAAAAAAGTGGTTCTAATACAACTGGTTAGCAGACATACTATTTTATACTCTCCTTTGGTTTACTGCCAAGATATATATGATGGAAAATTAACACGCTACCCCTTTAAATGCATAAAATAGTTGTTTATTAAGAACCTGGAAAAGCACTGTAAGAAGCTACTCAAAGTACCAAAGATGTATGTGTCATTTAAGAAAGCAGTTCTAATACATTTTGCTACACACAGAGCATTCCTTCCATCTATCCATCCCCTTTAACAACAAGCCGGTACTTAAACAGCAAAGTAAATCCTTGCTTGCTTATATTCAGGAAAAGAAACTACTTTTTGGCAATGAAAATTCTTTAATAAATAGGATAGTAAAGGCAAAAAAAAAAGCATAACTAATAGAGAAAACACAAAAGAGCTTAAGTGTCATTCGAACCTAAGAAAGAGCAGTTTAGGGCTGGCTGTTCAGCTATAACAAATCAGCACTACATACGAGCAATGCATAAACGAGATCTACCAAAATCCCCATTGTGCAAGTGTCTTTGCTTAAAAGTTACCTTTTCAGTAAGGTTTTTCCAAGCCACCACATTAAAATTATAGACCCCTACCCCACTATTCTATACTCTTGAGTTTCTGCTTTCTTTTCCTGCATATAAATAGATACCACCAATATATTTTGCTTAATTGTTTAACTACTTGTTTATCTCATCCCCAGCATGAGGGTTTGATGAGCACAGGAATTTTGCTGTATCCCCAGAACGACAATAGTTTTTACGACACGTAAAAGTGCTCAAAAAACAAATGAATCAATGCAGGACAAATTTAATATTAAAAAAAAAAGATTAAGCAGCCTGAATAAGTCACACAGGCAGGAAATGACAAGAACTGAGGTTCTAACACAGATGTCTCACATTGAAGTTTTCCACACTTAACAAACCACTTTGCACAGATATTCCTAGTTCATCAATATATTTCTCATTCATATGTAGTCTCTGCAATGAGATATCACACATTATGGGCAACTAATAAGTATTTTTTGTGTAAGTAAAACCAATTTTCCTTTACCACAGAAGCAAAATCAATCATTTTAGTAGTGTCTCCCCAAGGAAGAAAATGACAAAGTTTAGGTCAAGAAAACCACTATATACCTAAAGTAGAAAAGCACTGAGAGGAAATCATAGCTTTTGGCTCTAGGCTCTTGTTCTGGCTCTGCAACAAATTTTGTGACTGTAAATAAATAATTCAATCTTTTTGGAATTTGGTTTTATCTTTCGAGTAGAGTGAAAAAGCTGGGACGTTTTATATTCCAAAATTCCCTATTCTGTTTACAATTCTATACATCCATGATTCTTCGCTCTGGAAAAAAAATGCAAGCAGCCTGATGACTGAGCTACTAAAGTTCTCAGAACATACCTTACACATAGGAGATGACAAATCAAAATATAAGAAATATTCATATGGACCTTAAACATATACTGCCTAAGAAAAGAACTTTGAGTTTTTCATAAGTGGTTAACATTAAGAATGGGTAGTAGGGAACCAGCAGTTAGCGTAATGGCTGTGTCGCTGGACTCCCACGTAGTCGACCGCGGTTCGCGTCCTGGACCCGGTGGCTTAAAACTCACGCCAGGCGCGTGTGCGTGCGTGCCCAAGATCCCGAGAGGAGAATGGAGGAGAAGGGATTGCGGCGTGACCATCCCCCCTGGGGGGTGATTTCTCGCTTTCTGTCTCTATGTCTCTCTCTGTCTGTCTGGCGAGCGCACGCGCCCTTTAGCGAAAAACCTCTCCAAAAAAAAAAAAAAAAAAAAAAAAAAAAGAATGGGTAGTAGAGATAGGAGAGCCATAGCTATCTAATAACAGAGAAAAAAACATTACAATTCTATTGTATTAGAAACTTGTTTATAAAATGCAAGTCAGCAGATGGCATAGTGGTTACATTGCTGGACTTCCACACGGCTTGATTCTTGAACCTGGTGGCTTTAAAATCACATTGGGCGTGTGCGCGTACACATGCACCAGATCCCAGGAAGAGAATAGAGAAGGGACTGTGGTGTCGCCATCCCCCCGGGGGGTGATTTCTCACTTTCCCTCTCACTGTGTCTGTCTCTCTCTGTAGTGAGTGTGCGCACCTGAAGGCAAAAACCTATTTTTAAAAAATCATTTGAGATAAGATGAACTAATAATTCAGTGACTTGAAATAACACTAGACCTATTTCTAAGTGTAATAATTGATTTTGCTTGAGAAAAGATATTTACTCTTCTTTTCTCCAAACTCTTAATTCCCATCAACTCTAAAACAGTATTCTAATTTTTAAAATTTTGCTAGAGAGCATATTCACTCACTGAAGGGAGGAGGGAAGGAGGGGTAAAGAGTGAGGGAAAAGGAAAGTGAGAAAGCACTCCCCATGAGGGATGATCACACTGCAATTCCTCCCTCTCCATTTCTTCTTTCAGGCTTTTGGTCATGCACGTGAACACACCCAATGTGCTTTTCAAGCTTCTGGGTTTAGGACTCAACTGCAAAGTTGGCCATGTGAGATTCCACTGCCTTAACCAGTATCCGACCAGCTGGCTCTAGTATCTTAATTTTAATCTCTAATATAATAATATAAATCTAAACTCAATAAATGCACATAATATAAATACGTTACTGTTTTCTTTAAAAAAATAATAACACCAGGCCAGCAGGTAATGGTGAAAGCACTGGACTCCCACACAGCCGACCATGGTTCAAGTCCCAGATCTGGCAGCTTCTCACTTTCTTCCTCCCCGCCCCCCCATCTTTCCCTCTCTCCCTCTCTCTGTCCCTCTCTGGTCAGATTTAAATAAATAAATGAAATGATTTAAAAATAATAATAAAATAAATAATTCTTAGAAAAAAATAACATCAAGCAAACAGGAAACGATTTCTTCTTTATCCAAAAAGATAAAGAGGCATATAAGGGAGCTTGTGGAGGGCTGGAAATATTCCCTTTTTTTGGGGGGTGATTTTTACATAGTCACATACATATGTAAAAACTCATTAAAAGTTATGTAAAGTATACTTTAGTTTAAAAAAATTTAAGAAGAGGGGCTGGCAAGTAGCATAGTGGTTAAGGGCACTGGACTCCCACATGACCAACTGTGTTTCATGTCCCGGACATGGTGGCTTGCTTTCTCACTTTTCATCTCTTTCTCTCACTCTGTCCCTCTCTAGCAAATTTAAATAAATACATTAAAAAATTTTTTAAGAAGAAAATAAATATCTAACAGAATACCATTTATTTGAAAGGCTTCAATTTATCACTTCCAGTATAAGATACTTCACTTTTCCTCTAAATTATACTGCACATGCTAAAATATGTATTCTTTTTACTTCTATCCCCTGCCTCCTAGAGCGCCTTTTAACTGATAACCTTTAAATAATACTCTGAAAACTCCTCCTCTCCCAAGAATTCTTGCATTTTTTATTTTTGGCCAGAGGGTGCATGCGCTTATCAGAGAGAGACAGAGAGAGAGAAAGTAAGAGATTACTCCCCGGGGTGATGGCCATACCTCAATCCCCTTTCCTCCATTCTCATCTTGAGATTTTGGGCATGCATGTACACACACCAGGCATGATTTTTAAGCCACAGGGTTTGGGACTCGAACCTCGGGCAGCAATGTGAGAGTCCAGTGCCTTAACCACCACACCACCTGCTGACCCCAAATATTCTTTAATCAAGCTAAACGCCCCTAACTCCTTTAGCTATTCCTCATACTGTATAAACTGAAAGGCACATATGCAAAGGCCTTAGAAATACAGAGAAGGAAAAATATAGGCAGAAAGTAAAAAATAATGATCATTTATACAAAGATAAGGATAGCAGCGGATAGAAATTACTAAAATGTTGAGGACATTGATCTTTTTGTGACCAGCAAAAGATAAACATGTCCTCATGAAGATAAACACTACAGATTAGAGGAGCAGGTTAGGAAAAGATGATGGTTTTAACTTTGGACATGCTGAATTTGTAGGTTTCTCTAGATACACCTAACCATACAGATGCGAAACTATGAAAATAAATGTGGGATAAAATTTTCAACTTGGGAATTACCTGCATTAAGGTAATAATTCAAACAATGGGATTTGAAAGCACTGAGGAAGAGAATGTAGAGAAGTGATTATAAAAACAGCAAGGGTTAAAATAAAATTATTGGTCAGTGTATTCTGCTTGGAAAACAAAGACATTCAAGGTATCATACTCAGTAAAACCTAGAAATAGAAAGTTCAAAACATATACCATCTAGTACAGAAGATAAATATATCAACATACGGTTATATAAAAAGTATATGAGTATAGTTATCAAGTGAGTAAGTACAATCATAGAGATGTGTGGTGGTTATCACGGAAGCTCAAAAAGAAAGGAAGAATGGTGATTGGGAATACTTTCTGGTGAAGTGCCTACACTTGAGTTGAACATTTGTTATTATTATAAAACAAATGAAAAACTGTTCTTGGTTTATACATATGTAAAGCTGAATATGGTGAGAATAAAGTCAAGCAGGATCCAGAGTAATTATCACCACCTTATGTGTAATTCTTTGAAACTGGGGAAAAAAAAAAAAAAAGATTTCAGGACTAATTGCTAATTTTTTTTTTTTTTTTTTTTTTTTTTTTTTTTTTTTTTTTTAAGAAAGATATATTTGCTATAGGGCGCACACCCTTGCCAGAGAGACAGAAAGTGAGAAATCATTCTTCGGGGGGATGGCCATGCCACAATCCCTTCTCCTCTTGTCTTCTCTCAGGATTTTGGGCACACATGCACATGCACCTCTTGCGAGTTTCAAGCCACCGGGTCCAGGACTCAAACTGCAGTCGACTACATGGGAGTCCAGCGACATATCCATTATGCCATTTGCTGGTCCCCTAATGGTTAATTTTTAATGTGTCTCCAATTGTGACTACCCTGACTCTTTGAAAAAGTTAACATATAGGAATAGTTACTGCCCAACAGAAAATGCCACTCATTTTGAATTTAAATGCTTAAGCTTTTAAGTCACTATAATGTAAAAAAAAACATGGAAAACTTCCAAAGCAGTTAATATCAAATGTGCTTGTTCTTTTGTTTATAAATGTATTTGAAATGTTTTAAGTTAAATTAGATGCTAAAAAGCACTTTTGCAAAATACACATATATATGAATCTCAAGTTCATGCTGTAAACTGTTTAAATAGTTCTCCTGAACATTAATAAAGTATATGCAAGAAACTGACAAGACATGCCAGCAGCATTGTTGCTAAGAGAATCAAAAGCTTACACATGTGGCACATTAGCAGACACATGACTTGCTGACTTAAAATATTTGACTAAATTTGGTCAGCTTATAGAGCCATATAAAAAAGAAATAAAGAACTCAAATATACAATACTTCCAAAATCTTGAATGAATATCCAAAACAACTACCAATAATAAATGACTATGCAAAGATACTTTTGCCATTTAATTCTAGGTATAGGCAGTTTCGTCAACTTGATCTGTAAAATACTAATTCATCAAACTAGTTCAAGGACGTAGAACTTCTGTTTTTAGTGTTCTGTACACACTTAAAAATTTTTAAAGATTGATTATAAAGAGTTGAGTAAAGGAGCTACACAATGCTGAAAGCACACAGAGATCATGACAGAAAAGACACAAGCCGGGTAGAGCATAATCTGTAGCTTAGAAAACCATTAGATGTCATTCCTAAAGTAGACCCAAACAAATTTGTTTAGCAACTACATAATTTAATTGAGTAAAATCAGTCACAAAATTAGTAGCATCTGAAATAAATTCTAGGTCCAGCTAGTGGCACAGGAGTTAAGGTGCCTGGATCCTACACGACTGACTGCACAGTTTGACTCCCAGACCGGGCAGCCTGAAAACCACGCTGGAGGCATATGCATCATGCCCAAAATCCTGAAAGGAGAAACTGAGTAGAATGAGAAATAGAGTAAAAGGGATTGCAGCGAGGTCATCTCTCCTGGAGGATGCTTTCTCATTTTCCCTCTATGTATATCTTTCTCTAGGAGAAAAAGTGCATGCACCATCGAGAGAGAGAGAGAGAGAGAGAGAGAGAGAGAGAGAGAGAGAGAAATTCTAACACTGTTAAACTCTTTTTCATGAAAGTGTTTTCATTAAAAGCACAGACTCTAGAGCCAGATTGTCTGGGATTAATCTTGTTATGTCACTTATTGACTGTGTGCCATAGCTTTCTCTGAAAAAAAATCAGGATGATAATAGTACCCACCACCCTAAAAATTTACTACGAGAAGCTTATGCATCAAAGGATACAATATATACAGTAGTGTCTGCTAAATACTTACCTGCTGCCATGTTTATGTAAATATAGTCCACATACGAAATTTTTTGCCATTTAAATTACTTTATCCTTTTTTTATAGTCTTGTATAAGAATACATTTTCATCCCTATATAAGGTACAAAAAAGTGAAAGGGTGGAGAACTGTCAAATATTCCATTTAGTATCATTTTTGGTAAAAGGCCCACCTACCAAGAATTTCTAAGGGGATGATTTAGTTTTAAAATAAAATGAGAAAATTTTAAGGATTCTTTCAAATAAATCTTCCAATAAACTTTTCTATAAATTCATTCATACAAAGGAGTTGCATTGTAATAATATAAAAGACAACAAAACGGAATCTCTGAGCTTCTCCGTGCTGGTGGCCGCTCACTCCCAGTGAGCCTCAAGGACCACCAACACATGATGAACCAGGGAGACACTGGGAAACTATTATCTGCCCATGTCATGTGTCTTTATCTGGTTTACATCCTTTGTACTATTTGCTTGCTATTTTGGTACAATTCCATACTAAGCTTTTCTTGACAATGCTTGAACACAAATCAGCCTTTTGTAGTTTGGCCTAACTCAACAATTATGAATATACACTACAGAAAGAAAAAAAAAATCAAACAAAAACAAAAAAGTATGTCCCAGTGCAGTTGTGTCATCATGGAAAAAAAAAATACCGCGAGCTGAGTGACTTATAAACAAAAAACTTATATCTGACAGTACAGAGTCTGAAAAGTCTCAGATCAAGGCACTAGCAGATTCTGTGGTTGTTGAGGGTTTGCTTCTGGCTCATAGATGGTACCGAATAGCTGTGTTCTCACATGGTAGAAGAGCAAACATGATTCCATAGACCTCTTTTCTAGGGGCACTAATCCCAGGCATGAGGGCAGAGATCTAATTACCCCCTGAAGCCCCACCTCTTAATACCACCACTTTGGGGGATTCCAACATATGAACTGTAGGGAGGAATACATTCACACCACAGCAGTATGTAAGTATGCAAAACTCCAGATAAAGAGAGCAGTAAACAAAAACAAAGTGACAAACCAAAGGAAATGCCCTATATTTTGTAACCACTTAATAACATATGTTGAATAAAACAAAAGACCAAAAATGATAAAGCCTACTTGACAAGAAAATCTAGCCAATTAAAAGAATATGAATTCAGGGGCTGGCAGGTGGCATAGTGGTTAAGGCACTGGATTCCCATGTAGCAAATGCAGTTTGAATCCTGGACCTGGTGCCTTGATTTCTCACTTTCCCTCTTTCTCTCTATGATCAAATTAAACAATAATAATAATAAAAAAATTATTATATTTTTTAAATAAAATGAATTCAGGGAACCAGCAGCTAGCGTAATGGCTATGTCGCTGGACTCCCATGTAGTCGACCACGGTTCACGTCCCGGACCCGGTGGCTTAAAACTCATGCCGGGTGCGTGTGCGTGCGTGCCCAAGATCTCAAGAGGAGGGACCAGCAGCTAGCGTAATGGCTATGTCGCTGGACTCCCACGTAGTCGACCGCGGTTCATGTCCCGGACCTGGTGGCTTAAAACGCACGCCAGGCACTTGTGCGTGCGTGCCCAAGATCCCGAGAGGAGAATGGAGGAGAAGGGATTGCGGTGTGGCCATCCCCCCTGGGGGGTGATTTCTCGCTTTCTGTCTCTCTCTGTCTGTCTGGCGAGCGCACGCACCCCATAGTGAAAACCTCACCAAAAAAAAAAAAGATCCCAAGAGGAGAATGGAGGAGAAGGGATTGTGGCGTGACCATCCCCCCTGGGGGGTGATTTCTCACTTTCTGTCTCTATGTCTCTCTCTGTCTGGCGAGCGCACGCGCCGTATAGCAAAAAACCTCTCCAAAATAAAATAAAATAAAATAAAATAAAATAAAATAAAATAAAATGAATTCAGAGATCAAGATGTCAGACAAAAGATTAATAAGTAAATAAAATACATAAGAATTATACATCTTAACAAGACAGAAATTTTTTTTTTTTGGAGAAGTTTTTGCTATAGGGTGCATGCACTCGCCAGACAGATAGAGAGAGACAGAGAGACAGAAAGTAAGAAATCACCCCCCAGAGAGGATGGCCATGCTGCAATCCCTTCTCCTCCATTCTCCTCTTGGGATTTTGGGCATGCACGCACATGTGCCCAGAGTGAGTTTAAGCCACCGGGTCTGGGGCTTGAACCGCGGTCAACTACATGGGAGTCCAGTGACATAGCCATTATGTCAATTGCTGGTCTCAAGGCAGAGATATTAAGATGGCTAACAAAATGAGGGGGAGAAGAAAAAAAATGAATGTGTGATTTCCTAATCTTCCCTAGCGGACAAGAAATGTGGTTAAGAATTATCCTATTGCAATGTTTTCACAGCCTTTTTTTCTGAGTTTTATTTGTTTAATTTATGATAGTGCATGCATGAGAGAGAGAGAGAGAGAGAGGGAGAGAGAGAAACACCCTCAGTAGGGTCTCATTGCATTATTTTCCTCTTTCCACAGCCCTCCAGCTGCTTGGGATTTGGGCACACATGCATGAGCCCAGTGTGCTTTCTGGCCAATCCAGGGATGTGAATCCATGGCTGGCCATGTGGCTCCTGGCAGTGCAGTTCAGTTAGCTACCAACAGTGCCACCTGACTGGGCGCATTGTCTGTCTTCTTAATTTTAAAGGAATGTTTAAGGAAATAGTCTCTCTAGTTGTAAAAAAAAATTATCTAAACTTAAAGCATTACTTGAGTCTTCTGCTTTCTTTTGGCAAATTAAAGCAAAATTAAGTTTAACACTTTGATTAAAATAGCATGCATGGGCCAGCAGGTGACATGGAGGTTAAGGCACTGGACCCCACACAGCCAACACTGGGATTCGAGTCCCAGACATCATGGCTTGAAAATCACACCAGGCATGTGTGTTTGCATGCCCCAAATCCTGAGAGGATAATGGAGGAGAGGGGACTGCGTGGCATGACTACCCTCACCCACCTAGGAGTGATTTCTCATCCCCCAGACCCCCATCTCTTTCTCTCTCCTGCAAGCACATGCACCTTATGACAAAAATAAAACAAACAAAACAAAACAAAAAACAGTACAAGTATTATGTGAATATTTTAACAAAAGTGCAGTTATCCCTTAGTAACCATAGGGAACTAGTTTTAGGACTCCAGCAGATACCAAACTCTGCTATGGGAATGGGGCAGTTTGGGGGGGGGGGAATCTTCAAAAAAGTTCATGGAAAATTTGTCTTACAAAAAGGTATGCATGGATTTCAATTTTCTTTCACTCCAAAGTATACATGTACTATCTTGTTATAATATCTGAACAGGATCTAATCTGAGGCATGCCGACATCAGGAGCTGGCCCTTGGCCTGACAGTTAAGAGAGCTGGATCCCACATGGTCCACAGTTAAAATTCCAGCCCTGGCAGCTTAAAAAGACGTCGGAAACAACAGGTTATGCTGCTGGACTCTCACATTGTCAACCAAGGTATGAGACCTGGACCTGGTAGTTTGAAAATCATGCTGTGTACATGTGTTTGTGTTGTGTGCATGCCCAAGATACCAGGAGGAAGATGGAGGAAAAAGGACTGTGGTGTGGCCATCCTCCTGGGGGGGAGGGGGGGGGATGATTTCTCACTTTCCCTCTCACTGTCTTTGTGTCTGTCCTCCGTGAGTGTATGTGCACTAAGGAAAAAAAAAAAAAAAAAAAAAAAAAAAAAAAAAAAAAAAAAAAAAAAAAAAAACCTCTTAAAAATGCTATATATATATATATGAAGCAACAAATAGAAAATTATTTGTTGATGATAACATGTATGGTAATATTCTTGATTGAGCCAATTTACAATGTATACTGGATGGAAAATCTCATTTTATATACTGTATTGATGTAATTACTGTAAATCAATCAATAAAGTAAAAGAAACTTGTAGAAAAAGAAATGCCAGGCATTTTTGTGCATGCCCAAAATGAAGAAATGGAGAAGAGACTATGATGTGACCATCCCCCATTGGGG
This sequence comes from Tupaia tana, assembly GCA_026018925.1. NCBI lineage: Eukaryota > Metazoa > Chordata > Mammalia > Scandentia > Tupaiidae > Tupaia > Tupaia tana. The sequence continues at coordinate 183,945,582 of JAKSZU010000006.1, forward strand.
AATGCTTTCTCTCTCTCTGGAGTGCATATGCCCTCAGGCAATTAAAGGAAAAAAAAAACAACAAAACACTAAGACATCAGTTTGAAAAGAACTCCTATCACAGAAACCTGAATTAAACTAAAATTGAAGCAAGTACAAACACTGAATTTATGGTGATTCTTGGGTGAAAGAATGGTTAAATCATTGATGCTTTATGAAAAGTTTATGGGAATAATGCCCCAAAGAAATCAGCAATTCACAAATGAAAAGTTGTTGTTAGAAAGGATGAGACAATACTGAAGATGACACCTACAGGGGAACACTATCCACATTAATTTGCAAGGAAAAAACTAATCTTGTTTAAACCCTAATTGAAGAGGACTGAAGATAAATACCAGAAACAACAGACATCATGGACAACTCAATTAGTTCAGTAAAACAATTCTGGCTGAAAAATTAAGACTAATAAAACTTTTTGTTCAATGGGTGCCAAAACTGTTGCATCCAGATTTGCTGTAGACAATGTTCGAGCTTTCAGTTGAAATTTTAAACAAGTGGGCTCAAGATTCTGAAGCACTGGGGCCAGCAGATGGTGTAATGGTTATATCACTGGACTCCCACATGGCTGACTGTGGTTTGAGTCCTGGACCCGGAGGTTGAAACTCATGATGGGTGCATGTGCCTGCATGCCTAAAATCCTGAGAGGAGAATGGATTGTGGTGTGGCTGTCCCCCCCCGGGGGGTGGGGGGAGTGATTTCTTGCTTTCTCTCAGGCGAGATGCATTCTGTAGGGGAAAAAAAAAAAGGAAAAAAAAAATCCTGAAGCACTTATTTGAAGAACTGTAGCAGGAGATTATTGTATTACCTGTACAATTCTTTTTTTTTTTTTTTTTTTTTTGGAGAGGTTTTCGCTATAGGGCGCATGCGTGTGCTCGCCAGACAGAGAGAGACATAGAGACAGAAAGCGAGAAATCACCCCCCAGGGGGAATGGTCACGCCGCAATCCCTTCTCCTCCATTCTCCTCTCGGGATCTTGGGCACGCACGCACACGCGCCCAGCGTGAGTTTTAAGCCACCGGGTCTGGGACGGGAACCGCGGTCGACTACGTGGGAGTCCAACGACACAGCCATTAGGCTAACTGCTGGTTTCCTTACCTGTACAATTCTGAAGACAAAGAAGTCAATGCAACCCTACCAAGATGTGTAAGTGTTGGAGACAAAGCAAAAGGAGACTGGTCAAGATGGTCAAGAGCAAAGGTCATAGTAGGAGTTTTTATTTTTGGATACTCAAGGCATTTTACTTGTTGATTTTCTAGAGGGCTAAAAAACAGTATCATTTGCTAATATTATGGGAGTGTTTTGAGACAGTTAATCAAAGCCTTAGCAGAAAAATGCTTGGGAAAGTTTCACCTGAGTTCTTCTCCAACCTTACAATGCTCCTGCAACTCAAACTACAGCAATTTTGCAAGTATTTTGATGAGAAAACACTAGGCATCCACCTTACAGTCCTGACTTGGCTCCTTTTGACTTCTTTTTGTTTCCTCATCTTAAAAAAAATATTTAAAAGACATCCATTTTTCTTGTTATCAACGTAAAAAAGACTCATGACATAATTAAATTCCCAGGAACTTCAGTTATTTAGGGATGAACTAAATGATGTCATTATTATTTTTTTTTTTGGAGAGGTTTTTTTTGCTATAGGGCGCGTGCGCTCACCAGAAAAGACAGAAAGACTGAAACCGAGAATTCACCCCCCAGAGGGGATGGGAACGCCACAATCCCTTCTCCTCCATTCTCCTCTCAGGATCTTGGGCACACACACACACGTGCCCGACGTGAGTTTTAAGTCACCGGGTCCGGGACGTGAACCACGGTCGACTACGTGGGAGTCCAGCGACATAGCCATTACGCTAACTGTTGGTCCCAATGATGCCATTATTTTTAAAAGTATCTTGAATTTAATGATGCTTATGTAGAGAAGTAAAGTTTGTATTTTTTTTACTTCTACATTTTAGATCTATTTCTTCAGAAACTTTTTGATGTACCCAGGCATAAAACGGTACAGTATGTGCATATAACATGTGTACATCCTTCCAAATACTTTTAAATTATCTCTAAATTATTTATTATACCTAATACAATATAAATGTTATGTATGAGGGGACTTTAACAAGTACTGACATAAAAAATATTAAATGAATTGCACAACAGAAAAATTATTTTTCAGATGCTAGTACTTTTACATTTAAGTAGAGTGTTAACACCCCTTTAAATGTAGACCAGTGTACAGTCAAAAGACAAAGCAGTTAGGCACAAATACGAACACCTAAATTTTCAGTCTGCCTCCTAAAACAACTGCAGTCTGGAGCCTTTTGAAAACAATGCATCACAAAATCTTACTGCAATATTTCCTAAACTATTTCTGTGAAACAACTAAACTGAAATGTTAATAAATATTCTTTGAGAAAAAAAAAGGTTCTTACACATAATTAAGTTTAGGAAATACTGGATTAAATAGATTTCTTTACTGCAGAACTTTTCAAGAAGTTCCTTTTTCCCACTAACATCAATTTTTAACCTCAAAATCTTTTTTGGGGGGTCGGAGGGTCATAGGATATGTGTGCTTGCTGGAGAGAGACAGGCAGTAAGAGGGAAAGTGAGAAATCACCCACCAGAGGAGATATCCACACCACAATTCCTTCTCCTCATTATCCTGGGATTTTGGGCAAGCGCACACACACACACACACACACACACACACACACACGTGCCCGGAGTGATTCAAGCCACCAGATCAGGGCTTAAACAGTGGCCAGACATGTGGAAGTCCAATGTCTTAACCGCTATGCTACTGGTTGGTCCCCCAAAATATATTTTTATGTTCAAATTGAGGTACACAGGAACCTTTGTGCCATACATCTAATGAATATATCTCTAACAAAAATGAGCATTCATGCCATTGTACTGTCAATTCCAGGTTTCTTTTAGATACAGATCAAATTTTATAACCAATAGCTTGTAATGTTTTGTTAAAAGTTAACATTAGCATTCTAGCATAAAACTACTTCCACAAAAGGAATTCCTTTCCCTTGTAAGACAGACTACCAACTCACATAAGGTTTTTAGTAATTTAGCTACTGTGGTATTAAAGACAGCCAAGATGATAGAACTGAAGACAAAGTAAAGGCCAGCTAGTTGGTTTTTTTCTTTTCGTTCTTTTCTTTTTTGGAGTGCTGCCTTGTATTTCACTGAAGTCTAAAAGCTAAGTCTTGACCATATAAGGCTTTGGGATTCCCACGAATGGAAAAGCTGAGGAAAAGTCAAACCTAATGAGCTTAAAATGCATGATCACAGGTACTATACTAGCATGAGAGGGTTCTTTTTTTTTAACTCTAATTTCACTTAAACATGTTCTTATTATCTTAAAACTGTTCCTGCAGGATATGATCAAATTCACAGACTTTAGGATGTAATAATGAATATACATATAAATTACTGAAATTTCCTTAAACCAAACAAAACCTTGTCATACAAATCTTCCTAAGTATATTGCACATTTTTTTGGTCATTTTGAACAAAAAAAAAATGTGATTTAACTTTTCTCTATTAACTCACTATGGCATCAACCTTTGTTGTTATACCACAATGTGTCTGCAGTTGATAGTTTATGTAAGTAAAATACCTAATACACTTTCCAGAAGTATGTTTACTGTTAATAAGGTTTTTGCCATGTATCTTGTTTTCAGCTATCACCTCTGAAAACTATCTGACAGCCTTCTAGCTTCCATTCTAACGTGTAGCTCTTCATTTGCTAAACATTTTTTAAAAAGAGAGCCTAAAGTAAAAGTACATAGAAATTATATGATAATTTCTCCTGACTAAAGTAAAAGTACTTGTTTTTCAGTGTGTGAAATCTGCAATTTGTTTCAGTTCTATAAGTAGTTTCTTTCCTCACTATTTTTTTTTTTTTTTTTTAATATTTGGAGAGGTTTTTGCTATAGGGTGCGTGCGTTTGCCAGAAAGACAGAGACAGAGAGACAGAAAGTGAGAAATCACCCTCCAGGGGAGATGGCCATGCCATAATCGCTTCTCCCCCATCCTCCTCTTGGGATCTTGGGCATGCACGCACATGCACCTGAGTTTAAGCCACCAGGTCCAGGACTCAAACCGCAGTCGACTACATGGGAGTCCAGCGACATAGCCATTAGGCCAGCTGCTGGTCCCTCCCCACTATTATTTTAAGTCATAAAGCTTCCTATATAGGGAAAAAAAAAACTTCATTAGAGAAATTATGTCCTGTAAAATGTAACCAAGTTATATCAAAACTACTGCAGGAAAAAAAAAAACTAATAAATATTACTGGCAATGTTTTGTTTGCATGGAGGTGATTAAGAAGGCAATCACATGAAGCAACTCCTGCAGATCATTTCAGAGCTTGTAGAAAAAAATAAAGGCAATCCTAAGAAGATGTGGAAAGACTGAGCTAACAGTTTACCTTTGTATTACTTACAACTTTGCATGCTATAGTAAAATATACTAGTAAATCCTTCCATGACTTAATTTTTAAGTACTCTAGAACAAAAACGGGGATAGTAAAAGTAACTTATTTTATAAAACTTAGTAATGTTTAAAGCTCAATGAAATACTCATGTTTTATACTAATGAAACAGTCTTGTGTGATACAGCTATTTCAGACAGTATAAATAAGACAAAGGTAAACCTCAAAGCCCTATTTACTTCCTCTTCCAGAAAACATCTTTCAGAGGACCAAAAACAGTTTTTCTGACTTTAATGCCCTTCACTGGCACTGCCATACTGTTTAGATCTTCTCAATAATTACGTAACATCTATCATTTGTTAGGAACGGTATGCCGGACATACAACAGCAAATCATAACTGAGACAGATCTTTATAAAACATATGATTTTTGCTACCAGCAGATGGCATAATGGTTAAATCACTGGACTCCAACATGGCCGAGCATGGTTTGAATTCCGGTCCCAGAGGCTTGAAACTCATGCTGGGCATGTGTGTGTGCGTGCATTCCCAATATCCCAAAAGGAAAGTAGAGGAGAAGGGATTGCGATGTGGCCATCCCCTCAAGGGAGTGATTTCTTTCTTTCTGTCTCTGTCTTTACAGTGAGTGCATGTGCCCTATAGCAAAAGCCTCTCTCAGAAGAAAAAAATAAAGAAAAACAAGATTTTAACAGGAAGCAAACAAGAAACAAGATGGTCTTTATTTAAAACAGCAAGTGCCAGGCCCAGTCAAGGTAGGTCAGCAGCAGTGAAATGTTTACAATGGTGGAAGCTAAATGGAAAATGAAGATTCAGTTCCCTGGTCAAGTTGTACACACCTGATGGATACACACATGTATGCCCGTGAACCTGGCAGGCTGAATGTCCAGAGCAGCAAGAGACCTTGTTGAGGATGCCCGTCTATCTGTATCACTCTTTTTCTCACTCATAAAATAAAGAAACAAACTTAAGAAAATAGAGCACATGTCACATTGTAGGAACTCAGAGAACAGTAAGTAATACCCTAATTAGGAGCAAGGCTTCTAGGAGAAACCCACCGTATGTCTTTAAGGACAAAGAAATGATGAGTGAGGGTGGGACAGCCCTTGGCCTAAGTAGTGAGGGAAGCCAGATGCTGAACATGTGGCGAAGGAGTTAATTCCCAGCCAAGGGACATCACTGACTTCTTTACAAACTAAAGAGAAAAGTGAGGAGAAAAATCTTAGTATTTATTGTCATCATGTGTGCCTAAAGCATATATAAAGGACTAGTTTTACGTTAGTACATGAAGTACACTATGTACACAGATGTAACCCAAAGTGCAGAACACATGGATGTGGGCTAACTGTATTTGCAGTAAGACATATCTATTCACTTAGTCATTTCTTTACACATCCATTAACACAGCTACTTTGAACATATCAAAATGTAAAAGTGTAGAAAATACGCCCTAAATACTTCGGCATTTATATCGTTAGGTAGAGCTCAATGTTTGTTCTTTTTCCTTTTGATGCAAATTTAGATATAATGAAATGCAAAGATCTTAAATAGTCATTGTATTTTACCAAAGCATAAACTGTGTATCCTAAATCCCTATCAAGATTTAGATCCAGGCCAAAAAAAAAAAAAAAAAATCAGAAAGGCACACTTGTGAAGTAAGGTTACCAGATAACCAAGGTTTACAACTACTTTCCAATTTAAGGAAATACTCTGCTAAAATACAAAACAGTGTTTTTCTATTTATTTCTTTTTACCGAAGGAGATGCATGTTTGCTAGAGAGAAAGGGAAAAAGCACTTCCCAGGGAGGTGTGGTCTCATAGCAATCCCTTCTCCTTCATTTCTCTATCCTGTCAAGAATTCTAGCATACATGCTCATGGGCCCAGAGTGTTTTTCAAGCCAGTGGGGCCAGGATCAAATTGGCAAGTTAGCCATGTGAGATCCGGCTCCCGTAACCATGGAGCCAGCTCACAAAGATTGTTAAAACTATTTACTATATTGTCTCTCCTACAGAGATGAAGGAGATACCTATATCTAGACACATACATAGAGAAACACACAGAAATTGAATGTAATTGTCATATAAATTCCTCAAGTGAAGGGATTTGAGTCTGCGTTGTTCACTGATGGATCCTCATGCCTACCACATAACAGGCATATAATATTTGCTGAATAGATGCATACAACATATACATTTCCATAAACATGCTTTTCAAAATTTAGTTATTCCTTCAGCAAGTGCAGGACGCACACAGGAAGGGAAAGACAACAAACAGGACAGACAGCACTCCCAAGTCTTGACCCTACAATCTACTCCCAGTCTCAGCCAGCCCTAGAGCATGGGCACATGCACACCTGGCATACTCAGGGAGGTCTCCAAACCTCAGTCTGGAACCTTCACGTGTGGGTCAGCCTTACTGAGCATCGGGCTTTACTGTTGTGCTAACATCAGGCCCCCTACATATGTTTTGTACATGAATGGTACTTAACTTAAATCATGTTCCTAAAAGCTTTAGGCCTAATACCCATGACATATCTTCTGATACAGATTTAAGTTTCTGTCAAGGATTATACTATATTTTCCAAGGTGTATCTTCACACAATCTGGAATAGTAATTCTTTGTAACATAAATACATGTCTTCAGGATATATACACACTGAATTTTAGGGGAAGGAGAAGGCTCCTGAAAAGTCACTGATCATTGGGACCAGCAGTTAGGGTAATGATCACGTCACTGGACTCCCACATAGTTGACCACGGTTTGAGTCCCAGACTCAGTGGCTTAAAACTCATGTTGGGTGCATGTGTGTGCATGCCCTAAATCCTGAGGGGAGAATGGAGAAAAAGGGATTGCAGCACAGCCATTCCCCTGGGGGATGATTTCTCACTTTCCCTCTCACTGTGTCTTGTCTGTCTCTTTCTTTCTCTGGAGAGCGCATGCGCCCTGTAGCAAAAATCTCTCTTAAAAAAATGTCACCGATCATTAAGACAGCATGTTCCATAATAGAAAGACTATCCACCTATTAAAAATCTTAATTTAACTACTGATCTGTTTATCTATGCACCAAATAAATCTGGGAAAGTGATTTCTAAATGTCAAATTCTATTCAAAGCCCAAAGATGAAGTCTTTGAAATGAGTCAGAATAAAGAGAATCCTTCATACTACTGAATATTTCCTCGATGTCCAGCAATCAATATTCTTGGTACTGGGACCAGCAGATGACATAATGGTTACATCACTGGACTCCCACATGGTTGACCACGTTTCGTATCCCGGACCTGGTGGCTTAAAACTCATGCTGGGCGCGTGTGCGTGCTGTGTGCCCAAGATCCCGAGAGAAGAATGGAAGAGAAGGGACTGTGGTGTGGACATCCCCCTGGGGAATGATTTCTCACTTTCTGTCTCTCTGGTAAGCGCATGGGCCCTATACAAAAATCTCTCAAAAAAAAATGTTTTTTGCACTATCTCAGATAGTAAGGTTACAAAGACAAAATCAAGGATCTTATATTTTAAAGGAAAGTGAATAAACAACTACAGAATTGTCATAGAAATAAGAGCACAAGAACAACACATAATAGAGGGCTCTAGATCAGGAACAAATTAGGATAAGCTTCTTGGCAGAAGTGAATGCTTCAGATATCTAATCACATGAACCAGAAAAACAGGGGTCATCTTAGAAGAAAAATTTTAGGAGTAATTATGCCCAAGAACCAGTTTCCTACAAAGCAACTGATCTTTCTCGAGAGGGTTCCTATAAGGATACTGAAAGCCAGTTGAAGGACATGTGGGTTGTTAACATGACAGATGAAGGGCATGTGAACTGTTTTCAGTTCTAGGTGATTATACATTAGGCCACTATAGAAATTTACATAAGGTGTGAACCTATGTTTTCATTTCTCTTGAAGAGGCAAAAAAGTAATAAGCTTGCTTCAACTTAACTTGCTCTTTGCTTTTTTAATGGTGTCATTACAAGAAAATGCATAGGACAATCGCATTCCTCTCTTAAAGGTAAATATTACTAGTTAGTAATAACAGTTATTTACTATCTGAACCTGCAATAAAGAGTGAGAGGGAGGGAGGAAGGGAGGAAGAAAAGGGCCCAGATATGGTGGTGCAAGCAGTAGGGGCACTCCTGTCTGATGCTGGAGGCCATGGGAAAGCTAGACTCTTGAAATCGTTATCAATTATATTTTTAAAAAATAGACTTTAATTTTAGAATTAAATACAATTCAATAAGTATTCATTTGAACTGATACACAAGTTACAAGATGGTTTTCAAAGATAAAAAAAGAATGTTACATTTTCAAAATTTTTTTTTAGGATTTTGCCAAAGGACATGTGTGCTCATTGGAGAGATAGAGGACAAGTGAGAAATGACCCCCACAAGGTGTACGGCCACACCGCAATCCCTTCTCTTCCATTCTCCTTTTGGGATTATGGGCATGCATACACATGCACATGATATGACTTTCAAGCTGCAGGGTCCAGGACTCAAACAATGGTCAGCCATGTGGGAATCCAGCCCCTTAACCACTGCATCACCTGCTGCCCTCCAAACTTTCTTTTTCAAAAAAGTCTTGCTTCCATGCTGTTTACCTTATAAAGTCATTTAAAACATAATCTATCTAAAATATCTCAATCAGAACCTGAATTTTTGCTTAATGCAGTTAAATCTCTGAAAAAATGAAAATAAATACAAGTACAATCATGAATTCACCACTCTTCACAGAAAATGAATGAAAACCATACTACATAACTATTAATATCTAGCTAGATAAAGGATAGCATGTATACATGAAACTAGAAAGCAAGACATAAAATTATATTATCAAGATCCAGTTTGTGGTATTTAGAAGAATACAAAAATTCAGGTTCTGATTGAGATATTTTAGATAGATTACTACCCTACTTTCACTTAAAAAAAAAAAAGAAACTCCTATGCATCAAAATGATCATCAAAATATTAGTGTCAGAACATGTATGCGATAAATATTTGCTGAATGAGTGAACAAATGGAATGAATGACTAGGAATAATGAAAATGTACAAATAGAATTAGAATGCAAGAAAACTAAAAACATGCAAATTACATTATTTTATAATAAAAATTAAGAAAATAAGCTATTTGGTAAGTAGAATAAAAAACTATATGTATAATACAATTTTAAGTATGTAAAAAAAAAAACACAGCACACAAATATGAGGTAGAAGAAAACGCAAGAAATCCTACCAATATGTTAACATAGGGTAAAGGGCCCATGGCAATATTTTCTTCTTCCTATTTTCCAATTTGCCTATACAGCAGGTGTATGGTAATTAAAATGTAAGGTACTAGCAGATGGCCTAATGGTTAGGTCGCTGGACTCCCCTGTAGTCAACCACAGTTCAAGTACTGTACCCAATAGCTTAAAACTCACACTGGGCACATGTGCGTGTGTGCCCAAGATTCCAAAAGGAAAATGGAGAAGGGACTGCGGCATGGCCATCCCCGCTGGGAGTTGAGTATTAAGATTAGATCCTGTCTTTTTCTTAGTTCTACCATAACTCATTGGCTCATAATATTCCTTTTATAATAAACATTTTAGATTTCAAGGGAAATAAAAAAGATAAATGAAATCTATAACTACCTTCTAAATGAGGGAAATACTTTTCTGAGTGTCCAAAAGCTATTTACTAACTAACTATACTACACTAACAAGAAGATCATTGAGTTTTTTTTTTTTTTAAGTGTTAAACAATTTAAAAATCCACATGGCATTTCCTTGAGAGGAAGAAAAGAAACCTATAAACAGAGCAAGGACCTACAAAAGGAGATGCAAGTTCGGTCTATTACTGTCAACTTTCACTAATAGTAAGCTTAACCTCAGTTTGTTACTGTAAATAAAAATACATCTTTCTTTACCATACTGTATGGTATAGAACTTATTGTAATAGCACTTCATAGTATTTTAAATGAAGTGATATCCATCAGCCTAAGAAGCAATGGATTGTTTGCTAGAGTAAATTTCTGAAAGAAAAGATGTCTTCACAAAAATGGGCCTCTTTGGGGGCCAGATGGTAGAAGAGCAATAAAATGCAACAATTTGCTCAGATGACCCACATGGGAAGGTTCCAGGTTCACAAAGACCTCATTATGTATGCCGGGCACACACATGCCCACAATCCAGTGCTGGCTGAAGGATGGGGGTGGATCTCAGCCTCAAGAGTTTGTTAGGACTGCTGTCAGAGTGTCTGTCTTGCTCGTGGAGGAGATAAATTTAACAACTTAAAAAAGTGGGTCTTGGTCTGGAATTAAAAAGTTTAGTTTGGATGGTTAGTATCCTAAATCAGAATTGATGTTTTGTATATAATGTTTTCTTTAAACAATGTTTTACAGTGTCTTGCAGAGTAATTAAATAGAATCTTTCTTAAAAATTTGTTTTAAAACAGAGTGATGATCCAAAGCACTGTATATCATTATTTTAGGCCCTCAAAGAACATACCATTTGTAAGTATCTATAATAACTACCATACTTAAACTAGGCTTTGACTTTACTCTTATTCCAAAATAGGAAGAGATCAGTTAATAACAGGAAAAAAAAAAGCCTTTGTACTTTTTTTCTGAAACTAGTAACTGCTTTTTTGGTAGCCTTTCGTTTTTTTATCTCCCTGTCATCCACAGTCCTGTAAAACGTAGAAGTTCTAAACTTGGAATCAGATTATCCAATAAAAACAAACAAGCTTTAGTAATGGAAAAAATGACTTAATACAAGAGCAGAAGCTAACAGAAAAGCAGGTATATAATCCCATATACTTAAAGTGAATATGAAACAGAAGCATTTAATAAGGCATTTTTACAATGTCTTCTGATAAAAGCAACATTAAAAAACTTAATGGAAGCATAAGACTTGTGACTTGCAATAATTCTTTGTTAAACTTTAGTCACTGTATGTTCAGTTAACATTTTTCAGGTAAAGCTACAAGAATCAAGCACTGATACTATAAACACTAGCCATATATCAACAGGAGCCTCAATATTTGGTCAAATCCACCTACAATCATAAACAGTGAGTCCTGGGACAGAGAGAATGTTACCTCACAAATGCGAATTGGTGTTCTTGACTGTATCGAAGAAGCTTCTTGGAACACCCCATTGGTGCAGTTTTAGGAGATGACTGACCTACCAGATCTGCTCTAGCCTATCAACTGTCCTGATGACAGGAACAGGGATAGAATCTGGTGGTTCAAGTAGTCCAGAGGCACTACAGGATAATATTGTCCAGTCAAACACCAAGATTCAGCTCCTAGCTTTTCAGTTCCTAAGTTCTGATGTGATCTTACAGTCACAACTGTACCTCATTCTCTTCACTTGTATAATGAAATATTAGCTATGACTGATGTGAGATAGCATTGATATAACTGTCTAATGCATATCTAGTATATACTTATACACTATTATGTATTTACTAACCAAATAGGTCCTTCTGAAGCTGCAGAGGTACTAATTCCCTTACTTCCTATAAATTAAAAATTCTTTACCAATTACAGACTCTACTTAATGTAATATTCTTTTCACAACAAAAATAGGAAGAATCATTTCATATATTGTCAAATCATTTATCAGGTGGGTGGGAATAAACAACAAATTAGTTAATTGGATAAGGATTATAAGACTTAACTCATATAGAATGGCGTGGGGAATAATTATGATATGAAATTAAAATGAACTTTAAAAAGTAAATTTCAAAATACAATCTCCACAAATTACTTTGCTCTTAGAAAAAACAAAAAACCGGGGCCAAAAGGTGGCGTCTTGGTTAAAGGGCTGGATTCCCAAATGGCCAATCGCATTTTGAGTCCCAGACCTGGTGGCTTGCTTTCTCAATTTCCCCCTCTCTCTCTCTGACAAGCACAAGTGCCCTATAGCAAATTAAAAAAATAATAAATAAAATTAAATAATTCTTAAAAAGAAAAAAAACAAAAAATCCTTTTTCTGATCTTGCAAGGGCTTTATCAAATTAATATGGTTTAAATCTAGATTATTCTACTATGAATTTCACTCCTAAAGTTAATGCTTTATTAGAACATATTACATGGGGCTGGCAAGTGGCGTGGTGATTAGGGGCACTGGACTCCCACATGGCCAACAGTGGCTCAAGTTCTGGACCTGGCAGCTTGTTTTCTCCCTTTCCTTTTGTCTATTTCTTTCTCACTCTGTCCTTCTCTGGTCAAATTAAAATAAATAAATAAAGTTAAATAAAATAATTCTTAAAAGAACATAATACATATGTGTTTGTGTAGACACACACCCCTCCAATTTCAAAGGCTAACCATAGTACAAAGATGAATACTAAAAGTTCAATTACTTAAAAATTTATTAGTTTAATTTTGAGAATATGCAACTATTATATTAAAACACAGTACATAGTTAGTCGTTAAAAAAGTTACTGTTATCAATTTAAGAGAAAGTAGAAAAAAATCCTAACAAATCACTTTGTAACTTAAGCACAGTATTCTAAAGATGGAAAATTATAAAATATTGATCCATTAAGATGGTCATCATGGTATTCCTGAACAACTGTATGTGAATTTGATTTATATTACCAGCAAAATGAAATCATAAAACATGAAAAATCATCACAGAAAACATGCAGCTACCTCTCCCAGGAATGTCTGTAGAAGGAGCTGAATTTGAGAAACACTGTCCTAAATGATTCTCTTTTCCCTCTACACTTTGAAAACTAAGAATTTCTTATCATGAAGTTTATCTTCAGAACTGTAAAATTAAACTAATTTTCTTGGGCTAATTTTTTCTATGAAAAAATATATTGATGCAAAAAACAGCTTTTTTAGTAAAAGGAAACTCACAGCATCAAATAAAATAAAAAAGACTGGCAGGAATATTTTTGTCTCTCTAGTGAACTACTAATACTAACATGGCTTTCCAGCAAGCCGTGTCCTAACCTATTTTCCACTACTACCAAACTAATCCTGCAATAGTCCTTCGTTCATTCAACTTACTATTACAAATTAACCGAGTTTTTAAGTCTATGCACCTGGGCTTACAACAATCCACCCTTCCGATCTTTTTTCACCTACTATTTTTCCATTTCTTAAAACCTTCTCCAAGCCTCAAACCATAATTCCATTTCCATCACCTGGGTTTAGCTCTTCCTCAGCCTTATTCTCCTTCAGTGCCTTTTTTTTTTTTTTTTTTTTTTTTTAAGAGAGATTTTTACTATAGGGCATGTGTATTTGCTGAAGAGACAGAGACAGAAAGCGAGAAATCACCCTCCCCACCCCCAGCCAGGTGGATGGCCATGCCACAGTCCCTTCTCCTTCATTCTCCTCTCTGGATTTTGGGTAATGCAGGCACACATGCCCAGCATGAGTTTTAAGCCACTGAGTTTGGGACTCAAACCACAGCAACCATGTGGGGAGTCCAGTGGTGTAACCATTAAACCATCTGCTGGGCCCTCCTTCAGTGCATTTTAACAACTGTACAAAATTCTAGGAAAATCTGCTTATCTTAGTTTAATGGAGCATCTCTCAAACATACTGACCACAGAATTTTTTTCCCTTAGTATGCCCTTCAACATTTTGTAAAACACCAGCTTTCAACTGAAATGACATCCGAGATAAGATCTCCTGTCTGAACTATGACTGCATTAACCTCTAGAACTAGCCTCCTGGCAGAACCTTCCTCCCCTCCCCCCCAGGTTCTAATCTGTTCTTCAGTCATCAGTTGTCTCTTAAAAATGAAAATCTGATTACATTAAGGCAATTAAAATACATCAGTGCATTTCTAGAGCTCCTAGTGTACAAATGGATTTAACAACGTTTCCTGAGTCCTACCAGACTTTACCTCCACCCACCTCACTAGGCACTTGTTGCATCATTCTTCCCCTCACTCAGTTACCAGTCAGACTAGCTTGCTAGGTCCTTCCCCTGAAGGGCTTCTCTGGTCAAAACTATGTCTCCACTTTCTACCAACAATGTGCCTTTCCATCTTCTACTTCTAGTTCAATTTACAGCTACTCCTTCTTCAGTTCTCACCTCAATCACCACTTCCAGAGACCCATCCAAGCTCTCAAAATCTTTTGCTTTCTTCTAACATTTTATACTTTTACTTCAAAATACTTAAGTCAACTTGCATTAATATATTTAGCTAATGAGAACAGGGTCTTCTTGTTTTGGTAATCTCTGTATTCCCTAGTTCACAGTTTGATGCCTGGCATATATAAGGCAATGAAAAAAAATTAATGGAACAATGATAGTACAATCACCAACTAAGCAGAAGAGAATTCCTGCCATTTATAAATATAAATTTAAAAAAATTTACAATGAATCAGTTGAACAAGGGTCCTCAGCAATCTTCTTACAAAATGTTAAATTTAAAATGTGTATTTAGGCCCAGTGGTGGCACATGCTGACACTGGGCTCAACAGGCTGGGACCACCTAGGAGACTCAGGGCATTCATTTCTTGGTCCAATCTAAAGGCCAAGCATAGTGACAAGTGCCAATAATCCTAGCAACTCGTGGAGTAGCTAGGATTAAGGCAGTGGGCTCATGGGCTCATGGCTGACCTAGACAACATAGTGAGACCCTGTTTTTAAAAAGAACTGAGTGGGGATAGGAGGTAGTATGGTGGCAAAGGTGCCAAATTCCCACGTGGACAGTTGGAGTCCCAGACCCAGCTTGAAAATCATGCTGGTGTGTGTTCCTGCATGCCCAAAACCCTGACAAGAGAATGGAGCAGAAGGGATTGCAGCGTGTCCATCCCACACAAGAGAGGGGAGGTTTCTCACTTCCCCCTTCTGTCTCTCTCTCCAGCAAGTATGTGGACCCTATGGCAAAAACCTGGAGAAAAAAAAAAAAAAAGGCTGGGTGTGGTGGCATGTGCCTGTAATCTTAGCTGCACGGTGGAGGCTGGAAGATGGCAAAACCCTGTATTGAAAAAAATTTTTAATCCAAAAGTAAATGTTTCTATTGTTATTATATATGCCCAATCAAGAAAGAAATAGATACATTCTTTAGTATATTTGAAAACATTTGAAACCCCCCATACTTCTAACGCCAGCAGTATATGAGAGCTCTAGTTTCTCCATATCCTTCCTAGCCATTTGGTATTATCAATCTGTAATTTTTGCCATTTTGGTGGATGTCACTGATAACTTTATTGTGGACTAATTAGCAAGCAAATCCCTGATGAATGAGACCAAATAACTTTTTGTTCATTTCTATTTGTTTTTGAAAAACTTGTAGTTTCTCAAGGTACCAGGAACTTTCTATTCCACTTTTATTATTATCATCTGTATATTTTCTTCTGTAATGTGCCTGCCCATGTATTTTTTCTTCACTGAGTTATAGCTTAATACACACATACATACATACACACACACACACACACACACACACACCCCATATACCTTTGCTTTCATGGTTAATGACTTTTTCTCTATTCCAAGGTTAGAAAGATATTCTTAGGGCCAGTCAGTGTTGTTGTGGTTAAGGGGGTTGGAGCCCACAAAGTTGACTGAATGGCTCAAGTTCTAGACCAAGCAGCTTGAAAAAACACACCAGGTGCATGTGTATGCGTGCCCAAAAATCCCAAGAAGAGAATGTTGAAGGGATTGCAATGTGGCCATTGCCTCTGGGGAGTGATTTCTCACCCCCCTCCCATCTCTCTTGAGCAAGTGCATATGCCCTATAGTAAAACTAAAAAAAATAGGAAAAAAAAATGCAATGTGCAAGACTGACCAATGGGGCAAGGTTCTATGTTCACGTCTGGGGACTTCCCTGAACACACTCAACATATGTATGACAAGATCCAAGTCTGGCTGAGGCTAGAGGTGAACTACAGCATCAATATCCTGTTAGAGGGGCTATCTCTGTCTCTCTCAGAAAAAATAAATACACTTTAAAAGTCCCTTTTTCTGGGACAGCAGATGGTGTAGTGGTTACATCACTGGACTCCCACATGGCCAACAGTGGTTCAAGTACCAGACCCAGTGATTTAAAACTCACACTGGACATGTGTGTGCGTGCATGCACGTGCCCAAGATTCCAGGAGGAGATGGAGAAGGGATTGTGGCATGGCAATCCCCCTTAGGGGGTGATTTCTCACTTTCCCTCTCAGTCTCTCTCTCTCCAGTGAGGATACTATCCACTAGAGAAGAAAAAAAAAAAAACTCTCAAAAAAAAAAGTTCTGGGACCAGCAGATGGCATAGGGGTTACGTCGCTGGACTCTCACATAGTCTATTGCAGTTTGAGTCTTGGACCAGGTAGCTTAAAACTCACACTGGGCATGTTTGTATGCATGCTCAAAATCCCAAGAGGAGAATGGAGGAGAAGGGACTGAGTGGTGACCATCACCCCTGGGGGTGATTTCTCACTTTCTGTCTCTGTCTCTCTGGTGAGCGCACACGCTCTATAACAAAAATCTCTCTCTTAAAAAAAAAAAAAAAAAAAGTCCCCTGGGACCAGCAGTTAGCGTAATGGCTATGTCACTGGACTCCCATGTAGTCGACTGCAGTTCAAGTCCTGGACCGAGTGGCTTAAACTCATGCCAGGCACGTGTGTGTGCATGCCCAAGATCCCAAGAGGAAAATGGAGAAGGGATTGCAGCATGGGCATCCCCCCCGGGGGGTGATTTCTCGCTTTTTGTCTGTCTCTGTCTTTCTGGTGAGTGCATGCGCCCGATAGCAAAAACCTCTCAAAAAAGAAAAAAGTCCCCTTTTCACTGTCTTAAAAAATACATTCAGGGGACCAGCAGTTGGCATAATGGCTATGTCACTGGACTCCCACGTACTCAATTGTACTTCGAGTCCCAGACCCAGTGGCTTAAACTCATGCCTGGCGCCTGTGCATGTGTGCCCAAGATCCAGAGAGGAGAATGGAGGAGAACAGATTATGGCATCGCCATGCCTTCCTGGCGCGGGGGGTGGGGGGGTGGGGGGGTGGTGATTTCTTGCTTTCTCTCTGTCTCTGTCTGGCGAGCGCACGTGCCCTATACCAAAAAGGTCTCCAAAAAAAAATAAAAAAGTACATTCATAAAATTTGTGTTATTTTGGGCTTCACGTGCCTGACAAAGACTTAAGGTCATTTTTGAATTCATTCTTAAAACAAGTATTCATAATCAAATACCCTTTATATACTTATATAAAACAGTAAAACAGCTCACTGTATAAAAGGTTTTATTTTTCTCTCTTCTATATCCCTCCCACTAGAATTGTTTTAAATTCTGAAATCCAAATTTTATCTTTTAAAAATCCCTTTATCCAAAAATGATTTGCCATTTTGGTAATTATCTTTCTCTGAACTTCCTCAGTTCACTTGTCAAGTTACAAAAAACATATAACCATACCCAGAATTCTTTTAATTATTTTTAAAACTCTCCCATGGGGTTCATAACAATGTCAATTATTCCCTACAAAATAAATGGTTCAGAGAAAAGGCAAGAGAATATAGAAATACTTAAAACCATCAACACCAGCTGCCTTAAATGGCCAAAGACTAACAAACTAAAATTCATGAACTGTATACTGTGTCAATGTTCCTACATAACTTCTTTTTTTTTTTTTTTTTTTGTTTTGCCAGAGGGTACACATGCTAGTGGAAGAGAGACAGAGAGGCAGAGAGAGAGGGAAAATGAGAAATCACCACCAGGAGGGATGGTCATGCCACAATCCCTTTCCCTCTAGTCTCCTCTCGGGATTTATGGGCATGCACACATATATCCAATGTATTTTTTCAAGCTGCCAGGCCCAGGACTTGAACTGTGGTGGGATCCAGCACCTTAACCACCACATCACCTGCTGGCCCAATGTTCCTATATTAATACTTAAAACATTACTGGAAAATCGCCACTTCGGCACTTTTCTTTGCTTTATATTCATTTCTTTCCTGCTTGTAGAAGATTCAAAGATGACATAATTCAAATCTACATTGTCTACCAGAGATAGTCACTGTTAATAGTTGGGGTAATTTCCCAGATTTTTTTCAATGCAAATAATTTTTTCCCAAACAGGATCATACCGTACATACTAAATTGTAATATTTTTTTTTACATTTAAGTGTTGCTGTAAGAGAACAATTTATACACTATCAGTCTATTTTATACATGAAATACACACACACATTCCCACATGTAATGCTGTCTCTAAATGTCAAGAGTTGGTTGAAAAGAAAAAAAAGATGCCATACTAGAGTTTACTATATAATTGCTATTCCCTGTTTTCACTTAAGCTAAAAAAAGACTAATAAAGTTTGTCCATAGTCAAAATAACCCAGACCACCTTTTTTATAAACTGCTATTAACTGAGTAACTATAATGAATATTGAAATATACAAGGGAAAAAATCCTCACCAATACTGAAAGCAAACTTAGTATTTTGAGAAGAACAAGTAAAATGTATTAGGCATAAGAAAAGAATATCAAAGTAAACATTTTTCAGCCATAACTATATTTTACTGTTATTTTCCCTTGAAACACCACTTGGTAAATTTGGAAACAGAAGTTAGAAATTGTTTAATGAGTTCTTCAAGTTCTTAGAAAAATCCAACGTGCTGTGAGAAAATGTACTCTTGCCTCCCATTTGAACCTATGAACTTTGACAGCACATTTCAGGCAACAGAAGACTTAGACTGTTACTGCCACCACAGCTATATTCCTTTCCAACAACTCTGTGCTCCATTCCTCCCCATAACCCTGAAAACACATATCACTGCATTTCCCACAACACGCAATTATATCATCAAAGTGAATCTGGGTTAAATTGGAAGTTCTTTACTAATTTTTTCAGAACTGAAAAGCACAGAATAATAAACACAAATTTTTAAATGTATTTTTAGATCATTCACTGAAACCCTAAAGAGAAAACAAAAACCTAACCATGAATCCTCATCTTGTGGTTTTTCTGTAGCTTCAGAAATTGTTTTCTATTTTTTCTTCATATTTTCAAGGAACCACAGAGACCTAAAACAGACTAAAGTCAAGATGAAAAACATACTATTGAGTATTTCAATATATTATTTATAGTTAGGATATTCCTCGTTCACGCTGGTACAACATTCTATATGCCTTGGTGTAGATTTCATATTTGTCATTTCTTATTCACTTGTCTATCCTCCCCCCAAAACCATTCCAATATATTCTGCTCCAGATCTACTGGGTCATTGGAAAAGTCACAATGTATTTTTCCAAACCAGGTATACTCACAACTTTAACTCCCCCTCCCTCAGGCCAATCCACTTCCAATTCCTACCAAATCTATTAAAAACAAACAAACACTGTTATCTTGAGTCCACTGACTATAGTCTAAACCTGACTGTCACTAAGCTAGTTCATGATAGTTTAAGACATCTTACTAAACTGTCTCCAGATTTGACCCTTTTCAGTGCATTGCCCACACTGTGGCCAACGTAATTTTTCTTAAAGAGATCATTAATTTGGGTCATTTGACCTTATTATAATCCTTTGACATTTATGTTCACGTCCAAGTGAACATGCTATCCCTCTTTCTAACATAAACTTGTACTTTAACTGCCCATTTATAGATGAACTTTTGAAGTACCATCCCTCATGGGGTATTGGTTAACTTCTACTCATCTCTTGGCAGCTCAAACATCAACTTTATTTTCATTTTTCAATTCCATAGGGCATCTGCATGAGAGTGGGGAGAGAGCATATATGCACCCCTAACAGGCCTGGCCACACCACAACCCTTTTCCCTCCAGTTCTCTATCCCATCAGGATCTTGAGCTCATGCTCATATAACACCATGCTTTTCAAGCCACAAGCGCCAGTACTCAAACATGGTCAGCTATGTGGGTACAGCTTCCAATAGGGCCAGCCCTCAAATATCAACTTTATTCAGAATGCCCCCCTTCCCAATCTGGGGGAACAGTATCTTTATGAGCTTCCCTAGCACTCTGTACTATTAGCAGACATCATTACATGTAACTGATGTAAGAATTTAAAGCTGCTTGTGTATTCATCTATATACTCTACCAGACTGCAAGGTATGTTAGGGCAGGGGTAATATCTGTCTTATTCGTCACCATAACTACAGTGACTAACACCGAACTTAGACTGGGGTTGGGGAACTGGCAGAAGACAATTACTCTGCCTCTGTTAGTGCCTCAATTTTTAGTGATGAACACTGATCAACATTAAATAATTTCACTTTTTAAAACATAACAGCTTATCGAGATAATAATTCACATACCACTCAATGACCCATTAAAGTGTACAATTAGATGAGTTTTAATATATTCATGGAAGTGGCCAACCATCAGCACAATCTTAGAACACTTTTATTACCCTAAAAGAAACATTATACCCATTAGCAATTACTCCTCAATTTCCCTAAACATCTTAACCATCTGAAATGCCTTCTGTTTCCACAGATTAGCCTATTCTGGACATTTCTTGTGAGTGTGGAACCATTTAACATGTAGTCTTTTGTGACTGGTTTCTTTCACTTTGCATAATGTTTTTAAGATTTGTCTTTGTAGCAATTATCAGTATTTCATTCCTTTTTATTGTTGAATAGTATTCCAGTGACAAAATGTACCACTTCATTCATTAGCTGATAGACATCTGTGTTGTTTCCTCTTTTTGGCTATTATGAATAATGCTGCTATGAATATGAATGCCTGAGTTTTGCGTGGACAAGTTTTCAATTACCTTGGGTATGTACCTAAGGAGTACAATTGCTAGCTTATATGCTAACACTGTTTAAGCCTTTTGAGAAAATACCAGACTGCTTTGAAATAGGCTGTACCATTTTCCATGACCACCAGCAGAGTATGAGGATTCCAATTCCTCTACAACAGGCAATCCTTAGGTCTTTTTAAAAGTTTTTATTCATTTATTTCTTCCATGAGCTAGAGAGACTGGAAGAAAAAAACAGGCAAGACAGCAACCCAACAGAACCCTGATGCCTCCCCAATATTCAGGATCATGGGCAAACACGTGCCTGGCATACTTAGGGAAACCTCAAACTTAAACCAGGAATCTTCCCAGGTGGGACTAACCCTCAGAGTACTTTATTCTACCACTGTGCCACCAGCTGGGACCTCTGTCTATATTATTATAATCATCTAATGGGTGTTAACTGATAGCATTTCTCTGATAATCAAGCAACTTTATTTTACAGTAGATTCCATGAGGGTACTGTTGTTATGAGTTTTGCTAAAAAAGTATTCCCCTAGCACTTGATAGCATCTGGCCCAGAAGAGGCCTTTAATATTTATATATTATACTTGCATATTAAAGGAATACATAAAAGCTAGTGTGGATTTGGGAGTATTTCTTTCTCAGGTGTGTACATGGTGGGGGACATTGACCACATGTAAGAAATGAAAGAGAAAACAGAGAATGACTACAATTTCAGCTTAGTAAATGAAAGACTGATGACATAAAAAAATAAGATATAGATCATATAAAAAGGAGAAACAGATCATATACATAAAAAATTTGAAACAATAAATTAACTACATATATGTGTGTGTATATGTATGTGTGTGTGATATATATATATAGTATGTAGTACATGAATGAGAACCTTAGAAACATTCATCTGTAAGGAAGAAGGAAACTGGGCCAGCTCTGTGGCACAGAGACAATGCCCTGCCCAAGAGAAGTTGGATCTCTTATGGTGACTACAAATCCCTGGCTTGTTCAGTCTGAAACATGCTGGGCATGTGCAGGAAAGTCCATGATCTGATAGGCTGGAGATCTGGAGGAAGGGGACCATGACATGACGAGGCCCTGTGGAGGATATTTTTCTCTCTCACATGTGCATCCATACACTCTAACATCAATAAAATTTAAAAAAAAAAAAAGAACATAAAACAAGACAAAACAAAAGAAGGAAAACTTAATACGAGCCATTTAGAAGACAAACTTTTTCTTCTCGAACTGCTTCTGAGTGAAATACACCAAATTTTATTAAAACACACAGAGTACAAAGCAACAATTTTCCTATAGGTGACTTACAGCAGATGACATCATCTCATGAATGTAGCAGAAACGAGCTATCAAGAGTGTTTCAGAGTTAGTCCAACATATTCAATATAGTAGAAACTTTGCTAAAAATGGGTGTCATTTGTATATGCATTAAACAGCATGTTACTTTGAGCAAAACATATTAAATTGCAGGTGAGATTTCTAAGACACAATCCTCAGAATACAATGTGATGACTGAGATATACACAGTAGGGTCAGCCTCACAGCCTAGTGGTTGGGGGAGCTGGATTCCACAGCTGACAGCAGTTCAAATCCCAGTCCCAACGGCTTGAAAAATGCTCCATGTACATGTGTGTGCATGCCCAGAATCCTGACAGGATGGAGAAATGAAGAAAAAAGAATTGCAGCTTGACTACAATCCACTGGAAAATGCTTTGTCTCCCTCTCTCTGTTTCTCTCTGGCAAGTCCGTGTCTCTGGTGATTCTAAAAAGAAACTTTAGATTGAATCACATGGCACATTGATTCACCATATCATGAGAAAATGAAAATACATTAAAAGTTCATCATCACATAATTAGGTAAATAAATTGGGGATATAGGTGAATGTGTACACCTGTGCACAAATAGTAGGCTACTATGTAGTCATTAAAAGAGAAATGTATATCAATAGTCATTAGCAGAGATATATTAAAAATTATGTAATTAAAAAAAGACAAGTTATAAGCCAGAAAATTAAACATGATCTCATTTACAGAAAGTTACATATTTCTATAGAAATATATATAATAAAAGGAAGTTGGGACCAGCAGGTGGTATGGTGGTTAAGGGCACTGGACTCCCACATAACCGACTGCCTGGTCTGAGTCCCAGATCTGGTAGCTTGCTTTCTCACTTTTCCTCTCTCTGATCAAATTTAAATAAATAAATAAATAAATAAAGTTAAATAAAACTATTTAAAAAAAGAGGAAGTTTACTTAAATTTTAAGCAGAGCTACCTCTAGTCCTGGAAATATGGATGACAATTAATTTATTTTTTATTTTGCTCTTTTTTTTCCCTTCTTCTTGTTTTGTTTTCTGCCAGGAGACATGTGCCCTTGCCAGACAGGGGTGGGAAGAAGAGAAAGCACTCCCCATAGAGAATAGTTATAACACAATCCCTTTTCTCTGTCTCTCTTTCCTTTCAGGATACTGGGCATGACTCAAGATAAGTTGGCCGTATAGGAACCAGCTGTCTTAACATCAGGCCATAGAACCGGCCCTCTTTTATTTTTCTATAACGTTTCCATTATTTAAATAGTTTTCTTAAATTTTTATTCAGGATAAAGTTCATATACAACAATAAAGAGACTTAAAAATAAGCCATGGTTAAAAGTAAAAGGGAAATGGAAAGAACATACAAAAGTAAAAGCAGATGACACTGAAGAATATTTATAGCCTGTTCATGTATATCACAAGATCAGAAAGTTACAGACAGGGCCATCCCATGGTGATGTGTTTAAGGTGGCTGGATCCCACTTGGTTGACTGGGCAGTCCAAAACCCAATCCTGCAGCTTGAGAAATGTGGGCTCAAAATCCCAACAGAAAGACAGAAGGGAGAGGTGGAAAAGGGATTGCAGCATGACCATTCCCCATGGGAAGTTCTTCCCTCACCCCTCTCCATAATGAGTGCATTTGTCCTCTGATAAGTTTTTAAAAAGAAAGAAATTTCAAAATACTGTTAAAAAATGATGGCTAGGGGACGAGCAGATAGTGTAATGGCTATGTTGCTGGACTCCCATGTAGTCGACTACGGTTTGAGTCCCGGACCCGGCGGCTTAAACTCACGCGGGGGGGGGGGGGGGGGGGGGGGGCGTGCATGTGTGCCCAAGATCCTGAGAGGAGAATGGAGGAGAAGGGATTGCGGCATGACCATCCCCCCGGGGGGTGATTTCTCCCTTTCTATCTCTCTGTCTCTCTCTGTCTGTCTGGCAAGCGCGCGCGCCCTACAGTGAAAACCTCTCCAAAAAAAAAAAAAAAATTATGGCTAAAAATAATTAAATAGCAACAGATTTTTTTTAAAGGCAAAAAACTTGAAAATGATGCAAAGATTTTATGCAGACTGTTCTACATACTTGGAAAGGATACAGGAATTGTTGAATATGTCATCTGTTCAAATTTTTAAAGAAAAACTGTACCAAAAAACCTTATCTTTGATGAAAACAACAGTTCTTTAAAAATACAGTGTCATGATCTAAGAAAAGCAGCACCAAAATCTTCTGTGGAAAAACAGAAACATCCTCAAAAGACCTTCAAATAATAAACTATAATGTAAAATCTAGAATACAGATTACAGTAGGTCAATAAACTCTGCAGCATACTTAAGTCCAGACAATGTAAAAAATGTTAACTAAAATTCAAGATGGCCTGCTGTGATCAATTATGTTGCAATTAAGTTTTCTAGAATATATCATTTCATCATCAAACAGTACTTATTAACCATGATTACTTTTATTACCTACCTTACCTTACTAACCACACATGTCCAAATGAGGATCATTTTCAAAATTTAAAAACTATGAAAGAAAAATTACCTCAATACATTTGAGGCTATTCAAAAGAACATTCCTGAACTAAAGCTCCAAAAGAAGCACGCTTAGAAATGTTCCAAACAAGAGCATAAAAATGAGAATAAATTTATAGCCATCTAAAATAATTTTGAAAGCTAGAAAAATATATATAGTTTAATATGTTCAATACAAAGTAAAGGTAACTGTATGTGTGTTTGTGTGTATGTGTTGTCTGTCCATGATAATATAAAGACTCACATGGTTACTAACCTTAAAATGGTTATCAATTCACATTTCACAAAATTCAATTTTTTTTGTACTAACAGTATTTAAGAAAATGACAAGAACTTTCTACAACCTTATGATTTTGTTAGAGATCATATAAAACTAAGAAAAAAAGTATTTGCAGTTCAAATATGAGTTTCTAACCAAGGTAAGATAAAGCCTGTACTGCAACTCTCCCTGCAGAATACCTTGTTCAATGCACATAATGCATTTAAATAGATTACTTAAAATGTGACAGCTGAAGAATGCTTTCACTTCGCACATGGTTTCTACTGAATGTCATTTCAGAAATGCCTATATAACACATGTCAACGTGGAATGTCTCCACCCACAAAAGAGCATTTGAGAAAAGTAAACTTAGAGCAGTAACACAGAATTCAAGTTTGTCTTTTTATAGTCAGCTAGCCCAATGAAAAGATTAACAATGAAAAATACTAATAATGTCAGAAAATATTGGCAATACAAGGAACATAGTGAAAATGTTATTTCAAAAAAAGTGTGATTAAAATTACAAAATATACATTACTTCTAATGTTAGTAGGCTATGGATTTTTTTTTTTTTTTTTTTTTTTTTTAATTTGCCAAAGGATGCAGGTACTTGCCCAGAGAAACAGAGAAGTGAGAAAACACCCCCAACATGGGGAATGGTCAGAGCATAATCTCATTTCCTTCCATTTCTCCCCGCCTTCAGGATTTTGGGCACACAGGCAGTATGTTTTCAAGCCACTAGGTCCAGGACTTGAACCAGAGTCAGGGATGTGGGATCCAGCTGCCCCAACCACCAGCTGGCTCTGATGGAGTTCTTTTCTAATAAATACTCAAGGATTTGTTTTTTAAAAAATCCATTTTTAAGCTAAATCACATAACTGAACAACACTTTACTTGTATTGGTAATCTATCAATAAAACACTCCATTTCAAAAATAAATCTAAGATCCTGATAAATCTTAACTCTAACAAGGCTCTGTAAGTATTACAGAAGTAAATTGTTGATATAAGCTTTTTAGTATAACATTTTTAATGTTAGTGCTGTTACATTTACTCATACAAATTGTCATCATTTCATTTTCTATGAACTCTGCTCTTCAAAAAACTAGTTTATATTCTGTTTATTCCATTCAAGATGCCCTCCTACAATCTTATGCTCAATTAAAAAAAAAAAAAAACATTTATTATGCATCTGCTAAAATAAAACACAGATATTTAAGAGATTTAAAGAAATATGAAAGTCCTACCTTAAGGAATTTATCATTTTTCCTGGAGATAAGATATACCTGCAGCAGCAGGTAATGTGTAAGTGTCAAACTTAGGGTTTAGTCAGTCAGAAATCACTGTGTGCTCTGGTGGTCAAGCAAGTTCACACTTAGTACTTTGAGCTGTGCCTTCATATAAATAAGCTGGGAAAAACATTCCAGAAGAAGATAACATGCACAAAGACTCATGGAAGTATAAATATGGAACCAGTGATTCCCAATGAAAGCTTCTGCCAATCTCTTGAATCCTTTCAGAGAAATTCTCTTTTGCTCATTATTAAATAACCAGGGGTCACCACAGTGCTTGCGCCCTGTTGACCTGGCCAACTGTATTCTACTCTACCTAAAGCAGGACATAGGGAATGAGATCTGTTCACTTTCAGAAACTTTCTCTACTTGTAGTAAAAGAAAAAGCATCGAGAACATCTGTTGTCAATTTATTGATAATTTTATAGATTGATGAATGAGTCTCAACTGTCCTTTATCTGGATACTACATCCTTTCACTGTTGTTAAAATATCATTTTTCTTTAGCAGAGGATCAAATTATTTGTTCATGGTGCCCTTATATTGCAAAATAAAAAGGCTATGCTCTTTTGGTGATCAAAATTTTTAAAAATTTTCTATTGGTCCATAAAATGTAAAATTCTAAGAACCAATGAATTAATGAGCAATAAGTAAATCACATCTCTCCTGTTTTTGTTTCTTCTTAAATGAGACAGATGAAGAGAGAGGTGGAGGCAGAGGACGAGATAGGTAGGTATGGGGATTTTTGATAAGGTTTCACCATGCTGCTCTCTACCTGCTCCAGCTTCCCAATTAGCTAAGATTACAGGTGCATTACAGTTTAACTAGCCTGTTTAGATTGGTCCAGAAACCAAACCTAGGCCTCCCATGCAGACACAGCCTCATGCAGTGGCAACCTACCACCAGTGTCACCATTGCTGGACATTACACATTTTTAGCAGTATGTAGAAAATGCTACTGCCTTTTCTAAATTAAGACCTAAAATAAAAATTGGCTAAATTTTGCAAAATGATTTAAAGAATGGAATAGTTTTAAAAAATAGACATTCTTTGTAATAAATGGCTCCTAGTTAAAATCAAACGTGATCAACTTTTTTTTTTTCCTTGTGAGAGATTTTTGCTTAGGACATGTGGGCTTGCCAGAGAGAGAGAGAGAGAGACAGAGAGACAGAAAGCAAAAAATCACCCCTCCGGGGGATGGCCATGTCACAATTGCCTCTCCTCCATTTTCCCTTCAGGACTTTCGACATGCACACACATCCAGCTTAAGTTGCAAGCCACTGTGTCTGGGACTCAAACCATGGCCGACCATGTGGAAGTCCAGTGCCTCAACAGCCATGACCCAACATTTTTAAAAGTTTGTTTTACTAACTCAGAAGTTATGTCCCAACTTCTAATTATAAATATCAATAACCACCATATAGAAAGTATTAAGCTGAATGGTAGTGAAAAGTGGAAGACTGTTTTATTTTCTTTTTAAAATATTCCTGATTTGTAATTTCCTAAAATTTAGCTCCTAAAAGTCAAATGTGGGGACCAGCAGTTGGCGTAATGGCTATGTCGCTGGACGCCCACGTAGTTGACCGTGGTTCAAGTCCCGGACCCGGTGGCTTAAACTCATGCTGGGCGCGTGTGCGTGCGTGCCCAAGATCTCGAGAGGAGAATGGAGCAGAAGGGACTGTGGTGTGGTCATCCCCCCTGGGGAGTGATTTCTCGCTTTCTGTCTCTCTGTCTCTGTCTGTCTGGCGAGCACATGCGCCCAATAGCGAAAACCTCCCTCAAAAAAAAAAAAGTCAAATATGTGTGCAAGTGAGTATACAAACACACCTAAAGCAGTAATATAAACAGTATCAGCATAAAGAAAAATAAGGTGTTCAAAGACTAAACTTGGCAAGTCTTCAAAAAAGAAGTGTTTTCATTGCTGCTGTCGTAACTTCCTTTGCAATTTCCCAAAGCAGTTGATCAAATATTTTGTACATCATGGTCTGTCAAAACCAATTTTGGCAATTCCTAAAATTTAGAACAATTTTGAATTCTAAGGTTAATTTCTATATGGTACTTTTGCATTTCAATTACCATACAAAGGTCTTAAAAATGCTGACTAGCTAAAAGAACAGCAGATGAAGAAAAAAATGATACATGTGTATGTTTTTCACTTTGAGATTCTCTGCTGATTTACAGGAAAATCTCCAACTACTCATCACCACTATAATGACTGAAAGACTTAAGAATACCTCATTTTTCTATTTAATAGACACCTAGAATAGTGTTTGCTTTGAACTCTGGAATCAGATAAATCTGCATTAGCCACTTATTATCACAGTACCCTTGAGCAAGAGAAAAAGGACATTATGAGAATTAAATTATATTGTTTGTAAAAATACTTGTCAATAACACACTGTAATAAGCCATGGCTACTATACCACATATCCAACTCCAACATAGAATAAACTCAAAACCACTGGTGGAGGTCCTATATTTTCCTAAAGCGTATGCCAAAATGCCAAGGCCCACCTTTTCAACATGATTGTGGAATCCAAGAAAAAAAATTTTAAGAGATAATTTTTTCATCCTTGTTGATAGTATGTGCGTGGTACAAATGTAATGTGAAATAAATAGAAAATATCCTATTACATTTTTAAAAAGAAAGATAAATGAAAAGAGAGCATGTTTTTCAGAGGCACAGAGTAGCAGAAAAATAGCAACATCAGAAAGTATCAAGAAGTAACAAGTACAGTAGTAGCAAGGCACTGTTTATTTACAGCTCCCCCTAATAAAAGCTTTCTAAATAGTTATCTTTTAAAAATCATCTGAAGAGATTTTTTAAGTATTTTTCTTTATTATCTTTTAAAAATATTTTAACCAGATTTTATTTTACATGCAAGTACTGCTTATGTGAAGACTGTAAAATGTGATAACAAGTAGATGATGAAAACATTTTCCTCTATTCTATCCAGCGCTTTTACCTGGTACAAAATGCTAAGTCACAGCTTGTAATCACACTGTAGCCGAAGCACTCATGAAAGATGGTCTTGGTTATGACATTATGACACTTCAAAGTCAGACCACAAAACTGTTGCCAGGAAGCACAAAGGCAGCAAGCGTAGAGAAGCACTGTAACAGCACCAGCGTGGTACTGGTGCCCTACCAGCACATCCACATATGGCTAGGGTTGTCCATTTATTTGTAGAAAGGAGCCAGTTTAGGGTTTTGTTTGTTGAAGTGAGTTTTAGAAAATGGATTAAGGATGATTTTCAATAAAAAAGTTTTAAGAGCCATCAGCATGAAGTGTCACAGCTTTTCTGAGAAGAATATTATGTAGAGAAAATAATTTATACGTACAGCATTTTAAACACAAATTTTAATATTTTTTTACAAGTGATCCAATAGATAGTTCTAAGTTCTCATCTCCCATGGAGGAAAGGGGGAATAAACATTTTATAACTATAAACTCCATAGTTCTAAACAGATTTCTCATATATAAAAACTATTCTTTAAAAAGTAATTCAAAATTAACTGTTTCCATCTTTACTTAAATCTTTACTTAAAGATTTTACATCTTAAGAAGAAAAGACTACACAAAAGTATTCCTTTTACTGACATAAGAGGAATCACGTATTTCATAAAGAAGCTTGGAATGAAATTGATAAAATTGGTTGGGCCAGTCCTATAACCTGTGATTGAAGTAAATCCCATCTTGCAATCACAAACAGTTCTATCTCCAACCACTGAGAATATTGGATACTTACACAACCAAAGAGAAAAATAAACAATAACAGTTTGAGAGTTCATTTTTTTAAGAGATTTTTGCTATAGAGTATGCACAGTCACCAGAGAGACAGGGACAGAGAGAGAGAAAGCATGAAATCTACCCAGGGAAGATGGCCACACTGCAATCTCTTCTCTTCCATTCTCCTTTTGGGATTTTGGGCATGCACATACATGCACATACACGCATCCAGTATGAATTCTAAGCCGCTGGGTTTGGGATTCAAATGCTGATCAACTATGTGGGAGTCCAGTGACATAACCATTATGTTATCTGCTGGTCCCAAGAGTTCACATTAATTAAAAGCACTGTCAGGGCTGGCCCTGTAGCCTAGTGTTAAGAGAGTTGGATTCCATATGGCTGACAGTGGCTGGAACCCTGCCCTGATGGCTTGAAAAACACGCAAGGCACATGTGTGAACACGTCCAAAATCCTGACAGGAGAGAAAAATGGAGAAGGAATTGCAATGTCACCATGCCCCAATGAAGGATGCTTTCTCCCTCTTTCTCTTTCTCTTTCTGGTGAGCACATATACCCTCTTCCATTCAAAAAAACAAAGCTGATAAAACTTTTATTTTAAGGGCAATGAAAATTTATTACTAACCTTATCTGCAAGTCTATATAGAAAAGTAAAAGGAAAACTTCACCTTAAAAGTAGAGCCTAGAGGAACCAGCAGGTAGCATAATGGTTAAGGGGTTAGACTCCCACACAGTCAATCATGGTTCAAGTCCCAGACCTGAAGCCTTGGGAATCATGACAGGTGTGTGTGCATGAGTGTCCAGGATCCCAGGAAGACAATGGAGAAAGAATTATGGTGTGGCCATACCACCTTGGGGTGGGGGTGGGATGAGGTCTAACCTTCCCTTTTCACTGTCTCTGTCTCCCTCTGGCGAGTATATACATCCTAAGGCAAAAACCTTAAAAAGTTTTTTAAAAAATAAAACTCAATAAATATTTACGGAATACCTACTATGGGCCAGGCTCTGGAAAGAGAAAAATGTGGAAGACTAGGCCTTTGTAGTCTATCAGGGATGACAAACTCACAATGAAACGTTTTTCTGTAAAAGTGTTTTAAAGGCAAAAGAGAGGCAGAATATAAAGTACAATGGGTATCCTAAAAAGGAGTGTCTCTCCACTGTCATAGTGTTATACAAGTTCAAAGGACAGAAAGAACCTTCTGTTTGGCTATTGGGTTGAAGCCTGAGGAATAACTAGGATTCTAATTGGGAAGGAAGGAAGGTTGGCTACATAGTCTTAAGAACACAAAAGTAAAGATCTAGTTCAAATGGAAACAAGTAACTGACTTCTATAGAGAAAAGAACATAACACAACAGAATATTGTATATTATGCATAAGCTGAATGACTAAATGTTTAAAATCTAGGTTTAAGGAGAGGAATGTCGTGATCACTCTCCAACTGCACTTAGGAATGGAATAGCAAAGAGTTCTTTGGACCCAGATACTCCAATTCAAGTTGCCTAGCAAACTGGGCAAATGGCTTTGTTCCACCACAAAGTTCAGTTTTGACCCATTCGGCCAAATAATATTGTTAAAAGATTAATCGGACAGTACATGAATGCTGGACTGAACCAGAGAGAGAACAGAGGAATGGGGGAAAAGCCATTACTATACTGTAGAGATGAAGATGATAAAGGTATGCACTAGGCTGACAAATCAAACAGCAAAGAAAAGAACTCATGTAAAAGTGCTTGAAGAAAAAACTGAGTTACAAGATTGACCGGAGGTATGTAGACAGAGGCATGAATAAACAGTTAACTAAAATGTTTTACCTGACCTAAAGATTAACTACATCATCAACAGAAAAAGGCATCAATGAGAAGAGTAGGCCTGGTGAGAAAAAGTTTCGTTTTAGGCTGAAATTATACAAATTGCTGACAATGATGCAAAACTAAAACCAAAATTAACACAAAAACTGAAGAAAGAATTCGAGTAAAGTCAAAAGATATTGGGGAAATATATGTATATATAAAGTGATGTCAAGTGATAAAAGTAAATAATAAAACAATTACTATGAAAATCTGTTTGAACAATAAGAATTCTTTGAAGAAATCACAAAGGTGATACAGATTATTACTATTTAAAGATAAATTTTAAATGTAAAATCGCAATATAGTTAACAATATCTCATTTAAAATCAATGCATTATTAGGAGAAAAATGGAAATGAGGGATGGGAGCTCTGCAGAAAACTGGAAACTGCAAATTGACTTGGAAGTCCATGGCACAGTAGTAGGAGTTAAGATTTTAAGTTTAAAATTAAAAGGCTAATCTCAAAGATTAGTTCTTGGAAGAACTCTCAGTCCTGCTTTTTCTATATACCAGTAAAAATCAGCAGTAAGGCATTCTATACATAACCCTACTAATCTCCTAAAATCCTTACAGAGTATGCTGAAATATAGACATAATCACATAATATAAAACCATCACCTAACTATAAAATCAAAAGCTGATTATTGCACATTGATAAAAATGAAATTCTATTCTAAATCTCACTTCTAGAAAAACAAAAAATGCATATGCTATGCTTAACTTCAGCACTGTTTTCTAGCTGGGAGAGTGAGGTAAAGAAAGGCTATTCGAGACCAAGACAGGACATTTGACAAAAATGTCTTTTTCTCTCATCAGGATGGCATATTTCTACACAAAAAGAGCAGATAAAGACTGGATATCTTTTATAACTTCCAAAAAAAAAAAAAAACAAAAAAAAAACACCTCACATTCAACCGCTAAAGAAACATTTCAATGTAAGAAAAAATGAAGCAAAAAGTGACTAAAAAGTGTACTTGTGGGTTACAAAGTTTCTAAAACTTTTCTCCTGATAATTAAGTTTACCGGTTTTGATACTTGATCAAAACTAACAAAGTAAATAAGTATCCAAAAAGACTAACCAATAATGAATTGTAAAAACATTTTAGATAGTCTACAATCCAGAGGTTAAAAAACTATTCAAGGACTACTAAACAAATCAGTTGATACTCTTACATATATATAATTTAAGTATTTAAAAGAAGCAACATTCAAGAAACTTCTTGAAAGTTTAAAATTTTCTTGTGGCTCTTTTTAAAAAAAGTTTTATTCATCACCTTTCACTATCTGTTGTCCTGAATTTGCCCAAAGTGAACTCCTTGTTCTCACAGTTACAATGGGAAAAAACAAAAGTTGATAAATGAGAAATGAGTGGGTAGCAAAACATGAAAAACTATAATGCTTGATATTTTAAGGATTTTGGCTTCGCTAATTTAAGAAATTACAAAAACATATTATTATGCAAATAGCATTAACTTGGAAACTTCTGCTTAAGCGATTGTTTATAAAACAAAATACCCAATAAAGACTACCTAACCAAACTAACCACTGAATTCAGTTAATCAGGAAGACGTCTGGTAAGGCTGATAATTCTTGCAATATATGTCAAATAAAAGGGGGGGGGGGGACCTTAAGAAGCCTATTACATATATTTTCTCTAGCTATCTAAACCGGTATTACATTAATAAGAGAATTCGAAATCTTGTTTCTCCAAGCCAATATAATTAGGCTCTTTTACAGCAGTAATAACTTTACATTTCTACTGGATAATTTAAATAAAACATATCGATGTGAACCATTATCCAATTATTCTGACCTCAAAATACAGTAATAAATGTCTTTCAGAATCAGTTTCATACTAAAATGTGTAAATTATACCTGAAAGAAATGTGAAAAGATGCTTCATTTTACCTAGTTCCATTATTACTTTTAATGCCCAAAGTTTTTTTTTTATTCTTAACACCATTTTTTTTTTTTGCACCTAGAGTTATGTCATGCCTTAAAATAAACTTTAGCCAAATAAAAACTTCGCTATACATTAGAGAACCTAAATTAATGGAATAAAGAGTCATAGACCATGTTATATTTTTACTGGGTGCCACATTCTGAATTCCAGATTTGTTCTGCAATTTGTCAGTCATTCCAATCCATCCAGTTAATTTTGTAAACAGAGGCTATATGCCAAGTTTGATATAATAACTCGATTAAATAAAACTTTAAATAGTCATCATTCACTTAAACAGGAAGCAGTAAAAAGAAAAATGCCATCACACAGCTCTCTTTTTAAAAGGCATCAAATTAATATTCATGAAATAGAAAGCCTTAAAGTTCAACCTCCCAAACAAGTTTTTACTATTGTACAATATTAGTTAAAATAAAGCTGTGATCTTCGACATACAACCAAGGCAACTCTGAGATGGCTTTCACTGAAAGGAGAAGCTACTGCTATAAAGTCGTTTTCTCATAATTCCAAGTTGTCCACTAAGAAAATGGAAAAGAGTACGTCTTGCCACCTATTACCATCACTTCAAAACTGCTTTTTATGCAGCACTCTACGTGGTTGTGTTGCTTTTGGCCTGTTAAAGGCAAAGCAACATTATCTCTGGATTGCCAATAGTTTCTCCTTATTTGGCTAACATTGAGAGATCCCAATCAGACTACTATAAAACTTTAACATGCACAAAGCATCCATTTTGAGAAAAGTTTGCGTCCAGTTTTCTTTTTTTTTTCCCACCTCCAAAACAAAAATCAGAGCTTGGTAACCGGCTTTCCACCGAGTGCCCGTGTTAATTCTCTTTAGAACGCTAGTGCACACCCAGAACCTGGGGCTGAAGGAGCTCTGA
Organism: Tupaia tana; assembly: GCA_026018925.1. Lineage (NCBI taxonomy): Eukaryota > Metazoa > Chordata > Mammalia > Scandentia > Tupaiidae > Tupaia > Tupaia tana. The sequence continues at coordinate 183,980,581 of JAKSZU010000006.1, forward strand.
CACTGCGGCAAACTCAGTCCCAGACTAGAGGCGTTCCGGTCAAGAGGTGGGCAAGCCCTTTAGAACGCTCCCTCGCCCTAACCACTTCCACCCCCTCTCGTTCAGCCGTGCAGATCAGTTAATTACACCCCGTTTTCCCCTCCCCAGTGACCAAGAGTAATAAAGGAGAAAACAGGAAATCGTTCGCTCAGGGCACTCGGCTTAGGGCGCTTGATTACTATTATTATCATCATCATTTGTAATCAAGTCCTAAAAAGTACAACAAATCCAGTGCCCACCTACAAACCAAAGACGACCATCTACCCAAGCGTCCCTAATGCTTATTAGTTTTGGGGTTTTTTTTTTTTTAGCAACCCCCCCACCCCCGAATTATCACTGACACCAGGGCCCAGACACAGCCCACTTAGACCCCTCCTAGTCTCGACCCCAAATCCCAGATAGGCGTCCACAAATGGCCCTGGAGCCACCGTCCCCTTTTCCCTGTGCGGAAACCACCGGTCCCCAACTCCAACGGCAACTGGTCTGAAGGGGGCCTCCAGCCCAGCGCCCTCCCTCCGCTAGTGCTCCCTCTCCCCACTCCCTCGCGGGAAGCCGCCCCCTCACCCAGCACCAGGAGCCTCTCCCGCCGCCCCCAGCCTCGGGAAGCCGAGAGCACAGGGGAGGCCCGGGGGGAAGCCGGCGGCGGGGCGCACAGACCTGGTGCAGGGCAGTGAGTCCGTCCACATTGGCGTAATTGATGTCGGCGCCGCGGTGCAGCAGCTTGAGGACCTCGTCCGTGTCGCCGCTGGAGCAGGCAGCCAGAAAGACGGCGCCATCGTCGAACTTCACCTTGGTCTTCTGACGCTTCACCACGGGAGGCTCGAGGTCCGTCTCGGAGCCGATCCAGCGCTTCAGCTGCTCGTTCCGCTTCTGCTTCGCGTCCGCCATCTTCATCCCCTCTCCTGCCGCCGGGTCTTCTTATCGCGAGGGGGGGAAGGGGGAGGCGGAGAGCGAGGAGCGGGCAGGCAGGGGGTGTGTGTCTGTTTCTATGAGTGCGGGCCAGAGGAGGGCTGGGAACCGGGAGGAGACGCTCGAGACTTCCAGTATCCCACAGAGCACTGGGGCGGCGCGCCCGGCGGAGCGGACCTCCCTTCCTACCACAGGCGCCCTCCCGCCCCCAGCACGGCCACCCGTCACCAGCGGCCAATCTAACGTAACTTCGCGAGATCCGGGCAGGGAGGCGCCCGACGGCCACTGCGCATGCGCCCTGGGTCTGAGCCCGCCCCAGGAAGAAGGCTCCCGTGAACTGCAGCGGGGGCGGCCGGGCCACCGGAGGGAAGCGGGTGTGGCCCCGGCCGCCCGGGCTGCGGGGGGCTGGGCCAGGGACCAACCTGGAAGGGAGGAGGCAGGGAAGGAAGGTTGCCTTTCCCGGCTGAGGGCTCCCTGGGTTCCGGAGGCCGACAGTCGGGCTGCCGGGCTCTATAAGGGCAGATCTGCCTCCAGTGCGGGCTCTGCTACGCCGAGTCGTTTGCTCAGGGTGGAGGATTTTGCTGTGTTAATTGAATGGAATGGAAGGTGTGAATTAGTTGCTTGTGGTTGTTCTTTCTAAGGACCTTGGATAAACTTGGGCATCTCGGTATTGATAGGACCCTTTTGATAGTGAGATCTGTGTACTCCAGAGCTTTGGTGGTAGTTGCTGCGGTAATCACCTATTGGTTGACCTGCGGTAATGAAGTGGCTTCCTGCCAACCCCCACTGTAGAAACGTTTTTCCTCTTTGCTCGTTTGTTATTACTGTTTTGTTTGTTTCTCTTACGCTTATTGTGGGTCCTCTTTCGACTTTCCTCACAGTGCTTCAAGCCTGTCTGGCACTACCCATGAGTTTAGCTCAGCCTCCTTACTGGTCGTGACCTTTTAAGGGATTTTTGGTTCCAGCTCCCTCACTGTCTAAGGAAGGGTAAAAACCCAGTTGCGTCTAGAATTCAAAAGGAGTGTTAATAAAAGCAAGTAATTCAATATTTGTTGAATACCTATGAACCAGTGACTGTACTAAGCACTGCAAACGCAATAAAAAGAAATGACACTCACTTGAACAGGAATGACCTCTTGAGGTCATTCGTTCAAAAAGACTTCGTAATTTATCACCATCCTAAAACTTTCATTATTTTTAACTTTGCCTTGTATGACCACACACGCGTGCACACATACGATTTGTAATACTAATAGCTTCTTAGGAAACTAGCTGCAATCACCACTAACTGATAATTTTCTAAACATTCCTTTGTTACCACCCACTATTTTTCAGAGCAGTAGACCAAAAATAAAAGTTACAAAGTCTTACTATCGACTAGAAGTTTAGGACTTACCTAGATTGAGCTCCCAAGAACCAGCTGATTTTCTTAATTTTATGTCCGGCAAATATCATGCACCTGTTGTTGGTCCTGCCTTGTTTTAGGCACTGGGGATACAGCAGTGAACAATTAAGTTTTTCTTATACTCAGCATGCTGCCTTTTTCAGTAAACTACATTGCAGCCTCTCATATTGATAAAAAAAATTGAGTAAAATCTAATTAAGAAACTACTTGCCTCTGTGACTGCATTTTCTGAGCCACAATTAATAGGACAGTTATAGAACCCAGATTAAGGTAAAAAGAGTTTCCTTTGAAAACGTTGTGGAAATAGAAAATGAGGGTAATAGGCATAGAACTGTGTGTTCATAAAATGCACCTGTGAGAATATAAGACTTTTGAATAATGATGGTGTTAGGTGCTGAATAACTCATAGAAAGATCCCTATCCACAAAATACAGCTCTCTGAATAAAAGAAAGGAATTTGAGGACTGCCTTGTGAGTTTTGCTGTCTACCTAGAAAACTGACAGCTTATCTTTACTATTTTCCAAGAATGTTATGGTCTGTTTGGTAGCTTTTACAAGTGCTCTTGGAATATAGATTGGTATCTCAAATTTTTGTTTGGGCAAGAGGAATTTGGTAGGAAGTATGCTGTTTCTGATTCAAGCATTTATTTCAGAATGTAAAATTAATGAATAAGATATAACAGTAGTTAATAAAACATAGTTAAGTCTAGTTTCAAAATGCTACTGTATAAAAATAGGAAAGACAATACAAAAACCTCAGGCTGTTAATATGTACAAATTTTCACTGAGTTTAATTTTCCTACTTCCAGAGCTGAATTACTCTCATTGGAAGGGCTCTTAGACTGCCATCTGCTTTTTTTCTTCTAAAGAAGGACTTTTTACAATTGCTGTTATTGAATTAATACTACTGAAGATCTATGGCTAATTCCAGGACAGGTGGAACTTTTCACTGAAACACACACACACACACACACACAGGCAATCATTTCCTATTACCTTAATAGAAGATTGAATTTAAACATTTGTCTAAGCAAAAGAAACTGAAGAAATGCAAATATTTTCATTGTTTTTGTTTTGTTTGTTTGTTTTTGCAGCTGCTAAGTAGATTGGGAGGGTGGTGAGAATGCATTGAACTCTTTAAAGGCAAATTGAATCTTAAAATAGAAGTGCAAATGAAACTATACAATCAATTTGCTAATTGTTTTTCTTTACTATGACAAATCATTAATCATGTAGGGTCTTTACAACATTCACAAGGTTGGTTGTACACATCTTTTTCGAAGCTTAGTTACACCACAGGTATCCATTACTAACCATTAATTTACTTGTTAATTATGACCAATTTAAATATTTTTAAGTTATAAATTTAAAGGTTCATACCCAACTTAAATTTTCTCCTTTGTCTCATGCACTCATGCATGAGCATGTGTCCTCTCTCTTTCACGCTCTCTTAGAAGTGTAGTATAATATGGTACTATGCTTACAGTAAGGCTTAGTATTAGTGAAATGAGAGCATGTAATAACATAGGTACAAAAGTGTGTGTGTGTGTGTCTGTGTCTGGCTTTACCTTAGTACCAACCTAGGCAATGTGGAGGTTTATTACTATCAAACAAAACGGAATACTGGACATCAGCCTAAATATATATTGTATATTGGGTCGTCAGAAAAGTCATGGTGTATTTTTCTGTTTTTTTTTTTCTGTGTAAAAATATGTCATGACTTTTCCCTCAGTACAATATATTGCAATCCCGTCTTCATTTCTCTATCTTATTGGAATTTGGGACACGCATGCACAAGTGCTTGCCTGGCGTGTTTCCTAAGCCACCAGGTCCAGGACTTGAATTGCAGGGTTGGCCATGTAGAATCTAGCTGCCTCAACTACCAGGCCACAGAGCTGGTCCCTGAAAAATATATTTGATCACGATGCAATATGTGGACACAGAACAAGAAGAGGAAAAGTAAATCATATCTAACAAAGTTAACCCAAGCTAAAAAATAAAGATGTCAGAACTCATCTTTTTTCATTGATTAATGGTCATTTGGTAAGAATTCTTTTCATGTGGAAAAAATATAGTTTCAGTGATAAATAAAAGACTTAAGAGCTCTTGAGATCTAAATTTTAGTTTCTTTGCTTGTTTAGTTGATAGCTCATTGCTTTGCCAGCCCTATGTTCTTTATAAAATAATAGCGAAGGTTTATGTCACCAGTAATGCAGCATACACAATTTTCTATAAACCAACTTTCTGTTTAGTGAATCTTTTTCCTTATTTTTTTCACACTGTGTGCTCACCAGATAGAGAAAAGGACCCCCAATAGGGTGTGGTCACACTGCAAACCTTTTTCCTTCATTTCTCCATCCTATCAGGAGTTCGAGCAAGCATGCCTGGCATGTTTCTAGGACACCTGGGCCAGGATTCAAACCACAGTCAGCCAAGTGGGATTGAGCTTTCTATGCACAGTGCTTAAATGCTGTACTATGAGGTTGGCCCATCTTTTACCCTATTAATTTTTATCTTACAATTGCAGCTGTATTTTGGTACAAAAATGTATATAAGATAATGATAAATACTTTTAACCCATATATTTATGTCCTCATCCCTAATTGAAACCTGAGATTCTAATTTATACTCATGCACTTGAGAATAGAATGGTCAACGGTGTACTTTGGTATTATCTCCTGTACTCTACACTCGAGCTATCCACTGTGTATTTTTAAAAACATGTTTAAGAAACTGAATGAGCAGTCTCATAGTCTAGAAGCTAAGGGAGCCAGATCCCATTTGACTAACTGGGGTTGGAATCAGGCCCAGTGGCTTGAAAAAATGCTGTGCACGTGTGTGCCCACACCCCAAATCCTCAAAGGATGAAGAAATGGAAGAGAAAGGATTGTGGCATTACCATACCCCATTGAGGTACTTTCTTTCTTTCTGTCTTTCTGTCTCCCCATCAAGTGTACACACCCTTTGGTAATTAAAAAAGAAAGGAAAGATGGGACCAGCAGTTAGCATAATGGCTATGTCTCTGGACTCCTATGTAGTCAACCATGGTTCAAGTCCTGGACCAAGTGGCTTGAACTCACACCAGGCATGTGTGTGTGTGTGTGTGTGCGCGCGCGCACGCACCCAAGATCCCAAGAGGAGAATGGAGGAGAAGGGATAACAGTGTGGCCATCCCCCCTGGGGGGTGATTTCTCGCTTTCTGTCTCTCTGTCTCTCTCTTTCTGGTGAGCGCATGCGCCCTTAACAAAAACCTCTCAACAAATAAATAAATAAATAAATAAATAAAAATAATGTTATAAAAAAAAGGTAAGAAAGAGAAAAAAGAAACTGAAATCAAATCCAAGAACCATAAATACTATGATTTACTTAATGTTTTCTTTAATCTTTTAAACACACTTAAATAGAATTTAAGTTAATGTTAAAGGAAACATTATGTTGCTTTGCTAAATGGAAAACATTTCCAATTGACATCACTACAAGAAAATCATAAAATCAAATATAATGAAAACAAAACACATTATTCTAGTTAGGTTGCCTATCAAGGATCTGAGCCCAAAGCCTGTTTTCATTTTGTTTAAAAAACAACAACAAGACTTTTAACATAATTAGAAAGATGAAAGGATATTGAAAAGGGAATTGACTTTTTTTTTGCTAAGTGCTTCACTGTTACTTTAATATTACATTCACCTAAAATTACCTCAGGTACCACCAGTTAATAGGTCCTATACAGGAAACTGGCTGCCTTTCATTACCATATATAGTTATTATTATGATTAATTTAGTGAAGATTACAGGACAGGCTCATTACCTCTACATATCAAGCCATTGGAAGGCCAATTACATGAAAATATCTATATGCTCTAAGAAATTACATGGAATAAAGTCAGAAACTAATCAGTCTTGCTCCATGGCACTGACTTTACTAAACAACTGAAGGCTTCTCCACTGCCTGGAAGGAAAGTTTAGGTGTGTGAGTGCCATCTTGGGCAATTAATATATAGTTGAGCAATTTATTCAATGTCCCTTTGAATCAAATCCTAGGAAAAACTTCTAAATTTCTACATAAACCAGAGTGCAAAACAGGGTATGAGACCAATGAGAACAAAAATGTGCCATGATCACAGACATCATCACTGGTACTGATGCTATGCTGTTTTGGCAGGTGGAAATACTGCTAGCTTTATTATATTGTCCTAATTAAATGGATAGTCTACATGAGGAAAAAAAAATGAGATTTTGTTGGTTTTCTTGTATTTGCCTCTTTTCCTTCCTTCATTTAAACTGATAGCAACGCTTCCTTGCTTCAGGGCATGTTTGTTTGTGGCAGCAAAGAAAGCAGAAGTTGCTTTCAAAATACTTTCCTTCCTAGCTTGAAGTGGCCTCCCCCAAATTTCTACTTAATCAGTTGAGGACTAGTAACCTGGTTGAAATTAGTGTATGAGGTAGCCAGGAGCTTACTGAAATTACATTTATGTAGTAGTATAGATCAATAAAAATAGCAACGTTTTCTAAGATTGCTTTTAACCTCACTACAAAAATATTGATTCATAATATGGCATTTATTTTTATTGAGGTTAGAGAAGGGGTAATCAAGTAGAGCGGTTCACCCAAGCCATTCTTGGGTACTGCCATGGGGAAGAAGGATTATACTGAGAATGAAAGTGATGCCAGACAGGTGGTGTGAAGATTGGTCATGTGGGATCCACATGACCAACAGCATGATTTGAGTCCCAGACCTGGTGGCTTGAGAAACATATTGAGCATCCTGTGTGTGCGGGCCTAAAATCCCAAGAGTAGAATGGATTGCACCATTGTCATTCCTTCTGGAGGCTGAGTTTTCATTTTCTCTTACTCTCTTTCTCTGACTGTTTCTCTCCAGCAAATACATGTACCCTATAGAAAACTAAACTAAATAAACAATTAAGTGATGCCTAGGTTCAAAGAGAGAAGTCTATGGATTTTACACAGTTGTGAGTTGCTCCTTATCCATAGAAGTGCCCCTAGAATATGACTGCATCTCAAAGTCAATGGCAGAATACTGCTTTAGAGAGGCTGGAATGTAGGCCTGGGACTCACTCTAGCCAATTATAGCTATGCCACACACATGCTGGAGTGTAGCAGTTTGGTAGATCTGCGGTCAGCCGTGAATACATATTCATCAACACGTATTTCTCAGTCATTATTCTAGTTTCTGGGGCTGTAGAAATGAATGAAATAAATGAAGTACCTGCAATCAACAAGTGCATGTTCTATTCAAGAGGAACAGAAAATGAACACATTTTAAATGAATACATAAATTCAGATACTACTAAATATAAAGAAGTAAACAGGAGGAGCGGGGAAAGCCAATGACAATGTCTGAAGTTATTGAAATTTGGGGATGTGGGAAGAGGGGCCAGCAAGTGGCATGGTGGTTAAGGGCACTGGATTCCCACATGGCTGACTGTGGTTCAAGTCCCAGACCTGGCAGCTTGCTTTCTCACTTTCTCTCTCTCCCACTCTCTCTCTCCCTCACTCTGTCCCTCTCTGGTCAAATTAAAATAAAAATAAAATAAATAGAGCTAAATAAAATAATTCTTTAAAAAAAAGGAGTGGGAAGAAGGCACTACTTTAATTAATTAGGAAAGGTCTAGGTTTTCTTGAGCCTGGCATTAATACAATACAGAGATCTCTATACACCAACAAACAAGATAACCTGGATGAAATGGACAAATTCCTGGACATATATAATCTACCGAGATTGAATCAGGAGGATGTAGAAAGCCTGAATAGACCCATAATAAGCAAAGAAATTGAAACAGGAATAAATACCTCCCTAAAAAAGAAAAGCCCTGGTCCTGATGGCTTCACTTCTGAATTCTACAAAACTTTTAAAGAGTTAACCCCCCATTCTACTCAAGTTATTTTTTAAAGATACAAAAGGAAGGAAACTTCCCAAATTGGCTTTATGAAGCCTCTATCACCCTTATCCCCAAGATAGACAAGGACATGACAAGGAAGGAAAATGACAGATCAATATCTCTGATGAAGATAGACACAAAAATTCTCAATAAGATACTGGCAAATCATATTTAACGACAAATAAAAAAGATTATACATCACGACCAGGTAGGCTTTATTCCAGGGATGCAAGTGTCGTTCAACATACACAAAACCATAAATACAATACACCATATTATAGAAAGAAAGATAAAACCATATGATCATATCAATTGATGCAGAAAAAGCATTTGATAAAATACAACATTCCTTCATGATTACAACTCTCAGCAAATCATCATAGAAGGGCCATTTATCAATAGAGTAAAAGCCATCTATGAAAATCCCATAGCTATCATACTGAATGTGGAAAAGATGAAAACTTTCCCACCAAAAACTGGTAGAAGAGGGACCAGCAGTTAGCATAATGGCTATGTCGCTGGACTCCCATGTAGTCAACCGTGGTTCAAGTCCTGGACCCGGTGGCTTAAACTCATGCCGGGCGCATGTGCGTGCATGCCCAAGATCCCGAGAGGAGAATGGAAGAGAAGGGATTGTGGCATGGCCATTCCCCCTGGGGGGTGATTTCTCGCTTTCTATCTCTCTGTCTCTCTCTGTCTTTCTGGCGAGTGCACGCTCCCTATAGCGAAAACCTCTCAAAAAAAAAAAAAAAGAAAAAAGAAAAAAAGAAAAAAAACTGGTACAAGAGAAGGATCCCCACTTTCTCTGCTCCTTTTCAAAACAGTGTAGAAGTCCTAGCCAATGCAATCAGAAAAGAGAATGAAATAAATGCCATTCAAATAGGGAAAGAAGAGGTGAAATTATCTTTATTTCCAGATGATATGAGTGTATACATAAAAAAAACCCAAGGGTATCCATGCAAAAAGTCCTGAAAGTAACAAATGAATATAGTAAAGTGGCAGGATACAAAATCAACACACAAAAATCTGTAGCATTTCTATGTACAAACTACAAGCATACTGAGAGAGAACTGAAGAACGTAATCTCATTTACCATAGCCACAAAAAGTCTAAAATACCTAGGAATAAATCTAACCAAAGAAGTCAAAGATCTCCACAAGGAAAACTATGAAAAGGTAAAAAAAGGAAAGTGAAAATGACATTAAAAAGTGGAAAGACATCCCATGTTCCTGGATTAAAAAAATTAATATAATCAATATGGGAATTCTATCCAAATTAATTTACATATTTAACATAATCCCAATAAAATTACCAGAGACATTCTTCACAGATTTAGAAAAGATGATCATAGAATTTGTCTGGAATTATAAAAGACCCCATATTGCCAAAACAATCCTGTGCAAGAAGAGTGAAGTAGGAAGCATATCACTCCTTGACCCCAGAATACATTAAAAAGCTGTGATAATCAAAACAGCATGGTATTGGCATAAAAACAGACGTGTGGATCAATAGAACAGAATAGAGATCCCAGAAATACCCCCAAACATAGCCGATTGATTTTTGACAAAGGGTACCAGTCAATCCAGTGGGTAAAGGAAAACTTCTTTAGCAAATGGTACTGGAAAAACTGGGTATCCACCTGTAGAAAGATGAACCTGGACCCCTATCTCTCACCATTGACAAAAAATCAACTTGAAGTGGATCAAAGATCTAAACCTAAGACCTCAAATGATAAAACTACTGTACAAAACGCTGGGGAAACTCTGGGAGACACTGCGGTAGGCAAAGACTTCTTAAATAAGACCCCCAAAGCACAGGCAATAATTCCAAAAATAGACAGTGGTATGACATTGGATTAAGAAGTTTCTGCACAGCAAACAACACAGTAAATAGTGTGAACGGTGACTAACACCAACATCCATCCACAGAAATTTTTCATCTTGCAAAAATGAAATTCTGTACCCCTTGGACAGAAATTAAAGTTCTCCATTTGCTCCTCCCTCGAGTCCCTGACAACCACCATTCTATTTTCTGTTTCTATGACTAATCTAGGTCCCTCATATGATGCGAGTCATACAGTATTTATCTTTTTATTACTGACTTATTTCACTTTGCATAATGTCTTCATTTCATCTATGTTCTAGCATGTATCAGAATTTCCTTCTGCATGTATATGTATATACCACATTTTATTTATCCTTTCGTCCATTGATAGATATTTAGATTGCTTCCACTTTTTGGCAATTGTGAATAATGCTGCTACAAACATAAGTATAATACTTTTATACTTTTTTCAAGTCCTTGCTTTCATTTCTTTTGGGTATAAACCCAGAGTGTGATTGCTGGATCATATGGTAATTCTAGTTTTGTTTTATTTTCAGGAACAACCATACTATTATGTTGTCAGGAAAGTCATGACATGTTTTTCTATGCAAAATGCATCATGACTTTCCCTATGTTGCAATATTTTCCATAGAGTAAGCACCATTTTATATTGCCACCAGAAGAAAAATATCTGGTTTAAATTAACTCAAACCAACTGGTTTCAAACATTAATTACTTCTGCAAAGTCATTTCACCTTTGTAAAATGCTATAACCAATAGGTATTATTTTTCCATAAAATATATCTCATAACCATTTCAGTTTTCACAAGCATATGACATCGGGATATGTTTGTGAACACTGGCATAATAATAAGGATAAACAGAAAGTTATATGTTTGTTATAAATCATGTGACTTAAAACCACAAAGAATGGCCAACTGCAGTTCGACTCCCAACCTGGCATCTTGCCTTCTCACTTTCTGTCTCTCTCTCTGGCGAGTAAACATGCCCGATAGTAAGTTAAAAAATAAATAAATAAAATTAAATAAATAATTGTTTTAAAAACTATAAAGAATAAATGCTCATCAGTGTTTTCCTTAGCTAGATTTCTAACCACATATTCTGAAACTCAGGTATACAAATCCAACTCTAATTTGTTAGCTATTACTTAGTATCAGTTCGTACCATTCATTATTTATTTAACAAATATTTATGAGCACCTTCTATATGTCTAGCCCTATGTTAGTGCTAAACTTGTAGTGATGTAAACACTGATTTCCAGCAATCAACAAGTATAGCGGGTAACCACTCACCTGTGTGATCAAAGGTAGCATCATTAATAGTAGAACAACCTCCATTATGCACCTTAGCATCATCTATATTTTCTATGTGCTTTAACATCAACTCTATTTTTGCCAAAAAATGAATAGCCTGAGTCTAACCTGATGTTCAGGATCAAATATCACTTCATAAGAAAAATGGGGAACAGAATATACTGAATAATCAGAAGAATTTAATCAAACAAACTCAAACTGTGAGACAACTGGCCTTCTCTCTCTCTCTCTCTTTTGTTTTGTGTTTGTTTTGGCTATAGGACATGTATGCTCACTAGAGAGAGAGAGCAGGAGAGAGAGGGGGGAAAGTGAGAAATCAACCACCGGAGGGATGGCCATATTACAATCCCTTCTCCTCCAGTGTCCTCTCGAGATTTTGAGCACGCACGCACATGCACCAGTAGTCTCTCCCTGATGAGATGTGGTCATGCTGCAATCCTTTTTCCTCTATTTCTCTTTCTTGTTAGATTTCCGGCACCCACACACATGTGACTGATGTGTTTTGGGTTTTTTTTTGGGGGGGGGGGGCGGAGGATGTTGCAGGATTTGAACCATAGTCAAACACATGGGATTTGGCTTCCTATGCCCAGGACTTAACTACTGTGCTACAGGACTGGTCCTATCTTTATATCTTATATATTTTTTAATCATTATAGGTAAAATTCTATAACTATGACATTTCTTTCATGTTTTTAAAATACTTATTACACAATTATCTGAGTAGTTAAGAAGGAAGAAGTGTGTAAGACATGAATAAAATGAAGTTATGAATGAGAAGGACTTGTCAAACAGCCAAGATATTTCTGTCTGAGAAAGTAACTAATTTTCACCTTCAGCAAGGATCAAAGACAAACCGTGAAGTATATAAGAAGGCTTTTTCTGTGTTCATTTTCACAAATACCACTGCAGTGTTCTAAAGGCTCAGGAATAGGAAATACTGTCCCTTGTCCCTTTGCCTCCTCTTCCTTCTTTTTGAGTTTTCTTTTCTTCTCTCTCTCAGCAAGTGCATGAACTTCCCAGAGTGAGATTAAGAGACAGAGAGAGAGAAAGAGAGGAGAGAGCATCCCACATGGGGATGGTCATGCTGCAGTTCCTTCTCCATTTCTCCCTCCTTTTGGGCTTTTGGGTTTTGGAAATTGCAGGCACATGCACCTTGCATGTTTCTCAAGCCACTGGGTCTGGGACTCAAACCATGTGGTTGGTCATGTAGAAGCTGGCTGCCTTACCCACGAGGCCAAGGAGCCTGTCCTTCTTTTTCTCTCTTCTTCCCCACTCCTATCCTCGTATAACTCTCCCTTTCTTTTTCTATTTCTCCACAGACTACCATCACTTATTATTTCTATATGTTTTCTCTTTACCTTTCTTTTCTGAAGGATGCCTGCTTCTTCCCCCTGACTTCAGTCTTAGACTGGTATCAACTCTGGTCCCAATTCAAAGTGACGTTTAGAGGGTCAGCCTGATTATGTTCGATTATAGTAGAGATTGCAAACTGATTATCCGTACTTGAGTTTGGTTTGTAAATGTATTTTGTGATTCAGTCCATGATTCTGCCAAGTATAATTGCTGGTCATAAATTTAAAACATAAAAGGATCATAGACTGGATAACCAAAACATTTTCCTTCTCTTCAGTAATCGGGAACATGTCTTTGTATATTACAAATTAGTCTCATATTGGATGTTTATTATAAAAAATAATGAAGAAAATATCAAAACTTATTTAGACATTCAATAAGGCAGGAAGATACTTTGTGAATTTTTAAAATTTCATTTATTTATTTTAAATTTTTAACGAATTAATTTATTTATCTTTATTTATTTATTTAAATTTGACCAGAAAGTGACAGAGTGAAAGAGACAGAAAGAGAGAGCAAGAGAGAGACAAAATGAGAAAGCAAGCCACCAGGTCCAGGACTTGAACCTCAGTGGGCCATGTGGGAGTCCAGCACTTTTAATCACCATGCCGCCTGCCAGCCCGTTTATTTTAATCTTTAAAAAAATTTAAAACAATTTATCTGCTGGCAATAAAATGTTTTTTAAATAGTGCTTATAATGTAGATTCTGGACACTTAGAAAATTTAGATGTGAGGGACATCACAGTGTTAGATGAGTTTAATGAAAAGTTCATTACAGTCATACACTGTATTTGGTATTTCAGTCAACAATGAACAGCAATACAACAGTGGTCTGATAAGATTGCAACAGGCCATACAGGGAGCAGCAGATGGCGTAATGGTTATGTTGCTGGATTCCCTCTTAATCGACCGCGGTTTGAGTCCTGGACCTGGCAGCTTGAAACTTATGTTGGGCATGTGTGCATGCATGTCCAAAATTCTGAGAGGAAAATGGAAGAGAAGGGATTGCGACATGGCCATCCCTCAGGGGGGTGATTTCCTACTTTCTGTCTCTCCAGCGAGTGCACATGCCCTGTAGCAAACCCATCTCTCTAAAAGAAAACAAACAAAAGACTGCAACAGGCCATACTATATAGCCTAGGTCTGTATATCAACTAGGTTTGTGTAAGTGCACAATAATGAAATCACCTAACTGTATTTCTCAGAATATATCTTGTTAAGTAGCTATGGCTATATATTAAATAAGGTCAAACTGTTGGCTTTTTTTCATTGTTTTAGAGGGTAAGTTCATAAATATGAGATATCCTAACTTTTGGTATGATAGAGTCTGACAGATACTAAGATTCTAACATACTTAAACTTAGTTTTAAATAATATAGAGTATTGAAAGTCTACATCGCCCTATGTACAAGCATGAAACTATTTAATAAGTAGCTAAAATAGAAACTTCTTCTGTCCATGAACATAAGTTAGCAACTTTTTACATTCCTTACTAGCTAATAGTAAGAATGGATCATCTGGGTTTGTTTTCATTGCTGAGCTAGTTTGAGGATCCGTTAAGGTAGACTCAATTTTCTCTATTCTTCTATGTTGTGAGGCATCATATTACTCACATTATGCATGCTTGATAGATGCTTATGATTAATTAATTGGCTGATAATGTAATTTGTAAATGGGATCCTATCAAACATAATAGATTCTTTTAAAATGTGTTGAATGCATGTACATTGTGATCATTTCTCAGAGTATGGACTATAAATTAAATTCCTCTAGAAGCCCATCATTTTAAAATTTTTTGTTTTTTGTTTATAAAGCTAACTTATCATTGTAAAATTATCAAGAAATAATAAAAATGTGAAGAAAAAGATAATGTCACTTGCAATTCCATAACACAGTGATTCCTTCCATTTTGTTACTCAAAGTATCATCTAGAATTTTTTTCTTTCAGCACATTCATTAATATATACATGGCTTATTATTATTACTTTAGGTTTTTGCCATGGGCTTGTGTGCTCACCAGAGAAAGAGAGAGAGGGAGAAAGAAATCACCTGGGGGGATGGTGCTGGCCGTACCATAATCCCTTCTCCTCCATTTACCTCCTGGGATTTTGGGCATGCACATTCACATGCCTGGCATGATTTTCAAGCAGCCAAGTCCAGGACTTGAACTGCTGTCAGCTATGTGGGAATCCAGTGCCTTAGCCACCACACCTGCTGGCCCTGAACAGAGCTGATATTTTTGTTCTTTATTTTTTCATATTTTGAGTATAACTGACAAATCTAACTTGTAGATATTTAAGGTATACAGCTTGAATGTTTCCAAATGTGTATATATTATGAAATTATCACAGGCTAGTTAATATATCCATCATCTCGGGACCAGCAGTTAGCATAATGGCTATGTCGCTGGACTCCCACGTATTCGACCGCGGTTCAAGTCCCGGACCCGGTGGCTTAGACTCACGCTGGGCGCGTGTGCGTGCGTGCCCAAGATCCCGAGAGGAGAATAGAGGAGAAGGGACTGCGGCGTGGCCATCCCCTCTGGGGGGTGATTTCTCACTTTCTGTCTCTCTGTTTCTCTCTGTCTGTCTGGCGAGCGCATGTGCCCTATAGCAAAAACCTCTCCAAAAAAAAAAAACATATATATATATATCCATCATCTCACAAAGTGATCTCGTGTGTGTGTGTGTGTGTGTGTGTGTGTCGACAACACTAACCTTTTAGTAAATTTCACATATATACAATATAATATTACTAACTATATGCTGTACTAACTATGCTGTACATTAGCTCTCTAGAACTTAGTCATCTTGCATAACTGAAACTTTGAATCCTTTGACCAAAACCTTTTCCCCCACTTCCCATTTCTGACAACCACCATTCTACTCTGCTTCTAAGTTTGACTATTTTAGGTTCCACATGTTAAGTAAGACCTTTCAGTATTTGTTTTTCTGTGTTGACTTACTTCATTTAGCATAATTTCTTCTAGGTCCAACCGTTTTCCCAAATGAGAGGATTTCTTCTTCTTTTGAAAGAGTTCTCATGAATAGGATTGGCACCTTTATGGAAGGGCTCGAGGCCAGCATGGTGGCATGCTGAAGGCAGATGGATCCCACACGGCTGATGACATGGTTTGAGTCCCAGACTGCCATCTTGAGAAACACGCTGCACATGTGCACATATGTGCCCCAAATCCTGAGACGATAATGGAGGAGAAGAGACTGTGGCCTGCCTATGTCCTTTGTGGGGTGATTTCTCACTTTCCATCTCTCTCTCTCTGTCTGTCTCTGTCTGTCCAGAGAGTGCACATGCCTTATAGCAAACAATTGAAAAAAGAAAAGGAAAGAAAACAAACTTTAAAGTGAAATAAAGTGCTAGAGATCAACGGATGTGTTCTTTTGCCCTTCGGTTCCTTCTTCCATGTAAGGACACAGTGTCCTTTCCTCTGGAGGCTGCAGCAACACAGCACCATTCTGGAAGCAAAGAGCAGTCCTTACCAGACACCAATTCTCCTGGTGCCTCAGTCTTGGACTTCCCAGCATCCAGAGCCATGAGAAACACATTTCTATTGTTAATAAATGACCAAGACTGTGATATTTTGTTATAGCAGCACAAACAGATCAAGACAGGATATATATAGCCCAAAGTAGGATTATTGGATCATATGGCGGTTCTGTTTTTAATTTTTTAAAGAAACTCTATACTATTTTCCATCACATCAATACCAATTTATACTCCCATCAACAGAATACAAGGGATCCTTTTATCCACATCTCATAATTATTTTAAAAATTTATTTCTGTGTAAGAGTGTGTATGAGGGAGGGGGGGAGAGAGAGAGAGGGAAAAAGAAAGAGGAGAGAGAGCAAGCGAGCACCCCGATAGGATCCCAATGACATGATCTACTCCCAGTGTCAGCCAGCACCAGATCACGGGCACATGCGTACCTAGTTAACCCAGGGAGGTCTCCAGATGTAAACTTGGAACCTTTCCATGAGGGTCACCCTCACAGAATGCTGCATTTTACTGCTGTACCATTATACAACCCCTTGTTTTTGTTTTGCATTCATACACACACATACACACACACACACACACACACACACACACACATACATATACAGTCTTTTGAATTCCTTGTGTCTTTTAGATATTAACCCCTTGTCAGATATTTGGTTTGATAATATTTTGTTCTTTCTGTTGCTATTTAAATAAGATTATTTTCTGAATTCCTGTTTGGATTGTTCATTGTATATTGAAATATAACTGATTTTTGTATGTTAATTTTGTATCCTGTAACTTTATCCAATTTGTTTACTGGTTCTAATAGTTTTTGTAGAGGCTTTAGGGTTTTCTACATATGTGGTCATGCTATCTGCAAACAGATCATTTTTTTCTGACTTTCTGATTTGGATGTGCTTTATTTCTTTTCTTCTAATTGCTCTGACTAGAACTTCCAGTACAATGTTAAACAGAGGTGCTAAGAGTGAGCCTCTTGCCTTGTACTTATTTTGTATTTGTCTGGGAAGGTCTTTTCTTTCATTGTAAAGATATTTTGGGGGACCAGCAGATGGCATAATGGTTACATTGCTAGACTCCCACATAGTCAACTGCTGTTCGAGTCCTGAACCCAGTGGCTTGAAACTTGTTGAGAACATGTGCATGTGTGCCCCAAATCCTGACAGGAGAATGGAGGAGAAGGGATTATGGCATGCCCACCCCCCCACCCCCCGAGTGGTGACTTCTTGCTTTCTGTCTCTCTGTCTCTCTGGTAAGCACATGTGCCCTATAGCAAACATCTCTCTGAAAAAAAAAAAAAAAATAAAGGACACTTATCTAGGTAAAGTATCCTTGATTGGCAGTTATTCAGTTTTAGCACCTTGAATATATAATCCCACTCTATCCTGGCTGACAAGTTTTCTGCTGGAAACTGTCCTGATAGTAATTTATAGACTTCCTTATGTCAGACAAGTCACTTTTCTCTTACTACCTTAAAAATGTTCTCTTCTGACACTGTATGTCCCCACTTAATATATACTGACTGTCAGCACACAGTGGTGAAAATGGAAAGATTGGTGCATATAGAAACATGGAAAATGGTTACAGATACTGGAGGCAGTGTGAGGAGAGGGTGGGAAAAGGGGAAGAGTGAGAGGAAGGGAATCAAGTATAAAAATAGAGAGACAAGATGTTTATGGGACACAGAAATGAATAATTATTTGTTGATGATAACATGTATGGTATGTTCACCTGGACTTGTGTGAAGTGTATTCAGTTTGGGTAAATTCACTTTATAAGTTGTAGTGATGTATAGTGACTGAATGTATAAAATAAATTTTTAAAAATGTTCTCTTCTTTGATCTTTGACAATTTAATTACAATGTTGTCTCAGTATAGACCTCTTTGGGTTCAGTCTTTTTGGAAACTTGGCTTTATTGATCAAGATGTCCATTTCCCTTTCTAGGTTTCAAGCTAAGAAAGTTTTCAACCATTATTTCTTTTAATAGAGTTTTCTCTCCTGCTTCTCTTTCTGATTTTCCACAGTGTTTATATTGGTTTGCTTCATGGTATTGCCTAAGTCCTGTACACTTTCTTTGCTTTTCTTCATTCTTTTTTCCTTTCGTTCCGCTAACCAGCTAATTTCAAATGAGATGTCTTTGAATTCATGGACCTTTTCCTGCATGACTGAGTTTGTTGTTCCAGTTCTTTATTGACATTTTCAGTTCAGTCGTTGTATTCTTCGGCTCCAGAATTTCTGTTTGGCTCTTCTTAATGCTTTTTGTTCTCTTTACTCACTTCTCATTTTGTTCATGTATTGTTTTCTCAATTTTTTTAGTTGTCTGTTTTTCCCTTTACCTTACTGAAATTATTTAAGACAATTATTTTAAGGTTTTTGTCAAGCAATCAATAAGTTTTCACTCCTTTAAAGTCAGTTATTAGAGCTTTATTAGATTCCTTTGTTGGTGTCAAGTTTGCCTGAGTTTTCACGATCTATGTAGCCTTGAGTTGGTGTCTGTGCTTTCGAAGAACAAAACTCCTCTTCATGTCTTTATAGGCTGGTTCTGCAGGTAAAGATCTTCTTCTGCCGGGCCCCTGGAGTGATGGGGCTGCTGCTGGGATAATAGTTGAGAAGGGATGGAGTTGTGTGGCTTTTATCAGTTTTGCAGGTAGGTCAGTCATTGGTAGACCTGTTATTGGAGAGGCATGGTTTCTGCCCACTCCCTGGGCAGACAGGACTACTTCCATGACCATGGTCAGGCAGGTCTGGAGCCAGGTCACTGGGGCCATTTTCAGGTCCACACTTGGGTCTGCAGATGGCAAACCTGTTATTAAAGGGCAGAGGAGTATAGTTTGAACTTGATCTTTGGATGGGTTCTTACAGTGTTCCTCTGTGGGTCCCTGAGTGAGAAGGACTGCCTCTAAGACTTTAATAGAGTGGAACTGGAGGTAGGTCACAGGACTGCTTTGCAATTTGCCATTGTGTCTTAAGTCAGCTAGCATATTATAGGTGGACAGAGAGACATGGCTCCTGCCTTGGTGGCCTAATCACAGAAGAAGCCGGTAACAGGCCTGTGGCAAAGTGGAGCTGGAGTCAAGTCCATAGGTGAAAGGGTTGCCTATGATTCATAGCCAGAACCATGGTCAGTGAGCTTGCCACCAGGGTGTGGGCCTCCCTTCTCAAATCAGCTCTCCTTAGTCTTGGCCTCCACTAGGGTTTTGCAAACTCCTATCTGGATCCCAAAGCATCCACAAAAGCACTTTTTTTCATATGGATGGCTGCTGAATTGTTGTTTATGTTTGGGGCTGGGATTGGCACAAGTAGAGATCTCCTAGTCCTCCGTTTTGCTTATCATCTTCAGGTTTCTTTCTGTTTTAAAGATTATTTATGTATTTCACAGGAAAGGAAGAAACAGAGAGCATTAACAATGTTTTTTACCAATAACAGGGTGATTCTTAACAACTATAGTTTGGTTATCACATATCAGAGGAAGTGGTAAATTCATATTAGAAGTGAAAACCTTTTTTGGTAACTCAGGGATCTTGGACAGATACTAACCTTTTACCCTGAAGTGGCTACCTCGTTAGCTGAGTTTGAGAGAAAGATTTTTGATGAACTTATAATTAGACAAATTTGTGAATTCTTAATAGTATTATGTGAGACAGTTTAAAATAAAATTAATATAGTATGGTGGTTAAGAACGTACATGGTTTTTGATATTTGACAACTTGAAATAGAATTCGATTGTTTTCTCTGGGGTAAGTAATTACTTCATAAAAAATGTGTTTTATCATTTTAAAAATGGAGTCAATAATTTCAGAGTTATTGAGATGGTTAGATGAGATAATGCAAGTTGCCTGTCACTGTTAAGAGGTTAAAAAAAAATTCAGTCTTTCTTTCTAGAAATTAGAATGATATCCTACTCTTAGAAGGTATCATTAATGCTGTGGAGATACTGAGGTATTCAACCTCTACATATTAATAATAACCATGAAACTTTATTCTGTGTTCAGATAGAGCTTTACATTTTTTTGTATAATCAAATAAATATGGAAACCCACTAATTTTACTGATCATTAGAAGAAAATTTGAAAAATAGTTCAAAGTCTGAATTACAGGTTTTATCTGTGGAAGAGATAAATGTATTACATTTAAATTCATTTAACAACTCTAAATTAAAAGGAGAATATTTAATACATTCTTTGAAGGAATATATTTTGTTATAAAAATAAAACTGGAGCTTTCTTACTTATCAGTTGCAAGTAAGTTGTTTTGCCTGTCAAACATCTTCAGAGCCAGCTCCAAAGCATCACAGTTAAAGGCTGCAAAGAGGAAGTCAGATCCCACGTGGCCAGCCATGGTTCAATTCCCAGCCCTGGCAGCTTGAAAAGAATGCTGGGCATGTGTGCATGTGCCCAGGGTCCTAACAGAAAAGAAAAAGGATTGTGGCATGACTAGGCCGCATTGGGAGTGCTTTCTCTCTGTTCCTCTTTTTCCTCTCTTTACTCTCTCTGGCCTAGAAGAAAAACACACAAAAAACTTTTTGAGATACTTGCATAAGCTGTGTAATTTAAAATATTTCTTTCCCTGAAATCTCATTTTTTTTAGAGATCCTTTACTTACAATTAAAGGCGAAATTTATTAGCACAGATTTCTAAAATAGGTTGATTTACTATGATTTCTCACTATGTGAATGTTTTCATACACATTACATAAAATAAAACAGGGGAAAACCAACTTGTTCTTTGATATCATTTAAATTTTAATTTTAAACTTAATATCAAAAGCAATGTTAGGTTTGAACTAAAACTTGTAAAGCAATGTTTTAGCAACCCTGGGGCAAGTTGAATCTAATTCAGCTAATAAATATTGAGCAATATTATGAGTCCAGCATTGTGTTGGGAATACAAACATGAATTTAATGTGGATGCTAATGCTGGGGAGGGAATTTGGGGATAATTTTTCATTAGTACAAATCCTTGGATGAATAGAGGAGAAAATTAAGGCCCTAAGAGATGAATTGGCTTTCCCACAGTTAGTAGATAAGTAGTAGAGCCAAGATTAGAATACTTCCAATTTGGTATTCCTTGCATAACCTCACACTCACTGCTCCAAGGTTTTACAAAAGATACAGTTTTTACATTGGCTAGAGCTCTTGTGGCTGGGCTATCCCCACAAAGCAGGTCGGAAAAATTTCCGTGATAGTCAGCATCTCAAAATAGCTGCCGGTCACTGCAGCTTTGTTCTTAACTCTGGAAGAATGAAAGAAATTCTAATTATACAACTGGCACTGGACAAATAGTCCCTCTCAACAAACGTTGGAGTGCTTATATGTGCCTGCCTCAGTGTTATACCCATTCTATCCTAGGAATACAAAGTAGACTCCAAACACTCCTTATCCTTAAGACTCTAATAATCTAATAGAGAAAACAAAATTGTAAAGAGATCATTTCAGTAACATTATGCAACCCAAACCAGTGCAGAGTAAAATGCCCTCCAATTTTATTTTTTTCTTCATTATTTGTTTGAGAGTGTTTGGCTAGGATACAAATACCCAAATCCTACTTCTACATCCCTCCAAGAAGTTTCCATGGCAGGAATATGCAAAAGAAACAATCGTAAAACAGAGCAGAGTGAATACTTTCGCTCCAAACCTTAATACACAGGAATATATGCAGAGTGTAGTTTTAGGGGAATGGTCATTAATCTAGATAGATGTAAATGACCTTAGACCAAAGCACCACATAACACTCAGACCTACATTTTAGATCTTTAGATCTGGTATCATGGAACACAAATAATTGTGAATCCATTCTGGGCTCACTCTAGTCTCCATGCTCTGATGGCCTGCAGACAACGAATCAGAGAGCGAGGCCCTACCTCTGAGATTTTATTTGGAAATCCTGCTCCCTGTTTAGTACAGGCTCACTGGTGACTTTAAATCAGTCAACTCTTCCTCTCTACTTTGAGTCTAGTCTCCATGCTCTGATGGCCTGCAGACAACGAATCAGAGAGCGAGGCCCTACCTCTGAGATTTTATTTGGAAATCCTGCTCCCTGTTTAGTACAGGCTCACTGGTGACTTTAAATCAGTCAACTCTTCCTCTCTACTTTGAGTTTGGAGCCTTTGTATGAGACATTATTTCTTCCCTAAAGCTTTCTTTTTCTTTCTTAGTGCCAGATAATTTCCTCAAAATTTCTATTTAAATTTAATTTATGACATATTTATTTTTAAAAAATAATTATTTTATTTAACTTTATTTATTATTTATTTATTTTTTAATTTGACCAGAGAGAGACAGAGTGAGCAAGAGAGAGAGAGAGGGAAAATGAGAAAGCAAGCTGCCAGATCTGGTACTTTAACCACAGTTGGCTATGTGGGAGTCTAGCGTCCTCCACCAAGCCACCTACTGGCCCAGACATCTTTCTTTTTTTAAGTTAGTAGATTTGGATCAATTCTTTTCAATAAGGATATAAATCATTATTTTAAATATAAGTTCTATCACCTAATATATTCAACCTAAGCATCAGTGGCCAACCTTCAAGCCGCAGTGAAAAGCTTATAGTGTGTGTGTGTGTGTGTGTGTGTGTGTGTGTATACATTTAAAGTTTAATAGAGGTGCATTGGCTTCCCAGATCACTGGAAAGACAGAGAGTCAGAAGAGGGAGGATCAGAAAGGGAAAGTGAGCAATCGCCCCCAGAGGGGAAGGTCATGCTGCAATCCCCTCTCCTCCATTCTCCTCTCAGGACCTTGAGCATGCATGCACACATGCCTGGCATATTTCTCAAGCCACTGGCCTGGATCTCGAACCCCACAGCCAGCCTTGTGGTATCCAGCCTCCTGGCTGGCCCAATAAAGTTTATTCTTAATTTGCTCTCCTGAGGAGCCGACCATCCGTATAGAGCTTTCAGTAATTTTAGATGGGTCATGAGAAGTGAAATAAACATTTTGAATCATTATCACTCTCTAATTCAACTGCAAACCCATTTTTGTTTTTAAACGCATTTGTCCAGTTAACCTTTGTATTACACAAGAAATAGACGGTCTGACAGAATCTGATGACTATCTCATGAGGAAGTACAGCTACATGCAACAAAAAAGCAACAACATGGCATCTTTGGTCTTTTTTATTTTTGGAGAGGTTTTTGCTATAGGGTGCGTGCGCTCGCCAGACAGACAGAGAGAGACAGAGAGACAGAAAGCAGAAAATCACCCCCCAGGGGGGATGGCCACGCCACAATTCCTTCTCCTCCATTCTCCTCTCGGGATATTGGGCACACACACACACGCGCCCGGCGTGAGTTTAAGCCACCGGGTCTGGGACTCGAACCGCAGTCGACTATGTGGGAGTCCAGCGACATAGCCATTACGCTAACTGCTGGTCCCGGCATCTTTGGTCTTAAAAGCTTTACTTCTTACTTTTTTCCATAAATATGATTTGAGCAAGCCAAAATACATGGTATTTGGTTTTTTAAGCTTATCTTTTTTTTATTTTTTTTGGAGAGGTTTTTGCTATAGGGCGTGTGCGCTTGCCAGACAGACAGAGAGAGACATAGAGACAGAAAGCGAGAAGTCATCCCCCAGGGGGGATGGCTACGCTGCAATCCCTTCTCCTCCATTCTCCTCTTGGGATCTTGGGCACGCACGCACACGCGCCCGGCGTGAGTTTAAGCCACCGGGTCCGAGACGCAAACCGCAGTCGACTACGTGGGAGTCCAGCAACATAGCCATTACACTAACCGCTGGTCCCTAAGCTAAGTCATTTTTAATGACAATCAGGCCCATAAACTTTTTTATGTTAAACCTTAGTGGTTTTTTTAAAAAACACATTTTTATTCTCCCATGAAAACAAGCATTTAATTAACTTGTTTTTCAGAATATAATCTATAAGGAAGTTAATCACCCCATTAACCATACCTAAACAGATTTTTTTGAGTGAGACTGTGATGTAAAATTAATTTCCTAAGGTAAATTGTGAACACAAAGTTTGAGAAGTGCTAGTCCATAGGAAAGAAACAGTTATTTTTCTTAGGAGGAGAAAGGGAGTGGGGGGAGACTGAAAACCTAAGTATGCCATCTTTTTTATCATTTTGGTTTGAATTATGTAAATATTTTATGTACTAAACAACACAAAATTGATTTAAAAAGAAAAACCTCTGAAATTGAAAACAAAAACAAATAAACCTTATTATATATCTAATTGCAAGTATAACCACACACACACACACACACACACACACACACACATACTTTCAATAAATGTTAAATGTAAGACTCTGTACATTCTAGGTGAGATGTTACCTAAGGACTAAAAGAACTACAAAGGAAGTATTAACATCATTCAGTGATTTTTATTGTTAGTAATAACATTGGTATTCTAATTTTTAAACCATTATTATTTTGGGGAGTTAGTAAATGTTTCAGTAGACAGATTTTTTTTAAAGAGTTTCCTGATCTTACATTTGATAGACACAATTTATTTATTTATTTATTTTTTGAGAGGTTTTTGCTATAGGGCGCATGCGCTTGCCAGGCAGACAGAGACAGAGAGATGGAAAGCGAGAAATCACCCCGCAGGCGGGATGGCCACGTTGCAATCCCTTCTCCTCCATTCTCCTCTTTTTTTTTTTTTTAAAGAATTATTTTATAACTTTATTTATTATTATATTATTAATATTTTTCAGTTTGATCAGAGAGAGAGAGAGAGGAAGTGAGAAAGCAAGCCACCAGGTCCAAGACTTGAACTGTGGTCGGCCATGTGGGAGTCCAGCACCTTTAACCACGACGCCACTTGCCGGCCCTCTCCTCTTGGGATCTTAGGCAGCACGCACATGTGCCCGGTGTGAGTTTAAGCCACCGGATCTGGGACGCGAACCGTGGTTGACTACCCGGGAGTCCAGCAACATAGCCATTACGCTAACTGCTGGTCCCGAATCAGTAGACAGATTTTTAGTGCAAGTAAAGAACACAGGAATATGAAATCAAATTTAAGAAAAAAATCCATGTAATGTTAAATTTGAATTTAAAAGTCTCTCTGAACTCATTATGTGAACACACACATGGACACACACACGCACTCACATAGTATTATCTCTTTTTTTACTGAAAGGGTCTAAGGACAATGATACATCTGCAATTCCCAAATCTTCATTGTTAAATTCTCTTTTAAAGGAACCAGGTATCATTTAAAAAATGGCTGGCTTCAAATCTGTTATAGTTAGGTAAAAATATAGCTTATGGGACCAGCAGTTGGTGTAATGGCTATGTCACTGGACTCCCATGTAGTTTACCGCGGTTCAAGTCCTGGAGCCGGTGGCTCAAACTCACACCGGGCGTGTGTGCGTGTGTGCCCAAGATCTCGAGAGGAGAATGGAGGAGAAGGAATTGAAGCATGGCCATCCCCCATGGGGGGTGATTTCTCTCTTCCTGCCTCTCTGTCTCTCTCTGTCTTTCTTGCGAGCGCACGTGCCCTATAGCAAAAAAACTCTCCAATATACACATACACATACACACACACCCACACACACAAACATATATATATATACATATATATATACATATATATATACATATATATATATATACATATATATATACATATATATATATATATATATACATATATATATACATATATATATATATATATATATACACACATAGCTTGCAATATCTTATGCCTGAAAGCAAAAATGTCTCCAAACACAGGCAGCTTCCACTGACCAAATTTGGGATACATCAATCATCTCAAAAGAATAACTAGAAGATCACAAAACATTGAATAAATTAAAATCCATGGATTCTAAAGCAAGAAAGAGAACAGCAGAGAGAGCACGAGACAAACTTTTTTGATACCAGTGGAGGTGACACTTCTATCAGGCACAAACACTTCATATTGACACTGTAATTAAGTGACAGGCATTCTTATTCTAGAAATGAGAAAGAAATTATTTACCATGCCATTTAAAAATTATTAAATTTATTTATTTATTTTAAAAACTATTTGTTGAGAAGAGGGAGTATTCTAGACAGGGTCTTCCTGCATGAACCTCCTGCCCTGCCATCAGCCAGGATCATGGTTTCACTTTTGGTGCACGCAATATTCTCAGGTAGATGCAGATCTGAACAGGAGCCTTCCCATAGCATCATTTCCGAATGCCTTCCAGCATGCACCGCCTTAGCGGTGCCTGGCATGTCATTTTTTGAAAGAACTGTTGATAAAAGTTACTGTGTGAAAGTCTCCTCCTCATTCTTATTTCAAAAGAATACTAGCTCCTTGGTGTGAAGAAATAACAGGAATTGAAAAATCACCATTTTAGAACTTCTAATGAAATGATTGAATTGAGCAAAGATAACAGAAGCCAAAATCATTAGATGAGAAGCTGTTGGTGAGAAGGATATTCACATGATGTATCCAAATGTCATCCCACAGATTACCTTCCATTACCAAGGGGAAAAAGAAGTACGCTTTTCTTAAATTGAAGACACTTAATCACTTAACAGAGTGATCAAACCTAATGTCATTTACAGATAAGTTGAAACTATGTGTTTCCTGGTGTTGTCACTCAATTACAGTGTCAATATGAAGTGTTTGGGCCAAAATGCTTAACCTAAATCTAATTAAGCTTTTAGGCCTAATTCCCAGTTCACAGAAAAAGGAGGATTGGAAAAGAACAAGTTAAATGACACCAGAAGGTCACAGGTCAAATTGCCAAAAGACAGTTTTTCGTTGTTGTTATTTTGCTTTGTTTTGGATGTGCTGAGGAAAGAATCCTGAAGGACTTTTAGTTTTGAAGGGAGATATGCAGGAGTTGTCTCCTTTAGCTTTTATCGAATTTTTTTTTTTCCTTTATAAGGATAATATGCTGGTTTTGCTGGTTTGGGCTTAATATTCATCTATGAAAGAATATTTTTAAGTTATACAGAAGAACAACTCCCATTTCAAAATGAGAAAGCAATTTAAGTCTGAGAAACATTATGCTCTAACTAGAACTGGAGACCTTTGACTAAATGAAAGAAGAAACTGTTCTTGCCTAAATACGGGCATTCTGATTGCTTGATTCCACTGATCCCTTTTGCTGCTCGCTACATTAAATTCTCATTGGATATGCACTTGCCTTCTTTGCAATGAAAGTAGATTAATCTCTAACACTGATTTTTAAAATGTTCTTTTTGTACTTGTAAGTGGATCATTTCTGTTGATGCTGTTACATTGCTATGGCATTTTGGACTTAGCAAATGGCATTAAAAATCACCTTTCTTAAATTACATTTAAGCTTAGGCAAAATAGCAGAGAAGCATATGATTCATTTCTTCCCTACAGATTGGAGGGAGCTTAAGTTAAGGGCTCTCGTTGGAGGAGAGAAATGGGGAGACAGCACAGCAGCTGTGTCTTGGTTTTGAGGGGGAGAAAATTCAGGCTCACCCTTAGGAGCTGCGAGGCAGCATAGCTTCTGAGCAGAACTGCCCTGATTTTGCCTCTGGCAACTCCACCCTTGCTATGCCTAGAAACACCCTTAGTTTCTCCTCTTTTCAGACTACAATATATAATTTTCTTCTACTGGTTAGCACAGTCATTACTGTTAAATAATAACTAAATAAAACTTTTTGTATAGTTGGAAGAAATCAAATTTATTTTATCATCTTGCTAAATTCTTATTAAATCTTAGGTTCCTTTTTCTTCCTTTCTTCTTTGCTTGCTAGGAGGGAGGGAGGGAGGGAGAGAAAGAGAGAGAGAGAGCGAGATAGAGAGAGAGATAGATTTTTGGGAGGGTCTCACTTTGCAAACCCCTGCTGGTCTCCTAGTTAGCTAGGACCACATGGATAAGCCATCATACCTGGGCTATTCAGGTTGGTCCAGATTCCCGTGTGGCTGCAGCCTTGTGCACCCTACTGTTTGTGCCACTGCAGCTGGGCTGCATTTCTATGTTTATGTGGGCACAAGAACAAGACTAAAAGCAATAAAAGAATAAAATAAAAAAAGAAGTGGTTACTTTACTATGGACCTATGTACATGAACGGAGTGCCTTGTAGTCTTAGAAAAATGTACCCTTTTGGTCTAAACTATTAACTCTCAATGTATAGTTCCTGGATGTGCAGCAGCAGCCTCATGTAGCAGTTGGTTAAAAATGCAAGTTTTTCATGCTGGGCGTGTGTGCATGCATGCCCAAGATCCCGAGAGGAGACTAGAGAAGGGATTGCGGCATGGCCATCCCCACCGGAGGTTATTTCTTGCTTTCTATCTCTCTGTCTCTCTGTTTTTCTGGCGAGTGCACGCGCCCTATAGCAAAAATCTCTATTAAAAAAAAAAAAAGTAAGTTTTGAGGTACCTACCAACTTTCTGAATCAGAAACTGGGGACTGAGCAGAGGAGTCTGTCTTAAAAAGCCATCAGGTGACTTTTTTTCCCACACTAAAATGTGAGAATCATTCTAAGACATGAGATTTCCCATGTACTGTTTAAGTCAACAAACATGTGTAAGTACCTTCCATATACTCTAATCCATAAAGGGAATACTATAATGATCTCTCCCCTAAGGAGGTAATATGGTACATAGGGAGAACACTGTTTGCACAAAAAGTATCAGGTACTTCTAATTCTGTCTTCCTTACCTTTGCATGTCCTCAGTTAGGATCTATAGGTAAGACTGGGTGAAGCCTGTTAACCAATGGCAAGGAGGCTACACTGACATGTATTTGCAGACAAGATCAGCTCCTGATGTGGTTGAAGACAATGAGTTTTCAGATTCTGAGAGTGTGAAAAGAAGATCTCATTCTATTATATATTGAGAAAAAATAGCTAATAAAAGCATTGGAAAATGGTAAGAGAGATGGAGGGATCACTGGGATGATCTAGTTTGAAGGGAAAAATTAAATTATGCACTGTGTAACAGCATTGTCTATCCTTCGCCTGTTGACTCAGCTGGTTAGAGTTCTGAATCATAAATTCAGTTTCCTACAGAGAATGGATAAATTATTCCTGTTCTTTGGCCACAGTCTGCATCCCACCCCACAATCTGAAGCATCGAATACAGATGGAAGAGGGGGTGCAGGGAAAGGATTGTGGGTCTTTATGCACACATCTCTATTCCTGGATAAATGGCTGAAGGCTACTGAAAGGGAGTGGTAGCACCATCTTGGTAGGAGGTAGTAGATAATAAGTGGTAAATCTCTCAAATAAATTCCTTCACAGAGCTTTTATTAGTACAGTTTTTTTTTTTTTTTTTTTTTTTTAAGGCAAATTTACCTTTTCGAAGAAAGACCATCATAATTTCTCAAGGAAGGTTAGTAACTTATAACTTGTATAACTATGATAATTTTATGTTATATAACTTGTAAAATGTTTCATTTGGTAAAAGTAGTTCATTTAAATATTTATATCAGGATATAAGCATATAGATCCCCTTCTGTGCACATTAAATAGATCTCAAAGGTATTAAAAAATTGGAGGTTAATTATTTTCATCCTTATAAGGAGACAAAAATTAAATGCCTCACTTTTAAATATAGCAGTCTGCACACTAACATTAGCCAAGGAGCCCTCAATAATTTCATGCCAAAACTTTGTTTTTGACTCAGCTTTAGGGAATTGCCTCAAGGTAAAACTTGAACAATATATCTGGCTTAGAGCAGATCATTTTACAAAGTTTCTGAGTGTCAAGTTATCATAAAAGATGGACAGATAGTAGAATATATGCCTCTGCAGCTAATGTTTGAATAAGTGGTGGACATAATGGTAGTACTGAATATCAGTGGGAAAAATAAAACACTTCCCTACATGCTTCAAAGAAAAACCCAAAGGAATTTTTTTTTTCTGTTTTCTTAAATGCCAAAGGGGGTTTGCATGTGCATGAGATGGAGGAAAGGAGAGAGAGACAGAGAGAGAAAGAGAAAGAAGCACCCCCAAAGGGGGCCTGGTAAAACTACAATCCTATATCTTCTAATTCTCCATTCAGCTGGATTCTAGGCATATATGTGTACCCTGTCTCCCAAACCTCAACCCCACTTGTTTTCCAAGCTAATGGGGTCAGGATTCAAACCCTAATCAGTCATTTGAGTTCTGTCTTTCTCTGTGTAGTGCTTAACTGCTGCACTATGAGTCCAGCTCCAAAGCAGTGTTTTTTTTTATTTTATTTTTTACCTTAAAATATAAATAAATAAAAAGGCAGGCTATCCATTCACACATAAATACTTTCCTAAGTTGATGGCTGCTTGATCTTGGGCTACCTCCATGGAAATATGCCATGCTTTGTACATGAGGATAAAATTATTTGTCAGCTATTATTAAGACTGCTTTCCTATTATGGATAAATAATTATATGGAAACCTGAATTTACAAAAATATATTTAAAAGGCCAGCTGATGATTCATTGAGTAGGAAAACTTGATTTTCTACTTCTGAAAGAACCAGTGAAGGGCCAACAGGTGGTATGGAGGTTAAGGTGCTGGATCCCATATGTACGGCTCTGTGGGCTGAGTCTCGGACCTGGAAGATTGAAAATCACCCTGGGTGTCTGTGCCTGGATGCCCAAGACAAGACTGGAGAAGGATTGCATGGCATGGCCATTTTTCGGGGGACAGGGGTGTCTTCTCACTTTTTCTCTCTCTCAGGTGAGAGCAACACTCTATTACAAAAACAAAGCAGAACCAATGAAAAAGATTGTGTTTTCTTTGGTAAAGTACATACAACAGATATGCCCAGCATGTTTTTCTTTTTTTCTTTTACAGAGATTCTTGCATGCACTTGGTGGAGAAACAGAGACAGAACGTGAGAAATCTCCTTTTCTCCTATGGGGGAAGGCCATGCCGCAAACCTCCATTCTCCTTTCTGGATTTTGGGCATGCATGCACACACGCCCAGAGTGAGTTTTAAGTCACTGGGTCCGGAACTCGAACCGCAGTCTACTATGTCCTAGTCCAGTGATGTAACCACTATGCCATCTGCTGGCCCTACCCAGCATATTTTTCAAGCCAGTGGGACTGGGATTTGAGCCATAGTTGACTTGGGGATACAGCTTTACTTAAGTACCAATCTACAGGGCTGGCCCATTGTCTAGAAAATTAAATTATGTTCTTTCTAAAAATAGATGTATGCAAGAACCAGGCAGGTAGTGTAAACGACGAACCAGACTATGTGTAGCATGGAGATAATCCTTGAGCTGAGGCTTTGCACGACGGTAAAGAAAGGAACAGTACTGGGACCAGCAGTTGGCATAATGGCTATGTCGCTGGACTCCCATGGATTCAACTGCGGTTTGTGTCCCGGACCCGGTGTCTTAAATTCACACCGGGCACATGTGTGTGCGTGCCCAAGATCCTGAGAGGAGAATGGAGGAGAAGGGATTGCAGCATGGCCATCCCCTCTGGGGGGTGATTTCTCACTTTCTGTCTCTCTGTCTCTCTCTGTCTTTCTGGTGAGAGCACACGCCTTGTAGCAAAAACCTTTCCAAAAAAGAAAAAAAAATAAAAAGGAATGGTACTAGGCTCAGTCTATATTGTTACATAAATCCAACATTTCCACATCTTTTGATTGTTAAGAAAAACTCTAAATCAAGAAATCAAGGTTTTTAAAATATAAAATCTTCAAACTGGTAAATGACGGGACTTAAGTAATTTTAAATAACATTGTGTTTGTCAAACAAATATACCTGCTGAAGATCATTTTTTCTGTCATCTACCAGTTTGTAACTGTTTGAACCTTAAATTAAGGTATTCTCATCTATCATCTTCTGGAAGACAAACCACTGAAAACCATATATAGATAATCATACACTAATAGAAAAATGAGTGATGAAGATTCACTACCATGTAATATTTTTGAATATTTATTGATTAAACCTAATAAAATTTGTATTTTTGAAGGTGGAGACTTCGCCAGTTTTAGCATACACACTCATTGACTTATGAAATTGTTTCTACACCATCGTTGAGTTAGAGATGGTAATTTTACCAACCCAACACCACTGAGTCATTGGGGATAAAGGCTGGTCTCTCTTCCTCTCTCTTTCTGTTATAAACACACACTCGCACACACAGTATAGCATTCTGCATGTGTATCAGTGGGAGTCACTGTGCAGTTCCATATCTGAAAGGCCAGAGTCCACATCTTTACAGAGTAAGTGGTAATATATCTTTAATCTGGTGCTGGATGTGCAGTAAAGCATGTGTAAATATTAAATAACAGTGTTCCCAAGACATACCAGAACATGCCATTTGAAAATGGCAGTGAGCTTGCCTTGATAGTTCTTATCTTTAATTAACTTCTGACACGTGTGAACACAATATGGATCATTGATAGAAATGTTTCACTCTTGCTGTCAGCGAATAAGCTTGTCTTATGAGTTAGAGAGATGCATAATGAGAAAAAGATAAAGAACAGTGAGTTTTAATTTTTTGAATGGACAGTTCAGAATTGCTATCACATCAGGGGCCTATTCAATGTGTTAAAGAATACACATTCTCACACTGCCTTAACCAGTCTGCCACTGGTGGGCCCTGGATATTTATTTATTTTTTAAGTTTGTTTCTTTCTTCCATGAGTGAGAGAGAAAGAAGGAAAGAGACAGAGATAGAGACAGGGAGACAGCAGTTCCCAGAGGGTCTTAGTGCTGCAGCCTACTTTCCAGTTTAAGCCAGCACCAGATCAGGGCACATGCTTGTCTGGCACCTGCCCAGCACACTCAGGAAAGCCCTTGGATGTGAACCGGGAACCCTCTATTGTGGGTTAGCCTCAGAGCACTATTTTACTGCCACACCACCACCTGGTTCTCATATTTGGTTACTTCTTTTTATTTTATTTATTTTTTCTTTCTTTTTTTTTTTTTTTTTTTTTTTTGGGGGGGGGGGGCTTGTGCTCTCTCTGGATAGAGAAAGTGAGTCAGGAAAAGTGAGTAATCAACCCCGGGGGTATGACCATGCTGCAATCCCTTCTCCAATCTCCTTTCAGGATTTTGGGCACACGTGCACACACGGCTGACATCATTTTCAAGCCACTGGATCAGCTATATGGGAATCTAATGCTTTAACCACCACACCACCAGCTGGCCCAATTACTTCTGAATCAATATCCCTCTGAAAATAACATTATCACTAACTTGTGTAGTTTTTCTTTTTTTTCTTTTTGCTCACAACCCTTTGGTTAAACTTGAGATTCCTCATTATCTCAAAGAGAAAATAGCTGAGTCTTTTCATCACATGGCATCAAAGCTCTGTCTTGAGCAAATTCATCATATTACTTCTAAGTTAGTCACTGGGGCTACCAGGTAAATATTCTCAAATATTACACTTTTTAAAAAGAAAGACAAATGTATGGCTTAAAAATGACGTTAGG
This sequence comes from Tupaia tana, assembly GCA_026018925.1. NCBI lineage: Eukaryota > Metazoa > Chordata > Mammalia > Scandentia > Tupaiidae > Tupaia > Tupaia tana. The sequence continues at coordinate 184,014,171 of JAKSZU010000006.1, forward strand.
AGCCAGCCAGGTGACGTGGTGATTGAGGCAGCTGAGTCCCACATGGCCCCAGACCCAGGGGTTTGAGAAACACACTGGAAGCATGTTTGTGATTGCTCAAAATCTCAAGGGGAGAATGGAAGAGAAGGGACTGAGGAGTGGCCATTCTCCCTATGGAATGCTTTGTCACTCTCCCCCATCTCTGTTCAGCGAGTACAAATGGTCTAGAGCAAAAAGAAAAAAAAAGCATCAGTCACAGTACCTAAAAATGTATAAATAATAGTAGGTCAGGGCCAGCAGGTGACATACTGGTTAAAGCTCTGGATTCCCATGTGGTTGAACACAGTTTGAGTCCCAGACCCGGTGGCTTGAAACTCATGCTGGGCGCATGTGTGTGTGTGCCCAAAATCTCAAAAAGAGAATGAAGGAGAAGGGATTATGGCATGGCCATCCCCATAGGTGTGATTTCTCATTTTATATCTCTCTGTCTTCCAGCGAGCACACATGCTCTATAGCAAAACACTCTCTCTTAAAAAAAAAATAGGTAATTTTACCTTTTTAAAACAATAACATTTTTCTATTTTCAAAGTACTTTCCCACAGGGAAGAGCAAGAAAGCAGCACATTCACAAAATCTCACTATTAAAATTAGAGCCTATCATAGTTTCATCTAAGCAATTTTACTATTAAGCACATACCTATAAACACATTATGAAATGTCTCCTGTCTGAATAGCTAAAACAGGTCACATATCACAATCTCAACAATGATAAATACACTTGGTAACCTAGAAACATGATTAAAAATTTCATTATGTTGCGTAATGAAAGCATCATTAAGTAGGTAAGCCAAAATGATTACATATAACTAGTCTATTAATCCATACTTTGAGAATAGAGCTCACTGTCCTCTCATGGTAATGATGTGATTGTGTCTTCTTAGAGTCACATGTCTATTTGGAGTTTCTGATTGATTGCTTACATAAGGTTAGATGATTATGGCAAAGATTTCAAATTGACACCCGAAGATTTTCTGGATCTTCTCCAGAATGATGGTGCAAAGTAGGCTATCTATAATTATAATTGAGGGAGACAACCCTGGTTTGGAATGTTTTTTTGATCTTTACAGATATGACATGCATATTACAGAAATATAGACCATTGCATCTGCAAATTACTGATGAAAACATTTCATGTAGTCTCAGCAAAAGATTCCAATAAGTAGAATCTTCTCTAGTTTATTTCCATATTTTATTCTAATTTATTAAATTACAAATTTATTTCTAATTCAGAAAAAAAACCTGTAAGTACCAAGACACACAACTATTAACACAATGGTTCCAAAGTAAGGCGTTGATAATACTGTTTTGTGTATGGTCCTGTGACTAGCAGAGAGTTGGAAATATTCATCGATTCATGCCTTTAGGTATATAAATATTGGACAACTGGTTCACTCAATAGACCCTGTGTTAGGTACTAAGGATTCAAAGGTGATCGGTCACCTGAGAAACTCAGCATCTAGTCCGTGGGACAGACACATAAACCTGTAATTGCGATGAGATGTTGTAAATGTTAAGTAGGAAGCAGGTGCACAATGCTAGAGGAACTATGGATCTAGAAGCATGCATCTTAAGGTAGGAATCCAGCTAGGGTGTGTCAATTAACGTACTCTACATAAAGTATGAGGGCCTGAATCAGAGCAATGGTCTCAGCGAAGGGGATGAAGTCGGCAATATACAAGGGTTATAAGAGGGAAGTTTTTTTTTTTTTTTTGGAGAGGTTTTTTTTTGAGAGGTTTTTGCTATAGGGCGCGTGTGCTCGCCAGAAAGACAGAGAGAGACTGCGAGGTAGAAAGCAAGAAATCACCCCTAGGGGGGATGGCCACGCCACAATCCCTTCTCCTCCATTCTCCTCTCAGGATCTTGGGCACACACGCACACGCACATGCACCCGGCGTGAGTTTAAGCCACCGGGTCTGGGACTCAAACCGCAGTCGGCTACATGGGAGTTCAGCGACATAGCCATTACGCAACTGCTGGTCCCAAGAGGGAAGATTTGATGATTAATTAGATTAGAGGAGAAACAGAGAAAGAGAGCTATCTAGCTTAGATGAAGGTGCTTTTACAATTTTTTAAAAATTTTCCTTCTTTCCTTCCTTGTTTGTTTTAGGGCACGTGCACTCACCAGTGAGAGACAGAGAGAGAAAGAGGGAAAGTGGGAAATCACCCCCTGGGGGAATGGGCATACCGCAATCCTTTGTCCTTCATTCTCCTCTTGGAATTTTGGGTACACATGCACATATGCCTAGTGGGATTTTCAAGCCACTGGGACCAAGACTCAAATCATCACTGGCCATGAGAAAATTCAGTGCCTTAATCGCCACACCACCTGCTAGCCCCAAGGCCAGTGCCACTTTAACATTATCTAAGCTTGTCCCCTTCTTTAGTGTTTGTAACAATTCCTTATCACATTGGCTCATGACTGAGTCATACTTCTGTGGTTACTCCAATCTGCTCTCCAAGTTCTCTAGTATTGTCTTACTCCCATTTGTGCTCTCAGGGACTGGAACCATGTCTAAATGTCATGCCTGGGTTCCTGCTGCAAGACTACCTGTCTCAGGGTTGTACCCTCATGCCTGGGCTTGCTGCCTTTTTGTAGTGAATGTTTATGGTTTATGGAGCCCAACACTCATACTCCTTCTAGGAAATGACCTTAATTTATTTCCTCCCTCTCCCTATGCTCAACACAATTGGTTACAGTGAAGCTGAGCTCAATCTGTTATCTAAGAATCTTTACTTGTTTTGCTTTTTTTTTTGGAGAGGTTTTTGCTATAGGGCGTGTGCGCTCGCCAGACAGATAGAGACAGAAAGCGAGAAATCACCCCCCAGGGGGGATGGCCACACCGCAATCCCTTCTCCTCCATTCTCCTCTCGGGATCTTGGGCATGCATGCACACGCGCCCGGCGTGAGTTTTAAGCCACCTGGGTCCAGGACGCGAACTGCGGTTGACTACATGGGAGTCCAGTGACATGGCCATTACGCAAACTACTGGTCCTGAAAGTTTTTTTTTTTTTTTTAAATCTTTAGACAATTGATATTTTACATGACCTTAACTCTAGTGATTGGCTCAAAATGGTATATAATGTGGTCCAAGGAGAGGCAGTGCAGATAATTATTCAAAATGTTTTCATTTAAAAAGACAATTTATTGGCTCACCTAAATGACAGCTAGAGCACATAAATCTCCAGGCATGGTGTCAGCTAGCTCATTCTCTGTAAGGAGGTTGGAAGTGTGAAACAGAGGGACTTGTGTTTGGGGTAGGGATGGGACCAGCAGGGTCCTGGAGGCCTGTACTAGCTGAAATAGGGTCAGGGTGTTTACTCACAGGATCTTAAGGCAGAATTAAGAATTGCCACATTCAGATCTGGTCCAAGTCGAGTCACTAGGGTGAAGAGAGGGAATTTGGATTTAAAGTTAAATGAGGGGCCAGCAGGTGCTGTAGTGGTTAAGGTGTTGGACTCTTATGTGGTTGACCATGGTTCAAGTCCCAGACCTGGTGGCTTAAAATTCACACTAGGTGCATGTGTGTGTGGCCAAAATCCTGACAGGAGAATGGAGGAAAGGGGATTACAACATGGCCATTCCCCCGGGGTGTGTGTGTGTGTGTGTGATTTCTCGCTTTCTGTCTTTTTGTCTCTCTGGTGAGCACACATGCTCTATAGCAAAAATCTCTGTCAAAACAAACAGAAAATAAACCTAAATGAAATGATGAAATGGGGCACCCAGAGAGAGGAGAGGTTCTAATTAAGCAGTAGTGAACAGTGCTGGAAATAGTCCAAAGGCTGAGGGTAGGGAATCTTCTAATTTCATTCTTGTGGCTGTGGGTGGCAGAACACTAAATCACTTAAAGGAGGTCCAGAAAGGCTAATTCTTGGACTTCTGGTTACCAGATCCCCAGGACTGGATTTCTACCCTGCTTCCCAATGCCACATCCGGTCATCACCTGGCTTTTCTTCCTGATTAGGTTCATTCACTTAATGAGCAAATATTTACTTACTGTCTGTTAAACATTGCATTAGATATTGGAGATAACAATGAACAAAACAAAATTGCTGCCCTCATAGAGCTTGTATTCTAGTGGATGGAATCAGAAGATAAAACAAATAAAAAGTACCTTGGAAATAATGATAAATATAATGAAGGAAAATAGAACAGGGTACATGGGATACAATAGGGTAGGAAGTTTTAGGTCTAGAGGTAGAGCAATGATATGGATTAGGCTATGTAGACACCTAAGGGACAAGCTTTTCAGGCAGCGCAAACCCCTGGGCAGTTGGATACACTGGATGTGTTGGAGGCCTACAAGAACAATGCAAGGAGAGGGAGTCCCAGGGATAGACAGAGGCCTGGTGATGAAGGATCTTACAGGGCATAGGAAGGACTGGATTTAGATCATCACTCTGATCCTGCACTAAAATGCCAGATTTTTCTGTTCAAGGTTCAGTGGGTTGAGAAAGAATGAATCAGAAATAGAACTTTGAGAGCTCAGGGAGTGGGTAAAACAGATGAGATAACAATGCTCAGGCTCTGGCCAAGCTCACATCCCACAGTGCAACCACACCCTGCTTGGATTTCATTTCTATCTTTAAACCGGAGCGCAAGCAAAATGGGAGTGGAGGTTCAAACTGCCTCCTTGTAAGAATTCTTTTCTGATCTCTTTCCTCTCTGTGCCTGAGAAAATGGAAGATCAGCACAAGTGGGTGTAAGATCAGAAGAGAAATACGCAGTTAATACTCTATTTAAAAGGAATTCCAGGATTCACCCCCACTTTAGAATATCAGTGGGTGTTTCTCACAACACAAAGGCTGACACCGCAATGCTACACTGATTGCTCTTTAACAAGAAATACATTTGTTTAACTCGAAGATATAAAATAAATCAAACAGATGACTCTACAGTGTGATTTCTAAACTTACCCTTATTGGTTAAAATAAATATTTCTGGAAGTACTGATAATTTACACTGCTTAGAAAAAATTTACTATTTGATTCAAATGGTTGATCTAAAAGTAATTTTTCTTCTTTTTATATTTTCTTTGCTGAATGAGAATTCATTCTATAGTGGAAAAAAAGAAACTTCCTAAAATGAGAAAGATGTCATAAATATTTTGCATGCAAAACACGACGTTACAATTGGATGAAAGTGAATGACCACACTCTGATTTGGGATTGGCAGAACAGAAGAATAGGACAAAACAGAATAGAATTGAATAGAATCAAGTATTTTGAAAATTAGTTATTCTTTTAAATCATCCCTGATTTTTTTTTTTTTTTTTTTTTTTTTTTTTTTTTTTTTTTTTTTTTTTTTTTTTTAGTGTGAGAAAATTAAGTGTGGAAGTTTAGCTTAAGTTTGAAAAGTTTGTCTTCCAAAATTTACATGAAAATTTAGGTAACTTGTTTTTTTTTTCTGTTTTAACTTTTAGTTATCCTTATTGTCAATGGTAGTCATTTTTATTAAGATTATATTTTGATAGATGCACATTCATGTTATGAAGGAGGACGTCTCCCGTAGGATTAGTTAGAATATTTTGAGGTAAGTTAGCCAGTCATTACATTCATGTGTGTATGTCAGTCTATGTCTTTTCTATTTTTCAATTGTAATCCACAGAAATGAAAGTATTTAATATTGAGGGACTGGAGTTGGCATGGTGGAATGAAAGATCCTCATGGGAAAGGTCCTGAGTTCACAGCCCAGGGTCTACCTGAGTGCATCAGGTGTGTGTGCACACGTGTGTGTTCAGCTTGGTCAAGATTGGGAAGGGACTGCAGTGTGAAGATCCTGCTGAGGGTGCCTGTGTCTGTCTCTTTGACTGAATAAACAAATAAATAAACTTAAAAAAATAGTGGGACCCAGCATATACACACTCTATCTCTGTCTGTCTGTCTGTCTGTCTCTCTCTCTCACACACACACACACAACTAAGTTTCTTTCTTTTTCTTGTACGTTTTCTCTACTCTTTAGATCTATTTTATTCTCTTCTGGTCAATTAAAAATTCTGATTCTGGATTGAGACAAGATGGCAGACTCACAGTGACAGTCCATCAAGGGTGGAAAAGTTTGCTCAAAAGCAGATTTTATAAGCAATTTCTCTTTGGAACAACTTTTCTTTGTAGCACCTAAGAAGCATCTTGATGTGCCATGGCAGTAGCCACAATAAAATGGGTAATATCAAAGATGACTATCTTGAAACATTTCCTTCCAACCCAAAATGGAGCTTTATATTCTGTTTGCCATAAATCTACGTATTCATCTTCCAGATGACTCCATTTTCAAAGTGGAGCTTGCTCTGACATCTGATGGCAGGACAATAGAATACTACCACCCACCTGTGGACATTCCATATGAACACACAAAACCTATCCCTAGACCAGATCCTGTGCATAATACAGAAGAAACACATGATCAAGTGCTGAAATCCAGATTAGAATAGAAAAGTGAACACCTTGAGCAAGGATCCATGATAGAATGACTTAGCCGAATGTTCTTTATTACCAAGCACCATTGGTATCCTCACAGACAGTATCACAGATGTTATAAGAAACCGGTTCCTACAAAAGACAGATGACATTGAGGTTCTAGAGGACTCAGAAATGTGCCTCATTTGTATTTAAGAAAACTCCACGTGGTGTATTCACTAATATGTTATGTAATAAAATAAAGTTTCTTTTCACATAAAAAAATTCTAATTCCAACCCACTAAAATGATGTTTTAAGAAAAAAATGTGCCAGAGGGGCATGTGCACGAACTAGAGAGAAACACAGAAAGGAAGACAGAGAGAGAGAGAGAGAGAGAGAGAGAGAGAGAGAGAGAGAGAGAGAAAGAGAGCATGAGAGAAAAAAAAAGAAAGAAAAAGAAAAACTCCCCCAGGGGGTGGTAGTACTACAATATCGTATCTTCCATCTCTCCCTTCCATTAAAATTTTGAGCATGCATGCTCATGTGCCGAGAGCATTTTTTCAAGCCATGTGGTCTAGGCTAAAACTGCAGGATCAGCTGTGTGTGATCCGACTGCCCCCTGAAATGATTTTGCGACCCGTTTGTAACTTACAGAAAAGAAGGTATGATTTTGAAGAAAAAAAGACATTCTTCTGGACTGAGAACTAAAACTTCAGTCACTAGGCAGCAATGAAATCTATAATGTCTGTAAAGGTAAGCTGGGGATTGTGTTGGGATCATACTCCTAGGTTATGGGATTTGCTATCATAGAATGAATCCACTTCCTACTTCTGGTCTAAATGGCTAATGGCCATAAGCCTGACCACAAATAACATTTGTTTTTCCTTATGCCTTTATTCTTGGTGTCACTAATTAGCTTAATTTACCTTGCAGTACTAAAAAGAATAGTTACAAGTTCTTGAAGCTTTTGTTCTGCATTATAAGCTATAAATATATGCTTATAGATTTATAATTCTAAGTCTCAGTAGCCACAGAAAGAGGGGGGAGGGAAATTAAGAGAGAGCAAAGTTCATTAGTACATTTACACATGGGACTCAATTCTCAGTCCAAAGTTCACTTAGAAACTTCAGTAAACTCCGAAGGGTTTAATCCTGTCAAATACATTGAAATTCACATGAATCCTACCGAAGTTAATGATTGGGAATGGATCTATAACGTATATCTCTCAGAATACATACCATCATTTTCTTACTCTTTTTTCTTTTTTGTTAGTTTGTTTGTTTTAGAATTAAAGTACATGTTCATTTGGGTCCAAACATTTTTTAAAAACTCATGCATAGTTTTTTCAAAACATGCATTTTCCATGAACATTTTAAAGACATTATATTTTTTCCCATTGATCACTCCCCTTTTCCCACCCTGCTCCCAAATTGTCTCTGGTGTTGGTGGTAGCTGTCCATGCTTTTATGCCTTCTAATCTTTTAGTCTCTGCTGTAGCTTACTCTTTTTTTTTTTTTTTTCCATTAGCAATAGCAATGTGCTGAAACTGAAAATATGGGGCAGTTTTTGTTTTTTTTGCCAACTCACGATCAATGAAATCTTCCTTTGACAAAACAGTAATGCATGTTTCCTCCTGGATACCATCCACTTTCTCCGTCTAGCAGCGTAAGAGTCACCAATTCTCAGTACCTTTTGCTGAATTTTGCCATACTTTGCTCTCCACTGCTCATGGCACTTGAACCCCAAAGCCGTTAGGGCCAATACTGAGGTGAGGCAAGAGTAATCTAAAGGAGTCTGTGAGAGGACATCATGATCGTTGCTTCTACATTGGTTTCTAACTTTGTTCCTCAGTTTTTGGTTTTTTTTTTTTTTTTTTTGTTTTTTTTTTTTTTTTTGGCGGGGGGAGAGGTTTTTTTTGCTTGCCAGACAGAGACAGACAGAGAGACAGAAAGCGAGAAATCACCCCCCGGGGGGATGGCCACACTGCAATCTCTTCTCCTCCATTCTCCTCTCGGGATCTTGGGCACGCACGCACACGCGCCCGGCGTGAGTTGTAAGCCACCGGGTCCGGGACGCGAACTGCGGTCGACTACATGGGAGTCCAGCGACATAGCCATTACGATAACTGCTGGTACCTGTTCCTCAGTTTTAATAATGGGTTGCCCACTGTGGTACCTGAGGCTCACTTTTCTATTGGCCCCTGTATATGTGATACTTTGCCTTACTTGGCACTAGAGATTTAAACTATCACCGCATTGTCTGACTTTGCTGGGACGACTGACCTGATTTACTGGCTCTCAGCTTCTCTATAAGTTCCTGGGGCAGACAATAGAAATTAGGCATCTCATGATTAAGAGTGTTCCTACTTTCTTAGAAAGACTATCTGAGGCTTCTTAGGCTACCCACTACGGTTTGTTGCAGTTTTTCAGATACTATTGCCTTTTCCCAGCATCTGTGACTGAGCCAGGTCTGAATGTCAGCCCCAAGCCCATAGATGAGTCTATTACCAGAGCTTACCAACCCCCCTTCACTTCTGTTAATTTTGTTGAGATATGTGAAGCTTTTTGTTATCTTTCTGGGAAATGATACTGTCCAGCAAAATATCTCATTCAGAAAATAGTTGTTGAATAAGCGTCTCCTTTTGCAAATTAGTATCAGTAGCCAGAGTTGTTATTTTGTTTTAGGGGTCAGATTGATCCGTAAAATGGAAATGTAAACCTTGATAATTTTTCTAAGTTAGAAAAACTTGGGAAAAATTAGTCCAGTTCTTCAAAACTTGTTAAAAAATAAGGTGTCAAAAGTTCAGAGGATGTTTGTTAATAAAAACTGTTAATTTTGGTGCTAGTAACTTCTGTGTGTATTCCATGTAAACTCATATAGCTCTTACACTATTTTAAACTATGTTATGAAACTGTTTCATAGCCATCACAAAGTAATATGGGAAGAAAGAGAGAAAAGGAGAGAGAAAGAAAGGAAGAAAGAAGACTTAAAAAGGAAGTAAGGGAAGAAAGAAAAAGAAAAAGAGAACAAGGAAATAAAGAAAAGGATGGGACCAGCAGTTAGCGTAATGGCTATGTCACTGGACTTCTACATAGTCGACCGGGGTTTGAGTCCCGGACCCAGTGGCTTAGACTTACGCCGGGCGCATGTGCGTGCGTGCCCAAAATCCTGAAAGGAGAATGGAGGAGAAGGGATTGTGGCGTGGCCATCCCTCCTGGGGGGTGATTTCTTGCTTTCTGTCTCTCTGTCTCTCTCTGTCTGTCTGGCGAGCGCATGCGCCCTATAGCAAAAACCTCTCCAAAAAAAAAAAAAGAAAAAAAAAAAAGAAAAGGCTGGGTTCCTTTTTCTGTTTCCCTATGAGTTCTCTACCCTGAGATCCTAAATGCTCTTTCGTTCATTTGAAAACCTTAGTTTGAAGGAACTAGATATTGGGTTTAACTAACATCACTATATGTCAAGTTTCAGTTGGCAAAAATACCTGTTAAAAGAGAAAGAAATAGATGGTTTTGTTTCCTGAGGAAATGCATTAATTTTGGAGTTTATTATTTTGGCAAGCTAAGTGTAAATTAGCTAATAAAAACATGCTAGTTACATTTCCATGAAAATACATATAAAATTAAGAATTATTTAAAGGGTTTTCTGTGGTTTTGTGTATATAACATTGGTTCCTTCTTACAGATAAGCATTTTCACCTTGCATAGAGATGTTTTCTTGTATGTTGGATTCTAGAGTAGCAAAATAGAAGATTTATAAGGTTGTCAGGAAAGTCATAACATATATTTAAATGATTTTCTATGCCAAATGTGCCACTACTTTCCCGACAACCTAATAGCTATGAAGAGATAAATGCAGAAGGAAAACATTAGAGTAGCAAGATCGAATGCAAGACAAAATACTGCCATAATTGCTTTAAATGCAGCACCACGAGCTATTTGCATTGTTGCCAATTCCACGTAAGCACCAGAATATTAAAAGTGCTTTCAGGGAGCTCCCTGCCTCAGCGCAAAGGCAGACATGCAAACAAATAATGAAGAAATACTGTGCAAAAAAAAAAAAAAGAAAAGAAAAGAAAAGAAATACTGTGATGACAAAGCACGGTGGAAGAGAGACAAACTGTCTTTGGACAAATGAGTCATGAAGTTTTCAACGGTGTGAGAGATGTTCAAACTATCAATATGTCTCAAAGGGTGATAAGAATGTGCTGGAAGGAGAGGGAAAGAAAGGCACCATCCGTCAGGGAATAGCTAGGAGAGAGGCACTGAGCGGAAGGGCAGGGCTTGTTAATGGAAGCAGTGAATGGTCTATGTGGCTGTGAGAATGGTACATGTAGGAAAGGGATTCTTGGCATGAAGTGGCTACGCAGTGGAATAAAAGCAAAAGATGAAGAATTTTGTATGTAGGTAAAGAATTTAGGATTTTGCTCCTGACCTTAGGAGTCATCACAGGACTTTTAAAACATTTAACAAAAAAGTTTAGCAGGAGGGGAATTTATATGAATGACCCGATTTTGCTTAATTTGCCATAGTGCACATGAACTTGTCAGGCAGAGAGACAAAGGGAGAAAGAGGAGGAAAGTACCCCTTAGTGGGGTGTGGTCATACCACAATCCTCTCTTCTGCATTTTTCCAGACTGTAGGGATTTGGGGCATACATGCACAGGTGTGTGGTATTTTCTTTTTTTTTTTCAAGCCACAGAGCCAGGACTCAAACCATGTGGTCTGTCACATGGGATCTGGTTCCCTTAACCACCAGGCTATGGGGCTGGCCCACATGACCTAATTTTTAAAAAAATTATTTATTATTATCATGATCTTTTTTATATTACATTGAATCACATATGTCTTTACAGTGTATTACATTTCTTTTTCCAGCATGATTACCATGCATATCAGTCAAGACAAAGACATTACTATCCACATAATCATCATCCAATAGCTTTTCATCATTTTTTTCAGATTATAACTATTATTATTTATTATCATTATTATTATTTTTTTATCTTTTTTTTTTTTTTTTTGGAGAGGTTTTTACTATAGGGCGCGTGCGCTCGCCAGACAGACAGAGAGAGACAGAGAGATAGAAAGCGAGAAATCACCCCCCAGGGGGGATGGCCATGCCGCAATCCCTTCTCCTCCATTCTCCTCTTGGGATCTTGGGCACACACGCACACGCGCCCGGCGTGAGTTTAAGCCACCGGGTCCGGCACTCGAACCGCGGTCGACTACGTGGGAGTCCAGCGACATAGCCATTACGCTAACTGCTGGTCCCAATTATCATTATTTTTTAAGCATTCAATCACCATATATCATTTGACTTGTATAAAGAATTTACCCAATATGAAATACTTCTCAGACCAGTCCAGTTGAGAATACTATACATGTTACCATACCATTTCTGTGTCACACTGATGTTATGCTTTTCTATTTGTTCTCTTGCTATCCTTCTCTATACTCTTCCATTCTCCCCCCCCACTCTGTTCCACACTGTCTTTAGCATCCATAACTATTTTCACTGCTTTTATGTGCTCTAATATTTCAATCTCTACTATAAAGTGCAGATAGTTGGTATATATTAAGTGGATACACATAATATCTTTCTTTCATATCCTGGCTTGCTTCACTCATCAATAGATCCTCCATATTTGACCACTTTCTATCAAATGCCAGGGTCTTGTTGTTTTTTATGACTGAGTAGTATTCCATAGAGGATATATGCCACACTTTTCCAATCCATTCATCGGTTTGTGGACACTTGGATTGGTTCCATTTCTTAGCGATCATGGATAATGCAATAAGCACTGATGTGCAAGCGCTTTTCTGACTGAGCACTCTCTTGTCCTTTGGGTAGATACCCAGAAGTGGGATTGCTGGATCAAATGGTAGTTCTATTTGTAGATCTTTGACACATGACCTGGTTTTTATATTATAGTGTAATGGGCCCTTCAAAAAGGATACATATGAGTATAACTGATTTTTCTGCTGAGCATAGCCATTATTTACTCTTTCCTTGGCTTCTAACATGGTACTATTTTCTTGTATAATCATCACCCCTATATTGTTTAGTGCCCATTAGTTGTGATCACCACACATTCATCTAACACAAGATTCATAAAGAGTTCAAATCCCCACAATATTCCTTCGGCATATCTATCACTGCTTAATTTCAATGACAACCTTTTGTCCCATATATATTTTTTCCTATTCAGGAGGGATAACTTTGCTTATAGTCTACTTGGTAGGCTCAGAGCTGGATCAAAATAGAATTTACAGTCTCCTTCATGCTTTGGAAGTATCATCAAAGATTTTTCAACAGAGGAAACTGTTGCCCCCTGACTCATTGCCACTTCTCACTCATGATCTCTAGCCTTGGCTAGTGACATTATCCATTGCAGGTCCATTTTATCTCCTACTGCCATTCCTCCCAAACTTTAACAACTTTCTTAAAAACACACCATTTGCCTACATCCTATTTCTTTTTTCTTCTGCTTTATTTATTTATTTATTTTTAGTTTTTTTTTTTTTTTTTTTTTTTTTTTTTTTTTTCCCATAAGGCATGTGAACTTGCCAGAGAGAAAGGGAGAGACAGAGAGAGGTAAAGTGAGGAATCACCCACTCCCCAAGCCCGGGGGATGGACACACCATAATCCCTTTTCTTCCGTTCACCTTTCTTAGAATTTGGGGCACACATACACACATGCTGCCATGATTTTTAAGCCACTGGGTTCAGGGCTCGAACCATAGTTGGCCATGTGAGAATTCAGCACCTTAACTACCATACCACCTACTGGTCCCTCTTTTAAAAATTTGCCATAGGGTGTATGTGTTTGCCAGTGGTGGGAGGTGAGGAGGAGAGGGAGAAAGAGAGAGAGAGAGAAAGAGATAAAACACTCCCCGGGAGGATGGCCATGCTGCAATTCCTTCTCCTCCATTCTCCTCTCAGGATTCTGGCATGCATGCTCGAGCAACCAGTGTGCCTCTCAAGCTGCTGGATCTGAGATTCCAAGCATGCAGCTGACCATGGGATCCAGCTGCCCTCACCACCATACCACTGGCTGGGCCCTTTTCTTTTAAGCAACTGGCCATTACCTTTGCTTCTCAGGGTGTTTAATCCCTGGAACCTCCATGGTCATGATCTTATTATGTAAGCAGTTAACACCATTCTTGTAATCATGCCAAGGCTTTGGCAGCCTTGGACATATGACCTTCATGTCAACTCAGGCAAAGCCTGCACCTGTATCAGAGTGTAGACTATTTACCTTTTAACAAGTATTTATCATGAACCTATTACGGGAGGGATATCTAAGCCACTCCCAAGTTGATGAAGAATAAAACAGATGATACATCTGCTCCCTGGGAGTTTATGGACTGTAACAGGTGTGGGCAACCCATAGCCTGTGGATGAAATCTGACCTATCGTCTGGTTTTGAATATAGTTTTATTGAAACTCAGCCACACTCATTCATTCATATATCGCCTCTGCCTGCTTTTATGCTATATGGACAGAATTACATAGTTGCAACAGAGACTACGTGGCTTGAAAAGACCAAAATATTTACTATCTCACTCTTTATAGAAAAATTTTGCTGATCTTTGGTCCAGAACTGCTTCTTTCTATAATAAAAGATTCATTTAAAAAAAGAAAGACATTGTGGACAGATAGTTTCAGAAGTTTTTTTTTTTTATTTTAAAGAAACTACTAGAAAAACAAAATGCAAATATTAAATATAAAAAATACAAACCAGGTTATTATGTTAAATTGCTATAAAAGTATCTGAACACTTACTTTTGGTATTTATCTCTTGAGGGATGAATAATCATTAAAAACCAGCACTAATATGTAGGCCACATTTTGCATAGTGTTACCCTAAAAGACAAGACAGAAATCAAGCAAAGAAAAACATAAATAATTATCCCAGATAAAATTTTATTGAGGTAAGGTTAAAAATCACTTAAAATAATGGGTCTTAGTTGCAGGAGAAACTGAAACCAAATTTTTCTGAAAAGATGAACTTTGAGATGAGATTAAAGAGTGAATGTGAATTAATCAGACAATATATTTTTGCTGGAATCTGATGATGTTAAGAAAGTAACCACAGAAATGGAACTATATGCGTAACCACCCGACATGGGAGGGAACTTACTACATGCCTGAGATTGTGGTAAACACCTACATGTATTTCTCATTTAATTCCCTCAATAGTCCTTTAAAGTCATCATCTTCTCACTCATGCTTTATATCCTCAGTTAAGTAATCTATTAACAAGGTCCTTTTATCATCTATTTTGTCTCTGGCTGGCATGTGCTCTTATTAGAGTCCCAATGGGGAATGGTCATGCAAATCTTTTTCCTCCATTTCTCCATCCTGTTGGGAATTTGGGCACACACATGCATGTACCCAGCATGATTTTTAAGCCATTGGGGCTGGGACTTGAACTACAGGAAGCCATGTGGGAAAGGGCTTGCACCAGTTCTTAACTAGTACATTATGGGGCCAGCCCTGTTTCTTATCTGTAGTTGAGAAACCCAAAATGCAGAGATGCAAAATAACTTCTTCAAAATCACATGGGTAAGGAGAAGAGTTGGGATTGGATTTCAGGATTACTAGATGCAACAGTCTGTGTTTTTACTCCCTGTCCTATGACTATCATTTTAAAGCTTAAAATCTATTATTTTCATCCTGGAGATATTTGCCTCTAATTCTCAACAATCCTAAAGAATCACCCTACTTTCAATGTCTTCCTTCAAAAAATTAGAATATGTAGTTAGCATTATCACATTTCCAATAATTTTCACTGAAAAAATAAATGGAAAGCCAGAATATTAAATGCAGGGTAATATTAGGTATTACATTTATTTGTAGCCTGTCGTAGAAGTGTATGGCTTGCATCAGAATTAGTTTCACCTGTGACTGATAGACCGTCCAGAAACAGTTGTTTCAAGATTCAATCTTGTTTCTCTCTCATGTGGTACTCCACAGATGGGTAATCAAGAACTCCATTCCAGGAAGCTGTCAAGGCCCCAAGTTCCTTCTATCTTGTGCTCTGACAACCATAGCAAACCTTCCCATAATTCAAGATGGCTGCTTGGGCTCTGTGTTAATTTCCTAGGGCTGTTGTAATAAAGTACCACAAAATGAATGGCTTACAATAACCACAATTCATTGTCTCACAGTTCTGGAAGGTAAAAGTCCAAAATCAAGGTGTTGACTTGCATGTGTTCTCTTCGAAAGATGTGAGGGAGAATCCTTCTTACCTCTTATAGCTTGTGCTGTTTGCTGGTATTCTTTGGTGTTTGTTAGCTTGTAAAGGTCACTATCTCTGTTATCACATAACCAGCTTCTTCCTGTGTTTCTCTACATCATCTCCCCTCTCTGTCTGTTTTGTGTCTCACATGACATTCACCCTGCATGTGTGTTTAATTGTCCTCGCTTGATATTTTCAGTCATATTGGATGAAGACTCATCTTAATGACCTCATCTTAATTTGATTACATTTATAACAGTTCTATTTCCAGATAAGGTAACACTTACACATACTAAGAGGACTTAGAAATATCTTTGTGGGGGGGGGGGTGCGGTCAGTTGTAACAATTTAACCCTTAATAGGTTCCAGCATTATCTTTACTGTCTAACCTGCAAACGTAGTAGAACCAAAGGATAGTATGCCTTTCTCTTTTAAGGATACTTTCTATAAGTTGTTCATGAAAATTCTCCTTGCATTGGCCATTCCTAGGTACAAGGGGGGTGGTATTGATCAGCTCGTGCCATGCTAAATTTGAGGTTGTATTGCTAAGGGAGAAATAATGCATCCATATCGGATGACAGCAAGTAGTCCTTGCCATATGGCCTGAAATTGTCCTTTCAAATTGCCCTCATTTATTAATTGCTCAGATTTATTGAATTGCAATATTTGACACTCTCACAGAAAGCTACATAGCCAGGCATATCTCCTATTTTAGGTTGGAACAGAGTTTAGAGTTCTCTTGAAGTCTATTATAAGCTATTAGGTTGTAGAGAAAGTAATGACATATTTTCCTATGCAAAAATGCATCATGACTTTCCTGATAACCCAATATAATATAGTGGGGAAATATAATTGGATTCAGATTGTAATGGTATAACTTTAGATGTGATCTTGAACTGGTGAATAAACTTTAAATATCAATTTTCTTATTTTTAGATTGGGGATAATAATATTTACCTCTTAAGTTGTTATATGGCTTAAGTAAGTTAGTATGTGAAAGTTCCTGGCATCAGTGAGGTACTTGACAGCTATTTCTTAATACAAATCTAGGAAGGAAAAGGAGGAGATAAAGAAAAAATTAAGAGGTAGGAGGGAAGAATGGTTGACTTGATGTAACAAAGAACTGGGAAAAAAAAGAATGAAAAACTTGAGTAAAATAGGTATTTTTCTCAGTATCCTTTTAAGCAAGTCATAGTTCTGAAAAAATATTAATGAATTTGCTTTTGGTAGTTCTTTCAATGTGATACGTAGCTGGTTCCACACAAGTTGAATTACTGTTGGATTTTTGGGAAAGTCATGATGCATTTTTATACAAAAATATGCCCTGACTTTCCCAATGACCCAATATTTGAGGAATAATTCTGAGGAATAATTCTAAGTCAATCTAATCAGGTAACAATCATAGAACAGAAAATGTCACATGACCCAAAGACACTTATTGCTATTGCAGTCAAATAAATAATAAGAGTAGTCCAAATGACTCCTTTGGTGTTGTATAGGTAATTCATACAGCTTTTTTGAGACATTACAGCAAATAGAATCTGCTATTTCCTTAAATAGTCACTCTCTGCCCCTTCTGTATGGTTGAATTCTTAGCTGAGGCACATGGCCACTCACCAAATAAGAATTCTCAGCCTTCTGTTTAGCTAGGTGTGGCTGTATGATAAAATATTGACCAAAAACTTGGAGCATAATTAACTTCCGGTCATGTTTTTAAAAGAAAGAGGTATATTTTCCCCTACATCCATTTTCTCCTTCCTTCTGCCTTGGATGTGGCTATGATGCTGAGCCATCTTTGATGATGGCAATTACTTAGGACAGCAGAACAGCAAGGTAACAGGGGCCTGAGTCCCCAGTATCCAGGAACTGCTATATCAGGCCAGTTCTGCTTAAACTTGGATTGCTACATGTGAAGAAATTGTTTTATTTAAACGGCTGTTATTTTGGGCTATTACAGCAAACAAACCTGAATCCTAAAAAACAAACACAGCTTTTGGTACCTAAAAGCAGATATTGGCTAAGTGGTCATGTACCGGATACAAGAATCATCTAGAAAGTTAACACTATTATTCAGTAGAACAATATGGAGAAAATTCCCATCTGTAATAACTTGAAAGCAGACCAAACACTCATGGAAGCCAGGGCTTTAAGAGGAAAGGTTTAATAAAATTCAAGATGGTGAAATGTATTGGCTCTTTCCTTGTCTCATTTCAGTAAGGTCTTCAAAACAGATATGGGCTGTAGTAAGGCTATTTACAAAGATGGAAGAGAGTACAGTTTTATTAAGAGAACCTATTTACTCAGGACCATCAGTCTAAGCTGACTAAGGCCTCCAGAAGGTTAAAAAAACCTACTGCTTCTGCTAGTCAAACTAAAGTAATGATAAGAGGTGGCTATTAGCAGTAGGGGTGGCAAGAAGATAATTTTAGTTCTTAATCCCTATCAATTCCCTCCTGAGCAAGTCTTTAATGTGTATGTATGTGTGTATATATATATATATATATATATATATATATATAGATGTGTGTACACACACATCTATATATATATGTATGTATATATACATTTTCATATAGATTTTCTTCAATACTGAATGAATGTTCTTTTTTTAAAGAGTTTTTTTTGTTTTCAGGAATGTGCACTTGCCAGAGAGAGACAGAGACAAAGATAGTGAGAGAGAAAGTGAGAATCATCCCCCACGGGGATGGGCATGCCCCAATTCCTTTTCCTTCATTCTTCTCCCAGGATCTTGGGCTCACAAGTGCCTGGCGTGTTTCAAGCCACCAGATTGGGGACTCCAACAGCAGCTGGCCATGTTGTAGTCCAGTGACATAACTGCTATGCCATCTGCTGGCCCTGGATGTTATCATACAAATATATCCTTAAGTAAATTCATTCATTTAAGCCCCAAGATCTTAAAATCAAAGTATGCACATCCCTGAATTATGAAAAGATTTCACAGAAGGTACTTGAACACATATAACTTTAAGGGGGGGGGTTCAATATTAAACTTTTATGTTTACATTTTTTAGAAATTGGTATATTTGAGAATTTCCCCATGTTTAAGAGTCATTATACTTTTTCTTTGCTGTCTTTCCTTTCACAGTTGTCCTTTTCCTGCTTGACTACGAAAGCCTACTATTTCTAACTCCTTTCCTCCCTAACTGTACTGCAGATGTGCAATACTTTATGATGTTTGCAACAATTGATGATGACCAAGAGTAATGATAACTAGGCGACTTTATATATATATATATATATATATATATATATATATACACACACACACACATATATGTATATATGTGTGTATATGTATATATATACACACATATATATATATATAAATGATAGGAAACTATATTTATTTAAATATATATTATATAATAAA
Organism: Tupaia tana; assembly: GCA_026018925.1. Classification (NCBI taxonomy): domain Eukaryota; kingdom Metazoa; phylum Chordata; class Mammalia; order Scandentia; family Tupaiidae; genus Tupaia; species Tupaia tana. Next base: position 184,033,236 of record JAKSZU010000006.1, read on the forward strand.
ATATATATTTATGTATTATAATATATACACATATTATATATAATATAATATATATGTTATAATATAATATATATTATAATATAATATATATAATATAATATAATATATATATATATATTAATGATAGGAAGCACGCATTCACCAAAGAGAAACAGAGACAGAGAAGGAAAGTGAGAAATTGCCTCCCCAGGACAGATGGCCACTCTGCAATCCCTTTCTTTCATTTTCCTCTCAAGATTTTGGGCATGCATGCACATGGGCCATGTGGAAGTCCAGTGCCTTAACCACCATGCCACCCGATGGCTCAATAAAATAAACTTTAAAAAAGGTTACCAAGTTAGGTCTGGGGGCGTGATTTCTCACTTTCCCCGTCTGACTCTCTTGGGCAAGTTTATGCACACTATGATAAAAAAAAAAAAAAAAAAAAAAAAAAAAAAAATCTTCCATGAGAGAAAGAGTAAGAGAGAGACAGGCACCACCACCATGATTTTCCACCCTGCAATCCACACCGAGACTCAGAAGCCTAGATCATGAGCATGTTTGTGTGCCCAGCAATGTGAGGAGGAGACCTCTGGATGTGAACCTGGCACCTTCGTGTGCGAGTCCAACATCACTGAGTGCTGTCAGACTGCTGCATCAATGCTGCCAACCCACTAAATGACTTTCAGTGAAACACTCAGAACCATTACTGTCCTGGGAAAGAAACCCAACTGATTTCAATTCACGCGCATGGTTATATTGCAAAGAAATATGATGGAGGTGTTCAATAAAAAAGTGGAAGCACCAAATGTGTTATGCTACGATACAGTTCTGTGAGGGAAGTGAGAAAGAAATATAAATTCAAAGAACGAAAGGAAGTGTCAGAAAAACTTGTTCACCTCTGCAAAGATAAATGAAGTAGTATCAAATCACAGTATTATTTGTAGTGATTCTTTCTGATACATTTAAAAGTGATAAAACTTATTCTTAAAATGTCAGAATATACAATATGTTTATTTTATATCTTTTATTACTATTCAAAACTATGAGGATGATTTTTAAAAATATTTAACTCTTAAAGTGTTTGTGGGACTTTATAGTATTAAAATATTTTTTAATTGTATACCCAAGTAAAAATGTTTTAGGACTATATTTCTATTCCTCATTGTAACTAGGTTAGTTCCCATAAACCCCTTCTATATATATATATATATGGACCCTCTGTTGCTCCTGAGCAAATAATGTCTTTGTTAAAAATTGTTTATGACTCCTGGATGATTGTATATTGTCTAGGGAGCCAAATAAAATCAGCAGTTTTGTCTGCACAGAGTGTAGAGAAGGTTAAGCTTCAGACTTTGGTATAATGGATGGGCCTTTCAGTTTAAGTATAAACAGTAACATTAGGTTATTTGAGGTGAAGAAACATACATGGAAACAGTAACAATGTATGCTTTTCTTCTTTTTTGATGAGGTTTTTCTTTTCTTTCAAAAAAGATTGAAAATACACTTTCTCATTCCTTCCATATTTGATACTGTCACATGGAGATAATCTTGTTGAAATAATGTTACTCTACATGCTTTTCTTGTATCCAAAGCAAATACCAGTTTCCAGTCCTTTGTGTTTTTTTTTTTTTTTTTTTTTTTTTTTTTCCCAAATAGAACTGGTAAGGGATCCCAATTATGAACTGTATTCATTCTGCTATAGCTAGAAGGCTTGGCAAGTGTTTTCTAATGAGACATGTATACCTTATTAGGTTTGTTACTTCTTTTTTTTTTTTTTTTTTTTTTTTTAAACAAAGGTGATTTGGAAGAACAAGTCAATGGAATATTTTAAGAAAACTCTAACTTGACTTTTTAATAAGGAAAAAAGTATTAGTCTTGTATGATTACACTGGTCACATATATGAAGAAAGGGATTAAATATTATATTAATAAAACTTTCATTTCTCTTTAACATTAATTTCTCTTCAATATAGTTTATATTAATTATTACTAGTAAAGTCAACTGTGGGGCCAGCCGGTGGCATGGGGTTAAGGTGTCTGGATCCTACATAGCTGAATGTGTAGTTTGAGTCCCATACCCATGACTTGGGAAACACGCCAGGTGTGAGTGTGTGTGTGTATGCCCAAAATCCCAGGAAAAGAATGTAGAAGGGATTATGGGGTGGCCATCCCTCTAGGGGGTGCTTTCTCACTTCCCTTCTCTCTCTCTGTCTCTCTCCTGGGATTGTATGCACCCCTTAGGGAGGGAAAAAGTCAACTGTGAAAAAGACTGACATAGAATAGTAAAATTTGTGTTCTGACTGGAATATATTAATTTTTCCACATTTCCACCAATTTTTCCTATTGAAATTAGAGTAACAAAACTTGTATTTATTTTAACTATAAGGTTGGATATTTAGTAGGAAATCCTGTCCAGTCAAATTTCTCCCAGAACTGCCTATTTTACCAAAGGGATCTCTCCCTCCTTGAACAGTGTTATTTCTATAAAAATACCCACTCCCAAGTGCTCAGTTAATAGTACCAGGGATTTGAGTCCTCTTTCCCTCCTCAACATGAACTGAGCCAGTCAGACCTCTCTCAGGAATTTAGAGTCAAGGTTAAGAGAATGGAGTTTGTTTTCTACCTATGAATGAGCCTACTGGTTGCTACCTTGGGTAATAATGATGATAATGCGGAACCAACAGTTGGTGTAATGGCTATGTTGCTGGACTCCCATGTAGTCGACCACAGTTCCAGTCCCAGACCCAGTGGCTTAAACTCATGCTGGGCACGTGTGCGTGCATGCCCGAGATCCCGAGAGGAGAATGGAGGAGAAGGGATTGTGGTGTGGCCATCCCCCTGGGGGGTGATTTCTCACTTTCTGTCTCTCTGTCTCTTCAGTCTGTCTTTCTGGTGAGCGCACGTGCCCTATAGCTAAATATTTTTTATTCATAAAATTTTAATTTAAAAAAAATTAAAAAATAATGATGACAATAATAATAAACTAGGGATATAGCCTCTGAAAAACAAGAGCTAGTTTATCCCTAACATTAGTGAGACAAGGAATAAAAGTACAATTGATGGCCCTCATAAATGCGCTTAAAAATTTGAAAGGCATAAAATGATAGGGACCAGCAGTTAGTGTAATGGCTATGTCGCTGGACTCCCACATAGTTGACCGTGGTTCGCGTCCTGGACCCGGTGGCTTAAACTCACACCAGGCACGTGTGCGTGCGTGCCCAAGATCCTGAGAGGAGAACGGAGAAGAAGGGATTGCGGCGTGGCCATCCCCCTGGGGGGTAATTTCTCGCTTTCTGTCTCTCTGTCTCTCTCTGTCTGTCTGGCGAGCGAACGCGCCCTATAGCAAAAACCTCTCTCAAAAAAAAAAATTGAAAGGCATAAAATGATTAAATGAGGTCATTTCTATCTTCTTCCTTTCTACGTGCATGCGTGTGTGTGTGTGTGTGTGTGTGTGTGTGGTGTTTTAGACAGTGTCTCATTGCACCATGATCCTCCTGCTCAGCCTCATGAGCAGCTGGGACTGCAAGAATGTACCACTATGCCTGGCTTTTTTAGGGTACGCTGGGAATTGAACCCAGTCTCCAAAGTAGCCTCAGTGTGCCCAGCAGCAGCATCCAGCACATGCTACTGGCTGGGCCCATCTTCCCATCTTGGCACATAGACTTAGAACAATCTGGGAGGTGAGGTTTGAGAATTTAAAACTCTGAGACTCCTCAGAATTCTGTTATGGAAAGTGACTGTTGGGGGACAGATTGAATTTGGCCTTTTCTCTTTTCCAACAAGTACAGTCAGAAGGGCCACACTTTATGTACATGGACCCCAGGATCCCCTCCAAGTACCACGCACAATCCCCACACACAGTCACCATACTTTGGCAGAAGAGGAGCCTACTCATGAAACAGTCTTCCCCGTGGACGGAGAGACCCAGGAAAGAGGTGAATGCCTGCCTAAAACCAAACTTAGGTGAGGTGGGGACAGAGGATCTGGGGTTTCAAGTACCCAAGTCATTTTCTAGAAGTTCCATGTAGGCTCTGGAAAGGCACTTCACTCCATGGACTCTGCCTCGTGAAGAGAGGCACAGTCAAGGAAGTGGAAGAGATAGACCTGGTAATGGCCGTCTTGCAGAGCTCTGCTATTTTCTGGCTCTTGTATTTTGTAAAGACACTACAGAATTCTTATAAAGCATTTCTCCATTTCTCTGGAGCTAATTTGATGTGGTTTATATTACTTGTAATCAGTGAGAACTAATGAAGAAAACCAGAACATCCACCTAGGAGACTTCAAATTGCTCATCTAATTAAAATTTTGTTGCCTGGATTTATACATTTACCATGCTTTTTTGTGTCAAAAGTGATTTCACATATACTTTATAGTCTCTCCAGTGTTCTTGAGGTGAGAATCACTATTCCCATTTTGCAGATATAGAAATGAGAGCTCAAGTGACTTGTCTAAACTTCTAAAGAAAATTTCTTTGTGGTAATGAAAGGGGAGGTGGGTTTATTGCTCTCCAGATACTGATATGCAGAAGAAAAAAAATCACTAGGTGCTAACAGTGAAGTCAGTGGGCCATTTCTTCACAAAAAGCTATGAGGAATAAAATAATAATAGACAAAAACATTACTTGTATTTATTTTAAAGCAAATATGATTCCACTGAAATTTGCTCTGAAGAAATTGTGAATGACAAGAACAACTGACCATGTCCTTTCATTTGGTGGCACATACCTGGGGTGGGTCTTCATTGTGTTGTTTACAGAACACATTTATGAAGATTACAGGTTTGTTTGAATCCCAGTTCTGGTGGCTGTAAATTCCAAGGGCTTTAGATTAACATCAAAGGTCAAACTCTAGCAAGGTGCTAAGCTAAAACTAGACTCCCTAAGCATGGGTATGCAAGCACTAAACCCAAGAATAAATCATTTTAGACTCTGTGGGAATTTGGGATAGAGAAAGGAGCAGGCGTTAAGTCTTTTTCTGGTATGTAGAGATTCTTGAGTTTTAGGAATTCACAAATATCTGTTACTATCTCTGGTTACAGAATGACAGTAATTGTGTGACATATGGGCAGGGAAGTCCTAGTTTTGGCAGTCTGGCTCTCTGAGAGTTGGGGCAGGTATACAGAGAATGTGTGTTGGAATTTAACAATCTCTTCAGGTAGCCCAAGGAATGGTGGTGGTGGTGATAGATACGTAGGTCTGCATGTCTCTCAAGCCAACTGGAAAATGAGAGATCCTAGAAGAATAAGCATGATGAATTATTGTGATACCCGGAGGCAGACTAGGGGAGGTGAAACTTTCAGAGTTTTTCTTAATGAATATGAATTGGGGGTAAGGTTAGTGTGTGAGTTCCCTCAGGTCAGAGCCAGCAGAATAAAACCTCAATAGTAATCATGGCATCACAGGGGTAGATATTGATTAAAGAGCAAACAGCAGCTTCTTAGGGTTCCTTAAGTGAGGGTTCAGGAGCCAGTATTGTGATGTGATAAACAGGCCTTGCTTACCTGAGAACTGGAGATGGGTGTATGAAGGAGGGAAACCTGTATCTGTCATGTAAATCATTTTCTTCAGTTTGAGAGAAGGAAGAAGGGTTAGGCTCACATACAAGGTATATTTAAGTAGGTCATAGAAAAACGCACATTATGAAAAAACTATTCATTGATTCTAAAAACTTTTTACACCAAAATAAACTTGTACTTTCATCCCATTTTCCATGAACTTTTTAAAGTCACTCATACATCAGTGTTACTCATCAAAGCAGCTATCACATTCAGATATATGCTAGCTTCAGAGTTGTTACTTCCCGTAGTCTTAGGATTTGTCCTTCTGATGCTATCTTTTGACCTACTTAGAGAAGACTCTGGTAGAATTCCATGGTAAGTTGTTTACATTCACCCTTATTCATCATGGACATTAACCAGAGCCTGGTCAGGGTTTCTAGTTTTGAACTTCTAACTTCATGGGAGTGTGCCTCTAAATCCCATTCCCTACAAATTTACTATACCATCGTCCCTCTAATTCTAAGAGGGTCTCTAGCCAGTGGAAATAACAAATTGGATTGTGGCTCTTGGAATTTTCAGTACAAAAGTAAGAACGCTCTCCAGTGAGTCACTCTTTCCATTCCATAACCATTCAACAATTTCTCATTCTTCAAGGCTGCAGTGAGGTGCTAATTTAAAGGTCATGACCAAATCACTAATTCTACTTTTATTAACTGTATTCACTTTTTAATGATTTATATTAGGATATGGGTTAGAAATTTGGAAAGGAATATTTTTTGCTTGTCAGATGTTTAAATTAGTTTACTAGTCAATTGATTGATAACCCAAATGGATGCAACTTTTGCAAATATTTAAGAATATAATTATCAAAATTATCAAAGCCATTTATTATTCATTCATTTGATAAATATTGTGTATGGTACATACTAAGGAAGGCACTAAAATAAGGAGAACCATGTAGACATTGATTTTTTTTATTTTAGAAAATAGCAATAACAGATGAAACTTTTCAATTACAAAAACTTTTCCATTTTTAAAAATGAATTAGAAACTATTGTTATTCCTCTGTAAAACACAACAGTGTTAGAGAATGTGAACTTTGAAAAAAGTTTATTTTTCTTTTGCCATAGGGTGTGTGTGCTCCCCAGAGAGGGAACATGAGAAATCACCCTTCACTGGGTACGGCCGCACTGCAATCCCTTCTCCTCCATTTTTCTCTCAGGATATTGGGCACACACAAACATGCCCAGTGTGATTTTCAAGCTGCCAGGTCTGGGACTCAAACCTTGACTGGCCATGTGGGAGTTCAGCGCCTTAACCACCATGCCATTGCTGGCCTTTGAATAAAATGTTCTTTAATTTATATAAAGGACCCTGAGGTTTCTGGGCTTTGTTTGACGATGAGAAAATAATTGCATGACATTTGAATGTGCATACATATATGTACTAATGTCTTATATAGGTATAATCTATATTCTTTAATAATAAATGTGACTTGACTATTTACTGTGTATTGGGTAGAATTTTAAATGCTTTAATTATATTGGATCATCAGAAAAGTCACAATGCATTTTTTGCATAGAAAAACAGAAAAACACATCATGACTTTTCTGACGACTAGTATTATCTCATTTCATTCATAAAACATGATGTGTTAGGCATTATTTTTCCCAATTTACAGATGAGCAAATGGAGGCTCAGAAGGATGAAGTAATTTGACCAAGGTAGTGATAATAACATGCTACATTTCCTATACCTTCAGATAGAAGTCAGGCTCATTCCCAAGTCTCCACCTAACAATCTGTATTACGATAGTCTGCTATTGCATTGCCAACAGAAATAGCCCAAACTGGGTGATTCATAAGGATGGATAGAACTTTCTTCAGTTCAGAGATTGGAGTGAGGCTCCACTATGGCAAAGGACAGGACTGTGAGCAGAGTGGCTGTCCATGAGTTTCTATTTATTCTGATCTCCTTTTCCCTTTTATAAACCCAGCAAAATGCAATCATGTCCCCATGACCTTACTAAACTCAAGGACCTAGCCTGGGACACCATGAAGGGATTGTATTTGACTTTTAACACCCTTTTAATACAACAAAATCCCAACACATGAATGTTGGAGACTATACAGACTATGGCACAGTCTACCTATCAAACATGTACAATATTAGGTACCACCACTGCATCCAAAGATGATAGGGTCATCTTTTTATCAGAGACTGCCATGAGGAACTCAAACACTGCCATCTTCAGTGTTTCTCTCTGGTCCTGTCACCTGGGGCCAGCATCGCCCCTCACCACCTTGTATGCACAGCCTTGGTCTGTGTTTCTCTTTGTGTGCTCTGTTGCCTACTTGCAGCAGACTCACTAGGGTGTTTAGGTTATATCACACATCTACTGCATCTTGATGGCTGGAGTGAAATATGGGAATCTGCATCGTGATTGAGTCATTCCAAATGATCCTTATGTGCATTAAACACTGAAAACTGTCAAGTAGGTGTTAAAATTGTCCATACCTAACATATCCCATACAGTACTGAAGAGTAAGAGTTAGGAATGAGGGACCAGCAGATGGAATAATGGTTTCATCACTGGACTCCACGTAGTTGATTGTGGTTTGAGTCCTGGGCCTGGCAGCCTAAACTCACGCTGGGCTCGTTTGTGCATACCTAAGATCCCGAGAGGAGAATAGAGCAGAAGGGATTGTGGCATGGCCATTCCGTCTGGGGGATGATTTCTTGCTGTCTCTGTGTCTCTTTGTCTCTCTGATGACCGCACGTGCCCTTAGCAAAAATCTCTCTAAAAAAGAAAAAAAAGAATTAGGAATGTGGAGAAGAGGATAAGGGTGGGGTGCTACATTACAAATTTAGTGTACATATTTATGTACATAAACAGTAGCATTTTTCATATTCATTTTATGATTTCCTAAGTAATCTGGAATCCAGCTTCGAATTCAAAAGTGGATTAGAAATCTAACTGCAAAAAGCAGAAAAATTCTCTAATTAGAAAGAAAGCTGTTAGTGAGACCAGGTACTTAACTTTAAATAAAGGCCAGAAGCTACCTTAGAAATAGAACCCATCATTTTGGAATTGTTGTAAAATTCATTTTTAAAAAGTCCACTGACTCAACTATTGAGAATTCTCTGTTTAGCCCTTTGTGTTTTTGCAGTGAACTAGATAAGAAGGAGTTAAGGAAGATGGAGAGAAATACCTGTGCAGAAAAAGTAGACAGCGGAAGTAGAGGTGAGAACCAGATATAAAGGTGTCTGGTTAAGTAAGGGAGAACATATCTTACTTCTCTTTGTAATCACTGAAGAGATCAATATATGACATACAAAAATGGCTGCTTAGAATAGTGATCCCAAACCAGGGTGCAATGGTTATATTGCTTGACTCCCATGTAGACGATCATAGTTCGAGTCCTGTACCTGGTGACTTAAAACTCATGCTGGGCATGTGTTTGTGTATTCTTAAGATCCCAAGAAGAGAGTGGAGGAGAAGGGATTGTGGCGTGGCCATCCCCCGTGGAGAGTGATTTCTCACTTTCTGTCTCACTGTCTCTCTATCTCTCCAGCCAGCATGCACACCCTATTACAAAAATCTCTCTAAAAGAAAAGACTTGATCCCAAGTCTCAGCTGCTCTTAGGTTAAAAGTATGGAGCCCCTCCTTGACTTTGATTTTTCTCTCACATTATATATCTATTCTGTTGACAAAACCTATTGCTTCTGCTTTTAGCATATATCCAGGACTCAAAACTTCTTGCTCTTTCCTCTTCCATCCTAGTCCAAGCCATCAACATCTCTCCCTTGGATTACTAAAATTACTAAATTATCTTCTGGACTGGATTATTGACACAGTTTATTCTCTACATAGCAATGGAACAGTCTGGTAAAAACATAAAATGGAACATATTATTTCCCTGCACAAAAATTTCCAGTGACTTTCCCACTCTAAACAAATTCAAAGTTCTTACATTGACTTAATGCCCCACGCCATAGCCTGAGCCCCCATATGTCCTTCAGATAATCTGCTCTTCCCCTGAACTACTCTTCTCTAGTGCAATAATCCTCTAGCAGTACCTCGAGCATGCCAGGGATATGAAACTGAAGTGCTTCCTTCCTAGAACATTTTGCATTTTCCTTCCTTCATTTTCTTCCTTTCTTTTTCAAGAAGTTTCATGAGCAAACAAGTTTCCTTTATGGAGTTGTAATCGGAGATCTGAGTCAATAGACTCTCTGCCCACAGTGGGACCATCATTTACCTAACAACACCTCTTTATTCTGAGTCAAAGTTTGGAAAGGAAAAAATTGAGAAACACAAATTTGATGACTTCATTCTCCTCTTTTCCTCTTTCTTCTTGTAATTTCCCTTGCCAAGAGATGGTTTCTTTTTCTTCCTTATGAAAAGTTCATTGGTCAATCATTTTACTTTTTTTTTTTTAGAGGTTTTTGTATAGGGCATGTGTGCTCACCAGAAAGACAGAGACAGAGAGACAGAAAGTGAGAAATCACACCCCAGGGGGGGATGGCCACCACAATCCATTCTCCTCCATTCTCCTCTCAGGATTCTGGACACACACGCACATGCGCCTGGCATGAGTTTAAGCCACCGGGTCCAGGACTTGAACCGTGGTTAACTACATGGGAGTCCAGTGACATAGCCATTATGCCAACTGCTGGTCCTGGGTCAATCCTTTAAAAAAAGAAGAAAGAAAAAAAAAGAATCTATATTTGAGATTTTTTCTAGTCCCTTACTCTGGTGTATTTGTTTTCCCCCTTGTCAATAACCCAATGTCTTTATTATTACAACATTATAATGTTTCTAAATGCGGTAGGCAGATCTCTCTGATTTTAATCTTTTAAATATATTTCTTATTTATGACAGAGTGCATGTGGCTGAGAGAGAGGGAGAGAGAGAGAAGTCTCCTCCATAGGATCTGGTCATCCCACAATCCATTTTCTCTTGTCCTCTAGGCATTCATAGTTTAGGCATTCTCATGTAACTGGCGTGTTTTCAGCCCGACCAGCCTGGGGAACTTTAAGGCAGAGGCCATGTGAGATCTAGCTTCTCTTGTGCAGCGCATTATCACTGTACCGTGGAGTCCACCCTGATTTTAATCTTTTAAAAAACTGTCTTGACTCTTCGTGACCTTTTGAGCTTCTATATACATTTCAGAGTGATCTTGTTAAATACCATCATGAATCTATTTGGGATCTTTTTTTCTTATTTACTTATTTAATTTTTGTTACAGAGATTTTTATTATAGGGCACGTGCACTCATCAGGGCGACAGAGACAGAAAGTGATAAATCACCCTACCCCCCCCTCCCAGAGAGGATGGTCGCGCCACAATCCCTTCTCCTCTATTTTCCTCTTGGGATCTTGGGCATGCATGCACATGTGCCCATTGTGAGTTTTAAGCTTCTGGGTCCAGTATTCAAATCGCAGTCAACTAGTGGAAGTCCAGAGACATAACAATTATGCAATCTGCTGGTCCCTGGAATTTTGATCATAGTAGCTTTGACTTTATAAACCAATTTCCAGAGAGGAGGACACTGATCCTGGGGTATCTAGAGGGGGAGCCCAACACTAAGTGAGGATCTAGGTCTAAGCCATTAACCCTCTGCACCCAGTGTGCCTAAAGAGCTCAGTTTAGTGCATATTCTGGTCCACCTTAGGGCAGTGCGTGCAGACAGAACTGCTGCCTCCGACTACGTGACCCAAAAACCCAGGGCCTGTGACTGTGATGGTGTTTCTTTTCCATGCTGTGGTCTCCCTGGGCATGTACCTTTTGCCTGTGAGCAGAGCTTAGAGGAAAGAACTATGCACTTAGCAGGAGAGTCAAACTTCGCTATTGGGAACCCTAGAACTTGGAATGGTGGGATGCTGCCATGCTGTAAGTTCAGCTGCTGTTGCTTGTTTTTATGAACATCTGTTCCCTCTGATCTTGTCCCAGGTCTGCCTTCCTGTTCCCCTCAAGACCTTTTGCAATCAGAACAAGGCATAGAATAATCTCGGCCTCAAGCCCTGTTCAAGGAGGTTGCTGGGAGAGAGAGAATTAAGGTGAGAGAGAGAGGCCTGTAGACTGCTGGCCTGGTGTTGGCCTTCCATTCTAACCTCAACATGCCTACTGTTGTCCTGGCAACAGTAAGGTTGGGGCTGGGGGACCTTGTACCCCACAGAGCCACGAAAAGAGGAGAGAAGAGAAGAGGTTTGTCTGGAATGGAGGAGTATGTTCCATATCTCCACAGATGCTATGCCCGTTCAGTTACTTTCATCCTGTCTATTTATATTATCCTTCAGAGGCAGCATAGTTAGATGTTGCTCTTTAATTCATTCTAACAATCTCTTCTTTCTTTTATAATCCTCATTACTACTTTTTCTTGTCTTATTTTAATGGGGCCTTTAATACTATATGGAAAACTAGCACTGATAGTACTATTCTTTGCTTGTTTGGGATTCTTAGGAAATGTATGTAAATTTTCATCACTAATTGTAATGCTTGCTTTGGTTATTTTGTAAATAGTCTTTGTATGTTTATAAAATCAGTGAAGTTCTATTCCTAGTTTTCTTAGTTTTCTCTGCATATATATGTTAAACTTATCAAATGCTTTTTTTCTCTCTCTTTTTAGTTCTTTTGTTTGTTTTTGCTGGAGAGAGACAGAGAGAGAGATATATATAGAGAGAGAAAATGAGAAAGCATCCTCCCCCGCAGGAGGGATGGCCACACCCACCTATACTTCTCCAATCTCCTCTTGGGATTCTGAGCATGCACGTACATGCACCTGTATGTTTTTCAAGTTGTCGAGGCTTGGGCCTTGTACCATTTGGTTGGCCATGTGGGATCCAGTTACTTTAATCTCTGTACTACCTGCTGGACCTCAAATGCTTTTGTGATCTACTGAACTATCATTTATTTTAGTATTCTTTTCATATTTGGGTTTTGAATAACTAATAAATTAGTTTTTTCCCTCTGAAATAGTTTGTATAAGGAAGAAATTATGTTTTATATGAAATTTGGAAAGTATACACATGAACAATTATTTATACATAGGGCTTTTCCCCCTCCGTTTTAGTGGGTTTTGAGGTGGTCATTGATATTTCAATTTACTTAATGATATTAATGAATTCAAATTTTTTACTTCATTTAATTTAAATTAAATGTATTATTTTCATAGTTTTAAATATTTATTGGCATGTAATTTTTTATAATTTTTTTCAGCTCCTGCTGTATTTGTAGTATTTTTTTTTAATTTCTCTTTTTAAAGGGCTATATTTTATTTCTCCATTGAGGGAGGAAAGATGATTCCCAGGATGGGGAATCTCTGGGCTGGGCCACTTTCCTTCATGTGATCTTCCCTCTCTTTCCATCTCCCATCAAGTATTCCATTCAAGTGAGCCATCAGTGCTGGTCTTCATTTTTGTTTTGTTTCCTCTATTGGTCACATGGTAGGATTGTACTTCCTTACACCCTTGCCAAAATTCAGTGGAGTCATGTGATTTGCTGTGGACAGTGAAAGCATGAGCAAAGGTTGGTGTGTCATTTCTAGTAGAAGCCCTATGAGCCGGTGTGTGATGTACCATTGCTCTTTTCCTACCTGCCATGGTGACCAGCCATGTTCTAGTTCAAGGGTTGGCAAACTACTGTAAATAACTAGGTAGTAATATTTTAGGTTTTGTGGGTTCTATGGACTCTGTTACATACATAACTATTAAACACTGGCATTGCAGTGCAAAAACAGCCATAGGCAATACATAAATGAATAAGCATGACTATGTTCCAGTAACACCTCACTTATGGACACTGAAATTTGAATTTCATATAATTTTCACATGCCACAAACATTATTCTTTAAAATATGATTGTAATTCTTTAAAAATGTAGAGACTATTCTTAGTTCCTGGGTCATACAAAATGAGTCAGCAATACAGGTTTGGTCTTGAGACCAGAGTTCATCAGTCTCTTTCTAGATAGACTCAAAAACCCAATTCCTAGAGGGAAGATAACACAAAACAAGTCCCCAACTCATCTGTAGAAAATCTTGAGAGCGTGAAAAAAAGAAGAAAACTGGCTATTTTAAGCTGCTAAAATTCTTTTAAAAACTACAGTATAATTTATCCCAATCTAAAACACAATTCTGTTTTATTTTATTTTGATTTTTAAGAATTATTTTATTTAACTTTAAAAAATTTATTTTATGTGCTTATTTATTTTAATTTGACGAGAGAGAGAGAGAGTGAGAAAGCAAGCCACCAGGTCCGGGACTCGAACTACGGTTGCCCATGTAGGAGTCCAGTGCCCTTAACCATCACCAGCCAGCCCCCACAACTCTGTTTTAAAATGAGAAGGCAATAATAAATAACTAGAAGACAAAGGTTAATGGAAAGAAAGAGAGAAAGGGAAACAGGGAAAAGACTAGGAGAAGCAACTGAAAGTTAAAGAGCTTGCTAAAATTCTAGCAGATAACTCATTTTGTTCATCTGAATGTTGTATCTTTAAATCCTGATCATCTGTCTATTTACACATTTACTAATGTATCTTCTACTTTTTCTTGGGTGCTAGAATTTTTATTGTCCCAAATCATTAAAAACAAACAGAAAAGAAAGTCATAGCAGAATGTTAAAGTAGATCTCAAACTGCGTCAGAGTCAGGAAGGAGCTCTGTTAAGAGACATTCCATCAACAAAAATATCTCTTTTCTTCTCTGCCATGGCAACTCCAAAATAGTAAAGAATATGTAACATGCTGTATCCTTACTTGAACCAGGATGCTGAGAACCGTGCAGTGAACGAATATCTATTTTGGTGACAATAAGGGGCAGATTCTGAAAAAGATTGTTCTGATTTTGTTTGTTGAGCTTTCCCAAGTATTAGTGGCAGATTTCCAGAGACACTCAATGTATCCACTTTCCAATGGCTTATAACAGTATATTTACCTTGTGCATCTTTGTAATTGTTGGAGCCCTGATTTTAAAGAGCTGATGTGTGTTAAATAATCTTTTTCTCTGGACTTGCCAGAGCAGGAAAGAAGAAGAGATGTTTGTGGTGATAAAGGTGGTACTTGTCAGAGCCTCTTGCGCTAGAAAAATCAGTAGGGAAACCATCCTTATTTGATCATTTTTGGGTAAGGGAAATGAAAATAAGTCGTGTGCAGAGGCTCTAACTCCCTCAGGGCAGCTGAGTGGGAGAAGGAGGCTCTTTGGAAGTCCTACAGTTTATTCTTACAAAACAATGTAGCCTCTAAGAAGTCAAAAACATTTGGAGAAAGTACAGAAATGAAAAGCATTATTGTGTGAAGTTCAAACTCTCAAGGAAAAAAAAAGGTGTTCTATAAAAGGCTCAGACTACTTTTTGCCTTGGAAATCCTCCGGGTTACAATGATATGATTTGTTTAAAATATGGCACTTAAATATTTAAATGTAGCAGGCCTTATGTGTTTAATTTCTTTGTTTAACCAATGCATAGTTTCCCAACTATGTAGTGACTGGTGTAAAGTGTGAGGCTGTTCTATATTTATGTGGTTCAGCTTTCCAGAATATTTGGACGCTGGCCTTAAATATGTACAGTGTTATTCCTTTGCAGTAGGGTCGATATATTAATGTTATATTCACCTAGTCCTTGTTTCTGATATGTGGTTAATGAGGAGAAAAGTAAATTTACCAAGTAGTTTATCAAAAATGAAAGGAGATTCCAAGAATTACAAAGTAAAAATTCTGTCCACTACATAGCAAGTTGGATGCCTGGTATATCTTTTATTTATAATTTACATTTTAAACAATTATTCCTTTAATATATGGATTCTTTGTGCAATGCAGTATGTAATCTGATAAAATTATAGTCATTTAATAGCATGACACACACAGAATAGGACAGTAAAAATTTAAAAGACTATTAGCTGCTTTTGGATCTGAAATAATGAAAAAAGGGTTGGAAAGAAAAAAAGTGAGTTCTCTCCGATGGATTTTTTACACTGAAATGAATCTGTTGTCTAACAAAGATTTGGCTTTACTGGTGCCCTATGGCACTAATATATTGTTCTGAAGTATGGAAATGTGAATGTGGGTGCCAGTCTGGTCATGACCTCACTGAATTCATGGAACCTCTCCCTGGGGCAGACCTTCACTGGAGTGAGGTCAGCAACAAGAATTTGGCCTTGAAGAGATCATGAATTGACAGCATGTGAAGAAACTGAAAGGGTGTATTTTCTACCAATTAGCCTTGATTAATCCTTAAGAAGACTTCATATATCTTAGTCCCCATTCCTTGAAATTGGAGCCTAGATCAAAACTAAATGAGAAATAAAAAGACCCCAGCAACTAAAAACCACGAGTTAATAGACAAAAGAAAGCTAAGGAGAGTGAGAATTTATGTTATAAAGCACATACTGGATTCTAAAATGTATAATGTTCAAAGTAAACATGATTTTAGATGGTATAGGTGTTTCCTAGATATAAAGCATTTTGTGGTTCTAAATCAGCTCTTACACTACAGAAGACCATTAATCTAAAAGATTTTGTACAACTTCCTAAATGTTTCATCAACCCTGAAAGAATCTGTTTCTTTCCTTTCTTTTTTTTAAATTTGCTGTAGGGAATGTGCACTTGCTGGAGTGAGAGAGGGAGAGTGAGAAGACACCCCATAGGGAAATGACCGTGGCACAAGCCTTTCACCTTCGTTCTCCTCTTTTCTCCTCTTGGGATTTTGAGTATGGACGCACATGTACCTGGCATGTTTCTCAAGCCATCGAGTCTGGGACTCGAATTGCACAGTCAACCACGTGGGATCAAGCCATCTTAACCACCATGCCACTTAGCTGGCCCATGAAGAATCTATTATTTAAAAGATTGTTTTTGATTTTGGTTATTACTACTAGTTTAATTTTAGAGAGGACAAATGTTACATACTTACTTGGGCCTCCTCTCCTTTATTCGTATGTTGAAGTCTTAACCCCCAGTTCTTTAAAATATATGTGACTGTATTTGGAGATAAGACTTTTCAAGTAGTGATTAAGTTAAAACAAGGCTTCGAGGGTCGTTTATTTTTTATTTTTAAAAATTTATTTTATTTTATTATTATTATTTTTGGGGGAGAGGTTTTGCTATAGGGCATGTGCGCTCACCAGAAAGACAGACAGAGACAGAGAGATAGAAAGTGAGAAATCACTCCCCGGGGGTATGGCCATGCTACAGTCCCTTCTCCTCCATTCTCCTCTTGGGATCTTGGGCACACATGCACACGTGTCTGGCATGAGTTTAAGCCACCGGGTCCGGGACTCAAACCGCGGTCAACTACATGGGAGTCCAGCGACAATAGCCATTATGCCAACTGCTGGTCTCATGGGTGGTTTATAATCAAATCTATTGGTGTCTTTTTAAGAAGATAAAATTTAAACCTGAAAGAGACACCAAGGATGTGTGTTCACAGAGGAAAGACCATACGAGGATGCTGCAAGAAGGCAGCCATCTGCATGCCAAGGAGAGAGTCTTGAAAAGAAACCAAATCTGTTGACATCTTGATCTGGGCTTCTAGCTTCCTGAACTGTATGAAAATGAATTTCTTTTGTTTGAGTCACCCAGCCTATAGTACTTTGTTACAACAGCCCGAGCAAAGTAATACAGGAACTATGCTTTCTCTTTCCCCAAGGTGGGCGATCACTACTGGGAAGAAAGCACAGTGATAATAGGGGAAATTAACTGTTAGACTGGCTTTTTTTTTTTTTCCTTTACAAATCCCAACGTTGTCTTCATTAAAAATGTTAGGATGAAGAGATCAGAATACCAGATTTTTTTTTTAAGTTGTCAGATGGCACATGTGCTTGCCAGAGAGAGTCAGAGAGACAGAGACAGCGAGGGAGAGAAAGAAAACAGTCCTCAATGAGTCATGGTGACCCTGTAATTCCTTCTCCTACATTTCTGCAGTCTGTGGGGATTTTAGACATGCATGTACACATGCCCAGCGTGTTTTTCAATGTGCTATGGCTGGGATTTAAACTGTGGTTGGCCATAAGGTATCTGGCTCCCTTAACCACTTGCTATAGAGCTGGCCCTAGAAAACCAAATTTTAAGGACACCAGTAAAGTGGGGCCAGCAGGTGGCATGGTGATTAAGGAGTTGGACTCCCTTATGGCCAATCGTGGTTCGAGTTCTGGACCTGGTGGCTTCAAAATCATGCCTGGTGTGTATGCTTGAGTTCTCAAAATCCCAAGAGAAGAATGGAGGAGAAGGAATTATGGTGTGGCCATCCCACCTGAGGGATATTTCTCACTTTTCCTCTCAATATCACTTTCTGGTAGTGTGCACGTGCCCAATGCCAAAAAACTAAAAAAAAAGACCATAACTTAACAAAAAAATGTCCAATGTTTTACAACCAATCAATATTTTTTATCTTAAATATTTGATTCTTTTTTTTTTTTTTTTCCTCTAGAACACATTCTGAATTCTAAAGCTGGTCAAAGTAGGTGGAGATTTTTTGCGTATCAGAAACATAATTTATATAATTTTCTATGATTGAAATTAATTTTCATTTTAAGTACTTGTTAGACAGAGTGGCTGAAATACTATCTCAGTCATTGCTGGGTTTCACCATCTTTTGCCCCAAGCTTATAGCCAATTTCCTGCACCATTTATGTAGTATCTGTACAATGGTGTGAAGGTGATCTGAGGTTTTACAGCTAGCCTGGGTATTTTTGACCAGTTCATCCAAAAGTGTGCTTAGATGGACACAATCTGTTTGGTCCTGTTTATCAATCCTTGCGTGTTGCTACTGAAATGTCCTTTGGTCTCAGAAGAGGAAATATTTGGTTGCCAGTCTTCTCCACTAGGGGCCACAGCATCTCTATGAGTTGTCTTACCCTCTCTCTGCCTATACATTCCCCGCAGCCACTATTATTCTACTGGTCTCATACTTCACTGAGCCATAGAAGCATAGGATAGGATCTGCTTTTTTTTTTTTTTTTTTTGTATGATCTGAGAAAAGGGACTTCACCTCTCTCATTCTCCATTTCTGCTACTCTTCTACTCCAAACCCTTGATTTTGATTTTGGGTAATGTTAGGACACAGGACTATCTAAAACCAGAGTTAAAAACTTTTCTAGCATTTTCTGAGTCACTCATATTCCCACAGGAAAGCATTTCTTCTTTCTTTTCTTCTTTTTTTTTTTTTTTTCTTCTTCTTCTTCTTCTTCTTCTTCTTCTTCTTCTTTTTCTTCTTCTTTTTTAGAGAAGATCACCTCCCTGCAGAGGCAGAACAGAAAGCAAGAAATAGCCTTGTGCAATCCCTTCTCTTCCATCCTCCTCTTGGGATTCTTGTCATGCACACACATGCGCCTGGCATGAGTTTTAAGCCAAGTTCAGACTTGAACCACGGTTGACTATGTGGGAGTCCAATGACATAACCGTTATGCCATCTATTGGTCCCCAGATATGATTTCTCCTGAGAATCATAAACACTGCCTCTGATGACAGAGTTCACAAAGGTATTGATAGCGTATACTTACGCCCTAAATTCTACCCCCCAGGTTTAATACAGTATGGTTGCTAGATATAAATTGTATATATTTAAGGTGTACATGATGTTGTGAAAAGATTACCACAATCACACAATCAAGCTCTTTAATATATCTATAACCTTACATAGTTACCCTTTTTCTTTTTGTTATGAACACTGAAGATGTACTCTCAGCAATACAATATTAGCTATAATCACCATACTACATATTCGGTTTCCAGAACTTATTCACTTTATAGAACTTACTCGACTTACTCATCTTACTGAAAGTCTGTACTCTTTGACCAACATCTTTCTTTTCCCTTTACTCATTGGTCCATGGTAACAATTTGTCTACCCTATGCTTGTAAGTTTGGCTCTTTTAGATTCCACATGTAAGTGAGCTAATGCACTATTTGTCTTTCTGTGTCTGGATTATTTCTATTAGCATATTGTTTGAAATATTCTCAAGGTTTATCCATGTCATGGCAAATGTCAGGACTTTCTCTCTTTTCAAAATAATTATTTTATTTAACTTTATTTATTTATTTTAATTGGACCAGAGAGGGAGAGGGAGAGGGAGAGGGAGAGAGAGAAAGTCAGAAAGCAAGTCACCAGGTCCAGGACTTGAACTGCTGTTGGCCATGTGGGAATCCAGTGCCCTTAACCACCATATCACTCACTGGCCTCAAATTTTCTTCTTTTAAAAAGTTGAATAGGGAACCAGCAGTTAGCGTAATGGCTATGTCGCTGGACTCCCACATAGTCGACAGCGGTTCGTGTCCTGGACCCAGTGGCTTAAAACTCACGCCGGGCGCATGTGCGTGTGTGCCCAAGATCCCAAGAGGAGAATGGAGGAGAAGGGATTGCGGCATGACCATCCCCTCTGGGGGGGTGATTTCTGGCTTTCTGTCTCTATGTCTCTCTCTGTCTGGCGAATGCACGTGCCCTATAGCAAAAACCTCTCAAAAAAAAAAGTTGAATAATACTCTATATATTATGTGTGTATGTATATTCAATGTGTATATTCATGCCACATTTTCTCTATTGCTTTTTCTTCCTGTTGTGTGTGTGTGTGTGTGTGTGTGTGTGTGTGTGTGTGTGTTTTAGACAGGGCTTCAGCATATCATAAACCTCTTGCCTTAGCTTCCCAAGTAGTTGGGATCACCAGCAAGTGACCACTGTCCAACTTTTTAAGCTGGGTTGGGAATCCAAACTGGGGCTCCCATGTGGCCTCCACCAGTTGAGCAGCAGTCTCTGACTGTGTTGGAGACTATATATGCCACATTTTCTTGATCTATTCATCCATACATGGACACTTAGATGTTTCTATACCTTGGTCGTTGTGAATAATGCTGCAATGAATAGAGGAGTGCAGATGCCTCTACAAGTAGTGATTTGATTTCTTTTGGATATATACCCAGAAATGGGATAGTTGGATCATGTAGTAGTAGTATATTTAATTTTTGAGAAGTCTCTAGTGTTTATCATAATGGCTCTATAATTTACATTCTTACCACTAATAGGCAAGAGTTTTCTCTACATCCTTCTCAACACTTTTTTTTTTTTTTTTAAACTTCTAGGAGATGTGTGCACTTGCCACAGAGAGGGAGAGAGCACCCCCTAATGGGGTGTGGTCATGCTGCAATTCCTTCTCAATTTCTCCATCCTCTTGGGATTTGAGACATGCACAAACATACTCCTGGAGTGTTTTTCAAGCTTCCAGAGCTGGGATGTTCGAGGAATCTGGTTCTCTTGACTACTAGGCTATAGGCCAGCCCTGTCTTTTTGATAATAACAATTTCAATAGGAGTACAGTGTTATCTCCTCATGGCTTTAATTTGCATTTCCCTGATGGATGAGTGATGATGAGTGTATTTCATGCACCTATTGGTCATTTTGGAAAACTGTCTTTTCAAATCTTTTGTCCACTTTCAAAACTGGGTTACCTGTTTTTTTCTTTTTTTCACTCATGAAAGATGATGGTCTAATTTCATTCTTTTGCATGTGGATATCCAGTTTTTCCAGTACCATTTATTCAAGAGACTATCTTGTCTTCATTGTGGATCTTGGTACATATATCTAAGGTTAGTTGACTGTATGTACATGATTTATTTATGGGCACTTGAGAAGGATTCATATTTTGCTGCTATTGGGTGGAATTTTCTGTGTATATCTGTTAGGTCCATTTGGTCTAAATCATTGTTCAAGTCTAATGGTTCCTTATTGATTTTTTGTCTGAATGATATATCCATTGTAGAAAGTGAGGTATTGAAGTTCCCTACTATTACTGAGTTACTGTCCATTTCTCCTTTCAAATCTGATAATATTTGTTTTATATAAGTAGAAGTACTGAGTAGAAGATGAGTGCTTATACGTTTACAATTATTATACCCCTTGATGAATTGACCTATTATTATATAAAAAACCTTTTTTCTTTCTTTGTTCTTCTTCTTCTTTTTTTACTATTTTTTACTTAAAGCTTGTTTTGTCTGATGTAAGTAGAGCTATCCCTATTCTCTTTTAGTTTCTGTTTGTATGGAATATCTTTTTCTGTTCCTTCTTCTCCTTTTAATTATGTGTATTCTTAAAGTTGAAGTTAGTCTCTTATAGGCAGCATATATTAATGCTTTTCATCTATTACAATCACTCTCTTTTGTTTGGAAAATTTAATCCATTTGTATGTAAAGTAATTATTCATGCATAAAAACTTACTATTGATACTTGTTATTTTTTGGCTGTTTTGTAATCCTTTGTTTCTTTCTTCCTTTCTTGTTTCCTTCCTTCCTTCCTTCCTTCCTTCCTTCCTTCCTTCCTTCCTTCCTTCCTTCCTTCCTTCCTTTCTCTCTCTCTCTCTCTCTCTCTCTCTCTCTCTCTTTCTTTGGATGATGGTATATTTTGATTTCTTTCTTTTTATCTTTTGTGTATCTGTTATATGTTTTTGCTTTGTGTTTACCATGAAGCTTCCATAAATCATCTTATAGTTCATAGTCTATTTTAAAATGATTACAGCTTAACTTTGATGGTGTGCAAAAACTAAACTTTTATCACCCTATTTTGTTTTTGATGTTATAATATACATTATGTTGTGTATCTATTAATAAATTATTGTAGTTATATTTTTCATACTTTCATCTTTTAACCATTTTCTACAGTTAAAGTGATTTACATACCACCATTATAGTATTAGAATATTCTAAATTTTACTATATTCTTATGTTAACCAGTGAGTTTCATACTTTCATAAGTTTTCATGTTATTAATTAGACTCCTTTCATTTCAGCTTAAAATATTCCCTCTAGCATTTCTTTTTTTTTCTTTTTTTCTTTTTTTGGAGAGGTTTTTGCTATAGGGCATGTGCGCTCGCCAGACAGACAGAGAGAGACAGAGAGACAGAAAGCAAGAAATCACCCCCCAGGGGGGATGGCCTCGCCGCAATCCCTTCTCCTCCATTCTCCTCTCGGGATCTTGGGCACACACTCACACACGCCCAGCGTGAGTTATAAGCCACCGGGTCCAGGACACGAACCGCGGTCGACTACATGGGAGTCCAGCAACATAGCCATTACGCTAACTGCTGGTCCCACCTCTAGCAGGTCCCACCTTCTTGTCAGGCAGGTCTAGTGATGGTGAGCTTTCTCAGTCAGTTCTTATTTTGGGGGTAAAAATCTTTCTCTCATTTCTTTTTTCTTTTTTCTCTCATTTCTGAAGCAAAGCTTTTAAATGTAGGATATTTTTGGATGGCATTTTTTTTCCCTTCAGCATTTTGAATATATTATCTTACTTTCTCCTGAAATGTAGGGTTTCTGGTGAGAAATCTGTTAACAATCTTATTAATGTATGTAATGATTCACTTTTTTCTTGCTGCTTTCAAAATGATCTCTTTGTCTGATTTTTGACAGTTTCATTATCATCGTCTTGGTGAAGTACTCTTATGGCTGAAACTGTTTGGGAACTTTTGAAATTCATCTACCTAGATGTCCATGTTTCTCATTTTTTCTTTGTCTTCTGAGATTCTTGTAATACACACACACACACAGAGACACACATATTATGTATAGCCCTTGAGTATACTTTTATAATACATATAGATGTATTATGTATCACCCTTGTAAATATATATATGTGTATATGTATACATATAAATATAAATATGTATACATATACACATATATAAATTTTGCTAGAGGGTACATGCGCTCACTCACCAGAAAGACAGAGACAGAGAGACAGAAAGCGAGAAATCACCCCCCAGGGGGGATGGCCACACCGCAATCCCTTCTCCTCCATTCTCCTCTCAGGATCTTGGGCATGCACACACATGCGCCCGGCGTGAGTTTAAGCCACTGGGTCTGGGACTTGAACCACGGTCAACTACATGGGAGTTCAGTGACATACCATTATGCTAACTGCTGGTCCCCAGGTAATTTGTTGATCTATCTTTCTTTCCTACTTTCCTTCTTTGCTTTCTTTCTTTGCCAGAGGACATGTCATGCACTTGCCAGAGAGAGACAGAGAGAAAAGGTGACAGGGAGTGAGAAAGCACTCTACTCCCCTTGGGAGATGCTCCCACCACTATTCTTTCTCTTTGTATTTCTTCTTTCAGGATGTTAGGCACACACACCC
Source organism: Tupaia tana (assembly GCA_026018925.1). Taxonomy (NCBI): domain Eukaryota; kingdom Metazoa; phylum Chordata; class Mammalia; order Scandentia; family Tupaiidae; genus Tupaia; species Tupaia tana. Next base: position 184,056,825 of record JAKSZU010000006.1, read on the forward strand.
ACCCACCTGATGTGGTTTTCAAGCTATCAGATCCGGGACTTGAACTGCACAGTTGACCATGTGAGGTCCAGTTGCCTTAACCACCATGCCATCTGCTGACTTGATCTCTGTTCCTTTAGTGTAGGTTGCTGAAGATTTACTAGTTTCTTTTGGTGGTGGTATGTTTGCCTGATTCTTCATGATCTATGTAGTCTTGTATTGAAGTCTGTGCACTTGAAGTAGCAGATATCTTTCTTTTCTTGTCTTTACAGACTGGCTTTGTTACATAAAAAAACAAAAACAAAAACAAGAAAACAAAAAAAACAAACAAACAAAAAAACTTTTTCTGCCTCATCCTTGAACTGGTGGGGTTGCCTCCAAGATTACAGTTGTTTGGGGCTGGAGCCAGATCATGTGGCTATTGCTGTATCTGCACTTAGGTCTATGATGGACAGGCCTGTTACTTGGGACATGGGTGGATATGGTCCGTGCCAAATAACCAAGCAGACAGGCTGGAACTGTGGTTGAGCAGGGCTGAAGCCACGTCCTTGGACTGTTTTGGGTCTCCAGTTCAGTGTTTAGATGGTGGGCCTGTTACCAGGACTATGGGAATGCGTGGCTCCCATTGACTTCCTGAGTAGGTGTCTGGATGAGCAGACTATATATGGGACTGCAGTAAAATGAGTTTGGAGTCAGGTCATAAGGTTGATTCAGGGTTGGCTGTCAGAACCAAGGTCAGTGGACCTGTAATAGGGGCTCAGATGCATGTGTCTTCTACCATATTTATTTTTCAGTAGATATAATGGCCTCCAGACCATGGTAGGTCTGGAATTGAATCTTAAGGCTGCTTCACGGCCAACAACCCAGCTGAGGTCAGTGGGTTTAGTACCAGTGGACTTGCTACCAGGCTTGACTCTAATTTATATTCAGCTCTGTGGTCATGGATGAGGGGCAAATTCTGAGTGCTTATAAGTAGGTAATGGATAGAAGTTGTAGCTACCAAATAGATTTACAAATGTCAAGTGAGACCTACTGGGTCCAGATATGATCCCAACAGGTCGCGGAAACAGAGAAGAAATTGTGGCATGACCACACCCCACTGGAATGTGATTTTTCCCTCTCGCCCTCTCTCTGCTCTTTGTCTCTCTCTGATTAGTGCATGTGCCCTCTGGCAAATATGAAGAAAAATGCATAAAATTTAAACTTAACTATTAACTCAAGCCCATGAGTCAAAAATCTGGTTGTTATACTAAAGATGATACAAAAACTAGACAGATTTTCTATGTGTCTATCTTAAAATTCATGAGTCTAGGAGGTTAAACAGGCATAAAGTAAAAATGAAGTATCTATCACTGGCAAGGAGAGAAGATCAGAACCAAGTCTAGAATAATTTTAAAGACTTACTAAAGGTAACAACGTTAACAGCAATAACTTCTTGCCTCTGATTTATATTCAGGCCCTGTGGTCATGGATGAAGGGCAAATTCAAGCACTTATACGTAGGTAATGGATAGAAGTTCTAGTTACTGGGACCAGCAGGTGGTATGGTGGTTGAGGCACTGGACACTTCCTTGTGGCTGACCATGGTTCTAGCTCTGGACCTGGTGGTTTGCTTTCTCACTTTCCCTCCATCTCTTGCTCTCTCCGTGTCTCTATCTGGTCAAATTAAAATAAATGAATGAATAAATAAAATAAAGTAAATAATTCTTAAAAAAGAAGAAGTTCTAGTTACCAAATAGATCTGCAAATGTCAAGTGGGACCTACTGGATCCAGATAGAATCTATAGCAAAACCTGAAAAGGATTCATTTTATTAAACTAAGAATTTTATAGTGAGAACACAAGGGATCAAAAATTACTAAAATCACACTATGATTATGTACAGTTTACATAGATGAAGATTGGTATGTCATAGTGATCAGGAGCAAGGACCTTAAAGTCTTAAAACTTGATCTAGAAACTTGGCTTTATCATTTACCAACTTTTTCACCTTAAAGAAATTGCTTTGGTCATAATAGAGTGTGTACACTTGGTATATATTAAATGATTGTGAATACCAGATATAGTGCGGGAAGAGAGAGGGTGAAGGAGTAGAGTCTGAGGAAGGATATTAAGGAGAAAAATAGAGAGGCAAAGTATTTATGAGACAAAGAAATGGATTATATCTGTTGAGGATGACTTTATAGTATGGTCAACTGGATGGGTGAGAAATGTACACGTGTTGAAATATTCACTTTGCAAGCTAAATAACATGATTGAATGTATAAAAGAAATGGAAATAAAATTTTAAAATAAATAAATAAAGTTAAATAAAATAATAGTTAAAAAAGGAAAAAAAAGAAATTCCTTTGTTTCTATAAATTTCTGTTTTTTTTTAATTATTTAATCTGCAAAACTGACATAATAATAGTAGCCATCCAATAGGGTTATTGTCACTGTTCAAAGTTTAAATGAATGAATTCACTTAAAATACTTTAGTGAGTCCTTAGTAAAATCGAACTGCAATTACATTACATTGTCATTATTATGTGATACATTGTACTATGTATTCATAGCATTAGCTTCTAACCCTTCCCACCAGAATACTGGCAAAATCTTTATGGTGGTGTTGCTAAGTAAAATGTGTTAATTTTTTTCCTTGTTCTTTTCTAAATCTATTCCCCTGATTCTGTCATTCACTGACTCTCGTCTATGTGCTGTGCTAATTCATCTTCCATTCTTGTCTGTGTCTGAATGACTACTTTGTGCTGTCAGGAACATCCCCCCTCCTTCCCATTTACAGAGAATTATCTATCAATCTTTCTTCCATCAGTACTTGCTTAATTTCATCCTTTCAATTGTAGTCATCATCAATTGTACTTCTGCAGCTCTTTTTACAGGACTGTCAGCATCTGTGCACTTGCTAAAACTTATAAAGGTTGGCGCTCACTCATTCAACTGTGTGTCCTGAGCTCATACGTGCCGGGCACTGCAGCACAGCTCTCACGGAGCTTGCAGAGTATAACCGGTTTTCTACAATGCTTAGTGCAGCTGTTCCTTTTCCTGCCCATGGCTGAGGTGCATTTCTCCTTCCCAGGCTCCTTGTTCTCCATGTTCTCTAATATCCTAATGGAGCCAGATTTTTATACTCCTCATTGGCTTTGAGGTGGGAGCAAAAAGATGATCACCATTTCCCTTATTGCACAGAATTAATTCATTCCATAATTCTTGTTGCCATGTTATGACACTACTTGCTTGGTTTCAGTGGCAATGAAGCCTCACTTTAATAATTTCTGGCCCAATGTTTTGCTAAGGGCTTTAATAAGATACTGGAGTTCTCTAAGTCTGTGCATATTGATTTCTTTCTTTCTTTTTTTTTTTTTTTAGAGTTTTTTGCTATAGGGCATGTGCGCTCGCCAGACAGACAGAGAGATAGAAAGCAAGAAATCACCCCCCAGCGGGGATGGTCACGCCGCAATCCCCTCTCCTTGTGCATATTGATTTCAAACTGAATTATTTTGAAATATTTGGAGTTGTTATAGCAGAGTGTTTATTTGGGAGTCAGATTGACTGGGGTCATGACCCTAACTTTTCAGCTTGTTGGCTTTATGTGACATTAATCTATGCTGTTCTCAGACTCCTATTCCCTTGTCCCTAACAGGGACGGATAATTCTCACTTTGAATCATTAAAGAGTTAATGTTTGTAAAATCCTTGGTGCAGTACCTCAAATTAACCACTAAAAAATGGAAGCTTAGTTTGCATTGTGCAGTAGATTCTATTATTTGTATTTTGATGCTACGAATGTTTACCAACATTTATTAAGTATATACCATAAAATTTCTGGGCATGATTCAGAAATTAAAGAGAGATTACCCAGATGGTAGCATTCTTCAGGTCAGAGAAAACTAAGGAGGAAAAAAGAATTAGGAAGAAAATAAAGTAAGGGAGATTATAGTCAGGGATTTTTTTTTTTTTTTTTTTTTTGATTGTAAGACATAAAAGCCCTGTCAAGCTAGTTTAAATCAAGGTGTGTTTATTACAAAGATTCTGACATGTGTTAAAGGATTTAGGGTAAGGAAATGTATCTGTGCTTCATGAAAAAAGTGAAAAACTCTCAGCAATTATAAAAGATTTGTTCTTTCATGTCTTGGTCTTGTTTTTGCTTTCTCTTGTCCTATGGTCTTATGTCTGCATATTTCTGAATGTCTGATAGTTTTTCTTCTTCTCTCTAAAGTCTGGTTCTTTCTGTTCCTCCATCAGCACAATTACACTCAGATGGCCATGCTGGTTCCTAACATGACAGTATCTTTTCAACTGTTGCTGACTCCAGTTCTGGGACTCTTAGTTTAATTCTTAAATGAGAGGATCTTGTGGGACTAGCACAGGGTCAGATGTCCAACTCTGATCCAATCTGCTCTGAGCCAAAGAGGAATGAGGTCGTGCTATATAAACAGCTGGGGCTGTAGATAGAAGAGGCAGCTTACAGAGAAGGCATGAGTTAGGCCCCCTGAAATGTGATAATGACAGGCAATAAGCTGAATACGTAGGATGGTTTTAATTCAGTGTGTGGTTGCTGAGAAACAGTTTGGAAAAATGGCTTACAGAAAAGGTTCTGTGTGTGTGTGTGATAGAGAGAGAGAGAGAGAGAGAGAGAGAGAGAGTATAAATTTCTCATTATAGAAACCAGTCCTAAACAGGAAGAAAACTAATCTTCCAGATACCAAAAAATGATTCTAAGAACAATAGCTCATTCTAGGAATTGAGGGTGAAAATTGCCTCAACTATCCGGAAAACTGGACCCTGGAAGAAACAAGACCTCAAAGAAAAACCTCTTATTTAAAGAGAATACATAACAGGAGCTCTTAACGACACGTGCAACTTTAGCTTGCACATGTGGGTAGAGTGGCCTTCTGTATTCTAGGAGGCCCAGCTATTCTAGCCCTCCAAACTTTTATGTGAAGTATAAACAAGAGTAAATAATGAAAACAAAAGAACGATAATAGAAATGAAGAATGGACACAGAGATTGAATATTTGGTATATTAGAGTAAGCTAAGAGTTGGGAAATTACTTTGGATACATTAATCTTCTAAAAACATGTACATATGGGCCAGCCAGGCAGCCTAGTGGTTAAGGGAGCTGGATGCAGTGTGGCCAACTGAAATTGAAATCATGGCCCTGGAAGCTTGAAAAACATGCCAGATATATGTACACGTGTGCCCCAAGTCCTAAAAGGATGAGAAATGGAGGAGAATGGGTTGCAGTCACCCATGCCCCACTAGGGGTACTTCCTCCCTCTCTCCATCTCTCAGTCTCTCTATGGAAGTGTACATGCCCTTTGGCAATCAAAAACAAAAGAAAAGAAAATCTCTTCTCTTCCTCCCCCCCCAAAAAAACTTACATCCAAAATTTTCATCCGATATGGTTAATTAGCCATGTCTTTGGATTGTGTGTTTGTGTGGGCCAGAAATGGAAGGGGGAGAAACAGCTACTACCAGAAAAGAAGAGTCAGAAGGGGAAAAAAAATTGGGGTCCAAGAAGTCAGTTATTATTTTTTTATGAAAAAATTTTTTCTTTCCTTCCTTCTTCCTTCTTCCATCTGTCCCTCCCTCATTTCCCTTCCCTCTTTCCCTGCCCCCCTCCCTTCCTTCCTTCCTTCCTTCCTTCCTTCCTTCCTTCCTTCCTTCCTCTCTTTCTTCTCTTGTTTGGGTTGTAGCAGAGTGCACTGAAGCTCTAACAATGAATGAGCCGAGTGTCAAAATTTAACATGCTTCCTGAGCAAAATTTAAAACATTAAGAGTCATAATAAAATGTTTGCAGTGACTATTCCTGGGGAGTAGAACTGACGGAATTTGCAATACGGTAGGAGGAGAGATATTACTTTTTATTTTATACTCCTTTGTCATGTCTGGCTTTAAAAAGAAATTGAAAGTGGGACAGCAGGTGGCATGGTGGTTAAGACACTGGACTCTCATATGGTCGACTGTAGTTCGAGTCCCAAACCCAGCAGCTTAACACTCATACCAGGCACATGTGTGTGCATGCCTAAAATCTCAAGAGGAGAATGGAGGAGAAGGGACTGTAGCATGGCCATTCCTCCTGGAAGGGTGATTTCTCACTTTCTGTCTGACTGTGTCTCTCCAGTGAGCACATGTGCCCTATGGCAAAAGTCTATCAAAAAAGAAAAAAAAAAAAGAAATTAAAATTATATTAAATTTGGGGACCCGCAGGTAGTGTAGTCGTTAAGGCGCTATACACTTCTACATGGCTGATCATGATTCAAATCCTGGACATAGTGGCTTGCTTTTTTCCCTCCTCCCCACCCCCCGTGTCTCTTTCTGATAAAATTGAAAAATAAATGAATGAATAAATGAAATTAAAAAAATTCTTTTAAAAAAGTATATTAAATTTATAAGGAAACAAAAAGTATTATCTATGTTAAGAACTCACAAAAACACATTAATAGTGATACCTAATATTTCCAGTTTGGTAGGGGTAATAGGTTTTTGTATAAACAATTTTTAAATATCTGAAGCTTTTGGATCTTCAACAACAAAAATCTGATAATTTCTGTAATGTACATACAGCTCCTCTGCCTTTTCTTTCTTTCTTTCTTTTTTTTTTTTTGAGAGAGATTTTTTGCTGTAGGGCACGTGCACTCTCAGAGACAGAGAAACAGAAAGCAAGAAGTCACCCCCCTACACCAGAGGTGATGGCCGTGCCACAATCCCTTCTCTTCCATCCTCCTCTTGGGATTTTGGGCACACACACACATATGCCTGTGTGAATTTTAAGCTGCTACGTCCGGGACTCCAATCATGGTCAACTATGTGGGGGTCCAGTGATGTAACCATTACACCATCTGCTGGCCCCTCCTCTGCCTTCTTAAAAAGAAAATATTTTAATGATACAGAAATAGAATGATCAGAGAGAAAAGGCTATGAAATTAATGTGAATATGGAATCTAAATAGAAATACAACATAATTCATAATTGGAACATAGTTATTTTTTTAAGAATATAGTACATAGGGTCAGTTGATGGCATGGTGATTAAGAAGGCCAGATTCCACACGGCTGACTATGTGGTTCAAGTCTCAGATCCCGTGGCTTGAAAAACATGCCAGGTGCATGTGAGTGCATGCTCAAAATCCTGAAAAGAGGGAGATATGGAGAAGAGATAGTTGAGTGACTATTCCCCATGGGGTTGCTTTCTCTCTCTCTCTCAGTCTCCATCTCTGTCTCTCTCTCTCTCCAGTGAGCACATGCACCTTCTGTGGGGGTTGGGGGGAGAGTATAGTACATAGTTTTAGGAGTCTGGAAGGATTTGGAAAACAATGAACAAAATTGCTAAGTAATAATGATCAATCAATGCCAGCTATTCTTAAGTATTTTAATATCAAATTGAGAAAAAGATTTTGCTTTATTGTTATAATCACGGTACTATTTTGTAAAATGACTGGAAACCAAATCAAACCCAGTATGTTGCCTAGCAACTATGAGAAACAAACTAACTACTTTGTTTCTTAAGCTAACTGACATTAAAACACTACCAAAAGTTCCTAAAAATACCTGCCTCAGAGTTCAGTTCTCGGTTAATCTTTTTAGTTCTCAGACATGTTGTTTTTCCCCCTCAGAACATGTGACATTAAAATTCCTAAGATTCACTTTAGTCAGTATATCAGCAATTCATCGACTTTTTTTTTAATCTCTAAATGACTGTGTCTGCTATTTAAGTTACTTTTAATATTAACACTCTAAAATTAGAAATCAAATGCCTATAGACAAAATGCCTGTAGACATAGATAACATAACAAAACTCTTCTTTTGGCTTAGAGCATAATAGTAAGCAAGCTGGTGTGCAGTTTGAAAGTTTTAACGCTATAGATCTGTACTGGAGAAAGAAGTCACTCCAGGTTGTCTTTTAAAAGTGAATTCCCAGCAACTAGGTCTCCATCCTACAGAAACATGGTTTGTTCGGAGGTGGAGGGAGTCTGTTTATAGCTTCATCACTCACATTGTGTCATGAGAATAGAATCATAAAAAGTTATGTCCTGTAGATCAGAGCCTTGCCTAAATAGGAAGTCTAGAAATCACCTAAACAAAGAGATGACTATGTGACTTCCTGAAGAGGAGTTAGTTTAAACTCTTGCTATGAGAAATACCAGCAAATCACTGTATATATTTTTATTCATGACAGAGTGTGAGCCTATGCACATGAGAGTGAGAGCGAGAGAGAGATGCATCCTCCATAAGGACAGGTCACACAGCGTGACCCCCTTCCTCCAGTCCCCAGCCTGTCTGTTCTCAGGCACTCGTACAAGTGCCATGGGTGTTTCAGGCTGACACGACTGGGTATTTGAACTGTGCTTGCCATGCGGGATCTGGATCCTTTTGAGTAGCACGTAACTGCTGTGCCTTGGAACCAACCCATCCCTGTTTTTTGAAAACATATTTTAGGGGCCAGCAGGTGGTGTGGTATTTGAGGTGCTGGAATTCCCACGTGTCCAACCGCTGATGAGTCCTAGACCTGGCACTTTGCTTTCTTGTGCTCTCTCTCTCTCTCTCGCTCTCTCTCGTGAGCACACATACCCTGTAACAAAATAATAAACTAAAAGAGAAAGGCAATATATTTTAGAAAACATTCAGTATTCTAACAAGAACAAATATACTTATTTGCTTGGAGAAAAATGGGAACTGATAAATCAACTGAAAAAGTTGCAATATGGACAAAAAAATAAGCACTGTTTATTTAAATTCAGAGAAACAACAATGATGCCATCAAATATTTACTGAGCATTTATTAAGTGCCCAGCATTAGGTAAATGCTGTACATTTATCCCTCATAGCTACATTTGAAGTAGGTAGGGACTGCTACTCATTTTAAATATAAAAAATTAATGAATAGAAAGTTTAGGTCTCTTGTTCAAGGTTGCACATGAAAAAGTTGTAGAACTACTTTCAAACTAGAGCCTATCCTGGTTCCAAAGGTCTTGTTTCTGGCCACGAGAGTATTTTTTAGTGCTCATTTAATGTTCAGTATAAACTAATAGACCTAGGTTAGTAGCTTTTAAATTCTGTCTTGAAGTTTTATTAAAATTACCAGGTAATCAAGGGCTCGACAAATTTATTGGATAATCAGGTTATTTGACTTTTATTAAATTTAACCAAGTTAAAAAAAAGCCATAATCAATAACTCTTAAAATAAATCAAACAGATTCACCTTTTACAGTTTTATACTGACTCATCTTAGTTTATTACTTATTTTTATAATTTGATTCCCCTACAGCATAGCCACGGAGCTTTAAATGTACATACTCAATGAAAAATTGTTGGATAGCTGAAAATCTTACTTATATTACTTTTAGTAGTTAAACCTTTGGATATGTATTGATTTTATTAAAGTCTAGATGTGGCAGCCACACAGAAGTACCATGAATCACAGTAAGGCTAAGGCATCCATAGTGCTCCTTGGGTGTCAAACTCTGTTTAAGTGCTTGAAGTACATGATCTCATCTAACCCTCACAGTAACCCCGTGAGATGGGTACTAGCATGACTATTTTACACATGAAGAAACCAAGGCAGAGAGAAGTTTAAGGACGGGCTAAAATAGGACCATATGGCTTGTAAATAGTAGAGCCATGACAGCAACTTGATTTGTCCCAGGCTGTACCTGGCTCCAGAGTCTGCATTGCTACCCATGGGTGCTGATAACTTTCTTTCTCACAGGCCCAAAGAGGGTCAAAAGCAGAATTGAATAGTACCAGGTTGGCTGGAAAAGCAGCAACTTGTCTTTCCCTTACATTTGTCTTCATCCAACCTCACATCCTGTTCCATGCTTCACCCCAGTACCTTCCTTTTCTTCTAAGAAGTACACCTAGTATGACTATCTTAGTCAGTCTGCATTGCTATAACAAGTTACCAGGGACTGGGTGCTGATAAACGGCAGAGATTTCTTTCTCACAGTTCTGGAGGCTGGCGATCAGGGTGCTCACATGGTTGGGTCTGATCTGATGAGAGCCTCTTTTGGATGTGTGTTCACATGGCATAGAGAGGCAAGGGAGTTCTCCATGGAGGCACTAATTCTATTGGTAAGGGCTCCACTCGCAACCTAATTACTTCCCCAAATTTTCACCTCTTAATACCATTAGGTGGGGAGTTAAGATTTCAACATGCGAAGTTTGGGAAGATACAAATATTCACTCCATTGCAGCATTATATTATTGTTGGCAAAGGGTACATGTACTTGCCGGAGAAAGAGAGAAAGGCAGCATTCCCAACGGAGAGTGGTCACACTGCAATCCTTTTTCCTCCATTTCTTCACCCCATCAGGATATGGGTATGTATATACATGTGCCCAGCATGTTTTTCAAACTAGAACTGCAGTTGGCCACTTGGGATCTGGACCCCTATGCAGAGTACTTAACTGATTTGCTATGGGGCCAGATCTCCAAATCATTCATCATTCACACAGGGCACACAGAGAGTAAAAGACCGTAACAAGGGGATGGAATGCCACAACAGTGAGCATCAACCCAGAGTGCCTTCAAGACTGGGATTTAGAGTCACCATATACAGGCTGTGGGTATGTTTTACTTTTTCTTTTGTGTTCAGAATTATACAAAGTAAGCATGGTGAGATGGAGCTACCAAATCTGATTTTACCAACTCCTGTTGAAGGGTAGTAAGTTGTATCTAACAGTTTGCTGTTAAAAGAAAAAAAAAAAAAGCTGGGGACTAGCGGATGACATAGTGGTTACGTCACTAGACTCTCATATTGTTGACCATGGTTTGAGTCCTGGGCACAGTGGCTTGAAAGTCATGCTGGGCACATGTGCGTGTGTGCCCAAAATCCTGAGAGGAGAATGGAGGAGAAGAGATTGCTGCATAGCCATCCCCTGTCGGGAATGTTTTCTCGCTTTCTGTCTTTCTGTCTCTCTAGTGAGCATACATGCCCTATAGCAAATATCTCCTTCTCACAAAGAAAAAAAAACCAAAACCCTATAATTTATAACCTTATTCTTTTATAGTCCACACATATATGTCATTAAATCTATAGGATTTAGGTTATTGAGTATGAATATTTTTAACTGATAGACATTGCTAAATCATACTCCAAGGATGTTTACTAATACCCGCCCCTGTTAACATGCATGAAGGTGCCTATTCCCAATACACTTGCAATGAAACTTTTGGATCTTTGCCTCTCTGATAGGTGAAAATGACATTTCAATGTGGAGTTTATTTGCATTTATTTCATTTTTAGTTTCTTTTCTATGACTTTATTTGTACTCTTTTCTATTGTTTTTCCTATTAGTAGCTTTAACTAATGGTTTTAATTGATTTGTTTGAACTAGTAAACCCCTTTTGTGATACTTTTTGATAATATATATCCTTTTTTCTTTTCTTTTTTTTTTTGAGAGATTTTTTGTTGTAGGGTGTGTGTGTGCTCATTGGAAAGACAGAGAGAGAAAAAAGCAAGAAATCACCCCCAGGAGGAATGGCTATGCTGCAATCCCTTCTCCTCCATTTTCCTCTCAGGATTTTGGGCTTGCATGCACACACACTCAGCAAGAATTCGAAGCTGCCAGGTCTGGGACTCAAACCACAGTCACCATGTGGGTGTCCATAGCCATTCCGCCATCTGCTGGTCCTAATATATATCCTAAATCTATCCTATGTTTCTTTCATTTTGCTTATGATAGTTTTTGCCATGCAGAAATTTTTATTTCTTATACTCTTACTCATTCTATTATGCTTTTAGGTTTTCAGTCATGTATAGGATGTCTTTTCCACTATACAATTACATTTTAAATTTCTTCTGCAACTTTTGTATTTTATTTTTTATTTTTTTTAATTTTTTTTTTCTTTTTAGAGAGATTTTTGCTATAGGGTGCATGTGCTTGCTGGAGAGACAGAGAGGGAGAGAAACAGAAAGAGAAATCAGCCCCCCGGGGGATGGACACACTGCAATTCCTTCTCCATTCTCTTTTTGGGATCTTGGGCACACACACACACAAGTGCCTGGCGTGAATTTTAAGCAGCAGGGACCAGGACTCAAACTGTGGTTGACCATGTGGGAGTCCAGAGACAACCATTATGCCATCTGCTGTTTCCTATTTTTTTGCCTTTTATAACTAATACTCTGAAATGTACTACAGGTAGAATAAACTTGTTTCTAGATGACCACCTTGCTTTCCAAAGCATTTACAAATTCATCTATTCCCCATGATCTGTAATGCTGTTTTATTTATTTTCTAATTTTAATTTGCCAAAAGGCATATGCACTCACCAGAGGAAGACAATAAAACAGAGAGGGGGAGAGAGAGAGAGAGAGAGAGAGAGAGAGAGAGAGAGAGAGAGAGAGAGGGAATGCACACCCCTCAATAGGGGTATGGTCACACTGCATTTCTCCTTTATCTATCCTTTTAGGACCTTGGACACTCCAGCACATGCACCTGGTGTGTCTCCTAAGCCACTGAGTCCAGGAATTAAACCTCATGGTCAGCCATATGGGAGATGCCTTCTCCAACTGCCAGGCCATGGGACCAGCCCCTGTAATGCCACTATATTATATACTAAATTCTGGTAGGTTTTTAGGTCCAATTTTGGTATTTCATTTAATATCTTTGGTTAGTCATATGTAGGTACAACTTTTTAAATTATTATAGCTTTATAATATGTTTTAAATATCTAGGAAGTCTAATTCCTCCACTTTATACCTCTGTTTTAAAAATGTTCTGCTTTGGGGGCCAGTAAGTAGTGTAGTGGTTGAAGCACTGGATTCCCACATGGTTGACTACAGTTTGAGTACTGGATCTGATGGCTTGAAAATCATGCCAAGTGCATGTGTGCATGTGCCCCAAATCCCAGGAGGAGAATGAAGAAGAAGGGATTGCATTGTGGCCATACTCCCTGGGGGGTGATTTCTCACTTTCCCTCTCCAGTGAGTGCATGTGCTCTATGGCAAACCACCTCCCTGCCCTGCAAATAAAAAACACAACTGTCCTGTTTTTGCAGGTTTATTTTATATATAAACTTTGGTTGCCCAGTTGAAATAAATCGTATAGTTATTTTAATAAAATCATGTTAATTGTATAATTTATAGCAGGGAAATTTTTAAAAATTATTTTGTGTGTTATTCAAGAACCTGTGCAAATCTTTGATTTCTTTTATCAGTGTTTTAAAAAATTTTTTTATCAATAGACTGTATGAATGTCATGTTTATTCTTTAGAATTTTAGCATCTATTTTTGTTGCTGTATGAAGAGTTTTTTCATTATATTGCCTATCATTTTTGTGTGCATACATGATAATTTTTTATAAAATGGCTTACAAACATATACATATCCCAAATCCCAGAGTACACATGAAACAAATAAGTTATTTCCTCCAAAAATAAGATAATTAAAGTCATACATACAAGGGAACTTCAAAAAATTCATGAAAAAAATAGAATTAAAATATGTGTTTATTTTAGTGCCAACAAAATTAAACTCTATATACACAAATCGTTTCATAATACACATTTTCAGTGAACTTTTTGAAGACTGTGTACACACACATACAGACAGACCACCTATGGAGTTGAGTATTCATATAAAAATGAGTATGTGAGAATCCAATATGAAAATCATTACGTTACGTTACTATTTGTACATTTCTTTAAGCTATCATAGGACTTCAGTTTACCAATGGGCTGTGAATTGTCTCTAATTCATTAGCAGATGAATCACTTTAGACATTAAAAAATTCATTGTAGCCAGCTGGTAAAATCAAGAGAATGCCAATTTAAACTTATTTTCTTCCTTTTTCTTTCTCCTCTTCTGCAAGAATGTCAAAGTAGATCAGTGCTATCAGCAGTACATTTCAAAGTTTTTCAGGAAAAAAAAGAAAGAAAAAAAATGTAGTGTTCAAATTTCTTTGGCCCTTCAGTCTCAGAGGAAAATTCAGGACATTATTTTCCTCTGTGATTTAATCTTGTAGGATTCAGACTCTGCTTACTCAGTTCAAGAAAGGGGAAACATCCTCTCTTTCTAACAAGTGTGTTTTACGTCACATGATTTAATAGTCATTGTAGTAAATTAAAAACAGAGCTTTGTGTTTGGTTAGACTGCATAACTCCCTTACCCGCAGTTATTCTGCTTACTGCCACCGTTTCACCGTTCTCTGCCGCTATCCCTGCTGGGCTCCCATGGCAAAGATGATGTTTTTTGCCTTTCTTGGTGACTGTACCAACCATGCCGCGAGGAGGAGAGGTGTTGACACGTAACTGACGTGTGCAAAGCTGGCAGCTGGCAGCAGACTGTTTCTCTTGTGTTTTTTTCTTTTATTCCCCTTTTGGTTGAGGTTGGCCTTGTCTGATTTCTGCCCCAGATGAGGTTTTTAGTATATTTGAGGAAAATATCTTTGGTAAGAGAAAACAAACAAAATAAAAAAATAAGTTTCTTCCCTCAGCTTCCAAAATCTTGGCTATGGTTTCATTCCTGAAGATAATTTTAGAAAATCATTTCTGTGTCATGAGAACATAAATCTGCCTTTGCTTCTTGACAGGCCAACGTGTTCAAGATGAGGACTTCTCTAAACAAGTGGCTTAATGTGAAGATGATTTTGAATGTTTGGAAATTCCATGCTGGATGTGTGGAAGAGAAAGCGTCATTGTGTCAGGAGGTGAACACTTCTGCTTGGATTGAATGCACGTCCATGTTTTGCTAAAGAAATATCAACTGTACAATAGTTAGAGATGCAACTGGAATGTGATTCTAGCCAAATGGTACCATAGGGCAGCCTTGGAAGTCAGACAGATCTGATTGGAACTCTGATTCACAACATACATGAGTCAGAGACTGGGTACATCTCTTAGTCTCTCGAGACCTCAGCTTCTTCCATCATTAACTGTACGTGTGTGTGAATGATTATTTTGTTGAATTCATGAAGATACTAAAAACACCTAAGTAAATGGTTAAAAAGCAGTAGACACTATTCCAAGTTTAAAAATTGACTCTGGTAAGAGTATCACATGAACATTAAAAAAACTGGACTGTGGAGGGGCCAGCAGATGGCGTAATGGTTATATCACTGGACTCCTAGTTTTAGTCGCGGTACACTGGGTGTGTGTGCATGCATGCCCAAAATCCCAAGAGGACAATGGAGGAGAAAGGATCGCATGGCCATCCCCCCTGGGGAGTGATTTCTTGCTTTCTGTCTCTGTCTCACTCTGCCTCACTTTCTGTCTCTCTCCATAGGGCACATGTGTCCTATAGCAAAAATTTCTCAAAAAAAACCAAAAAAACAAAAAAACTGGAATGTGTTAAGTATAATCATAGAGTCAGAACTCAATGGGTACTTAGTTTAACCATGTGGAGCTGTTAGGTAGGGATAGTGAGCTGCTAGTGCTAAAATGGGGTGGCGACCATCTCCTTGGGAGCAAAAGCTTTGGGCCAGTTGTGAATCAAAGAAACAATTTCACACAGTGACAGCCCCCCTGCCATAACCAAAAGTTTTTCACATTTGTAGTGTGACAAGGAAAGTTGGCTGAGCTTTTTCAACAGGGATTTGCTAAGTGTGTGAAAATACCCAGAAAATGTATGCACTTAGTCCCCTTCCCTGAGGAGATTATTGTCTTATTGAGTTCCTCGCTGAGGAAATTAGGGATATCTATAAATAAAGTGATGAAACCTAGCCTTGTTCTAAATTGAATTATGTACTGAATTCCAAAATGTGTTTCAAATATAAAAAGTGCCAAATGGAAAGAGTACCTGTTCAGATATTGTGAAGATCTATTGTTTCTGCCTTCCCGAGACCACTGTACCCCTTCTCTGCCTACTTTTGGGGAGTAGTTATCCTCCAACTGCAATCACATGGCTATAGAAGAGACTATCGATTTTTTTTTTTTTTCCTGACTTGTTCTTTATATACTCCCTGAGCATGCTCCATCCAGGGATGGACTAATTACCTCAGTTGTACTAGCAATATCGCATTATTGCTCACAAGGACGGGTCATAAAGTGAGAGAATGACTCAAAGTAGACTAAATGGTATCCCTTTCTGGGTTGTATTGTATTGTATTGTTATTTTTATTTTTTTGGACAGGTACTCTATGTTGTGATTCTCTCAGAGCCTCAGTTGCCTGAGTAGCTTGGGCTACAAGCCTACACTAATGTGCTTGGCTCTTGAGTAGGCCAAGAATCTAACCCAGAACTCCTATGTGGCCTCTGCCTGCTCAGTAATAGTGTCTACCAGTGTGCGGTCACAGCAGGGCCAGTGTTTTTGAGCTGGAATTGGGGAAAAGTTTTCTTCTGTTTTCTCTTTTGGCGAAGCTAGTAAGATGTGAAATAGAGATGATAATTTGAAGGAGAAAATCTGTGAGAATGATGTCAAAGTCAGAGAAACAGAAATCCTAGAGAGAAAGAGAGAGGGAGAGAAGAGAATGAGGGAAATGATCCCAAGAGTTGCTGAGGTTAAGTACTGAGCTGGATTCCTGTTACTCTCAGAATCCTAAATTGAGAGATTCCATCCTGTCAGGCCCTGATTATCTCATTTTCCTATTTTGGTCGCCAGGATAACAACTGCAGGTCCCATTTAAGTCTGAGTCAGGTCCTTCATGTAACAATCTCCAAAGGAATTCCATTACATTGGAACCACAAAAGAAATGAAAAAAACCAACATATATCTACAAATACAATTTATATAATTGACTATGTAATCATTTTATTTTTATATTTAGTCTTAGTTATATCATTTACTGGCTTTATGATTTGGAGTAAGTTTTTAAATTATATTATATTTCTTATATAGCTGTAAAATGGGTATTAATATAACAAAATACCAGAGAGGTTCTTCAAAAAGTTCATGGACAATGCATATTATTAAAAAAGAACTATGCATGGATTTCAAACATTTTTTGTGCCAGATAAACTTGCACCTTAAATTCCATTTTTCATGATATTTTTTAAAAAAGTAACCTTGAATATACTTTACCTAAGAGGTTGTAGGGCAAGAGTTAAGAACAGTGTCTCAATGACTTTCTAGTGTCAAAACTTAATTCTACCATTTACTTCCTTGTGGTTTATTGTGTCCTTAAGCAAGTTACTTAGTTTTTAGATGCCTTATTTTGCTTGTTTGTGAAACGGTGCATGTTTGTACTCCCCCAAATTTCATATTAATACCCTAATCCTCTGTGGAGGTGTTAGCAACTTTGACCAAGACAGATAATAATAGTATCTACCTTATAAGGTTATTCTGAATATTTAGTGAATTAATATATTTTAAATTGTTCACATAGCAACTTAGACATATGTATGTTAATAATTATTATAATTACCTTATTTATCTGTAGCAGGGATCATATGGAATCCTTTCCACAATTCCTTCTTCTTAGTACATCCTTGATCTAGTTACATTTACATTGGCAGTTGGCATACTAACATTAACTTTATCAAGGTAACAATCTTGTTGTGTTATACTAGTACTAAAACACCTTCAGTTGTTGCCTATTACTTGCAGATAATAGTCCTTTTTAGACTATCTCTATCCTAATCATTTTCATCTATTCCCCAGGAGTGCCTCATATGATTACTTTAATTAATTAAAAGATTTTCTCATCATTTCTTATCTGTCAAGAAGTATCATAAAGTGAGAAGTTCACTTCATTTACAAGCTAATGAATAAGCCTGCAACAGTTTCAAGGATGCTGGCAGAAGATACAAAATTCCTGGGTCCTTACTGCTCACAAAACAGCAATCAGTATTAGCTTCATGTTTGTATTAGTTACTTTTTTTCTCTGAGTCCCATGGTGGGGGGATACAGAGGGGCCCAGGTGGATATTCTGTATGCAGTGGGTTTATGTGGTATCTGAGGAATCCTAAGCTTAGGATACCTGATACTCTTTTCTCGTAAATGAAAACTATATAGGTGGTAGTTTCATAAAGCTTACTAACAATATAGACTCTGAAGTCACATGTGTTCCTAAGGTGCATTAAAATGTACTGGTCTATCTTGCTTACGAAAAAATGTTGTTTTATTCATGATAGAATACGTGTATAAAAATAGAGAAAGAGGCACCCTCCACAGGTTCTGGTCACGCCATGATCCTCTTCCTCCAGTGTTCCAGGTCATTTGAATCTTGGGCACTTGCATGTGTGCCCATCATTTTCCAAGCTGACAAGTCCAAGGACGCAAACTGAGGTCAGCATGTAGAATCCAGCTTTGCTTGAGCAATGCATTACCTCTGTACTATGAAGCCACCCCTATCTTGCATTCTGAATGAATCTTTTACCCATCTATAATTTTGTAATATCACATTACTGGTCATTTAGAAAACACTGGTTCCCTAGACCAGCGGTTGCATGCTGGTTAAGGCAGCTGGATATACATGTGCTTGGTGTGTCTCTTAAGGTACCTGGTCTGGGACTCGAATCATGCAGTCAGCCATGTGGATCCAGCTGCTTTAACTACAATGCCACTGGCTAGCCCTGAAAAATTAATACTTTTTACTGCTTCATCAAAGGTTTTTTTTGAGTTCGTTCATTCATTTATTTGTTCCAGCATACTCAGTGAGGTCTCAGGACCCTTTCTATGTGGATCTGGTTGTGTTGCCACTGTGTCACAATCTGTTTCCAAACATATTCCTTATTGAAATTGGTTAATATCATTTTAAGCTGGGAATGTATGGTAGTGAATAATATAATAGTATTCTAGTGTAGTTCACTCCACTGCTTTATTAATGCTAAATTGCCAGCATTTTTACTACCATTATTTTCCACCATTAGTGCAAATATCAACAAGGTGAAAGAAACATACATTATCTTAATATTATCATAAAAATAAATTTGCCCCTGTAGACCCCTGAGACGCCCCCGATTTTTTTCTTGGATCTCACTTTTAGAAACACTGGGGTAGTGAGACCTATTAGAAAGCTGTTAAAAGAGGAAATTGAAGAGAATTTGAATGTATAATTTGGACCATGAAAGAAAAGAATTTGAGAAACCAACCACTGTTTTAGTCTGTTTGGGTTGTTATAACAAAATACCACAAACTTGGTGGTTTATAAACAACAGAAGTATGTTTCTCACAGTTTTGAAGGCTGAAAAGTTCAAGATCAAGGTGCTGGACAATTCAGTACCAAGTGAGGGCTTGTGTCCTAGTTAACAGATGGAGCCTTCTAGTTGTGTCCTCACATGGTGAAAGAGGCAGGGCAGGTCTCTGGTGGGTCTATAAGGCACTTATCCCATTCATGAGGGCTCTCTCATCATGTTTTTTTTTTTTTTTTTTTTTTTTTTTTGAGAGTTTTTTGCTACAAGGCATGCATTCTCACCAGAGAGACAGAGAGAGACAGAGAGACAGAAAGCGATAAATCACCCGCCAGGGGGGATGGCCACGCCGCAATCCCTTCTCCTCCATTCTCCTCTCGGGATCTCGGGCATGCATGCACATGTGCCCGGCGTGAGTATAAGCCACCAGGTCCGGGACTCGAACCGCGGTTGACTACATGGGAGTTCAGTGACATAGCCGTTATGCTAACTGTTGGTCTCTCATCATAATGTTTTTAAAAGGAATTATTAATTTAATTTTATTTACTATTACTATCATTTTAAAACTTGTTCTAGGGCTTGTGCACTTGCCAGAGAAAGATGGGAGTTGGGGGGGAGAGACAGAGAAAGCAAGTGGCCAACTCCGTGTCTTGAACTGCAGTCAGCCATGTGGGAGTCTAGTGCCCCAACCACCCCTCATCATGATTTAATCACTTCCCCAAAGGCCTTACCTTCTAATATTATACCTTTAGGGTTAGGATTTCAATATAAGAATTTGGGAGTTGTGGGGGATCAGGGTGTGGGGGACATAAACATTCAGACCATAGCAATCATATTAATTTTGAGTGAGTTTTTTGTTCAGGTGTAGATATCTGGTAGCTATTAGAAAAAACGAGGCTAAATATAGAACGTTCCAATTTAATGAACTATTCTGGGGAAACATCCACATACAGATGATAGGCTGAAAACATGAGAATGTGTAGAACATTGTGGTCTAGGGCATGATCTGCCTTGGCTTAAATTCTAGTTCTGCCACTTTCTTAACCAGCTTGTGACTTGGTGTTCTCATGTGAAAAAGAGGTAAAATAATAGCATTTACCTCAAATGGTTGTTATGAAGATTGCATGAGTTAATATTTGTAAAATGGTTAGAACGGTGCTTGGCAGATAGTAATCTACATCTATGTCTATATCCACACTCATTACTGTACCTATATCTATGGCTAAAGTTATATCTGATTGGGCTGTATAAATCAAATAGAAAAATGGGAGTGAGATTTCTCTTGGATAAATACAAGGAGAGAAAGAGGGCTGAGAATTTGGAGGCACTAATGAAGAGACAAGCAAAAGGAAAGAGCCAGTAATGGAAACTGTAATCAAGGAGGCAGGGGACAATTCTGGACAGCGCTGTCCCGGAAGTCCAGGAGTCTGCAACAATGCGGACGTTAGGCAGGAATGTAAACTTTGCGAGTGTAGGTGCTACATCTCTTCTCTTCTTGGCTGAATTCCCTGGATTTAGCACAGAGCCTGATATATAGCAGGTGCTCAATAAATATTTGGTGGATAAAAATGTTACAGAGAAGTCAGGAAAGATAAAGACCTGAATATGTTTATTTATGTTTAGCAAAAATAGGTCGGCTGGGGACTCAGACTCCTTATAGTGCCATACTAACATCAGTATTTTGTGTTAAAATCTTAATTTGTGGCATAACTCTTAGAGCTATTGTTTTATTATCATGGTTTCATTACAGCTTTGTGAAACTGGACTAAGGTCTCATTTTGTAAATAATTTAACTCTGCCTCTGATCACTGTCATATTTTTAGTCTTTTTTCTAGATGCCAAAATTAGTCATCGATAGAAGACCGAGTCATCATCTAGGCCACTGGATGACTCAACGTTCCATTAATTGACCTCAGGTTGAAAATATGAGAATGAAACAGTTTGTCTGACAAAGCACTGCCGCAGTGTTTTCAGCTGTTTAATTTCAGCATACAGAATAAACAGATCTAAAATTCTGATTTTACTTTTATTTAGGCTGCTGCAGTACATTATTTTTCACTGAGAATGATACACTGGGTAGCCTCCCTTGACTTGACTTACAGCTCTCGTTAGGGGGACATCTCAATTCAACCACCTCCTCTGGATTCTCAGTAACTCTTCCCTCTCTGGACCCTTCAAGCTGCTTGCTATTGGAAAACTGCATTATCTCTTACTCTTTACTCTAAATTCTTTCACATCATTTGAATTCTCAGATTGCATCGTTGGAGGGTGTGACTTGGACTGACTCATAAAGCTACATGTTCTACCTTTCTGATCTCATCTAGTCTCCTGAATTTAAATTCAATCGTTCCACCGATGACTCCTTAATTTTGATCTGTATCCTGGACCTATGCTTTGGGATTTCTGCTTAAAATTTCCACTTGGATTTCTTTTATATACTGCAATGTTAACATGTCCCAAACTTCCAGTTCTGATTCTTACTCAACTTCTAACCCCAGCATTACTTCCAGTCTGAGTACATGGCAATATTATTCTTCTAGTTATGGTGGCCAAAATGTCTGGAGTCATTTTTGTCTTTCCTCTTTCTTTCAAACTCCCCATATGATCAAACAACAATCCTCTTGTCCAGCATAGATTCAAACCCTAGTGACTTTTTTTTTTCTTTAAAGAGATTTTTGCTAGAGAGTGCATGTGCTTGCCAGAGAGGCAGAGAGAGACAGAGAGATAGAAAGTGAGAAATCACACCCTAGGGGGATGGCCACACCTCAATCCCTTTTCCTCCATTCCCCTCTTG
This sequence comes from Tupaia tana, assembly GCA_026018925.1. Classification (NCBI taxonomy): domain Eukaryota; kingdom Metazoa; phylum Chordata; class Mammalia; order Scandentia; family Tupaiidae; genus Tupaia; species Tupaia tana. The sequence goes on from JAKSZU010000006.1 coordinate 184,078,603, forward strand.
GGATTTTGGGCATGCACGTGCACACACATGTGTCTGGCGTGAGTTTTAAGTTGCCAGGTCCAGGATTTGAACTGTGGTTGACTATGAGGGAGTCTAGCGATGTAACCATTATGCCATCTGCTGGCCCCCAGACCCTAATGACTTCTTTTAATTTGTCTCTTTGATTCTTTACATGATTTGCACCCTTCACTTCAGTCTCTTCTCACCATGGCCGTTATAGTGGCCTTTTCAATATGTAAGTTATATTTCTTCTCTTTTCAAAGGCTGCTTGCCTCACTAGGAGTAAAAGCTAGACTTTAAAAAATGGTCTGGAAAATTCTATGTGATTTGGTTTTCTGCTACGATCCCAACATTTGCTGTCACCACTCTCCTTACTCACTCACCTCTCACACTACTCTCCTTGCTATTCCTCAAAACTACCATGCATACTCTTGCCTTAAAGCCTGTGAACTTCCATCTGTCTGGGATGCTCGTCCCCCACATATTTATAGCATCCTTCTTTCCACTTTGGTGTTCTTCTTCCTCCTTTTCTTATTTTTTTTTTCTTCCTGGAACCTTTACCTTGAACATACATATATTCATTTATTTGTGATCCATTTCCCACTGTACCATTCCCCTTTAGCTAGAATGTAAATTCAATAGGATTGGGACTGTTCTGTTCACTCATTTTTTTCTAGCACCTCTGCTGCCTGGCATGTAGTAGCGGCTCAAAAACTCATTGCTGAATAAATGATGGACTATATGAATGAAAGATGCATATGCTTAAGATATTATCATACATGTTAGGTAAGCAACAGCTATAAACTTGGGAAAATTGTTTTGGGCCTCCTGATCTATATTTGATGATAGTGTAGATATAGTTATGGAGATAGGGTTTTTTTGGCTTAGTTTCTGGTCTTTAGGTTGTGTGTTTTTCTCTTAGTTTCTCAGATCCAACGAGTTCTAATAAGCCACAATCCATAGCAGCAAGTGGATTGTTTCTAAGCCTTCTACATGCTTATGGAAGTCCCAATCCAGCTGCAGCTTTAGGCAGAGTGCCTATTGCTGGCCACTCTTCTCACTGAGCCTTGCTCACTACATTGGCTTTCTGTTCTGTTTCAGGTTCATGGAGATATTTATCTTGATTTTGTACCCAGCTAATGTCACAATCCTTTTATCTTTTATATATTTCCAATCATGGCTGAGTGTTTGGAACAGAGAGGGCGTGGTAATTTATGAACTCACTAAACCATCTTGATTAGAATTCCCCACACATTTCCAAACAATGTACAAATCGTTGCCAAATTTAAAATCCAGGAGACAGCACATAAAATCCAGATTTACAGTTTATGTTGAAAATGTGTAACGCCTGGCAACAGGAGGCCTGCAGTTCTGGATGTGACAACTGACTGGAGGTAGGTAAATATTAAGACCCTCCAGTGGGTCATGTACTCTCCACGCTGCCAAGTCCTCACTATTGTGCATTTTCTTGAGCTTGACAGGAATGAGTTCACTCCTTTGCTCATCTGTCTAACTCCTCTAGGTATTTTAACTTGAGATCTATATTTTGAGTAATTCTGAGCTGAAGCATCAGTTAATTTACTAAAAAGTTATAAAATACAACCCACCAAAACAAAAAATATAGTATTTATTCTAAAAAGTATACGAGAGAGGAGCACACATTCTTTGTTTTTCTCCCTAGTGCAAGTTGTTTTCTTCTACCTCCATGAGCACAAAGCTTTCAAACCTACCAAACCTGCAATTTTCCCCTTGTAGGTAAGAGTTATACTCTTGAGGAATTTTTTATGCATAATAATGGTGTATAAAAGTTTATATCAGGGAATGCCCTGGAAATGAGTGATATCATTAACCAGTGAGTAATACAGCATAGAAAATAAGTCTACTTTTCTGTCATAGTAAGAGCTCTTTAATTCATCAAGAAAGAACTTACTTGTGATGATACTGGTAAGCTTTTCTTCCTCTATTGAACTGAGTAGTTAGGAGAATCAGATTTTTTTAAAAGTGCATTTATTTATTTCTTCCATGAAAAAGAGAGAGAGCAAGCGAGCAAGACCCTCCCCCGCCCCAAGCAGGTTCTTCATGCAGTGATCAACCCCCAGCCTCGGCCATCTCAGATCATGGGCACTGAATGTGCAGTGTGCATCCAGCACACTCGGGGAGGTCCTGGGACATGAACCCAGGATCTTTCTCGTGTGGGTCCAGTTATGTTGCCACTGTGCCAACACCTGGCTCCAAGAGAATCATATTTTTGATGCATGCAAGAATTTAGATAATCAGCTTCTTTTCTCTATCACAGATATTTTTAAAAGAACAACTTGTGACCAGTTTCAAGCATTCTTATACTTCGCTTTAAGTACAATATCTGATTTATACTGGATAGTGACATATGTCCAAAAATGGACGGGTTTTTGCAAGAGTAAGCATGAAATAACTATTTGCCTAGTTTGTGTGACTTTCGGGGCATCAGAAAAACCTACTGCTCGCCATGGTTGCCTTGCTAGGTGAATTGTGGTGCCAGAAGCAACTATATTTCTTTTATTTAGGTTACCACAATGAAGTCGTTGTTCAATAGCAAGTAAATCCTCTTATGTTTATGCCATTTGTCATCTCATTACAGGATTGCAAGGACAGTTTGCACAATACTGCTTGCTACTTCCTGAATACCTGGCCAGAAAACTTATGCCACTATGACCACTATGACTTCTTACTGATAAACACTTATTTCTTACCTGTGCCAAAGTAAGGGGGCTTGTTTGTGGTCCAGAGGGTTTACTTTTTTTTTTTTTTTTTTTTTTGGTAGAGGTTTTCCCTATAGGGCGCGCGCGCTCGCCAGATAGACAGAGAGAGACAGAGAGACAGAAAGCGAGAAATCACCCCCCAGGGGGGATGGCCACACCGCAATCCCTTCTCCTCCATTCTCCTCTCGGGATCTTGGGCACACATGCACACGCGCCCGGCGTGAGTTTTAAGCCACCGGGTCCGGGATGCGAACCGCGGTCGACTACGTGGGAGTCCAGCGACATAGCCATTACGCTAACTGCTGGTTCCCCGAGGGTTTACTTTTTGAAGGTATGAGTTTGAATTGTGGTTGTCGATTGTTTTTCTGTTCAATGTTATTTCCCAACCATAAAGGTTAGAACTCTTTCTCATAATAAGCATTTACTACTATTTAGCTATTATATTTCCAAGGAAGAGTCATTATATAGGACAAGACTCAAAGAATATCGGGCACAACTGAAGTTTAACAATAAAGTTAAACAGTATTAATCTTTGCTTAATCCATCTTTATTTTTTTCCCCTAAGCTTGAGTTGGATGAATTCACTTTGAATTACAGATATTGTTTCCATTTCTAATTTTTATTATTTGGTTGTTGCATATAAGCCTTACTGGCTGATTCCACTTAGCATTTGATCTGTCTCTAAAATCTTTAGCTCCTTACTTAAGAAGTTACAATTTCTTGAGAAGGTTTGATTCATAGGGAGGAACAGAAAAGTGGATTTTTGTTGGTCCATCTGGATCACTTGATTCTGGGGTGAGAAAATTCCTTCTGAGCTATTTAAACTTGAGTTTCTCTTAAATTAGAGCAGGGTCTTTCATGAAGTTCTAACTATTTTCATTTCCTCTCCTTACTGTTTGTTTAATGTCCAAAACACTCCAATTATTCTTTTCATCACTTTGCAGAGTAGCTTACACTGTCTTTTGAAGCTCAAGGGATGTATTGGAAGTTCATTTTAAAATCCCCGATTTTAATAGTTATTTAAAAAAATGAGTCCAGCCTTTTCTGTTTCCTAAGGATGGTATGAATTATTATTATTACTGTTACTGAAATACAATTTAGCTGACCAAGGCCAGAAGGCTTGTTCAGGTAGTAAGGACAGAGAGTCCAATCAGGTAACTTCACATGAATGGAGATATTTTGCAAAGGGAAGAACAGAATCAGAGAGAGTCTTCTTAGTAGGCGTGTGGAATGTTCTTCATGGAATCCCAGTCATCCTGGTTCAGAGTTCAGCTAATACAGCTCCAGTGATCCAACATCAGCTTAAGTGTACTTTCTTGCTTCTTTCAAAACTTCTTTTGATCTTATTTGAATTTCTAATGCCTTGCAACTTAAGGTCTGGTCCTCAAACCAGCTATATCGGAATTACCTGGGAATTTTGTTTAAACACAGAATCTCAGGTCCTTTCTCCAGACTTGAATCATATACTTCATATTAACAAGATCCCCAAATCTTAAGGAATATTACCCTAATATGCCCATCCCTTTATTTCTCCCCAGCCCATCAGCTTCTACCTTTTCATATTTCTTCATCCTTTCATTATCATTATCTAGATCAAATCCCACAGTCCATTATTTGAGTAACAACCTCATGAAATATTATCAGCTCCCTTGTCCTGCTGTCTTAATCTTGGTTTTCTTCATTGGTTTGACAAACACCTAACTCTAGATGAATGCCTCTCTGTGCACCCCCCTTATACATTTGAACATCCTAGCACTGCCACCAAAATTCACCATGATTGCAGACTGGTGACAAAACTTTGGGCCCATTAAGCCTTCCAGTTCTATATTTCCCTGGAAAATTCTCTTCCTCACTCTGCCACAATTGTTTGAAATATCTCACATTCTATTCGAACCTCAAATATTCTTAACTCCTCCTCATTCTCAGCAGATGACTTTACCTCCTACCTCCTGAAGAAAATAGAAGGCATCAGATGGGAACTCCTTCAGCTTCATGCTTCCGAATTCATACAGTTCCATCTGTACCCATGCTCTTCTCTGTTTCTCCTGTTTCAGTGCTGTCAGTCTCCTTGTTTAAGGCCAATTTCTCCACCTGTGCTTTGGATCCCATCCCTTCATGCCTTCTTATTACATTATCAGCCTTACATTATGACATTGCCCCCAACCCTATTTGCATTCTGCTATTTATTCAACATATACTTCTAAGATAGATTATTTCCAATTATGTTGAAACCTTTACATGTCTCTTCAGTCTTAAAAATAAGCCTTTCTTGACTTCTACATTCTCCTTCTAAGTCCTTTATATCTTTCCTTTTCCTTCAATCTAAACAAACAAACAAACAAACAAACAAAAAACCAACTTATTATTTGGCTACTCCATTTTCTTACCTTTACCCTACTCCTCAACCCTCTCCAAGTTAGCTGTTGTTTCTAGCACTGTACCAAAACAATTCTGGCTAATGTAAATTTTATTCTGACCTCCAAGCACTCCTGTTCATTCACTCCTTGTTTTTGAAACATATTTTTTTGGCTTCCAATGCACCATACTATCCAGGTTTTCCTTCTTTCTAGCATTTCCTTCTCTGTTACTTTACAGATTTACCCTTCTCTACAGTTCTAAGTGCGTTCTTCTATCTTATATTGTATAGGTTAGGTTCTCTAGATTTGATGTTGCTGTGATAAATAATGAGTGTAAGGTGTTTATTATGAATCATGCCTGTGGCAGGAAGATGAAGGGATGAGAAAGATGTTGAATTTCAATGCAGGCCTAACAGAGCATTGGTAACCTAGAGGGGCATTCAAAATCATGGGCTTATCTCACATTGGATTGCAGTAGCTGGTCCTTTGTACACCTGTCTTGCTCATTGCCAGATGTGGGGTACCCAGAAAAGAAGTGAGGGCCTGTAAGGAGGCTCTCTCAGTTAAGGCAGACCCCAAAAAGGCTGAGAACCAAAGGCTGTCTGTGGATCTCATTTTCTGTCAATCTAGACATCACATCCTCGGTTTGTGGGAGATCTGGGTGGTGCATCTCTGTGTTTTTCATATATTCTTTCTTCTAGATAGTATATTTTATATCCATGGCTCAATTTTCAACACTTGGCTAAGAAGACTTTAATTTGTACCTCTGGGCCTGACTCTGTGTTCCTAAACCTTACATTCAACTGACTGTTTATTATCTCTATTTGGATGTCTCAAAGGGATCTCAAGCCCATCAATCAACAGATTTTATCAAATTTGTCTCTTAAATATCTTAGAATCCATTTACTTCTCTCCTTTTCTACTGCCACTAATTTGGCCTCCACTACCATTTTCTTTTTCCTACCCTAGACCTTATAAAGCCATTTCTATTTGGTTTTCCTATATCCACTTTTCCCCCTTTCATGACTTTACCATTTTACAGATAGTGATATTTTCTTTCTTTCTTTTTTTTTTTTTTTGGAGAGGTTTTTGCTATAGGTCGTGTGTGCTTGCCAGACAGAGAGAGACAGAGAGATAGAAAGCGAGAAATCACCCCCCAGGGGGGATGGCCACGCCGCAATCCCTTCTCCATTCTCCTCTTGGGATCTTGGGCACGCACACACACGCGCCCGGCGTGAGTTTAAGCCACCGGGTCCGAGACGCGAACCGTAGTCGACTACATGGGAGTCCAGCGACATAGCCATTATGCTAACTGCTGGTCCCTGATAGTGATATTTTCAAATGAAAAAAAATTTTTTTTTGGAGAGGTTTTTGCTATAGGGTGCGTGTGCTCGCCAGACAGACAGAGAGAGACAGAGAGACAGAAAGCGAGAAATCACCCCCCGGGGGGATGGCCACGCCACAATCCCTTCTCCTCCATTCTCTCGGAATCTTGGGCAAGCACGCACACGTGTCTAGTGTGAGTTTTAAGCTACTGGGTCCGGGACGTGAACTGTGGTCGACTACATGGGAGTTCAGCGACATAGCCATTACGCTAACTGCTGGTCCCTCAAATGAAATTTTGAGTGTATACCCTCCTCTCTATGTTTGACTCATGTTGCTTCAGGGGCTTTTCATCATTGTTTTAGATAGATACTCAGCCTTCAAGGCCTTCTATAGTGTAGCTTCTGTGTCTCCACCTACTCTCACTGTACTCTTTCCCTCAACTCCTGCATTCCAGTGACACTGATGTTTTTCTTTTTTAGTTTCTCTAATCAGTTTACAGAGACTCTGACAATATTATTTTTTTTACTATTCAGGCTATTTATCTCCTATTCCTCATATATATTTGTTGAATGAATGAAAATCTCCTGGCATCAGCAGATGGTACAGCGGTTATGTTTCAGGACTCCCACATGGTCAGCCATGGTTCAAGTCCCAGATCCAGTGGCTTGAAAATCATGCTGAGTGTGTGTGCATGTATGGCCAAAATCCTGGGAGGAGAAGGAATTGCAGTGTGGCCATCTCCCCAGGGGGTGATTTCTCACTTTCTCTCTTACTGTCTCTATCTCTCTCTCTTTCTCTCCCTCCCAGGTAAGTGCACACACTCTATGGCAAAAACATCTGAATAAAAGAAAATCTCCTAATCTATAGCATCTGATAGTGTTGTTAGCCACCCTCCAATATGGAGGTTATTGTGCAAAACTTTTGTTTCAGGCTACTTAAGAGGCTCTTGGCTCTTGCCTCTGGAAGAGAGATTGTTAGTCTGGATAGTCTGAGTCTAAGCACCAACCTCAGTCAGTCTTTATTAGGAATTCCATGTGACTGCATTCTTAGAAGGTGCCCATTAGCTGAGAAGGCCTTGGAAAATGAGAGGCTCTTCACTTAAGACTTACAGTTTATTTATATTAGAGATTGGACTGTATTAGATCAGAGTCTTTGGTGGATATAAGAGGCATAAAATGTACTCACACTTTGCTTCCCTCGTGGTTATATGTAATGCCATTCTAAGCACAATCCTTAGTAAGCAAGCCCTATCAAATGTGTTGTTAACATTTATTGAGTAGAGTTGTAGGAACGTTATCTTAGGAATGTTTGCAACAGCTAACTGACATTGCACAAAATCCAAACATTTTTTCACATATAAGCCCATGAATACTAATAGTCTTCCTTTGATCTGAAAATTCTCTAAGTGATTCGCCAACACACTGAAAGCTCACCAATACCAAGCGGGTCTGAAATTGCAGCTAGGGCAGCTGTTTAATATAGCATAATTAAGTCTTTCAAAATGTAAATGCAAAGGAACACCTTATTCAATTGAAGCTTCAGGGGAAATTTAGGAAGACAAATGCAATTATGCAGATTGGACAACTGCCAGAGAAGGAGTTGGCCAACTTCTTTAATTTTGCAAAGAGGCCTATTATCAATTTTTATACATAAATCTCTATTTTCCCCTAGAGAGATAATAAGTCCTCTAGAGTACAAAGTGAAGAGATGTTTTTCATGGAAAATCAGTAATATATAAACAGTAATGATGATGCCAAAATACATACAACATCTGCTGTCAAACAGATAACTGTACTGCATGTAATTAGGCAATACTAAGCAGTAAACAATGTCTAGAATTGTTTTTTAGAATTATTATTTTATTATTTAACTTTATTTATCCATTTATTTATTTATTTTAATTTGACCAGGAGGGATAGAATGAGAGAGAGAGAGAGAGAAAGAGAGAGAGAGAGAAAGCAAGCTGCCAAGTCAAGGACTGGAACCGCAATTGGCCATGTGGGAGTCCAGAGGCCTTAACCACCCTGCCACCTGCTGACTGCCAATGTCTAGAATTTTTTTTATAAATTTTTATAAACTTTTATTTTTATATTGTGAATTATTCCCTACTGAGAGTGGACAGAGGATAAACATATTGCTTAGCATGTTGTCTCCCCCAAAAAATGGCTTGGAAAGAAATCTAATTGGACATGTACAAACAATCAATGCTCAGAAAATAAATGTTAGTAAATATGTACTTATAATTTTTCTTTCACCCAAAGCGAAATCCTGAATTCAGTGAAAATTCTTTAAGTTTATCTTTATCTCGTATTATTTATCTTATTTAATAATTTAGTCTTTCTTTCTAGGGAAGCTAAGGGAGCAACTGTAAAGAGTTTAATATTTTATGTATGAATGGATTCATTCAATATATAATAGTTTATTAAGTAACAAAAATAATAAAATAATAATAACATGCAAGTCAATGTATTAGGTATTAGGGACCATTGATGAGCAAAACCAGACACAGTCTTTATCTTGGTATTTATAATGCAGTGAGTGTGACAGACTATAATCAAGTGATCAGAAACAAGTGTAAAGCCACAGCTGAGGCAAGGCATTAATAAGGACAAGAATCTGGTACAGTGCTATGAAAACTGATGTAGAGGGTGGGTTGATGTAGTCAAGGAGGTCAGGCAAGGCTTACTGGAAAGATTGGAACTTTGAGCAGAATTTAAAAAACAAAAACTTGCTAGGCAAGAATGACAGCATATATGACAGTCCTGTCATGGGTGGTTGGTTGCCTGGTGTGTAGAAGGAGCTGAAGGAAGGCCATTGAGGCTGCAGTGGAGAGAGTACTTGGCTAGGTATGAAATGATGGGGTTAGAGCTTGTGGGATTCTCTGTGCCAGTGAAGGCATCTAATCTTGTCCCACATAGCATGGAAAACATCAAAAGTTAAAAGGTTCAGTTTCTGTTAACCCTTGAGTTTAATGTCAATTCCATTTGGATCATTAATATATTTTTGCTAAAATATGTGTGGAATTATATATATATATGTGTGTGTGTGTGTGTGTGTGTGTGTATATATATATATATATATATATATGAATATATACAAAATAGCTGCATATTTTACTTCATTTCACATCCTTATATTTAAGATATTTTGAAAATGAAGTTTGATACTCCCCTTATCACCATTCTGAGAATGATTAATAAATAAATTATATCAAACTCATTGAAAAATTAAACAGGTTTGCTTTTTAAGTATTGAATAACATTGGTCAATGAAGAATTTCAGAAAGCTGAGAACTGATGAATATTGTCAATATAGATGAGTAGATGGTGTGAAGCCAGGAATAGAATTATGAGGATATATAGAGGAGAAAGTGAAAAATATCAGGAGGATTTCATAGAAAATGTGTTATTATGGAAAAAACTTAGGGATGATGCATATTCTGAGAAGCTATTTGTGGTTTACATTTTTTTTTCTGCACCAAACAAACTTGTACTTTAATTCCAATTTAAAAAAAAATTATTTTATATATTCAATCATTGTACATCACTGCATTTTACAGCTTGTAATGAGTTACCCAACATGAAGACACTTCACACCAGTCTAGTTGAAGCTATCATACATATTATCATCAACAGACAATTTTCCATTTTTGTGTCCCTTAAATTTCGTGCCTCTCTACTTTATCCTTTATTCCTTTCCTCTCTCCCTCTTCTTTCACCCTCTTCCCACACTATCTCCTATATCTGTAACCACTTTCTATGTTTCTATATCCTCTAATATTTCAGTTTCTGCCATGGAGTGTAGACAGTGTATATTAAGTGGAGACATACAATGTCTCTCTTTCATAGCCTGGCTTATGTTACTCAGCAGTAAATCTTCTTCTGTATTTGTTCCCTTTCTATCAAATGCCAGGGTCTTGTTTTTTTATGTCCGAGTAGTATTCCATAGAGTATATGTGCCACACTTTTCCAAACCATTCATCTGTTCATGGATGTTTGGGTTGGTTCCATGTCTTAGCAATTGTGAATAAGGCCACAATAAACACAGAGGTGCAAGCACTTTTACTACTGAGTTTTCTCCTATCCTTTGGGTAGATACCCAGGACTGGAATTGCTGGATCATAAATTAAGCAACCTTCTCCTGAATGACTTCACAACTACTGAGGAAATTAAGAGTGAAATCAAAAGATTCATTGAAACCAATGATAATTAGTACATGAGTTTCCATAATCTATAGGACACAGCAAAAGCAGTCATAAGAGAGAAGTTCATAGCAATTAGTGTGCATAAGAAAAAGAAAGGTGGCAAATGGATATCCTAACATCATGCCTCAGCAAATTGGAAAAACAACAACAAAATAACCCAAAAAATGCCAGGAGAAAATAAATAATAAAGATTTTAGCAGAAATAAGTGAAATAGAAAATAAATGAACTATATGGAAAATAAATTAAACAAAAAGCCAGTTCTTTCAAAAGATAAACAAAATTGACACACCCTTAGCTAGACAAGTTAAGAAGACGAAAGGAACCAAATAAATCAAATTTGCGATGGAACAGGCAATGTTACAACAGACAAAATAGAAATAAAAGCATCATTAGAGAATACTATGAGTGACTATACGCCAACAAACAAGAAAACTTGGATGAGATAGTCAAATATCTGGGCATATAATCTACCAAGATTGAATCAGGAAGACATAGAAAGCCTGAATAACCCCATAACAAACAATGAGATTGAATCAGTAATAAATAACCTTCCAACAGAGAAAAGCCAAGGTCCTGATGACTTCACTTCTGAACTCTACAAAACGTTTAAAGAAGAAATTAACCCCCATTCTATTCAAATTATTTCTAAAGATCCAAAAGGAAGGCACCTTCCCAAATTCATTCTATGAAACCTCCATCACCCTCTTCCTCCAAACAGGTAAGGACATGACAAAAAAAGAAAACTACAGACCAATATCTCTATGAATATAGATGCAAAAGTTCTCAACAAGATACTAGCAAATCATATCTAACAACATATAAAAAAGATTATATATCATGACTAGGTAGAATTTAGTTCCAATTTATATGAACTCTTTTTATTTTCTTTCTTTTTTTATTCTATAAGAGAGATGTTTGCTATAGGGTGTGTGCACTCGCCAGAGAGACAGAGAGATAGAAAATGAGAAATCACTCCCTAGAGGGAATGTCCATGATGCAATCCCTTCTCCTCCAGTCTTCTCTCGGAATCTTGGGCATGCATGCATACGAACCCAGCAAGAGTTTTAAGTGACTGAGTGTGGGACTTGAACCTTCATTGGATACTCAGTAGTCCAGTGATGTAAACATTACACCATCTGCTGGTCCCTGAACTCTTTTTTTTTCTTAAGAGAGATTTTTGCTATAGGGCATGTGTGCTCGTTAGAGAGACAGAGAGAGAGAATGTGAGAAATCACTCCCCTACGCGCCCCCCCCCCCCCCAAGAGAGGATGGCCAAGCCATAATCCCTTCTCCTCCCCTCTCCTCTCAAGATTTTGTGCTTGCATGCACAGGTGCCTGGTGTGTTTCAAGTAGCCAGACCTGGGACTCAAACCATGGTGGACCATGTGGGAGTCCAGCACCTGAACCATTTTGCTGCCTGGTAGTGGCCCCTTATATAAACTCTTGAAATCCTCTTACATAAGAATAATTTTGGATATTTAAAAATGTAAAAATATAAAGTTAGGTCTTAGTATTAAAAGATAACGTTCAGTCTGAATACAAAAGAGGACATTAGAAAATGAAACAAATGGGGACAAGTGATAGATTTTGAGTTTTCCCATTTTTTCCCTGTTGACAGCCTTACAGCTCTCTTTTTGAATAAAGAAACCCCCTACATGCGTAAGTGTTCATGTGGCCTGAGTGAGACTGATACTACCTACCAGCTCCACAGGTGGCTAGTTGGAGTACTCCATTTCCTGGGCCACAATGATTGAATTAGGGATAAGCCTGCAATCCAAAAAGGTATAATAGGAGTTATTTCTATAATAACTTCTGAAGCTCATGGGAAATATATGCTCTATTTTTTTGAGCATATATTTCCCATGAGCTTCAGAACTTACACAACTTACACAAATTCAAGTGTTTTTCTTTGCCATCAATAAGGAAGAACTTTTCTGAGAAAGAAGCCAACAGAGAGGAAAGTAGCATCAAGAAGATGAGACTAAAAATTGCCAATGATGATGATTAACTCCCTAGAACCTGCTATACTTTGAATTTTTTTGTATATTGCCTAATCCATTTCCTTAAGTCTTTAATCTACTTTGGGCTGGGTTTCTGTCAATTGAAGCTATGAATCTTCCCACTGCACCAAGGTTACCAAACCTAATACCTAAATTAATCTAATCATCTGTCTTCTCTCTACATTTAGACTCTTTAAGGAAGAGTCATTATAGGGACCAGCAGATGGTGGAATAATTACATCGCTGGACTCCCACAGGGCCAACTGTGGTTCAAGTCCCAAATTCTGTGACTTGAAACTCACACTGGGCGCGTTTATGCCCAAAATCCCGAGGTGAATGGAGAAGGGATTGCCATGTGGCCATCTCCTCTGGGGGGTGATTTTTCACTTTCTGTTTCTCTGTCTCTCTTTTTGGCAAGCACATGTGCCCTATAACAAAAATCTCTCTTAAAAAACAAAAAGTCATTGTAAGAACAGATCAAAGATGCAAAGTGCTGCTGAAGATTATATAAACTTGTGGGTTGGTGTTGTGATCTAGTCGTGTTTCACAGCACAGTTGGAACCTCAACACTGCTTGGAGATACATACTAAATTTATTATTATTTTTTATTATTTTAATTTGCCAGAGGCATAAGTGTATGTGCTTGCCAGAGTGGGACAGAGAGAAAGAGAAAGAAGGAGAAATAGAAAGCATGCCCTAATGGGGTGTAGTCAGGCCACATTACCTTCACCATTTCTTCACCATTGGGCATGATTTTAAAGCTGCTGGGATTTGAACTTGAACCACATGGTTGGTCATGTGGTATCTGACTTCCTTAATCACTAGATTATGGCGCTACATATATAAATACTTTTTTTTTCTTTCAGGTTTCTTTCTTTCTTTAAGGGGGGGGGGGGAAGATAAGCACCCTCAGTAGGATGTCACACTGTGAGTCTCCCCTAGATTTTCCTGGCCCACCTGATTGTGGTATATACATAGTCCACACCCACTACGTACACATCAACCTGGGAACTGAACCTTGATTTTCCATATGGCTTCTAGCATTGTGGCATGGCCATCCCCTTGGGGGGGGTAATTTCTCTCACTCTCGCTCTACCCCCAAGTGAGCCTATGTGTCCCATAGCAAACAAAACAAAACAACAAAAACAACAACAAAAAACCCTCACCTACATTTTAAATATTTTATATCCTCCTCTACCTATGTCCTTTTCTTCCTCTTCCTCCTCCTTTTTTTTTCTTCTCCTTCTTCCTCTCCTTCTTCCTCCCTTCACAGTTGCCCTCCTTGAAGTACTTATTCAGATATCCCAATTTCCTCATCTCTCATTCATGCTTGAACTTACTACATCCTAACTTCTGCCATTGTGTCAGTTCCATATACTTAGGCAAAGCTCATCAGTGATTTTCTGTTGCCAGATTTTTTCTCTCCTTATCACCTTTGACCTCTCTGTAGCACTTGACATTGTCAATGGCTCTTGCTTTGACATTGTCTTCTTTTTTATGTGCCATGAACTTCCTCTTTCAAGTCTTTCCTTCTACCTCTCAGGTTGTTTTCTTCTCTAGCTCACCACTGAGGACTCAGTCTACTTTATGACATGTACTAATTAAGAATAAGAACTCACGTTTTTTGAACACTAATTTTGTACTTGGCCCATTAGCTTATGTAATTATAGAAACTCTCAGAGGTAGGTGCTATTGTTATCCTTGCTTTACAAACTGGAAAGTTGAGGCTAAGAGAGGTTATGTATCAAGGTTTTGCAGCTTATGTAAGGCATGGAGCCAGGACTTGACTCCAGAGTGTGCTTTATATTAAGTAATATGAGTATAATATAAAAACAGAAAAGTGGGAAAATGCTAGATGAAGTTTGATAAACTCTCACAAAGTGAACCCACCTGTCTAACCAGTACATAGATCAAGGAAAGAATGTTACTAGCACTCCAAAAACCCCTTATATCATCACCACACTCCAAAATGCCCAGACTTTTAAAAAAGTTTATTTATACACACACATACACACACACACACACACACACACACACTCATGCACACACACACACACACACACACGCACACAGATCTCCCCAAGAGGGTCTACATGCCACAATCCATCCCCAGCTTCGGCCAGCCTGGATTATGCACACACATACATGCCCAGGATGTACAGGGGAACCTGGAGTTGTGAACCTGGTTCATTTCTATCTGGCTTCAGCATTACAGCATGTTGTATTACTGTCGCACCATTGCCGCTGGCCCCAATACCCAGGTCTTTAACATCGTAGATTAGCTTAATCAATTTTCAACTTCATCTAAATAGAATCATAGAGCATGTTTGTAAGATTTATTAATAAAGTAGTGTGGAAGGAAAGCTCATTCATTGTTACTATATTTTAATACTTCATCTTGTAGATATATCATCATTTAGCCATTCTATTTGTAAATGGATCTTTAAGTTGTTTCTTCTATTTTTTCCTACTACAGGTAAAGCTATGAATATTCTTGTACATATCTTTTGATGGGCATTGAAGGGGCTTCCTCCCTCCTTCCTTCCTCTCACTCTTTTACTCCTCTCCATTTCCACCTTCCCTTCTCTCCCTCCTTTTCTTTCTTCATAGGTTCTTGCTATGTTGCTCAACTCATGATCCTTCTTATCCTCCTGTTTTAGCCTCCAGAGTAGTTGGACTATATACATTTTGGTTTTTTTTTGGGGGGGGGTTGGCACAGGAATCAAACCTAGGCCTCCCACATGACTTCAGCCACTGGAGAAGCAGCATCTACCAGCACACACCACTGCAGCTGGGCTCATTGTATTCATTTCTGCTGGCTACACACACTCAGGAATGAAGTTGGTGGGTCACGGGACATGCTTATGTTGGATTTGGCAGACACTGAAAATGATTTTGACAAATGATTTTCCCAACTGATTTTGCCCTTATAACTACTTTAGGTCCTATATGTTTCATATAAACCTGTTATCTACTCAGTAGAATACCAATATTTTTCTTTATTTATTGATCAGGTCACCTACAAGAATTCTTCACCCAGAATTATTTTCTTATGTATGGAGTATGCCTTTATTTATTACAATCTAAAAATTTATTATTATCTTGATCAAAATCTTTATCTCCTTTGTTTACTCCATAAGTGGAACCTCAGACTGAGTAAAATTCAGGTGTGCTTTGTTCTTTTATTCCTTTTTCTAAATGCCATGGGTACATCTGTTAGTA
The DNA here is from genome assembly GCA_026018925.1 of Tupaia tana. Lineage (NCBI taxonomy): Eukaryota > Metazoa > Chordata > Mammalia > Scandentia > Tupaiidae > Tupaia > Tupaia tana. The sequence continues at coordinate 184,094,451 of JAKSZU010000006.1, forward strand.
GTTTCTACAAGTTGCTCCAAATGTGGATGCCTTTCATTTGCCCGGGCTGAAACATTATTCATGGACACTGACTTTGTAATGAAAGGTAGCATAGTCACATTCTTTTGTTTAAAAATTTTTCCTGGTAGGGGGTGGGGGTAGGGGTAGGGAGGATTTTGCTTCTATTAATGCCACAGCAAGCAATGATGGTTGTACAGTGTGGTAATTGTTTTTCCTACTTGGACCAGCTGACTCGAACTCCAGAAAACCAAGTGTGATGGAATACATACTGCTAACCTAATGGTTTTCTTTAAAGGAAGCCTATTGTGAGAACTAAGTTTCCACTGTACACTATTGAATAAAGTCTCTCTTCATTCTTTGAGAGATTCCTCTATCCCTCAGATATGCATAAGTTAAAGTCTAGCATTACCCAGCTGAATGTTATGTGAACACATGCAAGAAAAATGATCCAAATGATATCTTTATATTTATTTCACGATTGCATCACGCCAGCTAACTTTTCTACCCGTTTTATCAAGTAAGGATCACACTTGTCCAGGCATTTATTCCCACTGTTCCATTTATCATGGCAGAGAACAAAATGACCTAATTTTGTTTTCTTCCATGGAACTTTTTTCCTTTTAAAAATGTATGTAATATTAAGCATTTTCTAAATAAGTGCTCTGAAAATACAGTTTATCCTTAAACCCTTAGAAAGAAGCCATTGTATGTAGAGAACGATTGCTTTAATTTAATTTAGAAGCACTGTAATGGAATACAATGGTGGCCAACATTTAGATAACATGAATTGATTTTCTGTAGAAATAAAGTGGAAAAATATGCTTCTACAAGTAAAGTCACTTTTTACCTTTAAAACTGAGTGTAAGAGCTGGTCCTACACCCAGTGGTTAAGAGAGCCAGATCCCACATGGCCTACTGTATGGCTTTTAGGGCTGAACCTGGCAGCCTGAGAAACAGGCCAGGCATGTGTGAAATGTGCCCCACATCCCGACAGGATGGCTCTCTGCATCTCTCCGGTGAGCAGATGTGCCCTCTGGCAAACAATAACAATATTGAGTGTACTATTTGCCGTTACTGTGATTCCACACACAGGTAATAAATAAGTTGATTTAAATGTGAATGATTAGCTTTCTTTAAATGTTAAAATACCTGCTCAAAGTGGGTGTAACTGACCAAAAAGCAAGAGTGACACTTTGAATATTCTTGTTTTAACCAAGATGAAATTACGTGTGCTGGATGATTGTTCCCATGAACTTTGCTCTTTTCCTTTTGCATGTTGTGACAGGTATCTTATCATACCTGTGCTCTGAGGGATGAGTAAATAACATGTAAAAAATATTTCTTGCTACCATATTGTTCACTTCCTGTGACTCTGTTTTGTCAATTTCTGTTCCTCTCCTCTTTTCAAGAAATGATTGGAAAATATTTTGTATCTCCCTCCAGTACTGTATTCAAATAAGCCCAACAGTTTAGAAGAGCTAGTTTCTCTAATTTCATTCAGATTTTGATTTTCTTGAGACAGCAAATCTTTTTGCAGTTCGGTAGAGTTAAAAACCTCATTTGGATGTCCCTGGAGTTAGGCCAGGGCTTAGAGATCCTGGCTTGGTCTCTCAGTTGCTGTGTCATTTGCTTAGGTTACTGCAGTCTTTCAGTTTCTTCATTGATAAAACAACAACTATAATCATGGCTCACATTTATTGAGCCAGACACTAGTTTAAGCACTTTATATACATCAATTAACTTAATATTAATGAGAATCCCTGTGCTTGGTACCATTATACTCCTTGATTTTCAAGACACTATTGTTATTTATTTATTTATTTATTTATTTATTTATTTATTTATTTTCAATTGGCAGAAAGTGCATGTGCTCGCCAGAGAGAGAGAGTGAGAGAGAGAGAGAGAGAGAGAGAGAGAGAGAGAGAGAGAGAGAGAGGGAAAGAGTGGCCCCCAGTGGGCTGTGGTCATTCTGCAATCCCTTTTCCTTTCCTTTAGGGATCTGAGGGATGCATGCACATGCACCCAGTGTGTTTTTCAAGCCACTGTGGCTGGGATTCAAACTGTGCAGTTGGCAATGTGGGATCCTGCTTCTTTAACTACTAGACTATGGAGATTTTTTTTATTCTCAGTTTCATAGTTAAGAAACTGTGGTCTAGAGGAGTTAAATTATTTTCCCAAGAAACATAACTAGGAAGTGGCGGAAGTATGAGATTAACCAGACTACACTATACAGCCTCTTGGTGGCAAGGTCAGATAGAATGAAGTAGATAATTCTATTAAAGATATAACTTGTGAAATTCACTAATAAGTGCCTAATGAGAGGTGGTTATTACTATTTTCATTAAGTCAACAGGGAAGGAAAAAATCATGGGAGTAAGGTGCCTGTCATATTCATTGCAGATCTCTCATACCCCATACAGTGCTCTTTAATGAGTGAATGAATGCATGTATGCATGAGAAGTGAACATAAGGCAGGATTAAAGTGAACACAATTGATATGAACCCTATATAAAGGTACAAAATATTCTAAGAGTATCATGAATGTTCAGATTTATTTAATGGTCTTTAATGTTTCTACGGTGATAGTATAATTGAGGATGTGTTGTAAGAATAGAAGAAATGAAAGGAGGCTGTAAGAGAAAGACCTTGAAAATACTACTGTTGAAGGAAGCAGCAGTAGAGGAGGTGATGAGGTAGAAGCACTACTTTGAGGCTGAAGCATAACTGCTAGGGCCAGGCCTGATATTTTCTTGGGTTCATCACATAATAAGAACACTTATGAAGAAACATATCCATATTGTTTCCAGTTGTTGGTTCTTTTTTTTTTTTTGTCTTTTTTTGGAGAGGTTTTCGCTATAGGGCGCGTGCGCTCGCTAGACAGACAGAGAGACATAGAGACAGAAAGCAAGAAATCACCCCCCCCAGGGGGGATGGTCACGCCGCAATCCCTTCTCCTCCATTCTCCTCTCGGGATCTTGGGCACGCACGCACACATGCCTGGCGTGAGTTTTAAGCCACCGGGTCCGGGACTTGAACTGCAGTTGACTACGTGGGAGTCCAGCGACATAGCCATTACGCTAACTGCTGGTTCCCCAGTTGTTGGTTCTTGACAACTCTTGGGTGTGCCTCAAACACAAGGCCAAATTAATATCTAAAATACAGAAACTTCTTAATTGAGAAGCAAGAAATTATACACTCAGTTTTAAAAATATTTTTTCTTTTTTAAAAATTAAAAAAAAAATGCCATATGGTGTTTGCGCTCGCCAGAGAGACAGAGAGACATGGAGAAAGGGAAAGTGAGAAATCACCCCCTGATGGGATGGCCACACTCCTTCTGGCTTTTTCCATTCTCCTCTCGATTTTGGGCACACATGCACATACACCTGGCATATACATTCAGTTTTAAAGGAGCAAAAATTGTGAAAAAGTACAAAGATTCCCAAAAGCATATTGTCAATTACTGTAAAACATGCAACAGAGCAGCCAAACATCATGGTCAAAATAGAAGCTTTCTATCAGTTGTTTTTGAACTTTTATGTTTTTAGTTCTCCTGATATAGCAATACCTTCAGAACTTCTCTGAGAACTGGTCTGGTGTTGGTAAATTCTTTCAGGTTTTGTTAATCTGAGAATGTTCTTGTCTTCTCTTCCCACATGAAGGATAATCTTGCCAGGTATAGTATTCTTGGTTGAAATTGTTTTTCACTCAACACTTTGAATATATTTTCCCATTCTTTCCCTGTTCTCATTGTTGTTAGATTGATGGGATATCCTTTGTAGGTAACTTGACGTTTCTCTCTTGCCAATCTTAGTATGTGGTTTTGGTCACTCTGCCTATAATGTGTCTTGGGAAAGATCTTCTTGGGTTGATTCTATGTGGGGTCCTTTGCATTTCTTGGATCTGGATATGTGAATGGCTCTCTGAGTTTGGGAAGTTTCTTCCAGGATTTCATGCAACAGATTATCAACGCCCTTATTAGTCTCTTCACCTTCTGGGATACCAATTATCTGGATGTTTGGATGTTTAATGGTATCTAGTATTTCTTGTATATTATTCTCATTTTTTTTGTGGCTATTTTCTCAGTCTTCATGGTGGATTTTTCAGTGATTATGTCTTCTACATCTTAGATTCAATTTTCTGTATGACCTAATCTGTTTTTAATACTTTCAAGGGAGGTTTTTAGATTTTCTGTATTATAGCCTTAATCTCTAACAGTTCCGTTTGATTCTTTTTTATAATCTGTATTTCCTCTTTCAGATCATGCAAGAACTTCCTCACCTCCTGGAACTTGTCAACTCTTTTTCCTGCCTCTTCTGGAGTTCATTGTCTCTCTTCTCTTGCATCTCTGTTAGCTTTGTCACTATGAATATTCTAAATTATTTATCAGACAGTTCCACAAGTTTCAGTGTACTGACTCTGGATGAAGAGGAGTTATTCTTTTTCCTTGAGGGAGAAGTATTTTCTTGGTTTCTCATATTTCTTGTGCCTCCGCAGTGATTTCTAATCATCTGATGGATTATATGTTTCTTCCTAATTTCCAAAAGTTCAGTCGGAGCATTCAGAGGCATGCAGGAGGAGGTGATATGTAATCTCTTTGCCATTCCATTTTTCTCCCTTTGTGCAGCAGATTCAGTGGGAATTGAGGAATATGTTGACCCTGGTAGTAATCAGATGTTTGACTACAGTTCACTTAGACCTATCTAGACACTCAGTGCATGGATGCTGAGAAGCAAAGCGATGAAGTAAAAGAGAATAAGAAAACAAAAATAGAAAGAGAGAGAGAGAGAGAGAGAGAGAGAGAGAGAGAGAGAGAGAGGAGAAAAGAAGAAAAAGAAAAAAAACAACAAAAAATTTAATATGTTAAAAAACAAGCCAAAGACAAAAACTGCCTCTTCTAAATGGAAGAGGGGAAAAGGGATTATAAGCAAGACAAGGGAGAGGATCTGAGAGCCAAGAAAATAATTTATCTTAAAAAATTTAAAAAAAGAAAAAAATTGAAAAGACAGAAAGAGAGAGAGAGAGACAGACAGAGAGAATAATACAGGTGGCCCTACCACTTGAGAATGGGGGCTGGAGGGTGAATTCTCAGCAGAAAATCTTCATTTCTCTTAGTCCCTGAAAGTACTAGTTTTCAACTCCCATGAAGGAGTCAGTCTTCTTTTGCCTTTTTGCCTCTCCTAAATGGAAGAGGGGGAAAGGGGATTATTAACAAGATAAAGGAGGATCTGAGAACCAAGCTGGGTAGTCTCTTCACAATCTAAATGACGTATAGCGATTTAATGTATGAATAATAATGAAAAATAAATAAATAAAAAAATAAAAAAATTAAAAAAAAGAAAATTAAAAAAAAATGAAAAGAGACAGAGAGAAGGATACAGTGGGCGCTACCACTCAAGAATGGAGGCTGGAGGGTAAAGTCTCAACAGAAAATCTTCATTACTCTTATTCCTGACAACACTAGCTCTCAGCTACCATGAAGGAGACAGTCTTCTTCTGAAGTCCTGCCCTTTGCCTCTCCACTTGAAAATGGGGGCTGGAGGGTGAATTCTCAGCAGAAAATCTTCATTATTCTTATTCCCTAAAAGCACTAGTTCTCAGTAATCAGCACTGAAGAGCAATCCTGCAACTTTTATAAGTAAATTCAGCCTGAAGACACAGAGCAAAAAGACTCTAAGTTCTGCAGACCTAAATTACAATATGTCTGGTTCCAAAAGCAAAATACCAGCATTGATTTTTAGAACACTGACATCTGGATAGTTAATACCCACTTGCTCCTCAAAGAGTGTGAGCAAAACAAAGAAACACTACTCCCAACTAAACATGTTGGTTAGTCAGAATGAATCCCAAAGGAATCCAAAGGTGGACTTCAGACATTTCTTATCTTCTCTGTGAAGAGTGGTGTTTAAAACTAAGGACTCTCTAATACAATTTCTGAAACTGAAGTAAATAAAATAACTTTTTAATTTCTTTGACTACTAGAAACCTGGTTCAAGAGCAAACTTTTTTTGGCATCCTTTAATGTTTATGGGAATAATGCCTCATTAGTATGAATATGTGAAACTGTCTACCTCACAGGGTGAATGTGAGGATTAAAAAATATATACAAAAGCAGGACCAGCAAATAGTGTAATGGTTATGTTGCTGGACTCCCACATGGTTGACTGTGGTTTGAGTCCTGGACCCTGAGGCTTGAAACTCACACTAGATGTGTGTGTGTGTGTGTGTGTGTGTGTGTGTTTGTGTGCCCAAAATTGAAAGAGGAGATTGAAGGAGAAGGGATTGCAGTGTGGCCATCCCTCCGGAGGGGTGATTTCTTGCTTTCTGCCTCTTTGTCTCTCTCTTTTTCTCTGGTGAGCACACATTCCCTATAACAAAAAATCTCACTCTAAAATACACACACACACACACACACACACACACACAGTGGTGATATCATTTCCTCCTCCTTTAGTTAGTAGTATTCATTAATTTTGTCTTTTTTTTTCAAGGCAAATTAAGACTTGTAAGAGGATCTATTTACTTACGAAGATTTATTGCACATATCTATTGCTTTATTGCTAGCTCAGGAAATAAATTGTTGTGTTTCATTTTCTCACCATCACATGCATAACTATATCAGTCAAATTTGAACATTATTTTGATTTTTTTAATCCTCCTGATTATAGGTGACTAAGATAGAAATATTTGCTTTTTTTTTTTTTTTTTTTTTTTTACAGCTTTGCACTGTTCCTATAGTATTATTTTACTTAAAGTGGTATCTTAATTCTGCTCAGGTGAGGACTTATCTCTAGGTCTAAAAATGGTATCATAACACATCACAGAAGTAGTGTAGCGATCTTAAATCTTTTCTGGAACATATGTATATATTTTTAAAATGACAGGGTAAGATTATATTTAAACTGATTTTTTAAATTCTTTATAAAATGGAACTCTTGTACATTGTTGGTGGTATTATAAATTAGGACAGCCATTTAGGAACAGTATGGAGGTTTCTCAAAAAACTAAAAATAGAATTACAATATAGTCCAGCAATCCTACTTCTGGGTATTACCCAAAGAAATTAAAATAAGTATGTTGAATACATGTCTGTACTCCCATGCTCACTGCAGTTTTATTATTATCATCATTATTATTATTTTATAGAGAGATTTTTTGCTATGTGGTGCATATGCTTGCCAGAGAGACAGAGAGATAGAAAGTAAGAAATCACCTCCCAGGGTGGATGGCCAAATTGCAATCCCTTCTCCTCCAGTCTCCTCTAGGGATTTTGGGCATGCATGCACACGTGCCCAGCATGAGTTTGAAGCTACCAGGTCTGGGACTCGAACCGCAGTTGACCATGTGAGAGTCCAGTGACATAACTATTATACCAATTGCTGGTCTCCACTGCCAGTATTATTTACAGTAGCCAAGACAACTCTAGTGCCCATCATTGGATAAATGAATTTTTAAAATTCAAATTCCCTTCAACCTTGAAAAAAATAGGAAATTCTGTCACTTGCAGCAAAACAGATTAATGTTGAGGACATTATGCTATGTGAAGTAAGCCAGACAAAGACACAAATACCATGTAATTTTACTTCTATGTGGAAAAACTCAAAAAGTCAAACTCATGGAAGTAAAGAGTAGAGCACTAATTACCAGAGGCAGGCAGGAATCAAGGGAGTTAGGGGAAAGGGGAGCTCTTAGTCAAAGGGTACAAAGTTTCATTCAGTTAGGAGAAAGAAGTCCTAGCGATGTATTACGTAACATAATTAATATAGTTAATGTGTTTTTAAAAATAGCTGAAAGAGGATTTTAAATGTTCTCATAACAAAGAAATGATAAATACTTGAGGTGATGGATATGTAATTAGACTGATTTAATCACTTCATAATGTATACATGTAAGAAAACATCACATTGTACCCCATAAATATATAGTTATTATTTGTCAATCCAAAGTAAAATAGATAAATAAATGAACAACAGTCCATGCACCAATGTGAGTCTCACAAGTGTTATTGAGAAAAAAGAGAAAAATAAGTAAATAAAAAGTAATTTAGTTATTTGGAAAAAATGCTATATACTAATAATTTTTTTTAATTTTAAAGAATTATTTATTTAATTTTATTTATTCAGTCATTTATTTTAATTTTACCATAGAGAGATACACACTCAGAGAGAGACAGAGAGAGAGAGAGAGAGATGGAAATTGAGAAAGCAAGCCACCAGGTCCAGGACTTGAACCGTGGTCAGCCATGTGGGAATGTCCAGTGCCTTAACCACCACGCCACCTGCTGGTCCCATATACTAATAATTTTTATCAAATTGATTCATTAATTGTAATTATGCTTACTAGGAAAAAAGGGAAAAAGAAGAATAAAAAGAAAAGGAAAGGAAAAGAAAGCTACAATAAAATGCCAAGTAGTTGTAAATTTGTCATAGCCCAAAATTTTATTAATTTATAGCTTTTTCACATTACTTTTTTGAATAAATACCAGAAATAATACTAATGTAGAATTTTTGTCAATTCTTCTTTCTATGAGATTTACTCCACTGAGGTATAAATATTCACACAAATATTTTTAAGAAAAATAATGTTTGATAAAATAGTAATTTTTGTTTAATTGTTGCTTGTTACTCTTATCTGGTAAAAACCAAATACCTTATTTAATTAATGAATATATTTTATTTTGAATAGTTCAGGATGATAACTCAACTTTTATATATATATGTATTTTAGCAGAAAATAAATAGTGAAGTGTTGAAAAAGATAATTTACTTGTGCTTTTCTTATCTGATAGGTGCTAATCATCTGTAAGTTGTTCTTAAAGATGAAAAACTAAGACCTCAGTATTAAAACAAGCAGTCTCCATGTTAAATCACTTATAACTCTGAGGTGGTTATTTTTATGTTATTTTTTTTTTCAGGTTTTTTCCATAGGGCATGTGCACTTGCCAGAGAGACAGAGAGATATGAAGAAAGGAAGAGTGAGAAATGACCCTCCCCCGCCCCAGGGCAGATGGCCATGTCACCATCCCTTCTCCTCCATTCTCCTCTTGGGATTTTACACACATATATACATGCGCCTGGTATGATTTTCAAGCTTCTGGATCCAGAACTCAAACTTCATCTACTATGTAGGAATCCAGGGCCTTAACCGCCATGCTACCTGCTGGCTCCCATGGTGGTTAAAACTGTTAATTTTTGAATGGTAGACATATGTATTAAGCTTGACTAATGCTACTTTTTACTGAGAAAGTCAGATCAAATGATTTTTGTAAAACTATCTTTTTAAATTGCATTCAAAATTTTATAGTTTTATTTGTAAAAAGGAAGTTTAATTGTAAACAAGAATAAGTTAAGAAAATATGTAACAGTAAGGTCATCATCACTTGCTTTTTTTAATTTTTACTTTCTATTTGCTATAGGGTACATGTGCTCACTGGGGAGAGAGAGAGAGAGAGAGAGAGAGAGAGAGAGAGAGAGAGAGAGAGAGAGAAAACCTTCAAGGAGAGATAACTAAGCCACAATCCCTTCTTCCCTTCTCCTTCATTCTCCCCTCATGATTGATTTTGGGCACGAAAGCACACATGTGTGGTGTGTTTTTCATGTCACCGGATCTGGGTCTTGAACCACATAGTAGGCCATGTGGGATCCAGCAGCCTTAACAACTACAACACTGGCTGGATCCATGACTTCCTTTTAAATGACAGGAAAGAACTTCATCAAAAGAAAAATTTGATTAAATATAATTTCTACAGACTAATTCTACTTGTTAAATTTCTGCTTTTAATATACCTGTAAAGCAAGAGGAAGCCAGATATATTTCTTGTTTGCTTTATTAAGACACTAATTTGTGGTAGAAACACAAATGTGTGTGTAAATGGAAAAACTTATGTCTAACACTCAAATGGATTTGTTATGAACACATATTTATTCAACTAAACTATCAGGAACAAAACTATTACAATCTATAAAACTTAACTTTTTATTATTTTTCTTGAGACAAATTAACCCCTAGTGCTTTAAATATCATAAGTAAAAAAATTCTTTCTGGGGGCTAACAGGTGGCGTGGTGGTTAAGGGCACTGGACTCCCACATGGCCGACCAAGGTTTGAGTCCTGGATCTGGCAGCTTGCTTTTTCTCTTTCCCTTTCTCGCTCTCTTTCTCTCTGTCCTTCTCTGGTCACATTTAAAAACAAACAAACAAATAAATAAAGTTAAATTAAATAATTCTTAAAAAAAGAAAAAAATTCTTTTATTTGCATACATAAGTAAAAAAATTCTTTTTTTATTTTTTTCTTTTGGAGTGTTTTTTTTCTACAGGGCATGGGCACTCGCGAGAAAGACACAGAGAGACAGAGAGACAGAAAGTGAGAAATCACCCCTCAGGGGGAATGGCCACACAGCAATCCCTTCTCCTCCATTCTCCCAATCTTGGGCTCGTATGCACACACACCCGGTGTGAGTTTAAGCCACCAGGTCCAGGACTTGAATCATGGTCGACTACATGGGAGTCCAGCGACATAGCCATTATGCCAACTGCTGGTCCCCATAAGTAAAAAAAAATTCTAACTTAGTGTTTTTTAGTAAAACAATTGCTAATATTTATATGTTTATTATGTGTAAGACAGTGTTTTAAGCACTTTCCATCATTTTAGCTCATTCAATCCTTATCAGAAACCTATGAGATAGTTTAATTTATTATTATTATTATTAATAATAATTTGATATAGAGAGAAAATGAGAAAGCAAGCCACCATGTCTGGTTCTCAAACTGTGGTCACCCATGTGAGAGTCTAGCACCTTAACCACTGTGCCACCTGCCAGCCCCCAGGGTAGTTATTTTTTATCCTCAATTTAAGATGAAAAAGCTGATATACAGAGTTGTCAAGTAGCTTATCCAAGTTCATACAGCTAGTAATAATCAATTATTAATAAAATATTTGGAGAACCACTTTATAAGAGGCCTACCCTAAGCACTAGGGAAGCAAAAGTGAGAACAACAAAAGGGAATAAAGTCTTTGAGGTTTTGTGATTTGAGATAGAGTGGCATGGAAAATTTTGACTGAGAGAATGATGCAAAGAAGGAATTAGTGAAAAATCACTTTCTCTGTTATTTGAAATGAAAGACAATTTCTAGACATGGAGTTCTTTAAAGAAACCTATTTGGTGATACATCGACTTGGGTTAATGATTAAAGTATCAACATCAGCCACAGTGTTGGCATTGGGTAGTTTTCATTTGTCCCTCCAGATCTCTCGTTCATGATGACCTATTCTCCTTTGTGCTCCTGGAGCTTGAGAGCATGCGTTATTTCAGTGAGCTGCCTTGTCCTTTGGCTGCTGGTGTGGTTTAGCTAATGGGAGACTTAATGTTCCTTATTCCAAAGGTTGAGACTTTTATCTGGTGACTCCCTCCACAGGAACCTGTCCTTTACTGTGCAGTAATTATTCCTTTCCTGTACCCTTCAGACTTAGAATGGTAACAATGTTCTCTCGTTATGTTACCCCAAGGTACTGTGCTATCCCTTGTGATTCCCCTAACTTCATTCACTGCTCTAGAAAAAATCCCTTTATTAAACTGTCTACAGATTGCCTAATTTGAATGTGCTTTCTAACTCCTCATGTGATCTTGACTGATACAACTGACATATTAACTGCATGGTTCTCCAAATTTTCATTGAAATAACTTTGAATTTGTTTGTCATCATAAGTTCCTCCAAACCAATGAACTGTATAAAACGGGTATTTGTTAGATGTTAGTATCTAATGCATTCAATGTATTTCTCTCCATCCAATATTAAATGAAACTATTTAAAATTGACTTTGAAATATTTTTAACTTCCTTTATTCTCAGAGTGGTTTAAGCAATATCTTAGAACACTATGGATAGACATTGTTGAAGCAAAGATGTGCTCAAATGAGAGATCATTAAAATACAAGCAATACTTTTACTTCCAGGGACAATTTTAGTATACACTAGAAAGTTGGAGACAAATTATTCCTGAAAAGTAAGAATAATAGAATTTTTGTTTTATTTTGTTAAAAAATATTTTTTTCAGCAGGTACCTTGATTTCGTGATGAAGTTTTTAAAGTCATATTCTCTGATCTTAAGTACCATGAAGAGGTAAAATTTTTAAAAATTCATGTTTAGTATTTGAACAACTTAAGGAGAATCATAGATTCTAAATGATAAATAAATTATAGAAGGCAATATAATTCAGAGGTTGAGTATACATAAGCCCTGGAGGCAGAAAAACTACTCTGCCACTTACCTGCGAGCTGGCCTTGGTCAGGTTTCTTATCCAGAATATGCTCCAGTTTTTTCATCTCTACAATGACACGAACTTACCTCAAAGGACTATTGTGATGAATAAACAAGGTGATACATGAAAAGCAATTTAAACATTTTTGACATTTATTAAGAAGCAGGAAAAATAGGTTAGAAAAGGACATTTTAAAGCTCAATACAAATGAAATAATGAAAACCTATATAACTATGGAAATTAGAGTGCTTTACAGGGGTATTTCAAAAAATTGTTCAAAGTCTGTTCAGTGTTGATAATTCATTTTTGTTATATCATCTAAATATATGTAAACATTAAGCTAAGTTTAAACTCACAATGATTATGGTTTCTAAATAACAATAAAATAAATACAAATGTATGAAACCAACAAAATATAAATTAAGGACATTATTTTAATCAGATTGGTAATAGGTTGCTGGAAGGAAATCATGACTTGTTATATGAGTACTGACTATCATAGCATAGAATCCTTTGAGTTTGGTATGCCTTTACTATAACATTTTATGATGACTCAATTTAGCCACTTTTTTTTTTTAAGAATTATTTTATTTATCTTTATTTATTTATTTTAATTTGACCAGAGAGGGACAGAAAGAAAGAGAGAGAGAGAGAGGGAGAGAGAGAGAGAGAGAAAGAGAGAGAGACAGAGAGAGAAAGCAAGCCACCAGGTCCGGGACTCAAACCGCAGTCGGCCATGTGGTAGTCCAGCCCTCTTAACCACCACACTCCTGCCGGCCCCAATTTAGCCACTTTTTAAAAAAGGTGGACTCAGGGACCAGCAGGTGGTGTGGTGGTAAAGGTGCTGGATGCTCCCACATGGCTGACCACGGTTCAAGTCCTGGACCTGGTGGCTTGCTTTCTCATTTTTTCTCTCTCTTTCTGTCTGTGTGTATTTCTCTGGTCAAATTAAAAATGAATGAATGAATAAATAAAGTTCAATAAATAATTTAAAAAAAAGGTGGACTCAAAAGAGATCTTTGTATAGTCTGCTATGATGTCATTTCATCTTGACTTGGCACAGATTCACCAATCAGGCATTCAATCTTTTTTCTCATTAAGTAATGACAAGTAAAGCAGTGCTCCTCATTGGTGGTGTAATCATAAATAAAAGCAAAAACAGGTAGTGAAATCGAGTGGCAGTATTCAGTTATAATATCATTGAAACGATCCACAGATTTTTAGTTGTATTATTTTAGCATAGAAGTAAACATATGACATTAAAAAAAAAAACATAGAGAACACTCAGATCCCTAAAAAACTTGTAAGGATCAGTTTGAGAGGCAGTGATTTATAGAACACTCCACCTGGAGACTATACGAGGAATATCTTTTAAACTCATTTTGTTAACATTTTTATGAAAACTTGCCTCACAGAATCATGTAGGTATGAAGGAGCAAGAAAAGAATGAGTCTTTTGAAGAAAAAAATGTGTGAAATGGAGTTCCAGAAAAGAATGTTGTTGACTGTAGGCACCTCATAGTTAAAGTGATTTTCTAAGTGATTATTAAAAATTTATTACCAGTAACATTGTAATATTTTTAAAATGAGTTGATAGGATAACATAAATATCATAATTCTTAAGAATTATCTAAAAACCTTATTAAGGTTCTGATTTATCTTGTTCAATTTTGATCCTATCATTGCACTCCTACATTAAACCAAGAATAAACTCAAATTTACTAAGTAAAATGAATCTTTAGTACTCTCAAACCATTTAGCAAAAAATTAAAGTCTTGTTTTTTCTATTAGGATCACTTAAGAATATTTACTGAAGTGAGAAAAAAAGTGAAAACAAAAGAAAAGTGAGCTGAAAATGAGGCTTTTGAGTCACTTTTAAAGTTTGTTGCTAGATGAATACCACCATCAAGAGAACTTCCAATAAAAATTCAAAGGGGTCAGATGGTGGTGCAGTGGTAACACAATGTTCTTTTTATTTCCACACAATAATATTTTATTATCTGTTTATGACATGCATACCATTCTCTCTCTTTTTAAAAATTTATTTATTATTATTATAATTTTCAGGGCTGACCCACATGGAAAGGTTCTGAGTTTAAATCTGGAAACCTCCCTGAACATGCTGAGTACTCACATGCCCATGATCCAGGGCTGGCAGAAGCTGGGAGGGATCACAATTTGCAGACCTTGGTGGGAGCACTGTCTCTCTTGTTCATGGAAGAAAGGAAGAAAGAAACTTAAAAAAAATTTTTTTTTAACAAAACAGAACAGCAGCAACTTCAAAATAAATGTCATTATCAACAGTACTATAGCAACAGCTAACATTTATTGAATTGTTGTCAAATGTTTGGCACCATGCTAACTGTTCTACCTGGATTTTCTCTTTCACTCCTCACAATGATCCTGTATAATGTATTATTACTATCCCTATTTTCCAGATAAATAAGTAGAGTAGCTTGTCTGAATTCACATGGTCAGTGAATGACAAAACTGGAATTTGAACCTAGGCAGTCTGATTACTGACCTTATTTTTCTGATTCTAGGCTGAGATGCTTTCTAAAATAATTCACCACTGATTGGACTGACATGGATAAAAAAAAGTTTTCTGTCCCATTAATAATCCTCTTCTCAATATGGACTTCATATGTGGTTAGTACCTTAACTAATCAATAAATCCTCCATACATGAATACTTAGATTGAACTACTGAAGACATCACTGTTGATGAAGTGTATAGGCATTAATTTCTCCTATTTATTACTTCTACAGTAATTGAACATACTATTTTTTTTGAGAGGTTTTTGTATAGGGCATGTGTGCTCGCCAGAAAGACAGAGACAGAGAGACAGAAAGCGAGAAATGAACCCCTGGGGGAATGGCTACGCTAATCCCTTCTCCTCCATTCTCCTCTCGGGACCTTGAGCACACACGCACACACACCTGGTGTGAGTTTAAGCCACTGGGTCCGGGACTGGAACCCTCGGCCAACGACATGGGAGTCCAGTGAGATAGCCATTACGCCAATTGCTGGTCCCTGAGCATACTAATTTTTAATAAAAGGGAACTATCCCTTAAATTTGGCAAATCAAATTTACATTGAGAATTAAAAGGAATCAATTGTTCTCTAGTAAATCTCTAATATTGGGCCAGCAGGTAGCATGGTGATGAAGGCAGCTGGATTCCACATGACTAACAGCACAGTCTGAGTCTCAGACCCAGTGGCTTGAAAAACACAGAAGGTAACACAGTGGTTAAGGCTCTGGACTCCCACATGGCTGACCATGGATTGAGTACCTGACCCAGTAGCTTGAAATGTATGCTGGGTGTATGTGTTGTGAGTACCCAAAATCCCAAGAGGAGAATGGAGGAAAAGGACTGGAAAGGACTGTGGTGTTGTCATATCCCTGGGGGTGGAGGCGGGAATCTCTCACTTTCTCTCCATGTCTCTTTGTCTCTCCGGCAAGGTCATGCACGCTATAGCAAAAATCTTCAATCCCACACCCCCCCACAAAACAAAAATAAAAACAAAAACCAAATACCAGGTATGTGTGCATTTATGCTCAAAATCCTGAGAGGAGAATAGAGAAGTGATTGCGGTGTGGCCATCCCTCCTTTGGGTGGGGGCTTTCTCACTCTCCACTCCCTTTCTCTCTGTTTATTTCTTGCGAGCACACGTACACTCTAGCAAATTCAAAACAAAACAACACAAAACCTTAGCAAATTAAAAAAAAAAACCCTTCTATTATTTTTTAAAAATTTTATATTAAAAATTAATTAACTTTGGACCATGAACTATCAGCTGTGTGGAGAATTCTTCATTCGCCTTAACTTGCTGCTTGATTAAAACATTAACCAGCAGCATTTCAATGCTGGATGCCAAAAGCAAATGTGGAATGCATATATTTCATATAGTATAGCAAAGAAGAATTCTTAACAATACCAACCAAACAACTAAATAAGGTGGCATTGAAAGCACTGAATATAATATATCAACAAAGTAATTTTGAATTGTCTTGAATTCAGAGATGGAAATAAACAAGTGGAACATCATGTTCATTCTCTGCTGGTGAGTATGTATTTTTAAACAAATGAAATGAAAAGAAAAAAAAAGTGAAACAAAGCATTGTATGTTGTTACTTAGGTTTCTAAAAATTTTGCACTTAATTTTTTTAACCTGTGGGAGATGTATTAACTCTTGAAGATCATGAGATAAAAAAGGAGGGAAAGACATAAATGTTGTATTAAAATGTCATATTAAAAACTTTATATGTATGTTTCTGTTTCTAAAAGTAAACTATATTTTTTAACAATATAGAAATGTATTTAGGGGATAAAAATATCCTTCAATGCTATTTTAGTTGGTAAGCTTTCTTATAGATGTTCTATTTGCATATAGTAATAAAAATAGAATATAGTATATATCCATACTTACATGTACATACAGTATTGTATTTATATGAATATATGTATTCAATATGTATATATGCATATATGCATATAAATTTTCTTTTAATAGAAAAGGATCATATACTTGCTGCCTTGCAACTTTTTTTTTCCATCTTAACAGTATGTCTTGGACAACCTTCAATGACATTACATGTTTTTTCCAGTAGTTGCACACTATTTAATTGTATTAGAATTGCTTAACAAATTCTTTATTGATATTGGAGTTGTTTCTAGTTTTCCATTATCCCTGACAGCTGCATAAAATACAGCTATATATTCAATTAGATAGAACTTGGTGACCACACCGGTCAGGAAACACCTTACTTAATCTTTTAATAGATTTGATGTTGATGACTATCTTTCTTGGGATATTTTATTCCCCTAGGTTCTGGGCCAGAATACACTTTTCGTTTTTGTCTTTTTTCCTCTGGTTTCTTTCTGTTTCTTTACAGGTTTGTTCTTTTCTATGGGTTATCGATTTGCTGAATTCTTCGAAATGTGCCCAAGGTTTTCTCCTTTTCTGAGTCCACATCTTCTTTTAATGCTCATGTCTTAGATGGTCCTTAAATTTTCATCTCCAGCCCAGATCAGTCCTCTGTACTCTGAACATGTTTATCTAACAGACAAATTGGTATTTTTCAAAAGCAACTTAAAATTAATATGTCTAAAAATAAACAAATAATCCCTTTCCTTTACCAATCATAATTCTGTTCCAATATACCATATCAAGGAATGACTTATTTCACCACCCAGCAAGGCAGGACAGAATGTAGGCATTATTCTTGGCTCATTTCTCTTTCGTTACTTCCTATAGCCAGTTCTCATTGTCTTGAACATCTTGTCTACTGAATATATTTTAAAAATATTTATTTATTTATTTATTTCCATACCAATGTCATTACTTTAGCTCAAGCTAGCATTACCAAATGGACTGATTTTAAAGTTTTTTAATTGGTTTATCTTCAGACACTCTGGCTGTCTCCAGTTTATTACTCATACTATAGCCCTAGTATTATGATCTACCTCCATCCCTGATCAAGATCTATGAAATAGTTTCCCATTGCTTGCTTGCTTGCTTGCTTGCTTGCTTTCTTTCTTTCTTTCTTTCTTTCTTTCTTTCTTTCTTTCTCTCTTTCTCTCTTCCTTCCTTCCTTCCTTCCTTTCTTCCTTTCTTCTTTCTTTCTTCTCTTCTTTTTCTTTTTTTTTTTCTTTCTTTCTTTCTTTTTTTTTTTTTTTTTTTGAGATTTTTCCCTTAGGGCATGTGAGCTTTCTGGAGAGACAGAGACAGAAAGCAAGAAATCACTCCCCACTCCATTGGGTATGGCCATGTGCAATCCCTTCTACTACATTCTCCTCTTGGGACTTTGGGCATGTATGCACTTTTGTGAGTTTCAAGCTGCTGGGTTGAGGACTTGAATCATGGTCGACTACGTGGTAGTCCAGCAACAAAAACATTATACCACCTGCTGGTCCCTTCCATTGTTCTTAAAGCTGAGTTAAAACTGTGACCATAACATACAAGGCTATTAATATGGCCATCGTAATATATTTCCATTCTAATCTCATACCATAGTATCCTTCATCTCTAATATGGCCTTGCAAATGCCATGTTCCCTCCTATCCCTGGGCTGAAGTGTTCTTTCCTCAAGGAAGCTTTCCCTGAATTTTTCTTTTCATTGTATGATGCCATGTATCTCCTCTTGAAAGCACTTGGCACAGTTATCACTATATCTCTTTGTTTAATGTCTGACTTGTCCACAATATGGTCTAAGAAACAAGGAGCATGCTTGTTTTTCTTGTTATTACATCCTAAGTACCTAGCACCATCCTTGGGGGCATGGTCAGTGCTGAATAAATGTTGGCAGAATCAGTCAAAGCAAGAAGCAGTTTAGGGCAAGAGGATTATGCCATATTGTATCTGACTTTCCAGCAAGTCAGAAAGATAGAGTGTTTTAAAAGGATCGTGGATAATGGGGTCAGCTGCTAGTCAGAGAGGAAGAAAGAGATATTCTAAAAATACCATTAGATTTGGTGATTAGGAGCTTAGTGGAGGCTTTTGATAGGGGAATAATAGGCACAGTAGTCAGAGTTCAAAAAGTTAAGAAGAGAGGATGAAAGGTATTAAGAACAACAATTCTTCCTTTTCTTTCTTTCTTTCTTTCTTTCTTTCTTTCTTTCTTTCTTTCTTTCTTTCTTTCTCTCTCTTCTTTTCTCTTTTTCTTTCCTTCTTTCTTTTTTTCTTCTCCCCTCCCTCCCTCCTTCCTTCTTTTCTTCCTTCCTTCTTTTCTGCTATAGGGTGTGTGTGCTCACAGGGGAGAGACAGGGAAAGACAGAGGGAAAGTGAGAAATAACCTTCCTGGGAAATGGCCATGTACTCCATCATGTCTTCATTTAACTTACAAGTTTGATCCCTTCAAAAATCAGAAGACTCCTGGAATATAACTGAATTGCTGCAAACCCAATAAAAAAGTAGCCATAATTACTGCTGCTATGCCAGTTGTGGTATCTCAGGTAGAGCAGATTAACAAAAATTCAGGGGCATAGTATCTAGCCATACATGTATTCAATACAAGGTCTCTTCAATAGTTCATGGAGGGGCTAGCAAGTGGTGTGGTGGTTAAGGTACTGGACTCCCACATGGCCGACCATGGTTTGAGTCCCTGACTTGGCGGCTTGCTTTCTTGCTTTCCCTTTCTCTCTCACTCTCTCATAAAATTAAAATTAAAATAATAATAATAATAATAATAATAATAAATGGAATTAAATTAAATGATTCTTTTTAGAAAATCATGGAAAATATCAACTATAAAAAAATGCATGGATTCCAAAGTTTTTTGTACTAACATAAAATAATACTTAAAAAATAATTCTTGCTATAGGGCATGTGCATGAGAGAGAGAGAGAGAGAGAGAGAGAGAGAGAGAGAGAGAGAGAGAGAGAGAATTCTGCCAGGGGAACATAACCTCTTTGCAATCCCTTCTTCTCCATTTCTTTTTCATTCTCCTCTTGGGACTTTTAGGCATGTATGCACACATTTCCTGTGTGCTTTTCAAGTTCTTGGGTCTGGAATTCAAACCATGTAGTGGGCCATGTGGGATCAAACCACCTTAATCATTATACCACTTAGCTGGCCCCATAAGCTCATACTTTAATTCTGTGTTTCTATGAGCTATTTGAAGTTCCTGTGTATGTGGTATTCCACTCCTTGGACAGGCCATATAATCTCTCTGTTTTTCAGCTTACTTGTTTGACTGGGTTCAGAGAACAAAAAATGAGGCAGACAATTCCATAGAGCATTTGACATGTTTAATACCAGGGGTTAGCTTACAAATGGAAAAGGATCAGTAGAGATTGAATCTCACACATGGACAGCTGCAGACTTTGTTTACCTCCACACTATGCTCCATTTGCCACCCACGGAGAGTTAAAACTATTAGAAATTGGGGAAAATGAGCCATCCAGAAGAGACATGACCAACATGTGCAACGGGGGCCAAGTTACCTGGGAAGGGGTTGTAACAGTTCTGCATTCAGATGGTTAGCTTCTCTCTTGTTAAAAGTCAGTGGCTCAGTGTTACCTCTTTCAGAGGGTCAGAATAACTGTCTCAGGTAAGAGTTTAACCCAAATAGAAACTCCTGCTCAGGGTTAGTATTGTAGGGCGCAGCAAAAGAGTAGAGGGGCACAAAGAGGGTATCATTTTGGTTCCCTCACTCATTCATACACCCATTTATAAATTGAAGAAATCAGTAAGTACCTATTTCAGATGGTCATCTTGAGTATTAAATTAATGTATGTAAAATAGTGATGGGTACCTTAGTTAGCATTATATATAGATTGGGCCATCAGAACAGCCATGACATTTATTTCTATAGTTTTCGATGCAAAAATGCATCATGACTTTTCCAATGACCCCATAGTACTAGCTATAATTATTTTTTTATGGGGGACATGGTCAATATACCATATTGCCTTTCCATAAAAATAATGTGTGTATTGTCTCTATATTATTTATTCTTATGGAGTAGAGAAACAATAAAATAAAAAACTACATTAAATTATTTGTTTCCTTTTTTGTCATCTGTTCCTCCTATTAGAACGTAAGCTCTTTGAAGGTATGAACTGTATACCAGCATTTAGAATTATGGCTGGCACATGGCAGGCTCTTGGAGAATATATGTGATTGAATAAATGAATAAATAGATATAAGCATGTATTTCTATAAAGTGTATGTAAACATATACATAGCCACATATAAAGTGTGACAATGTTTTATCTGTTTATTTCCTGTGGATTTATCTTCTTTACTCTCTCACTGGTACACTGAAAATATCCTACAACAAAAGCAGAAAAAAATACTCAGAGAAATCCCTGACCTAAGTGTGAGAAAGGTTTTGTTAATTGCTTGGAAAGCCATATTCTTACCTCCAAAAATTAGACATAAATTTTGGGAAAATAAGTGGAGGTATGCAGAGGCAAATAAAGACAAAAAAATGAAAAAATGAAGTGAGTGGAGTTAGAAAGATAGAAAGGGAAACATGGAACTTCCCTGGCAGTGAGGACTGGGGAACAGAGGGGAAGAGACATCAAGTGTAGCTTTCCTCAAGAATGGATCAAATGCGGATATTCTTTCACCCAACAGTCCTGAGAGCCTGAGAGAGAGCATGGGAAATGCAGATTCATGTGGGTTATAGATGCGAAGTGGGAACCTGTCTTCTCTATTCAAAGTGAAAGTGGACAGAATAAAGACGATAGCTAACACACAGTCACTGTTACTCAATATGACTATGTTCCTAGGATTGTAGAAGCATTTGCTTGATAATCATTACAATAACTCTATATGCAGACCGAAGATAAAAGGATCAGATCAAATTTATGTAATATACACAAGACTATAAATCTCACCAGAATTATGTCTTAGATTAAAACTCAGTTCTGTCTTAAGTTGAAAATCAGGTGCTTAAACACTACAGTATGCTACTGCACGGACTCTTGGTCCTGGTGTATGGGAGAGTGCTTTTCTTCTCTAGTTGGGTGGGAACTCTTTCTGTAAAAATGTGGCTAGGTCAGTAGCTACAAATCCAAATCTTAGAGTTCAAAAAGGGAACTCCTCCTTGATCTGAGCTAATCTTGGCCTTTAAGTGCCCTAATCAAGTGGAAGAGTAGGAGTCTCTTAGGGTAATTGATCATCTATTACTTGTTGTTCTATGCTCTTTGTCTATTTTATATTTACCACAGCAAATCTATAAGCTGGATAGTATTATAGTCATTTTGAAGACAAAGAAGGGAAAATGAGATTCAGGAAAGTGAGCTAGTTACCTGTCATCCCATTGGTAGTAAATGGTGGCATTGAGAGTCAGGCATAGGTCTAGCCAACCTCAGAACTGTGAAAGTGGCAATATGCTGTCCTGATTCTGTGAGGTTCCGTTCAGTTTGAAGCACATTTCAGTGGAAGAAGGAACAGGATTGTGTAAGCATATGTCCACCAACCATAGTCTGTAGGATAGATAACACAGCTCTCAAATCCACTTACTCTTATTTTTCTAATATATTTGGCTGCTTTTATGGTTAATAGGACATACATTTATTTAACATTTTAAAATAAATTTAAAGTTGTATTTTGTCATTATACAGCAATAGTTTACAGGATATAACCATGGGTTGAAGGTAATACTGTGAAATAGTTAAGAGTCAAGGCTCTAGAGACGGGATGCTTTGTGTTTGAATTTTGCCTTTATACTGTCTAATTGTGTGACCTTGGGTAAGTTACTTCACTTTTCCAGGACTTGGTGTCTTTACTAGGAAAGTAGCAATATCATCAACTTCAAAGGATGTCATGAGGATTAAATAAATTTACCTATGCAAGTTGCTTAGAGAGGACTTGACCCAGAGTAGGTACTTTAAACTTTAGTTATTATTATAACTGGTCTTCCATGAAAATTTAAGAAACTTTCTTATTTTAAGAGAGCACATAGTTGAAATGGGTAAGAGCCTCTACATTCAAGAATGTTACTTAAAATTTCTCTGAATCAATTTTATAAGATGGTTTAATGATTACAATGAGATCATGTATAGAAAGTACTAAATACAGGATTTGAAAATTATAAGTGCTCAATACATGATAGAGATGAGAAATAATGCTTATTATTAGTTTAAACATTTGCCATAATTGAAAATTTAATTATTTGATACCTCTGTTCAAAAATATTCACCTAAAGAAATGTATGACAAGAATAAAACAGCAAAATCATCTCAACTTATCATCAAGTTTTATGGGCCTGTCTCAGTGTTAGACAATGTCATGCTTTTTAAAAATGATGAAGTCTCTGCCTTAAAGGATTTTAAGGCTATTTAAGAGATGAGTCACCCACAAATGGGATAAAGTTTGCAAAGCTCTCCGTATCTGGCTATCACATAGCAGGAGCTCAGTCACTGAGAACAGACATTATTATTTTATTATTTATAAAGAAGTACACAAGAGCTAGACAGGATCATATCAACAGAGTTTAAGACAGTTATGATAAGAGGCTACTCAGGAGTGAAAGAAAAGTGTAAAATGAGCAATAAGAGCTTAAGTTACAGTCAGTTCTCATTATTTGTGGTAGTTATATTCCATAAAGTTGCCACAGGCGCTCAATTAGGGAATACTGAAGCTAAATACTTCAGCAGTTATACACTGCTCCTGGGGAAACACAAGGGTAAGTTCCTGTGATCCTCTGGTTATGACATTTTCATCAGCTGATCAATACATAACCTTGTATCATGTATGTTTCTGCTTAAAGTCATTATATGTAAAACATACTGCTGTTTCATTAACATTGAACTCAGCCCATAGCACTATAACTCATGTTTGAATGAAACTTAAACATAGGTGTTTACTCCATAAAGCACCTAACAGCTTTTTTGTTCCTAGGATCATTAGACAACCTTTTAGCACTATACTTGGGGGACATGTTAAACAACAAAATCACCAACAAAAGCAAAAATGCTAAAAAATATGGCACCAAATAGCTAACCAAAAGGACACTTGTGTAATTTAAGAGCTGAAACAAGAAAGCAGTATTGCTTCAGCTGGGAGCCCTCCATCCTGCACATTTCTTCATATGACTTCAAAAGCACAGTGATTATTGATTGGAGTGACAAACACATTTTAGGCAGGTAGGTAAATTCACACCCGTGGATAATGAGGATTGACTACATATTCATAGAACAGTTGAGTTTTGTGCTAGGCTTAAAGGAAGAACACATAAAGTTCGGTATAATGGGTAGGTAGAGATGACAGCCCCTACTGAGCTTTAGTCTCACCACATGCTTGCTATCCTCACTACAGATCCATTGCTGACCCTAGTATACCATGCTCTCCCAAGCTGAATCTTTGAACTTTACAATGTAATGCATATTAAAGAAGCAGTAATGAAATGCAGAAATATACCTAATTTACAGAATAAAATATTGTCAAGTCTCTTCCTCCTACATATATATTTTGATTTCTCACTTCTTTTTTTTTGGAGAGGTTTTTGCCATAGGGCGCGTGCGCTTGCCAGACACACACAGAGAGACAGAGAGACAGAAAGTGAGAAATCACCCCCCCAGGGGGGATGATCACGCTGCAATCCCTTCTCCTCCATTCTCCTCTCGGGATCTTGGGCACACACGCACACGCGCCCAGTGTGTTTTAAGCCACCAGGTCTGGTACGCGAACTGCAGTTGACTACATGGGAGTCAAGTGACATAGCCATTACGCTAACTGCTGGTCCCGATTTCTCACTTTTTCTCACTTTCCCTCCAAAACCTTTTATATATAAAGGCTTTCTCACTTTACCTCCAAAAACATTTATATATAAAGGTTTTCTCACTTTCCCTCCAAAACCTTTTTTTGGAGGGAAAGTGAGAAATCAAAATCAGCCCCTCAGGGGGATGGCCGTGCTGCATTACCTTCTCCTTTATTTCCATCTCAGGATTCTAGATGGGCATGCACATGAGCCCGGCATGATTTTCAAGTCACCAGGTACGGGACTTGAACTGTGATCAACTATGTGGGATTCCAACACCTTAACCACCATGCTGTCTGTTGGCCCCAGGTCTCTCTATATTTAAGATAAACTTCTGTCTATGAATGAGATTGGTCTGAAGATTTCATATTTGGAGATATATAGCAATTAAAAACTCAGGTTCAACTTATAAGTAGATTTATAAATCAGGACAGATTATAATTATTTTGTGTCATACAGCTACAGTAGTCAGAGCAGAGAAAGAAAACTGGGGGGATGACCAAGGAGAGCCTTTAAATACTCCCTATCCCCAGAATTAGCTTATTCTGTTTTTGATTATTTTTGTTAAGTGGAAAAAAATGATTTCCCCTTAATCCATAATTCAAACATTACTTCTCAAAAGTGATAAAAATAGCATGTAGGTATTAGTCAAAGATTTGTTTTTTCAAGATCTGGCTGAAAACCAAACTAAGACTTCCATGTGCTCCAATAAATCCAGTGTTTCTCACAGGTTGCTATTTCTAATCCTTGTTGCCATAGAAATGGACTTTACATCAGCAAAAAGGGGATGAGGTACTGAGTGATTTATACCCACTGTTTGATATTTTAAGTGATTCACCACTGCTCTTTTCCTTTTCTGTAGAAAGTGTATAAGGATATTTTTCTTATAGGACTCTCAGATTTTCAGATAAAGAAGCTCTAGAAATACACCCCTTAGGAGATAAAGTCACAGCAAATGCATCCTTAGGAAGACATGGGTGACAGGAGCTGCAATGTCCTAAGAGTAAATCTAGAAGTTATGGCCATTGGATACTCTTCGCAGAATGGTTGAACAGAAATGATAGGTTGATGAAGCATTTACAACATATCCTGTAATACCAGGTTGAGGGGTAAACATTTAAAGATTATTAAAATTAAACAGCTCAAGAATGACCTTTATGGGCCGGTCCTATAATGTAGTGGTTAAGTGCAGGGCATCAGGAGGTTCAAATCTTGACTCCAGTGGCTTGAAAAAAAAAAAAAAAAAACTCTGGATGTATGTGTATATATGTA
This sequence comes from Tupaia tana, assembly GCA_026018925.1. NCBI lineage: Eukaryota > Metazoa > Chordata > Mammalia > Scandentia > Tupaiidae > Tupaia > Tupaia tana. Next base: position 184,120,190 of record JAKSZU010000006.1, read on the forward strand.
TGCCTGCATGAGAAATGGAAGAAAAAGGATTGTGGTGTAACCATGTCCCTTGAGGAATACTTTCTCTTTCTCTGACAAGTGCACATGACCCCTGGCAAGTAAAGAAATAAAATTATATTTAAAAAATGATGATTTTTTTTCTCTCTGTAAGACAATCTCTCATTTGATAAATCCAAAAGTTTTTGGATGCTCACCCAATCAGAAGGATCAGTGGTTTGGTTTCAATCACCTGGCAGAGAGGAACCTGGTGATTATAATGAGATCATGCCTGTGCTCTGTGGTTTTTGTTGCTGTTGCTTCCACAGTAATAGGAATAAGTCATTAATCAAAAGTCAGATCGTGACCAGCAGTTAGCGTAATGGCTATGTCGCTGGACTCCCACATAGTCGACCGTGGTTCGAGTCCTGGACCCAGCGGCTTAAACTCACGCTGGGCGCGTGTGCGTGCATGCCCAAGATCCCGAGAGGAGAGTGGAGGAGAAGGGATTGCGGTGTGGCCATCCTCCCTGGGGGGTGATTTCTCTTTCTGTCTCTCTGTCCCTCTCTGTCTGTCTGGCGAGCGCATGCGCCCTATAGCAAAAACCTCTCAAAAAAAAAAAAAAAAAAAAAAAAAAAGTCAGATCTGAAAGGGTCAGTTATACTCACAGTCCCTGCCAGCATTCTTTTTCTTTTGGGCTAAGTTACCCTGCTTATTCAGGTCCTGGAAAGCAGGGATCCCTCCCCCTTCTAAATAGCATATTGACAGGCATTCTGAAAGTTTGCAAAGTTAGGATTTTAGTTGCTCCACTGGTAGCAAGTATTTTTTCCTTAAAAATGTAGCAGGTACTAAGCTTATCAATAGTGGAGGTCGAGGGACTGGCAAGTGGCATGGTGGTTAAGGTGCTGGACACCCACATGGCTGACTGTGGTTTGAGTCCCGGACATGGTGGCTTACTTCCTCACTTTCTCTCTCTGGTCAAATTGAAAATAAAAAATATAAATAAATAAAATGAAATAATAATAAAAAATAGTGGAGGCCTATACAAACAAACCCATCAAGTTCATTTCAATTTTTAAAAATACATTGTCACGGGACCAGCAATTAGTGTAATGGCTATGTCGCTGGACTCCCACGTAGTCCACCGCGGTTCGCGTCCTGGACCTGGTGGCTGAAAACTCACGCTGGGCGCTTGTGCGTGCGTGCCCAAGATCTCGAGAGGAGAATGGAGGAGAAGGGATTGCGGCGTGGCCATCCCCCCCCGGGGGGTGATTTCTCGCTTTCTGTCTCTCTGTCTCTGTCTGTCTGGCGAGTGCACGTGCCCTATAACAAAAAAAAAAAAAAACCCAAAAAAACAAAAAAACCCTCTTCCAAAAAAAAAATACATTCTCAAACTGCTAGGAGCTATTTTACTAAAGTCACTCTGTTAACCTGTGTTCAGGTGTGTTGTGTGAAACTAGTAACAAACCCAGTATTTTATAGAAATTAATTTCTTTTTCCTTCAACTCAAGTGTGGACCATTCTCACAACTGCAGAATGTTTATGCAAAGGAAGAATGATTCAGACTGGCTGTAGTCATTGTGTTAGGATGAATTAATCTTTTCCTACTTTTGTTTATCCAGTTCCTCTACTTTCACTTTTTTTCTCTGTGTGTTTCAAGTAGAGAAAATACTGTACATTAAAAAATCATTTAATGTTATCAAGATAAAAAAATTTATTTTTAACACCCCTCCCTTACATGAAAGCGTCTTAACATTTAGGAATTATTTTATTTTTTAAACCTACATTCCCTATAGCACTGGGTTCATAGCACCGATTAAGCACTTAAAAACTGCATGCAAATTTTGTAATTCCAGCATGCTGGTGAATAAACATTCAATGAAAGGTAAAATGGAAAGCTCCAACTTTCAAAAGTGAGTTTCTCTTGCTGTGATTCAAATGTTTGCTTTAAAAGCACTTAAGAAGTTCCTGCAGAATCTCTTGCTCTCTTTTTAACAAACCCTGCTTGCTCCTCCTACGTGAGAGGTTGATGTTACCAGAAGAGTTCAAATGAAATGGTGTGGTACAAGTTAGTACAAGCTGCATGCCTCTAAGTTCTTTTTGTGGTGGTAAGTGGGTGGAATACATATCCAGTATTTTTTTTTTTTTTAACACAAAGAATTCTAAGTACTCTGAATATTTGAGTATAAGAATCAAGGTAGTCACACATGTCCCATTCTGGAACTTTTCCTTCTTGCCACCTTTTCCCAACATTTTTCTTTCTAATATTAAGGCTATTGGATGCTAACCAAAAATAGGAAGGCTGACTGAAAACTGTTTTCTCTGCCCTTTTCCAGGGTATTTGGTCTTACAACTACATCATAATTTCATTAATGTAAGAAAAATAATTATGTTATAGACTTGTTATAACATATTTTAGGTGGCTATGTGGAGGGATAACATAATAAGAATATTTTATTATTTTAAAATTTTATTTAACTTTATTTATTCATTCATTCATTTTTAGTTTGACCAGAGAGGAGGAGGAGGAGGGGGAGGGAGGGAGGGAGGGAGAGAGAGAGAGAGAGAGAGAGAGAGAGAGAGAACGTCAGGTCTGGGACTCAAACCACAGTAGCGTGGGAGTCTAGCGCCCATAACCATCGCGCCACCTGCTGGCCCTAATAAGAACAATTTTTAGATAGAGAGCCAGATCCTGTATGCATGTTGTATCATCTAATCATTATAATTATAAAAGCAGCTTTTTTCTTTAAAAAAAAAAAATCTACTTTAACAGATAATAGAACTGAGTCTCATGCTGAGTAAGTGAATTTTCCAAGAATTCATGTTTATCTGAGCCCTATGCCATAGGTAAAATTCTGTGATATTGAAGTCCTCATTGCTCTTAAGTAGAAAATACTTTGGGAAGGGCTCCAGAATTAATCTGCTTCATTTCACATTTTTATTCTGGAGGAAGAGTGTTTGGTATCCAAGGATCAACTGAAACCAAGTACTGTTCTTCATTCTGACATGCAACCTTATGTTCTCTTATGTAACAATTTTTCCAACCCAGAGTCTATTAATTCCAGACTTATGAATGCACTAGTTAATAAATTCACTCAGATGCATCTCAGACACCTCAACTTTAATGCAAGTAGACTGTTGATTACTATGATTGAGGGTCTCTGCCAATTAGTAACTGTGACTGGACAACTTACCTAACTCCCTGTGCCTCTGTTTCTTCATCAGTAAAATGGGGAAACATATAGAACTTATAGACATGCTTTGAGGCTTTGGGAAATGAATTTCTCTCTTTTTCTCTCTACAAATTATCTACCTATCATATCTAGAACAGTGCCAGAAGTAGAGTTCTTGCTATGTAATTGATTGCTTTATTATTATTCCAATGGCTTGATTACTTTCCCCCTAAGGTTAGTCCTTCTCATATGTTCCTTTGGGAACTGCTCCAGCATGTACTCACCCACTGTCCAAGCCAGAGGATTGGGATCAGCTTTTATGCCTTCTCCTTCTTCACCACCATTCACAATTGACTACTGTGTCATAATGATTTTAGTTCTAAATATTTCTTAAACTTACCTACTTCTTTTCATTTCCACTCTAGTTGGAGATACAATCCAACTATAATAGATTGAAGTGGGGGGTGGCATTTGGTTTCATTTTATTGTGGATGGGAACTTGGATGACACACAGTGGTCAGCATCACTAATAGCCTATCTGCTATCCCTCTGGTGAAAGAGAAGTCTCTGTTGGACATTCTAAATTTAGCCTAAGAGATCAGGATCACGAAGCAGAAAAGTCCTTAGTCACATTGCCACAACAGTCTTTACACTTAATCATTCAAAATGGTCTCATCCACACATGGTATTTTCCCTCAGGAAACTTGAGGCTCTACTAGGAAGAATAACTTTAGAGCTTTCTTTTCTTCATAAGAGAAAAGCTGACTCCTAGAAATGCATGTGGAATTGAAGAACATTACAGAGAGTTGAGCTTTCAGGACTAATCACAAACTTGCTTCTTCAATGTTGACTCCATTCCTTGAGCCACCACACAGGTTTGTCTCTAGAACTCGAATCTGTAAGCACGGAGCTCACATTCTGAGCACCTGCACATCCCCCTGCAAGCCTTCTACCAACCAGACATAAACCTTGACAGATCTCAGGCCTTTCTCTAAAGGTTCTGGAACTGGATACTCCCAGAAGGCCGGAGGCTTGTGCAGTTTGTATATGCAATTGAGTGCTTGAGTGTGGGAAGCCCGGCCACTGTTCATCTTCTTCAGGGTCAAGTTATCCAGCGTAGCACGGGCTCCTGCCTCAGAAAGTTGTCAGTAGACATGCAGGGCTTGGGTATATCCTTGACCAAATGTTTTCTGAAGCACGATTTAACCGTAGTTTGGTAAGTTTCATGTAGTAAAGGCTAGGTGTTGGAGTAATTTGGTAAGTTTCATGTAGTAAAGGCTAGGTGTTGGAGTAAAAGCGTCTTCCTTTCGTTCAGGATTCCTCATCTCCGACTTTTCCGCATCCATCCACTCTGGAAGGAGCTGCCAGCACGTCTGTTTCAGGCTGGCTGCCGACCACAAAGACCTCCCCCCCCACCCCCCACCCCCCAACCCGTAACCCCGAGTTCAAAGGCCCCAGGTCCCCATCCACCACAGCCCCCATGAGGTAGTTGCAGTTGGGGATGATGGCAACTAGCCCTTTCTCCCCAGCAACTCCACCTGGGCGGTGTCCTTAGAGGCTCTAGCACCACCGCGGACTCGCAGTCTCCTCGGGCCTCTCAGGCCTGCCCCTTTCCCACCGCTCCAGTTACAATCTTTCACCTGACTACGCAAACAACCTTCTCGCTGGTCTCTTTCCCTCAATTTTAACTGCAGTCCTGGTTGTTCCTCACTGCAGTGAGGGAGCTTGAAACACGTGAGACTGACTGTGCTTCTCCTCAATTTTGTTTGTTTGTTCGTGTATTTATTTATAATGGTTTTCTAATAGTGACTTTTTAATTGCCAGAGGGCGCATGCGTGGGCCAGAGCACACGCGAACGCACGAGGCCAGAGCACGCGAGAACTCACGCAGCTGGGGGGCGTGGCCACGCCGCAATCCTCTTTTTTCTATTTCTTTATGGGTTAGGTTCTTAGGCTCTCGCAGGATAGTAGGCAGCAGACTTGTCAGGGCTGTTTTCCAAGTAGCTGGTGTGGGGATTCAAACCTCAGTGGGCCACGCGGGATTCTGGTGCCTTAACCAGGAGGCTAAGGGGCCTGGTACTTCTTGCTGCTTCTTACGGTAAATATGAAGCTTTTGATAAGATTCTATTGACTGGCTACCAAAGCAGAGTAATATCGTCCTCCGCCCGCCTTTGCCCTTCAGAACTTTAGCATTTTCTTTTTTGTTTGTTTTTAGGAGAGATTTTTGCTGTAGGGCATGTGTGTTCGTGGGAGAGACAAAGTGAGACAGAGAGATATCAAGGAACCACCACGGAGGGGGGGAGGTGGGGGATGGGCACACTGCAGTCCCTTCTCTAGTTTCCTCTTGGGATTTTTGTACACGCATGTACATGCCAGGCGTGGGTCTTAAGCTGCAGGGTCTGGGACTCAAAACCGTCGTTGACTACATGAGATAACAAGGAGGTAACCATTATACCATCTGCTGCTCCCCCTTCTTTTGTTTTTGTTGGTTTCAGTGCTCCTCTGGCTGTAGGGTTTTTCTCACTTGTATGCCAGAGTATTGTCCCTCATCCTCCTATGGTTAGTTTCCATTAATTCTTCAACTGTTAGCTCAGATGTTGCCACTTGGATCCCAGGTTCTACTGTGATACATTTAAATCACTCTTTACTTTTCTTTCATAGCATTTTTTTCAGATGTCATCAGATAATTAGCTATCCTGTGTGCTGGAATGTGAACTCCAAAACGCTGTTCTGTCCGTGCTGTAGCATTACAGCCTAGCAGGGTGTCTTGCACATATTTGGCATTCAGTTAAGTATTTATTTGGATTATTTTCTGTGTCTGGATGTAGTAATAGCTGGATAATATGAAAATACTGTTAGTATTTTGAAAATGCCCATACATTTGCAAAGATAGATATAACTGGCTGAAAAAGAAAAATGGGCCTATAATTATGTAACTAGTTTCAAGATAATATTATATTCTAGACACCTGGTAACTGATAACTTTTGCTTTGCCTGTGAAGATTTGTGAGTATTATTTCATATGTGATTGACCTTTTGTGGCTGAGGGTTTTAAATTTTAATTTAGTTCAGACAGGATACAACTTGATATTTTTCCTATTGACTTATTACAATCATGTACTAAAGTTGGGCTGGAAAATTCAGAATTTCCAGTATGCATTTCTGTTTTTTCCCCCTGTATATGAGAAAGACAGGAGAGAAAAAGGAAAAGGTATAGAGATAGGTATCAGTATTTTGACAGGGTCTCCTGGTATCTTTATTCTCTTGCTCCAGCTTCTTAATTAGCTAGTATTACAGATGCCACAGTGCTGGTGTGTTCAGGTTGGCCTGGGAACAGAGCTCAAGCATCCTGTGTGGTTTCCAGTCTCCCAGGTAGGCCTTGTTTCTATCTTAATTTGAAAATCATAAGCACCACTAGATGTGAAGCATTGTGCTAAGTGCTGTGAGGGATACAGAAATGTATATACGAAGCAAGAAATGTACTCTAAAAGCAATTTACAAACTAATAGAGGAGATAAAAGATATTTTTGAATCTTTAAATACAGTAGATTTGTAGTAGGGCCAGGATCCACCTAGAAATGTCCCGGTACCACAGCTTTGCTCCTATCAAGATTGTTGGGGAGAGTGCTTAAAAAAGCCAGGAAGGAGCCTTAAGTTTTTCCATTTCCCAACCCTTTCTGCTCATTAAAATCACCTGGGAATCTTTAAAAAAAAATTGGGCCCAGACCAATTAAATGAGAGATGCCAGGAAAGACATGCTCTATAACAGTGTGGTAGCACTTACCTAACTTGGGGAAGAACCCAACACACTCAGCCAGTTCAGGCCAAAAATATACTGAGTAATGGAATAGACACAGTGCCTTAGTTCTTCATTGCTATTCATATTTCTTCAAGAAGGCATGCCTTGGGACAGGGGAGTGAGAATAGGGTTGTCGGGGTGAGAGCGAGCTGACTGCTCAGGCACATTGTAAATGCAAATCATTATTGCACGTGTCTATAGATTGTAGCCCACAAAAACTTTTCTAATGACAGGTATCATAAACCTTTAAAAAAATCTGGTGGTTTGGGGAACCAGCAGTTAGCGTAATGGCTATGTCGCTGGACTCCCACGTAGTCGACCACGGTTCGCGTCCCAGACCCGGTGGCTTAAAACTCACGCCGGGCGTGTGTGCGTGTGTGCCCAAGATCCCGAGAGGAGAATGGAGGAGAAGGGATTGTGGTGTGACCATCCCCCCTGGGGGGTGATTTCTCGCTTTCTGTCTCTATGTCTCTCTCTGTCTGTCTGGCGAGGGCACGCGCCCTATAGCAAAAATCTCTCCAAAAAAAAAAAATCTGGTGGTTTCTAATTTTTTTTATTATAAACCGAAACATGTTAGGAAATAAAAATTAAAATTAAAAAAGTATGCTGAAAAAATTGTAAGTAAATTAGCAGCTTTTTGCTTTTAGACAATTTTTTTTTAACTTGTCAAGAGTATGCGCACTTACCAGAGAGGAAGTACCTCCCAATAGGGTGTGGTCATGGCTGCAATTCTTTCCTCTATTCCTCCTTCCCGTCATGATTTTGAACACTCCTGATGTATATTTCAAGCCACTGGGGCCAGGACTTGAATTGCTGTTGGCCATGTGGTATCTGGCTCCTATGCAATAGACATAGGAGCTTCAAGTATCTGTGGAGAGGAAGAGAGATGTCAAAATAAATTCAATTATCAATCATAGAATGCTAGATGTAAAAGAGACTTAGATTCATACTTTGTTTTAAAGTTAAGGTCTGGAGAAGTTTGATTAATTGCCTAAGGTCATACAGCTAGCTATTTTGGGAAAGTTTTTCATATTCTTGCTATATTTCTAAATGAAAGTGGTGTCAATTGAGAAGGTATTATTTCAGGATAACCCACAGATTTTGTTTGTACAACTACTATGAATATTATCATTATCCTTGGATGGTATCCAAATTGCTCTAATTAAGACCCTTTCCATCTGGAGAGTAAAAATGATTAATGTTTTTAAGTCTTCCTATATAAATGTTTGGAGATCAAAGCAAGTATTGTGAAACTTAATACAAAAAGTGATAAACTTTTTTTAAAATTATATTTATTTATTTTACATTTATTCACTGAACATCATCACAACATGCAAAAATGTGATTTCCCACCCAGATTACACTGCATATTGACTTAATCATACATGTTATTTGTCAACAAAGAATTTTCCATTTCTTGTTACATATATTTTATATATATATACACACACACACACACACATATATATTTTTTGATTCCCTATTTCTCACCTCCTGTCATTTCCCACCTTCCTCCCACGCTGTCTCTGGTATCTGGTTGTTTTCCATTCCTCCCCTCACCACATTTTATTGATTCACAAAGTATCTTAATCTAAATACTTTCAATAGGAAGTTCAGCTGATATATACATATTTGTGAACACATGTCTGATTTTAGGCATGAAACTCAGTGAGTAGAATGAATATGCTATAAGGTAGCACCTAGTTGAGGCTATATAGCTTACTGTGGTCATTAATTAAATAGGTATTTTTTAACATAGTTTTTAATTTCAAGAAAAGCAGTTTTAGCTCTAGTAAATCAAGATAAAAAAATGTTAAGAGGGACCAGCAGTTAGCGTAATGGCTATGTCGCTGGACTCCCACGTACTCGACCGCGGTTCGAGTCCCGGACCCGGCGGCTTAAACTCACGCCGGGCGCGTGTGCGTGCGTGCCCAAGATCCCGAGAGGAGAATGGAGGAGAAGGGATTGCGGCGTGGCCATCCCCCCTGGGGGGTGATTTCCTGCTTTCTATCTCTCTGTCTCTCTCTGTCTGTCTGGCGAGTGCACACGCCCTATAGCAAAAACCTCTCAAAAAAAAAAAAATGTTAAGAGAAATTTGTTTAAGACTTAAAGCCATAAGACTTAAAGCCAGGAAACAGATTGGGATTCTGTTCAAATAGTAGGTATGTGAACCTATTAAAGAGCTGAAAAGAAGACAGAAATCTTTAAATCTGGAAAACAAAGCATAGAGGAAAATCAGCAATGTTTTAGTCAAAAGTCCATAAAATTCTGTTTCACTAGTTCAGTCTCATGTACTTAATCTCTCTTCTGTTATGGTCTGATCTTTCTGTTTAAATCCTGGAAGATAACATTATCTCCAGACTTGTCCCTACCATTGAGTTGGCCATTTTCTTAGTTGTTTTTGAATTCTTATTTCTGTGTGTCTGTATTTAGTTTTCTTGGTATAGCACTCCTTTTAGAACTTCTTGGAGAGCTGGTCTATTGTTGGTAAATTCTTTCAGGTTTATTTATTTATTTATTTATCTGAGAATGGTTTTGTCTTACCATGTGAAGAATGGTATGGTATTCTTGGTTGAAATTATTTTTCACTAAACACTTTGAATATATTTTCCCATTCTTTCCTTGATCACATTGTTTCTAATGAGAGGTCCACTGTTAGCCTGATGGGATATCCTTTGAAAGTAACTTTACGTTTCTTTCTTGACACTTTTAGTATCTTGTATTTGTGGTTTTGGTCAATATGGCTAAAATGTGTCTTGGAGAAGATCTTGTGTTGATTATATTTGGGGTCCTTTGTATTTCTTGGGTCTGGATATATGAATGTCTCTCTGAGCTTGGAAAGTTTTCTTCCAGGATTTCATGGAATAGATTATCAATGCTTTTATTAGTCTCTTCATCTTCTGGGATACCGATTATCTGGATGTTTGGATGTTTAATGGTATCTAGTATTTTTTGTATATTATTCTCATTTTGGGGGGCTATTTTCTCAGTCTTTGTGGTGAGTTGTTCTAGGGCAGAAATTCTGTCTTCTATATCTGAGATTTGATCTCTGTAATCTAATCTACTTTTAATACTTTCAAGGGAGGTTTTGATTTCCTGTATCACAGCCTTCATCTCTAACAAGTTCCATTTGATTCTTTTTTACCGTGTGTATTTCCTTTTCCAGATAGTGCAAGAACTTCCTCACCTCCTGAACTGGTCGACTCTTTTCTTCTGCATTTTTCTGGATTTCATTGTCACTCTTCTCTTGCATCTTTGTTAGCTTTGTCACTCCGAATATTCTAAATTCTTTATTGACATTTACACAGGTTCCATTGTATTGTCACTAGAGATTGGGACCTGGAGGGTGAAGACTCAGAAAATCTTCAGTGGTCTTAGTCCCTGAAAGGAATTGTTCACAGCTCAGATGCAGGAGGCTTCTCAGAAGACCTGCACTTTTGCCTCTCCATTTGAGATTGGGGTCAGGAAGGTGAAGTCTCAACAGAAAACCTTCAGTGGCCTTAGTCCCTGAAAGGAATTGTTTACAGCTCAGATACAGGAGACTTCTCCACAAAAAGTGATAATTTTTAAAATCATTTTAACTTTTTACTCCCATAGTTTTATCTCTCTGCACTATGTCCCCCTTTATCTACCCAGTGGTAAATTGATACCCCGGACCAACCAGTTTTTTCATTTAAGATTTTGCTGGAGGGTTGTGCACTCAAAAGAGAGAGAGAAGTAGAGTGACTAAGTGAGAAAGGACCTCCCCACAGGGAATGGTGCTACAGTCCTTCCTCCCTTTCTTCCCTCTTTTGGGATTTTGGGCACACACTCCCATATGCCCAGTTTGCTTTTTTAAGTTGCCAGATCTAGACTAAAACTGTATGGGTAGTCATATAGAGTCTAGATACCTTAGCCCCAGTCTGGCACCTGCATTAAATGACTCTTACTAAAGGTGATTTATGGAAAGGTTTACAAAGTAATGGAATTTTGCTGTCAATACCTGGTAGTGTACCCACTGAAAACCATGAAAGGCTTGGTTCTAAAAGATACTGGGGAGAAAAGAGCATTAACCATTTACAGATAAAAACATTTCCATCAAAACATGAGTAAAGTATTTTTGGGTCTGTTCAGAGTTAATTGTAAGATGAAATATCATATCTTTATAAATTAAAAGGAATCATTCCAAGATTCACAAAAATGAATGGATGAAAATCATAACTACTGTGGTATATTGATGAACATATTTATTGACTCCAAGGCCCTGGTGCTTGTCCAGATCGTATACTCAGATATTTCCATTCATTGTCTGTGAGTGGCTGAATTTGTGTGTGGTATGTTGAAGGAAGAATCTTCAGCTCTTGGCAGCCTTATCTTCTCATGAAATCATCACTACTTCTTTCATTTGGGACAGGGTGACCTGTACATTACCAGAAATGACATCATGCGAATGCCATTGCATCTTGGTCTTCACAGATTATGGCCAGGGTCCCATGTATGTCACTAGACTGGTAATCTGGTTTAGGTTTATTCTCAATGGATTGGCAGTCACCTTTGTGTTTTTTCTCTCTAGAGATTGAACACTCACCTTCTTTATTTTCCATTCCTCTTCTCAATATATTTTCAGTAATTTCTCCTCTTGTCTTCTCCATTTGTTTCCTAATCTGATGTATACTCTTAGGTTTTCAGGCAACTATACATATTCTACAGGAGTTGAAGACTTTTGCAGCCATCTTGTGAAACATACATGCAATCTATATCCATTACCTCACTAGTACTCTTTATGTGTGATGTTTTGGATTAAATTATTCCATATTTTATGACTGTTAGCCATATTTAATCATTACAGAAAGCACTGCAATAGTGGCTGTTACCTTTTTTTATTAATTTTGGTGCCTGTCCACCTACTTAGTTTTATCAATTCAGCAATAAAATGTATGACAACATGTTGTAGCACTATACAGAAAATACTAACTTGTCTTTGAATTATTTTTTCTTACTTTGATTAATTTGCTAAAAACCTTGTTGAAATGTGACTGGCAGGTGACGTGGTGGTTAAGGGTGTTGGACCTCCCACATGCCCGACTATGGTTCTAATCCCAGACCTGTGACATGCTTTCTTATTTTCCCTTTGTCTCTCTCTTTCTCTCTTCCTTCCTTCCTCCCTCCCTCCCTCCCTCCCTCCCTCCCCCCACCTCCCAGTCAAATTAAAATAAATAAAGTTAAATAAAAAATAATCAAAACTCTTAAAAAATCTTATTGAATTACCAATTTGAAAATTTTTCTACATTTTTTTATTGTTATCATGTTTCAATGACCAAAAATTTAAGTTTTTATACTGTTTATAAATTTTATACCAGTTTGTAGTTTAAGATAGTTTATAGGCTAAGATAGTTTATCATCTGCCTAATACTGGCTGGACTTGGTTAGGAGTCTGGTTAGCTGGCTATAAACTGACTGGTCTAGAATGGCTCTATTAGTTTTCTATTGCTACTGTAATAGACTTAGTGAAATGCTATTTAAATAGTTAAACAAGACTTGTAAATTACTAAGTCAGGAAGTTGTCAACGGGACTTATTTTTTAATTTAGCCATTTAGCTAATTGATTCTCAAGGAGCTAGCTTTAGAACATTGATTGTTGGCATTTTGGCTTACTTCTTTTTTAAATACATTGTATCATTGGAATTTTCCAGTAATGCTGATTAATTATCTTGTATTAATTCTGAATTATTCTTTCTGTGTAGCAATTAGGTGGAATACGTATCCAATTTTTTTAACATAAACAGTTCTAAGCACTGTGAACCATATTACAAATACTGTCAGTTTGCCCAAATTGGTGATGTGAGACTTGATCATTTGACTAAAGCAGCATTTGCTAGACTTTCCCTTTGTTAAATGACTTTCTTCTATCAGCAGTTAACATAATGGCTATGTTGCTGGACTTCCATGTAGTCGAGCACGGTTTGAGTCCTGGACCTGGTGGCTTAAACTCACGCCGGGTGCGTGTGCGTGCATGCTCAAGATCCTGAGAGGAGAATGGAGGAGAAGGGATTGCAGCGTGGCCATCCCCCCTGGGGAGTGATTTCTTGCTCTCTGTCTCTCTGACTCTCTCTGTCTTTCTGTTGACCGCACGCACCCTATAGCAAAAATCTCTCCAAAAAAAAAAAAAAAGACTTTTTTCCTCTTTGTGGTCCCTAGCAATCAATGTGGGTGGTATTCTGAAAATGTGTAAATATCCTGTATCTCAAATTTCCACCTGGTAGTTTTCTATTCATTGATGATTATTGAATCAGTTTTTACATTGGTGGTTGCAAAAAGGTGGTTTTCTAGTTCTAACATTCTTTCTACATTTATCAGCTAGAATTCTATAAAGAAATTCTCCTCCATCCCCTTTCTTTAGTATCACATTGGACACATGAAAATGTGTATATACATGCACATATATTTGCTTTTATCATCATTCTATCCTTTTTTTTAAAGAATTACTTTATTTGACTTTATTTTAATTTGACCAGAGAGGGACAGAGTGAGAGAGTGAGAAAGCAAGCTGCCAGGTCCAGGATTCAAACTGCAGTCAGCCATGTGGGCATCTAGCACCCTTATCCACCATGCCACCTGCCAGCCCCTATGCTTTTTTATTTTTTAAAGAGAAATTTTTGTTATAAGGTGAGGGCACTTGCTCACAATATAGACAGAGATAAAGTAACAGAAAGTGAGAAATCACCCCTGAGTGGGGATAGCCATGCTGAAATCTCTTCCATTCTCCTCTCAGGATTTTTGGGAAGGCACTCAAATGTGCGTGGTATGAGTTTTAAGCTGCCAGGTCAGGGACTTGAACCATAGTCAACTATGTGGGTGTCCAGTGATGTAATTATTATGCCATCTGCTGGTCCCTATTCTATTCTTTTTGATGTTCAAATATCTCAGAGTTGGCTTTAGGACAGTTCTTATGTTTTTTTTTTTTTTTTTTTTTTTTTTTTTTTTTTTTTTTTTCTGACTTGTCTCCATTGTCTGTGAGCTCCTTTCTGTTTTATGGCAACAAAATGCTCCAGGCTTGTTTTGTACTCCCTCTGCCCCAGATTAAGAACCATTAATTTCTTCAAAGAGATGGAGCGTGGAATGGCATTAGAAACAGAAATTTAAAACTAAATGTTTTCATTGCTCCCAGGCTGTTTTTACTTGTAGGCTCCTGCAGCAAGAGGTCAGAGCTAGAATTATATTGTTTTTTAAAAAGTGTTTCTTGATTTCTCTAATTTCAATCAAACAGCACCTTACCTTATTTGCATCTTCTTTTTCCTCTTGAGGACTCTTGTTTCCCAAACATTAATATATTTGCTCATTTGCTTTGTCATGCAATTTGAAGTTTATAGTATTTTATCTCTGAGTTATGCTGTAAACATGCCTTATGAAAATTTGCTTTTTTGGATGATCCATATTATTATTATTTTGAGAGATGTTTAGACAGGTTTGGATTTCAGGAGACTTCATTATTTTATGGGGACCTGGAAAACCACAAACTGGATTTGAAAGCTTTTAGAGATCGAAACGACGTCCATATCTTCAATTCACATTTAACTATTGGCTAGAGCAACATCCAATTGCCCACATTGAATTTCAAAGGATGAGAGAAGTGTGAATCTAACGAATGCCTGAAAGGATAACTGAAATAGCACGGATGATGATTACATCAAAATCTTAATGACTAAAAATGCTTATAAAATGTACAACAATCAATCTTCATTAAGGCTTTAACTACTCTCTTAGACTAAGGCTCCAAAGAAACAAAGCCTGAGGCAAGCGTTTATGTGAAACTTTTTATTAGGAAATACAATCCTAGGGAAGCTGGTGTGAGTGGAAAGAATAATGAGAAAGGGAAAGTGGAGAGCCAAATGAGGATATATTCTGAGTTGGCCTTGATACCACCTGCTATCAAATGTAATTGATTACTCAATCTTGACGGGCCTCCTTCCCAGAGGCCATATGAAACTACTGTATTTCTGGATGGATTATCTTGGGAAGAAGAATTTATGCATGAGCTCTAGTCTCCCATTGCTCAGAGAATTCCTCTATAAAGTATTAGCTCCTCTGAACTTTGGTTGTGCCTGTGTACAGCCTGAACAAGTGATGGCATAGTAGCAGCAAGGAAGCCACAGGATAGGAGATGAAAGGTGATCCATTGGCATGACATCAGTGTTGTTGAATAAGTCTCTTGGAAGCTATACAGAATTGATTGCCACAGTGAAGTTCAGGTGGACCAATTGGCCATGGGCTCCAGAGATGGATGGGCTGCAAATACCTGGGGTGGCATATTCTGGGTTGTTGGAAAAGCCATGATACATTTTTGCATAGAAAAATAGATGACCTTTCGGACAGCCCTAAAACAGATATGATTACTTTTACCTCTGAATCCTAATATCTGTAAAATAGGGGCTGTAATGATCATCTACAGGTGATATGTATGTGTGTGTATAGATGTTTCAAAATGTTCATGGAAAAATAAAATTAAAGTACCAGTTTATTCTGGTGCAAAAAAATTAAAAGTGAAATACTTGCAATTTTTTCATAATATACATTTGAACTTTTTGAAGGCCCCCTTGTAGATAGATAATAGAAATCATAATGTATTTTCTAAAATAAGACTTTTTTCCCACTGCATTTTTCATTAATGACATCTGAATTACTCAATTAAGTTTTAGACTTTGCAGTGATTTTTTTTTTGGGAGAGGTTTTTGCTATAGGGCGCATGCGCTTGCCAGAAAGAGAGAGACAGAAAGACAGAAAGCAAGAAATCACCCCCTGGGGGGATGGCCACACCGCAATCCCTTCTCCATTCTCCTCTCGGAATCTTGGGCATTTGTGCACACGTGCCTGGCATGGGTTTAAGCCACCGGGTCCAGGACTCGAACCACGATCGGCTACATGGGAGTCCAGTGACATAGCCATTACACTAACTACTGGTCCCTTGCAGTGATTTTTGACTTCTGCTGCTTCTTACTCTACAGTCATAGAAGCTTAGTCATGTAGAACCTAACTCCACAATGGCTCGTGAATCTTTTCCCCTAATTTCTTTCCCAGTGCCGTTGCTTTAGCTCAGGCTTTGGGTACACTTTGCCTGAAATAGCTGCTTGATGTTTTCTGTACCTCCTACTTCTCCTTTCTCTTGCCAGCATAATCTTCCTAAAGCATTTGATCATACTTTTTCCTCTTCAAAACATCAATTGCTTTTAAGAGTCTATTAAATTAAATTTTACCCTGTTTTTCTAGGACCTAGAACAGTTGCAGATTAATTAAACCTGACTTTTCTCCCTGGTTGTGTTTTATTAGCATCCATGTACCTAATTACAGCCAAATCGAGTTCCCAGGTTTCCTTGGACACATACTGTGCTTTTAAAACTATCCCTTTGCTCATATTTTCCATCAACTTTCAGTGCCCTTCCTGCTACTGCTTTTAATTTTTATTCTTAAAATATTCTCCTTCCTTCAAAGCTCATCTTTAAAGTGATCTCCTCCAGGAAGCCTGAGGAGTACCATCATGCTTGTTGCTTGTATCATGGTCAGAGACAAATCTCTTGCCTGGGTTTTCATCACTTGTCTTGTGGGCTATTTTCTACCTTCCTTTAAAGAGGATGGGGTCATGTAGCTTCTCTATTATCAGAGATGCAGGGATACCCCAAGTTGTTGTATAGTCTAGGAGTGTGGCTCAGGGCAGGGACGAATTGAGCTTGGCAGGCTCAGATGTGGGCAATCAGTGGGAATTAAGCTGCAGATATTCATGTTTTGTATTCCTAGATTGAGCTCCTTGACCCTACAAATGTATAAAAAGTCTTTCTCAGCTGCCATCAGCTACCATGCATGACTGAGACAGATCTGACCAATTCTGCAAAAATGGTAAACTACATTATTGGCCAATTTGGACAATCTGGCAGATCTTGGAGGGAGGCAGAAAGAATGTAATGTTTTCTTTTTCCCCTGCAGGCTTAGGAAGGTGAAGGGCTCATTAGATTTCATATGCCCAAAGTGTGCAGTTTTAAACAAACTCTAAATTCAATCCAGTTACAAAATATAGGAAACAATAGCTCAGAGCAGTAATTTGATGTAATCATCCATTAAAATAACATGAACTATGGTTTAATTGACACCATTCCATACATTCAGCCATCATTTACTGTATTTGGGTGGAGTTATTTTTACTAATAACAGAATTGGGGAGAAATGACTGTGATTACTTCTAAGCTAACATTTTGTACTAGTGAGAACATATTTTGGTAGGAAAAAGATGAAGGCTAAAAATAGTAACCTGAAAAAGTCATTTTTATTAGGTTTATTCTGACTGAGAAAGGCCCTAAAAATCTTTTGTCTTACATGTTTAATCTTAGATCTTTTCTTTTTTGGTCATCTTAAGCAAAGGAAAAAGATTGCTATTTGATATTACTATTGAATCTTAAACAGTTTCAAAGTAAATAGAATTGTAGTTATCAAAAAGAGGCCTGCTCATAAGGAGGAAGCTGGCTAATTTTGGCCCATTTCCCTGGAATCACAATTTCCTATCTGATGGGAATTCGAGGAGTTTGGTTGTTTATAAACTAGAAAAGACAGTGGGAAGAAGAGAGGAAACAGCATTGAGTGACTGACCTTTTGACTCAGCTGACAGTTACTGAGTCCAAGATTATAAAATTAGGATTTGTAGGTTATTGGAAGTGCCTTGGAAAAACAAATGAGATATGATTCTGAGTTCAGTGAAGAACATAGAACTCTCTTTTGATTATCACTTGAATCTGATCTTTTCATTATTTCTCTATAGAATAAACGCAACAGCTGGTCTCTTTGTCACCAAATTGAACCTGGCTTTACAACCTGCTGTCTGCTGCTAGTGGTGTTATCCGGATGGCAGAGATGGTCTTTTTTTCTCACCAATACAGAATTTGGCAATGACAAATAACATTAAAAAAAAGAATAAATGAATTTTCAAAACAGAAACTTTTTGGTCACCCCTCTGCTGTGGGTTATAGGAAAATGTCAAACCCCCTAAACATGGCCCTCCCCATCAGTTAGTAACTTTTTAAAGTGCTTCCAATATACTTAGTCACTAAATTATACTGACTTGTTGACATGGCTTTCTCATACATGAATAGAGGCCTCTAAAATGGTGGGCATTAGGTCTTAATTACCTCTGGACTTTCAACCCATAATATATTTTGTTTACATGGTGGGTGTTTATTAATTTTTTTCTATTTTAGAATGCAACTTAGTAAACAAAATCATGTTCACTCCATTCTGTTCATTGAATTCAATTAAAGGAGTATCTGCTGGACTGGCCCTCGTAACTCAGCAGTTAAGCACTATGTGTAGGGAAGAGGATCTCACATGAGTCCAGGTTTGAGTCCTTGCCCTGGTTTGAAAAACATATTGGGCACAGGTACAAGCATTCTCAGTCTCCTGGCAGCTGGAGAAATGGAGGAAAAAAGGACGGTGGTGTGGCCATAGCCCACTGGATGGTACTCTTCTTTCTCTTTCATCTCTCTGACACTTGAGCATGCACATGTGCACGTGCCCTCTGGCAAGAAGAAAAGGCACTATTTATTGAATGTTATGTAACTAAAACTCTTTAAGATTCATGATTTTGCAGAATTAATATTTTATTTTACCAGTTGTCTTTAGAGATTAAGGTTGATATCTATTTGCTTGTTTTCTTTCTTTTTCTTTTGAACAATTTGTCTTCTCTTACAAAGCAACTCTTCATTTCTTTTGATCTTGTTAAATGAGGCTTTTTAAACTTTTTACCTCCCCCTTTTTTTTTCTGGAGCACAAAGCATTTGAAAATGCTGGTTCTCTTTAAGTTTGTATGTTAAGCTTGATTACCTCACTATCACATCTGGCTAGTCATAAAATGGGATAGCTATGGTAATAGATTTCTAATTTTCTTAATAATACCTTTTTTTTTTTAGGTAATATGGAAAGATGTGTACCAAGTAACATCAAAGCAACTGTAAGAGTTAGTGATGTGATGACAGTATGTATAATTTATTATTTCTAAATGTGCCATACACTACTGAATCGTAGGTTTATTTTATTTAATCTTCACTAAAACTGTGTAAATAAGAAAGGATTAATAAACATAAGTACTTTTCTTATTTCACACAGTTAGCAAGCAGCAACACATGAGGTATGGAACCGAACTCTGTTTCTTGAGCTTAGACATTACTACTACTCAAGTGGTTGGACTTGAATAATGTACAAACTCCTTGAAAAAATACATCCTGAGGATTCTCTGTCCCCTGTGGGTCTCTCACAAAACCCCAGTTTGAGAAATACTGATTTAAGGAGAGTAAGTTTATGGAAAAGTCTTTCAATAGGAATTATTGCTGCAAAGAGGAGCTTTAGATTTATAGTAGGGTCAAATGAATTATCAAACATAAAAACATAAACTTTAAAAAATCTTGGATCTCCATGAATTTGTCTGCAGACTTGAATCCTTTGGCAGTGGCAGGAGCAAAGGATTATCTGGGGTTAACGAAAGAAGGCTTTTGCACTCCCGTGATTTAGTGTACTTTGTGCAACTCCATAGTGGACACTGCTGGGCACTCCAGATCCTGCCTTCAGAACCAAGACCCTCATCCTCCCATGAGCCGCTATTGGCTGTTAATGGTTCACAGCTGATTTCTTCGCCAGGAAATTCTTTTGTCCACAGATGTTTATATCGTATTCTTAGAGGCAGCATATTTCCTATGACTAATTGATGAGGCTGGGGGTGTGGGATGGGAGGGGCTATAAAGGCCCAGATCCTTCCTTCAGTTTAGCTCAGTTCTTTTTTATTTTATTATTATCATAATCTTGTTTATATTACATTGAATCACATACAACTTTACAGTGTATTCAATTTAGCTCAGTTCTGAGAGCCATTCCAGCTTCACAGAATACTGTGGGATAGGCTGAGTTCTCTGTTGTAACTGCATTGCCATTCAACCTCTCCCTCTGCCATACTTCCTTACAAGTGTTGTTGATGAGAACATTTCACAATAAATCACCTGCATGCAAATATCTGGCTTAGCAACCAATTCATGGCAACCTCTGAAGACACCTCAAGGAAATAGTCTAAATAAGAACAGAATGTTTTCTGTATTGCAGCTTTATGACAAGACCCCTCCCAGGCTTACCTTTCTATTTTTTTTTAAGAGATTTTTTGCTATAGGGTGTGTGTGCACACCAGAGACACAGAAAGCAAGAAATCATCCCCCATGGGGGATGGTCATGCTGCACTTGGCCTCCATTCTCCTCTTGGGATATTTGGCATCTATGCACACATGCCTGGTGTGTTTTAAGCTGCTGTTCTGGGTCTTGAACTGCAGTTGACTATGTGGCAGTCCAGTGACATAACCATTATGCCATCTGCTGGTCCCCTGAGCCTACCTTTCAATCAGACTGTTGCCCCTCGAGCGCTTCCTCAGATATTCTGGAAAAGAAACTCTTGACTCTATTAAACACTGCAAATAAATGTAGGTATTAAATATCTGCAACAACCTTTTCATTCTTGGAAACCATTTTATAGAATTTTCTGATGCTTCCCTCAAGGAGAGAGCCCTATGCAACACAAAGTAAATTCAATCAATTGGGACAAAACAAAAACAATAACAACCAAACGAAAACAAAACCAACCAAACAAACAAACAAACATACAAAGGCTTAGGAACAAGCCGTGTCTACAGCTTTAGTTATCTTGGTTGGTTTTCTAAATTGACCACGTAAATAGAATAATTGACATTAAAACTCTTATATCATGTAGATGATCTAGAATTCTAATGCAATATTTAGGCTAAGAGTTTTACTGACATAAGAGGATGATAGGATAATACTAAATATTGGGAGGTCCTCTGTGGATTTATGAGGGGCTAATGGCCAATTTTTTGTATTGTAGTAATCTTAAGCAAAAACAATTCATATTGAGTTCAGGTAATTGGAGGTATGCTGGGGAGGAAGAATGCAAGAAATGCATAGAGAGTGTTTGAAGTGGTACACATTTATAATTTGTACTTACTTTCAGAACATGACTTTGTAAACATAAGAGATGAATGCAAAATCATCACATAGCTAATTTAAACAGTTCCCTAATCCATCTGAGGCTCAAACTATCTTGTTTGAATCATTTTTAATGATTAAGAAAAAACACAGCAAAACCCAAACTGCCAAATCTATTCCTTTGTCTTATGTAGATAACTAAAAAGGAAAAAAGTGTTTGAGATGACATTGAGGATTAATCAATACACTTCTAGTTCAGAAAATAGAAGTGTAAGGGTATTTCAAGTTTTAAGGGTAATATTCCAATGTATATGAGCAAAAGAAATAAATGTACCGTTACCCCAACACCAGAATCACTTTATGTCTTCTGTGTCCTTTGCATGGTCATCATGACACACTGGGATAATCAGTGTAAGGCAGAAGTAGTTGTCCTTTTTCGTTTCACTGAGCTATGGCAAAAATAAAATGACACTAGCAGTTAAGGAGCAGGTTAGGAATAAGATAAAATATACAAGGTGCAGTACATTGTTAATTATTAGCCTTATTATTGAATGGAAAAGAGGAAAACTTTCTTAGCTAAGATATGGCAGCCAAGGGAAAAATGCAGATATAGATTTAGAAGATAATTTCTTTGCATAGTTTTTCTGACTATGTTTATAGAAGTAAATGTCAAGGTAAGCTTGGCAAGGAATAAAAGAGATGAGTCACATTTCTCTAGTCTCATTCCCGAGATGCTATCTTTTACCTTTCTGAGTAGGCACAAGTCTGACACTGGGTTTCTGCTCCTTTATGGGAAACAGTATGCAAACACTCAAATAACAGCAGGAAAGTCATTTTTCATATATGCTTTGTTTTCATTTCTGTGATTTGGAAAGACTTGAGTTTCCAAATGCAGAAATTCATGTAGTTACTCTGCAGCTCGAGTCCTTGCTTGCACTCTGGACTTTATAAAGCAATTAATTCTAAATATGCTCTGGGAAGAGAGAGTGTAGGTCTAGAATTAAAAACTCTTTCCTCTGTGTCTGGCTTTCACATCAAACAAAACCAAGTGAGTTTAGAGAGTAGAAAGGTGTGAATAAGACTTGTCAGTACCTTGGGATTTTTGTGTTTTAAGTATATTTTTCAATGTTTCTGAGACAGCATCTATGTAATCAACTTAATGTCATAACCTGCCAAGTCAGAAAGTGTTAACAGAAAGAAATTCTCCCAGTTCCATTTAGAATTCATTGACTTTTAAGGTTAGAAATGTTGACTCATAAGGGGTCTTCAAAAAGTTTGTGGAAGATAAGTATTACACTATGCATGGATTTCAAAATTTTTTCACATCAAATAAACGCTTTCTCTAATTCCATTTTCCACAGACTTTTTGAAATCCCCATGTGCTAGAAAAAAACACAGTTGTGCAGTTTACTTGTTGCTTTGTAATGGGAATGGTGTGACTCTTCCAGCTGAACTTCTTAAATTACTGTCACCTTCTTATTTTTTGCTTTTTTCCAGACATCCCTAAAATAGTTAACATTTGCATTTTTCGTATTAATAGAGATGTCTGTTCATTTTTTATTTCTTCGTGGTCTGAATTCAGTTCCATAACTTTCCTGAAATTTTCTTCATAATCACCAATGATCTTGTGGAAAACATACCTAAAGATTTTTAGAAACTCATTAAGTTCACTCACCTCTCCAGAGCATTTGCCTTATTGAATGCCTTCACTGCCTAGAAACTTACTTTGTTCTTATCACTTCCATGACAGATTATGAAATCGATTCTCAAAACCAGCAAATACTTTTGATTTTTAACTTAAAACCATGAGATTTTTTGATTCCATTCCTTTCCTTCTATAAATCTCATCTGTTTTTCTTTGTAATATTTTATCTCCCATTTTCTTTCTCAATCCTACACTTACCACCCTGTCCAAGTCCTATGTCATACTTGTTCTTAACCGGTTTCTTTGTATTCAGTTTTTTTCCTTATTCCAGTCATTATAAAGTTATTGCCAGATTTTTTTCTCTAAAACACTTTTTATTAAACAAGTGACTCTATCATGTTCTGTGCTTGGAAGTGGCTGGATTTAAGCCAGTTGGGAATGCATCTGTTTTGATGATATATTTCCCTTAAGATTAGACAGACAAATGCTTCCAGTAAAGATGTAGAGAAAACATATCAGCATTTGTCTTGGATATAGTTGCTGAGGTAGTCCAGTCTAGTCTGAAGTTTTGAGTTGGGTTGTATGGATTAGAGGTCAGAGTGTGCATTCAATGGCAGCTTAAAGAGTTGGAAGTTGGGGTGCCAACTGGTGGTATGGTGGTTGGGCCATCCAGATCACACATGGCCAACTGAGTGGTTTGAGTCCCAGACCTGGCAGCTTGAAAAACACATCAGGCATGTGTGTGTGTGTGTGTGTCCAAGATCCTGAGAGGAGATTGGAAGAGAAGGGATTGCACCATGGTCATCCCTCCTAGGGGCATGCTTTCTGACTTTACCTGTCTGTCTCTGGTGAATGCACATCATGCCCTATAGCAAAAACTAAAACTTAAAAAGAAGAAGAAAAAGAAAATAAAAGAGTTTCTGGAAATTGGAATAGAGTTAATGTAGTAAGGTATGAAAAAATATTAGAGCTTATACACCCAAAAGAGCAGACCAGCGTGAGGACAGATGAGAGTATATATTAATGTAGGCAATCAAAGGAACGGACTAGTCAGTGTAGTAGGGTAAACAAAATTTGGCTGATATTCTACTAGAGAAAATGTGGGGAGAAGGGAGTGACCAGGCTTTTGTAGCAGATAAGCATAGAGCTGGAAAAACAGTTTCTGTTGTGATTTTTGCCTTAGGAGTAAAGATGTATTGAGTGGGGTCAGGAAGACTAAAGAGAGAGGCTAAGGATTTCCTAGGTCGATTTACTAGAGGATGCACAGATCAAGAAAAAACATTGTTTTTGGAGCCACTGAATTTTAGCATTATTCATTACATGGCATTATTGCAGCAATGACTGATGGAGTCAGGTTTCTTATTCTTTCTTTACGTCCTCAACGCTACCATTCCATTCCTTTCAGTTGAATACCTGTACTATTGCCCAACCAGAGAAGTATTTTAACATTAGTTTTCCAGTAAACTCATTTTATATACCATACCACATTCATCTTCCTATTGTAAAACATTTGATAATTTCAAATTATTTCCCAAATAATGTCCAGATAAGCATTCTATTTAGTAAAATTTTTATCTATCCTTTGATGTACATCTCCCATCCCACCTTCCTAAGGGACCTGCTATCATTATCTCAGCTGATGAACCCTCATTTTCTATGGGCTTCTATAATATCTGCATATTTTATGGCACTTGTCAGATTCAGCCATAAATTGTGGTTTTTTAAGGATTTTATCTTCTTTTACTCTTTGAAGTGGGAATATCTCAAAACACGTGACAATCGGAATTTTGTAACCTTTAGTCACAAAATGTATCAAAACTTTAATTTTGCACAAAAAGCTGTTCTATTAAATATTGTTTATTGAGCTTTTAGATCATTAATTATAAAACTTTCCATGCCACGTAAGACTATTTCCTGGCCTCCATTATCATTATTGGTAGCCATGAAGTGAGAACGTGGAAATGTGTTTCCTGGCAATATTCCTCTTTCCTTTCCCACCAAAGTTATCACTTCTTCCCTGATCTCTGCTATGAGATCATTGTATTATTCTCATTATGACTTTTATGCATGTTTATATCAGTAGCCATGAGATGCTCAAGATCCATCAGCAATTCCTACTATTGATTTCTCATCCCCTTATGGCTCTGTATGTCAGGTTTTCCTGTATCATCCTCGGCCCTTTTCTAAATCCTGAAACCCATTCCTGTGTCTTGGGAATTCACAGTCGTTCTTCAGCAAAATCCTATGTATCTTTCAATCTTAGGCAAATATTCAGTTGAACTTTCTCCAGTTAAAGTATGCCTCACCTTCAAGACCTTACATTCCTATTACATAGTTATATGGGTATCTCTCATCCTCTTTATTTTTTCTTCCAAGTCATTCTCCTCCTTTTTGCTCTGGCTTTGAATTTTATCAAATTTTATAATTACCAGATTATATTACCTATTACCTCTCTTTGTTATCATTTATTATAAACCTGTAGTTAATTTCCTCTATTTTGGAAGACATTCGTTCCTGGATAGCAGTCATACTCTTCAAAAGTATATTAATAATAAATCTTGGTAATTTCAATATTTTCAGTTAAAATATCTGTGATGGTTAAGTCCTGTGTCAACTGAGCCTTGGGTTGTCCACACAATGCATCACATCATCAAATACCATTCTGGTGTTTCTTCTTTTCTTTCTTTCTTTTTAAAGATAGATGTTTGCTATAGGGTATGTGTGCTCTCCAGAGAGACAGAAAGAGACAGAAAGCGAGAAATCACCCCCCAGGAGGGATGGCCACTCTGCAATCCCTTATCCTCCATTTTCCTCTTGGGATTTTGGCTATGCATGCACATGTACCTGACATGAGTTTTAAGCCACAGAGTCTGTGGCTTGAACTGTGGTTGACTATGTGGGGGTCCAGCAATTTAACCATTATGCCATCTGCTTGTTGCTACCATTTTGGGTGTTTCTGTGAGGGTGTTTTTGGATGAGATTGACAGTGGACTGAGTAAAGCAGAGTACCTTCTATAATTGGGTGGATCTGTACAATCAGTTGAAGTTGAAGGACTGAGCAGAGTAAAAAAGGTTAATTCTCTACTATGTAAGAGAGAATTCTCTTACTTG
The DNA here is from genome assembly GCA_026018925.1 of Tupaia tana. Classification (NCBI taxonomy): domain Eukaryota; kingdom Metazoa; phylum Chordata; class Mammalia; order Scandentia; family Tupaiidae; genus Tupaia; species Tupaia tana. Next base: position 184,145,885 of record JAKSZU010000006.1, read on the forward strand.
ATGGCTTTTGAACTGGACCAATGGCCTTTTTGACCTTTGAACTTGATCTGGGACATGGCTGTATGGATTTTGGACTTGCCAATCTCCATAACACATGAATCAATTCCTTATAGTAATTTCTTCATATCTATGTATTCACATCTATGCCATCTATATTTAGATTTATATCCCTATCTATAATCTGTTCCTCTGAAGAATACTAACATAATATCCTTCTGATCATTTTTCAGTATTTTTTTACTTCCTTTTTTTATTCGGAAATACTGTCTCTATTCCCTACCTCTAATTCTTTTTCCTTTATTTTCTCTTGGTCTCACTTTAATCATGTTTTCACACCCACCATTCTAACAGAACTACTCTTCTCAAGTTCTCTAGTAATCTGCATGAGGCTGTTAAATTCAGTACCTCAGTCTCATTCCTCATTTTACTTAGTAAAACTATATTGCGAGGTCACCCACCTTCATCAGTATTATTCTGGTCCCAGCCAGAGTATCACCTTCCACTTGGGTTAATATAATAGCTAGATCTCCCTGCCATCACTCTTGTCCTCATCCAATTTATTTAACATATATAGAATCATATTCCTTTTTTATCTAATGAAATATACTTCATGATATATTTTTGACCTCTTATAATAATCTGTTCCTAGTTCTCTCTTTTCTTTACATCCTAGCTTCTTTACTGGTTTACAAGCATTCCAAGAATGCCTCATACTTTTGGACTTGCTCTTCTCTTTACCTGCAACGTATTTTCTCTAGCCACAAACAAGGTTATAGGCCTTTGTTCAAATGTTCCCTACAAGGGAGGGCTTTCCTGACCATCCTATTTAAAATTGCTACCTTTACCCTACTCCAATCTTTCCAGCCCTCTCAGTCTTTGTAACTTTTTTAAATTTTTTAAAGAATTTATTTATTTATTTAATTCCATTTGTCATTATTATTTTTAAAATTTGACCAGAGAGAGACACACAGAGAGAAAGGGAAGGTGAGAAAGCAAGCCACCAGGTTCAGGATTTGAACCATGGCCAGCCATATGGGAGTCTAGCACCTTAACCACCGTGCTACCTACTGGCCCTCCTTTTTCTTTCAAATGGCATTTGTCAGCATCTGACATACTACATATTTTATTTATTTATGTTTATTTCTTATTTTTCTGTTTCTCCTCTTCACTAGAATGTAAGCTCTTCAAGGGAAGAGTTTCCATCTATTTTATTGGCTTTTGTGCTCCCAGTAACTAAAATGTTGTCAAGCACATGGTAGTAGTAAGTATTTGTTGGCAGGATTAATGCTCCCATTCACAGGAAAAAAGTTCATATTTTTGGTCACTTTCAAAAACGATATTTTACTAATGCATAAGGCTCTTTGCTTTTATGAAAACAGGACAGAGTTATTTAAGATACAATCTATAGGAAATATTTAATCCCCATATTTGATTCTATTGTTAGTTGTAACTATGCAAAAGCTCTGTATTTATAATGAAATGCCAGCGATTACTCTAATTTCATGATATAAAGCAGTTTCTAGGTAGCAAAGGAAAAAAAATCATGTCACTGAATTGGTATTTTAGTGAAAATTCAAGTACTATTTGGCTGTATATGCTTCTCACAAAATCCATTGTGAACATTTATTTTTTGTTTATACAATGAATGACATTGGCATTAGAGGTTTAAAAGGACCACTTTAATCTACCTAGACAGTACTTTGAAGAACTTGTTGAGAAATGGAATTGACCAAAATCTCTTGCCAAACTAGATATTTGACCCAAAATAAATCAGGACACCAATTTGGATGTTTGAACATTATTCTGCTCACTGCTCAAACCTTAACTTTCAGAACAATAATTAATGCTGACCAAATTCTGAGAATTTATTTTTAATCCTGATTTTACAGATGAGGAAGCAAATGGAGAAGTTAAATGGCTTATTTAAAGCCACATCACAAATTAACAGCAAACTGGGACTCTGTGTGAGGCATTCTTGTCTCAAGGTTCTGAGTTTGTTTCTTTTTATTATTCATTCATGCATTTATTTATTTATTTTTTGGAGAGGTTTTTGCCGTAGGGCACGTGTGCTCGCCAGAAAGCGAGAAATCACCCCCTGGGGGGAATGGCTACGCCACAATCTCTTCTTCTCCATTCTCTTCTTGGGATCTTGGGCACACATGCACATGCGCCCACTGTGAGTTTAAACCACTGGGTCTGAGACTTGAACCACGGTCAGCTACATGGGGGTCCAGCGACATAGCCATTATGCCAACTGCTTGTCCCAAGTTTATTAATATAATGATCTATTACCAGAGTAATCACTGGACTCCAGGCCCAAGGAACATAATTTGATCTTCTGGGATTGCTACTGTGATGACTGGAAACTTTGCCATTGGAATGAGACCTTGTTCATGCTGATACAAAATAGAGCTCTAATCTGTGTTTCTGTTCTTTCAGAAGAAGTACCATTATGGTGTCTTCTATATTTTTAGGTAGGGGAGCTGTCATAATAGGCTCAATAGAGGCCAGCTAGTGGCATGGTGGTTGAGGCAGCTGAATCCCATTTTCCAACTGCATGGTTCAAGTCCTGCACCAATTAGTTTGAAAAACACATCAGGTGTGTGTGCACATACATGCCCAGAACCCCAAGTGGAGAATGGATTGTGGGGCAGAAGGGACTGTGCTATGGTCATCTTTTCAGGGGGTGCTTTCTCCCTTTCTTTCTCCCTTTGTCTCTGAGGACTACATGTATCCTATAGTGAAAAACTAAAAACAAAACAAAATAAAAAAAACTGGAAAAAAAAGTGTTCCAAATGTTCTGATGTTAGCATAAAGGAGAATTATGACTTATAGATAAATTTACAGTTAGAATTTCCTTCTCAGAGAGTATAAAATTAAATATTCACTTTTCTATTGATTACACACTTATACAGATACAGTAGCTTGTTGTGTATCAAAATGTATATGTATTTCACTGTGAGGGATTGTTACTGAATCTTGACTTTGGGCAAAAGCTTCTCTTTGCATTAGAAAGGGTTTAAAAGTATGATTATACTTGATAAAAATTGAAATTGGTTGATAAGATTATCTTCATATTCTTTTTCTATTCTTAATTTACTCATCTGTAAAATACTAATCATAATAGAACTTCTCTAATAAAGTTGTCACAAGTGTTAAATGAAACAGTCTAAGTTAAGTGTTAAGCACAGTGCTTGGCACATGGCACCCGCAACATAATTATTGTTATTTTTTGCTCTTCTTCCTTTTTATTATAGTATTAAGTGATAATGATTATTAAATTAAAATAAGAACATGTGTTCTTGGGGCTAGCAGGTGGTGTGGTGGTTAAGGTGCTGGGTTCTCACCTGGCCAACCATGGTCCAAGTCTTGGGCCCAGTGGCTTGAAAGTCATGCTGGACATGTGCGTATGCATGTCCAAAATCCTGGGAGGACAATGGAGAAAAGGGGATTGCAGAGTGGCTATCCTCACTGGCTTGTCTCTCTCTCTTTTCTGTCTCTCTCTCTCTGGCACGTAGCCTATGGCAATAACCTAAAAGAACAAAAGAGAAAACAAAACCCCCAAAACCCAAGATGTGTGTTCTCTAGATGAATAGGAATAGGGATAGTGAGACCTTTTTTTCATCTGTATTTCAAAGAGTAGCTGAGAGCTTTTGTGACCAGAAGCAAAATAAGATCAACTACTTTAGTAGTCAAATGAGCCCAGTGCTGAAATACAGTAGCTGAATTAGCATTTTTAAGCAATAAAAGCCAGTCTCAAATATCAATATAAAGTTTTTATTTTTTAGATAAAAAAAAAAATGGCAAGAGAGTTAAAACAGTTCATAGCTCAAGAGTGTATTAAGGGAACCAGCAGGTGGTATGGTGGTTAAGGTGCTGGAATTCAACATGGCCAAGCATAGTTTGAGTCCTGGGCCTGGCAGGTTGCTTTCTTACTTTCTTTCTCTCTGGTGAGCCCATGTGTTCTGTACTAAATTAAAAACAATAATAATAATGATAAAAAAAAATCAAATCCTAAAAAAAAGAGAGTGTGTCAATGAGTTTTCAAAAGATACAAGTTAGTGTGGGCCAGAGTATAAAATTAATATTGATTACTGGCATATCATTATATTTATTCGATCTTTGTATACTATAATTAGCACTGAAATTTTTCAAGTGAATGAATAAATGGATTGGTGAGTGGGCAATTGGTTCCTAGACTATACAACTTATTTTTTTTTCACAAATGGCACATTTTATTGGAAAATACTGGATTTAATAGAAAATATCACATTGTAAACAAGTCTATTAACCCATTAGCTTAAAACAGAATGACAACACAACCAGATATAAAAGCTACAGATGAAATGCTGGTACCAAACATAGCACTTACAGGCCTGAAAGACCTTTCCCAGAAACAGAGGCAGCAGTAGCTTTGAATAGGCACAGAAACAGGGAGGCGCCCAGGCTACTCTTTGAAGGCTGAAGAGAGCAGAGGGAAGGTGCAGCAACAACCCATCTTGGAGCAGGGCTGGAGGACAGTGGGCACAGGCTTGTACTCAGGTGTTCTGAGAACACCAGACCTCAGCCGTGGACCTGGGAGGGTTAGGAGAGCAGGGTCTTGCAAGTAGGGGGCACAGTACTAACTCATTTGGTGTGTTGTGGTGGCCCTCGACTCAAGGAAGTGGGACAGCATGGTACTTGTGTGTTGCAGCTAAGCTCAGCAACTAAACTTGAGACCAACTGTCACCTGGCTGAACACAACAAAAGTGTCTCTTGCCCCCTGCCCAGACTCTGACTTACTGAGTGTATGAAAGAGAAGAGCCACAGGGAGACCTTGGACAAAACACGGAGCTCCAGTGGGAACAGGTTTCCACCTTGCCCCTCTTGGTGCTGGAGGTGCCTGAGGGAGAGAAGTTTGACATGGCCGGGCCCCTCGAGGCTCTGAGTGTATCATTGAAAGCCATCTCTTTAGTCCCACCCACACAAATCTTCCCCCAAGGAATAAGAGGGGTTCTCGAGACCCCACCAAAGAGGTTGTGTCCAATATATACAAACCCTAGTTCCCTCCCACTTAAGAATCAGTGCACATGACTATACAACTTTCTGTGTTCTTCTGTACTGTAGAAACTGGAAAACTAAACCCATATCTCCCTCCCATATTGAGGGCATCAGATGAATTCACGTAAGACTTCAATTTGAAAATGAATTATGCAGTGAAAAGAGAAAAAGTAAGAAGTATCAGTTTTGCTGGTGCACGTTGCTGCAGAAGTGGATGGCATTGAAGCAGGCCTTGAAAGTGACATTACTTGACCATGGTAGGTGAAATGGCTGACTTGGAAAGTCATTCTTGTAGTGGAATTGTTCTTGGACACACTGCCCAGAGTTTATTCATTTAGCTTTCCTAACTATAAATTTTTTAATACCTGGGAATTATAGCAATCTCTTTCTGTTTAAAGAAGCCAATATAGAGTCTACTCTCTGTAACTGAGCTGTGACTAACACATTGGTTTCTCCCAGTTAAAATTTTCGGTGTTGAAATTTTATTTACAGCCTCATCCTTCTCATCTTTTTAAATCTTGCCTTGTGCAAATGCCACTTCCCTCCTTCAGTATTCCCTGAGCTCCCCAACTAATATACTCTCTTCTTTCTTTTATTCACTTGAAAGTTTGGTGTTTCATTTATGGGATTTGCCATATTCTGCTTTGTTTGCAAATTAGTCTTTTCGCTCTATTCAAATGTGTGTTCTTTGCAGGATTATTAAACTAAAATATACCTAAGGCCTTTTCTGAATTCTCCAGGTATCACAGTGCTGTAGGTATAGTAGCTACTTAATGAATAATAGAGGGCTTCAAATAAATTCAGTTTAGGAAAGCTGCCTTTAGAAGCCCTATACCTAGGGATAGTGTACCTAAAATTTAAACTATAATATGCATGCTGATGACTGCTCTATCTAAATTTAGATCTCTCCTGGGCTTCAGACCGATCCTTCCAAGCACTTCTGGGACATTCTGTCTGAATGTTCCACTCACATCTTAGGCCAAGCATTCAACAAAATGAACTTATTACTTGTACCTTCAAACCTATGTTTTCTACCCAGTCCCCGATCAATGGATGGCAGACATCAGTATTCTTTTACCAAGTCAAATAAGCCAGATCCCTGGGCAACAAATTTTCTTTTAGTTTTTCCTTCCTCCCTCCCTCCCTCCCTCCCTCCCTCTCTCTCTCTCTCTCTCTCTCTCTCTCTCTCTTTTCTTTCTTTTGAGAGATTTTTGCTATAGAGCACATGTACTTATTAGAGGGAGGGAGGGAGGGATGGAGAGACAGACAGACAGATAGACAGAAAGTGAGAAATCACCCTCCAGAGAGTATGGCCTCATTGCAGTCCTTTCTCCTCTATTCTCCTCTCAAAATTTTGGGCATGCACATGACATACCCAGCATGATTTTCAAGTTGCTGGGTTTGGGACTAGAACCACAGTAGACTATGGGGAAGTTCAGCACCTTAACCATTACTCCACCTGCTGACCCCAGGGCAACAACCTTAAATACTATATCCTTCTCTTGCTATAGGCATGAAAGTCCACCTGCCTCACTTATCCCTTTTTACTTCATTCCCTCTACCACTAACATGTTGGGTCTGTGTCATGTCTCATGTGGACTCTTGCATTGATCTTCTTCATACTACCACAGATTGTTCTTGTAGCATCTTCATAACATTTTTTGAGTTTTTCATCTTTACCAATTACTTCTATTTATTTCACCTTTGGAGCAATGCCACTGCACAGGATGTTCAAAGGTAAATTACTGGCTTACATGGATCATTTTGAGTGACTGTACCAGGAGTTTAGATTTGAGGCAGATTAATTTTGATTTTGCTTTGCTAACTATTTATACTCAGTTTTGACAGAAATGTAAGTTTTCAGTCTTCTCATCATTAAGCAAATAACCACATCAAATGTCATTTATTTTGATCGTATTAAGAAGTAGAGCACGGTGTTGGAAAGATTCAAACTAACTGAGTTGGGATCATTCTGACTGTGCCACTATCTGGTGATCTTGGACAAGTTACTTAATCTTTCTGTACTTCAGTCTCTTTAGTTTTTAAATATGGATAATAATTATATCTACTTAATTATATTTATTTTAAGGATTGAATTAGTCAGTGAATGTAAATATGCTTAATATGGTGCTTATATAAAACATGTAGTGTCAGCTGTTACTTCTTATTAAATGTGAAATTGCTATTTTTAATTATCTAAAGATGTGAAATTTTGACCAACTGAAAGAGAAAAACTGGTGTATCTGGGAATATAAGTGGTCTTAAGTAACTAGTAACTAGGTGATTTTTTTTTTTAACATTTATAAAATAAGTTTTTGTAAGCTCTCCTTCCAGCTCAACTCCTATTGAAGTGAGGTAGTCTGGTCTCTGTCTTCTTTCTGTCTCTATCTCTCTCTCTCTCCCTCTCCCTTTCTCTAGGAAATTTTCTTTATACACACACACACACACACACACACACATATTTTTTTTAAATCTGTAACTACTGTTTTTTGCCTGTGACCTCTCCTTTCTCTTGCTAATTTCAGAATTCATGTGCATCTTCTGAGGTGGGTCCAGCTCTGCCCCTTTTGCTCTGTGCTGTGCAGTTTTCGTTTTCTTTTTTTTTGGTCTTTCTTTTTTTAAGAAAAATTTTTTTCTCTATTTATTTTGTGTATGTGTGCGTGTGTGTGTGTGCGCGCGCGTGCTTGTTTTGTCTCTTTTTGTGTGGTAGTTTCCCCCTTTTTCCTTTTCTTTTTTTTGGACTTTCTCACCTTCTCAGCTTCCACATTTTGAGTATCTAGTTAGGTGCAGGTGCACAGTAGTGAAACATCTGAATACTTTTAAGGTCACAGAAAACTTCAACCCCCAGTGAACTACTACAGAAAGGGAGAAACTCATCTTTATAAATCTGAAATCAGATCTCTTTCTGTGGCTAAGATGTTGGAAAACACGGTAGTAGAGGCAAAAGAGGCATAGAAGTACCTCACAGTTAAGCACATGAGCTTGCAGTAGCAGAAATCTCAAATAAATTAGCCAAACGTGAGTATACCACCAAATGACTAAAAGTCAGAGAAGAGGGGCTGCAAAGTGAGCAGCAGGGAGAAACATGGAGTTGCAGAGAGTACAGCTCATGTCTTCCCACACACCTCTGAATTCTTCATTGAAACCCCACAGCTCATCTCTGGTGTACCTATTCCCTAGAAACTGTGAGGCCTTTGTAATATCCAGTTCCATAGACAAAAGTGCAGTTTGCTTTGTAAGAATCAGGGAAACGAAACTGCAGAAATATTACAGGTCATCACCTGCACGCCTCTAACACTCAGTAAGTAGGAAGTAACGTATAATTCATCAGAGGATCAGAAATTACTGCAGAGGCACAAGAAATATGGGAAACCAATAAAATCTCTCTTCCCCAAGGGGAAAGAACAGCCCTTCATCTTCCACAGACAGCACAATGGAACTCATGGAAATGTCAGATAAAGAATTTAGAATATTCATAGTGACAAAGCTAACAGAGATGCAAAAGAAGAGAGACAGTGGACTTCAGAAGATGCAGGAGAAAAGAGACGATGAGTTCCGAAGTGAGAAAGTTCTTGCTGAAAGAGGAAATACACACTATAAAAAAGAATCAGACGAAACTGTTAGAGATGAAGGCTGTAATACAGGAAATCAAAACCTACCTTGAAAGTATTAAAAGCAGATTAGATTATGCAGAAGATCGAATCTGAGATGATAGAATCTCTGCTCTAGAAAAATTCACCAAGAAGAAAGAAAATAATCCAAAAACTAAGAATAATATATGAGTAATACTAGATATCATTAGAGTCCCAAACATCTGGATAATCAGTATCCAGAAGGTGAAGAAACTAATAACGGCATTGATAATCTATTCCATAAAATCCTGAAAGATAACTTTCCAAATTTAAAGAGGTATTTCGCATGTTCAGACCCAAGAAATACAAAGGACCTCACATAGAATCAACCCAAGAAGATCTTCTCTAAGGTATATCATAGTCAGATTAACCAAAACCACAGACAGACAAGATAACTAAAATTGTCAAGAGAGAAATGTCAAGTTACTTTCAAAGGATATCCCATCAGGCTAACATTGAAAATCTAGTTGGAAACAATGCAAGCAATGAAAGATTGGGAAAACATATTCAAAGTGCTAAGTGAAAAACAATTTCAGCCAAGAATACTATAGCCAGCAAGATTATCCTTCGAATGGGAAGAAAAGCCCAAAACATTCCCAGGTAAACAAAACCTGAAGAATTTACCAACACCAGACCAGCTCTTCGAGAAGTTCTGAAGAGTGTGCTATACCAGGAAAACTAAAGACAGACAGAAATAAGAGAATAAAAATGACCAAGAAAAAGGCCAACTTAATGGTAGGGACAAGTTAAAAACTATCAATAATAATGTTGAATGTTAACTTCCAGGATTTAAATGGAAAGGTCAGACCACATTCACACTGCAAATTTGACAAAAGAGAGATTATGTGAGAATTGGTGAAATAGAATTCTGTGACTATTGTCTAAAGCATTACTAATTTTCTTCTTTGCTTTGTCTTCCAGGTTTAAGGATTTTAGTTCTCTTGTGAGTTGTTGATAGTTTCAGCAATTTGTTATTTTTTTAATTGAACAGTAAACTTTTTTCCCTTCCTGACCCCTTTGCAATTGGAAAATATTTGTGAGCATTCTTATTTTGTGACAGAATGGTTATTTGTATAAATTCAGTAATACAATAGTATCTGTTGCATTGCATCAGTAATTGAATTCTTACGGGGCTTTGTGCAAATAACAGACCAAATTGAGATTAACCTAACTTTTTTTGTTAGTTTACACCTCTCTTTAGTAAAAAGGGGAATGGAGAAAGGAAAAAATGTTTTAGAAGAAAATTACACTGCACTTGTCACTAGATTCTAGCTTCGTCTATATTTTTAGCTTAAGATTTTTTTTTCAGATTTAAAAAATAACCTTTATTTTTTAAAAGTTAATATATGCATTATAGGAAACAGAAAACACAAGAAGCAAAGAATAAAGTCATCCACAGTCACAAACAGTTTACAGTGGGATGTGTCATTCTAGGTTCTATTTGTAAACACAACATCCAGTTCTGGGATCATTCAGTATATTATGTGTCATGCTCTTTCACACATCATGAATATTTACCAATTCAAAGTCTCAAAGCTATTTTGATAACCAATATTACACTAGACCAACTCAGTCTTTTTTTAAAAAAGTAATCCTTTTCTGGGGATAAAATTTCACAGAAATTTCACAAAAATGGCAACAGGCTTTTAGATCAAAGTATCAGCATTTAGGACTAAAATATCACATTCCCTTAATGCTCAGTTTAAAACATAAAGCAACAGAGTACTCTTAAGTATAATGTTTATAGCATAATTCATTATCAATTCTATACTATTAAAATATTAGATGTTTCCATTTAATTACTCAATGTATTACCACAGTACAGCCAAAAAAGATGCACATGCATCAATGGCTATCATCCAGATGTAAATATGAACACATAATGTGAAAAAAAAAGTTTAGTATTGAAGGGAGGTAGGGGAAGGGGGGGCAAAAACAAGTAAAAGTATGCTTAATCGACAAAAAAAAAGAGAAGCTATTTGCTGATAATAAGGTATAGAGTAATATCTTTCTCTTGACTGACATGCATGGTATTTGCACTGGAAAAAGAAATGTACACTGTAAAGACATGTGATTAAATATAAATAAAAACAATAAAAAAACTACATAGAATAACTTCTTTTCCCTTTAATTTGCTAGAGGGTGCATGTGCTTGCTGAAGAGAGAAGAGAGAGAGAAAGTGAGAAAGCAACCTCTATGGGAGACGGTCATGCCACAATCCTTCTCCTCTGTTTCTTCTTTTGGGATTTTGGTCATGTACATGTGTGCACCAGGAGTATTTTTCAAGCTGTCAGGCTTGGGACTTGAACTTGCAGTTGGCCATGTGGGATCCAGTGCTTTAAACACTATGGTGGTGAAGAATAACTTCTTTAAAGTTATTTAACTTACTAAATTTACCTTCAGAAAAAAATAGTATACAAAGACTGAATTAAATCCTGGTAATTAATACAGAATAATTTACTCCATTAAGACTCATTAAAAACATCACTATTTCTTTTTTTAAAATTTTATTGATATTATTTTTCTGTTTTGTTTTGAGAGATTTTTGCTATAGGGCAAGTGCACACTCTAGAGAGACAGACGGAAAGCAATAAATCAGTCCCCAAGGGGATGAACATGCTGCAATCCCTTCTTCTCTCCATATTTTGGCACACACATGCACCCAGCATGAGTTTCAAGCCTCTGGGTCCAGAACTTGAACCACAATAGACAATGTGGGAGTCCAGCAATATAACCATTACGCCATCTGTTGATTCCAAGAATCAAGATTTTTTTATATTTCTTGAAGATGTTTATTGAAGCTTGGTAATCTTTTTGTTCTTGTACATTTTTTAAAAGGAAGGAGCTAGTAATTATAATCTGTCATATTTCCTGAGTTTTAAAATGGTATAAAGTAGGTTAGTGATTTTGAGAAAAAAAAGGCAATTTTTTTTTTTTTTTAATTAGCTGTAGAAATAAAAGTAAGCCGTGGAATTAGGTTTCTCATCTTTTAACTTTATTTATGGGACTTCATTATCTTTAGCATCTTATTTTTATTTTTCTCCCCTAACAGAAAGGCTACTATCGGTAAGACTTGTCATTAACTGTCATGTATATCATTAGAAGGTGACAATGATTAGGTATGGCATTATAGAAAATCACTTGGTATCAAGTGGAAAAAATAACTGCCTCTGGAAAACTTGAGTATTCTAAGCATCTACTACTTAGAATTTGTACTGCTCAACCTTAATAGTTGTTCATACCCATTTGACAATAAATAAATATTTTTTATAACAATAGGCAGACTTATTTTGTCAGAACTTGCTGTGCTTTGAATAACATTTCTCCAAAGGAGATGGCCACCTTTTGCTTTCCTTCCAGTCTTGTTACTGGAATCTTTTGAGGTTCAAATAAAGAATCAGCCACCATTCCAGATTTTCATGTCAGTTCAACAAAAGAGTATAACATTAAAAAAATCAAGAATTTCAGGCAGAGTTTGCCAAGGTTATAATTGGCAAATATGTTTTTCTATATGTTTATAGTAGAAAGCATATTTTTATATTTTAAAGTAAGTAGCAGAATTCATTTTTTGGGGAGAGATTAGACTATGTTTATCAAATATACTAATAGTCACTTTGAGGATGCAATGGGACTGCCCCATACACTTTTATCATCTCTTCTTCTTACTTAGGCTTGGCCAAGATAGTCTAGACTGAGATCAGAAGTATTGCTTGCTTAATATATTGAGTTATCAGAAAAGGCATGATGCATTTTTGCATAGAAAAACAAAAATATGTCATGACTTTTCCAACAAACCAGTACTAAATAAGGAGACTTTTGAGTTTCTGAAAGAAGATCAAGAGAGAGATGGGGAGAGAGTCTCAAGAGAAGGAACATAGACACCTGAGAAATACTAAGATCTTCGTAGTACAATTAAAGGATAATATGAGTCATATATAATTTTAAAACTTTTAATAGCTACATTAAAAAAAACTAATTAAAAAAATTCTCATCAAGAGTGGCTTGGGTGTTAGTGTGTTGATCTGCAGTTCTGGAAACCACATGCCTAACTTATGTGTTCAGGTGCTGAGTTGACCTGAAACATGCCAGACATGTATATTTTGACAGAGGAATCAGGAAAAGGGATTGTGGCATAACAAGATCCTGTTGTGGTGCCTGCCTGTCTGTCTGTCTGTCTTTGTCTCTCTTACATGATCTCTCTCTGGCACATGCTTTCTCTTACTTGCATACTCCTGTGCTCTCTTGTGTGTATTCTCTCTCATGAAAGAAAAAAATTAAACTGAAAAAATGCAAAACAGGGACCAGCAGATGGTGTAATGGTTATGTCGCTGGACTTTGAGGTAGTCGACCACTGTTCAAGTCCCAGACCTGGCGACTTAAACTCACACCAGGTGCATGTTTGTGCATGCCCAAAATCCTGAGAGGAGAATGGAAGGGAAAGGATTGTGGCATGACAGTCCCCCAGTGGGGTGATTTCTTACTTTTTGTCTCTCTGGTGAGCACACGTGCCCTATAGCAAAACTCTCTCTCTCTTTCTCTCTCTCTCTCTCTCTCTCTCTCTCTCAAAAAAAGGGCAAAACAGCCAGGTAAAATAAATTTGAGGAATGTATTTTGCATTGAAAGCATGTTCCAGTTTGAAAGTAGTCCCATATCATGGCCAGAGCAAGGAGTCTTGCTAGCAAAAATAGTTAATGCTCGGAGTGGTGGGAATGGAAGAGGGTTATTTATTTTAAATAGAATTTTGGTATAGGGCATGTGTGCTTGCTGGAGAGACAGAGAGGACTGAAAGCAAGAAATCACATACCCCCAGGGGTGATGGCCACACTCCACAACCATTCTTCTCTGTTCTCCTCTCGGGATATTGAGCACGTACGCACATGCACCTGGCATGAGTTTCAAGTCACCATGTACGGGACTTGAACAACAGGTTGACTATGTGGGAGTTCAGTGATGTAACCATTATGCTATCTGCTGGTTCCTGAAAGAAGGGTCTTAAATTAGACATTTTCATTCATTTTCTGTGTTGTGCCAAGTTAAAACCTTCTCTTTATTTTCTCTGTATCTTCTGTTATTCTGTGCTTCTCTAAGTATGTCTGATGCAAACAAAATAAATATCAATAATTGTACAAAGGAGTTTGCTCTCAAATAGGGTCCTCCATATCCAAAGGTTATTGTTTCTATAAATCTCTTCAGAATATTTTTTCTGTTTATCTTACTGAGCCAAACTTCTTTGAAGAATTATATTTGTCTGCTATGTGGTATTCATTTGGAAAATGCTTTCTATGCAGCTATGACAGAATAACGTGTTCCTTGCTGAACAGAATGTAGAGTAATTTCTTATCCAATAAAAATGAAAAAATGAAGTGGTTCAAAAGAAACTTCCAAATAGCCCTGCAAAAGAAACTCCAGAGAATCTAGCAGTCTGGAAGATCAAAGGATAATAATCTGGACTCATTCATCTGCATTTATGCTTAATCTGGGCTGTGAGTGATGTGCTAATCATTTAATTTTTGCTATTTCTAAGACATCAAACAAATATTACAATTGCTAGAGAAAGGAAGACCTGTAGCCTTATAGTAGACAAAACTCAGAAGAAGGTCTTAAGTTCACAGGCATTCATTGTGATTGATTCTCAATAAGGGACTATATTGTTCACCTTTGTTGAATCATGGACCATGACTGAGTAGTAGGGACCCTTTTCCGGAAAGATGAGTAAACACACAACAGTTACTTTTGTTGAATAATTAATATAGAGAAGTATGCAGATTCTTTGAAGTTCATGTCTGTATCTCAGTATAAGTCTACAAAAAGAAAAACAAAGTAGACATGCATGTCTTTATTTCTTTAGTTACAAAAATTGTTTCTGGCAACTTATGCTTGTTTGTCTGAATTTCAAAGAAATTACAAAGAAAAAAGACAAGATAATCTTTAATTAAGTCTTGAGTTTTCTGTAATAATAGGAGTCATAACATAATTAATTTCAAAATCTTTGGGAGAAAGAGTAGGCCAGAACAAACTCTTAGGCCAGTAGGTAGTGTGGAGGTTAAGGCAGTTGAATTGCACATGTCCAACTCTGATTTGAGTCCTGGACCTGGTGGCTTAAAAATCATGTTGGGTGCATATGTGTACATGCCCAGAATCCTAAGAGGAGAATAGAAGAGAAATGACTATGGCATGGCCATCCACCCTGGGTGGTGATTTTTCAACCTTCCTCTGCCTCCACACCTGTTTCTCTCTGGTCAGTACACACACCTTATAGAAAAGCAAACAAAAAGAACAAACCATCTTGAATCTAAAATGTCAGTTTATCTGGAGATCTTAAAAGCAGATTTAAAAAATATTTTTATTTCTTTATTGTGATTTTTCAGGCCACTGGGACTTGATCTGTGGTCAGCCATGTGGGAATTCAGTGCCTTAACCACCATGCCACCTGCTGGCCCCCAAAGCAGGATTCTATTAAAAAAAAAAAACAAAAAACCACAAAAGACAAAAAACTGGGCATAAGGCCATCTTAGTCATACTTGAATTAATATTGTTCTATATCATGGAATTGTGCCTTTCTTTAGCTATTTTCTGTTTTTTTTATTTTTAAAATTTTATTCATTATTATTTTAAAATTTGCTATAGTATATGTGTGTTCACCAGAGAGAGACAGAGAAGGCTGCCAGTTCTGGGACTTGAAGCACCGTCAACCATGGGGAGTCCAGCACCTCAACTATCCTGCCACCTGGTGACCCCATATTTCCTATGTTTTTTTGATAGAGTTGTTCTTGATTGTAAATATTTCAGAGCAGAGGGATTGATAGTGTTGTAAGAGGTAGAGGAAGCAGTCAACTAGTCACTGATGTTATGTGAATATGAATGGCTCTCCAAATTAACATGTATTTAAAAATTACCATGGGTCCATCCAGGGAAGCACTGAGATACTGCTGTTTCATATGCTATGGTCACATAAGAGGCCAGGTTCAGTTCCTAGCCCACCCTGAAAAGCTAGGTATGGTGGTACACATCTGTAGTTCCAGCTACTCAGGAGGCAGAGTCAGGAGGACTGAGGCATAGACCCTGTCTGAAACATCTCATTCACCAACATACATACACACTAAATAGTATCATGATTTATAGAATTCAACAATGATATCTAAACATTAACTTGTATAGTTGCAATCACTTTGTAGTTATTCTCATAATTGATTCCCTCCACCACTACATATGATAGTTATTATTTATATATATAAATAATATATATAAATGGCCCAAATATATATATATATAAATAACTTGTTGCAGTTCACTTTATAGTTATTATCATAATTGATTCCCTTGACTACCACATAATAGTTATTATTTATATATAAAATTATATATATATATAAATGGCCCAAATATATATATTTATATGTGTGTGTGTGTATAAAAATATATATCTATAAATCGCCCAAATATATATATTTATTTATGTGTGTGTGTATATACACACACACACATATTAGAATTTTTGCCATAAGGCTTATATACTAGCCAGAGAGAGACAGTGAGGAAGTGAGAAATCACGTTATGGGGGGATGACCATGCTGCAACCCATTCTCCTCCTTTATCCTCTTGGGATTTTGGGTATGCATGCACACATGGCCAGTGTAATTTTTGAAGTTGCTGTGTCCAGGACTCGAAATGCAGTTGGCTGTGTAGGAGTCCAGCACCTGAACCACTATGCTACCTGCTGACCCATATGATAGTTATTAATGCCATTCTTATTTTTCTGGTAAGGAAATTAAGGTCAGAGACATAAAATAACTGTCCCCCAAATTCAAGCTGTGATAGACCTTGTCAAAGCAGTTTCTGATTTCCTTCCTTTTTACTTGGTCAAGAATAGTCCATTCCATGCCCATGTCATCTGGCAGTATGAGTAAGAATTTGTGAAATTAGACTGATTTATCCTAGGGAACAAATAAAATAGGGTTATTTGAGCATGTTCAGCTTCTAGTCAAAAGTACTGAAATGGCTCATGGTACAGAGTATGGCTTTCAGGGGTTGGGAGTTTAGTAGCAAAGAACATAGAAAACAGTTTTACTTCTCAATTCTGCCAGAGACCAATTCATAGCAGCACAGTTTGTGATGAGGTTAAAAAGGTCTTAAGGGGACCAGCAGGTGGCATGGTGGCTAAGGTGCTGGACACTCCCACATGGCCGACCACGGTTCGAGTCCTGGACCTGGTGGCTTCCTTTCTCACTTTCCCTCTCTCTCTTTCCTCCTCTGTGTCTCTCTCTGGTCAAATTAAAATAAATGAGTGAATAAATAAAATTAAATAAATAATTATAAAAAAGGACTGTTCTTAAAATAAAGAGTGAAAGGGCAAATTATAACATTGGAAAAAATTAAAAAAAAAAAAAGTCTTAAGGAATGAGGGGAGAAAGTATTGGCTTTACCAGTTTTGTTCTTCACTCTTAGCTGAGTAAGATGCTGAGATTATCCCTCTCAAATTCCAACTTGAAGCTGAAAGGTCAGAGGTACTAGAACAAATAGTGACAAAGGCACAGTATGTTCTAAGCCTAATGACAAAATAGATACAAATAAATAACTGGAACTGGAGGGCACTCATCCAAGAGTACTGAAGGAATTCAAGAGTAACATAGTCTGTGGATCTAAGGTAATTTATAGTCACAATGACCATTGAATGTTCCTAGAATTTGAGGACAGGTAACAAACCCTGTCCTGTTATAAAAATACAATTTTGGTCATCAGTTTTTAAATAAGACTTAATTTTTTTTAAAGAGCAGATTGAGGTTCATAGCAAAATTAGGAGGAAGGTACAGAGATTTTCCATACATCCCGTCTTTGTCCTTTTGGGACGATATAATGAAATGCCGTAATCTTTGTGGCTTAAACACAACAGAAACATATATCACAGTTCTAGAACCTGGATGTCTAAAGAACAATGTGCTGGAAGATTTGGTGTCTGGTGAGGGCCTACTCCCTTGTTGATAGACAACCACTTCTTCCTGTGTCCTCACATGGCAGAAGGGGTGAGAGAACATTCTGGGATCTCTTATCAGGACACTAACCTCATTCATAAAAGCTGACCTTCATTACCTAATTGCCTCCTAAAGGCTCCACCTTCTAATACACATTGGGAGTTAAGATTTCAACCAAAGTATTTTTAGAGAAACAGTCTCTTGTCCCCTTGTCCTTACACATGCATAACCTCTCTCATTATCAACATTCCCCATCAGAATGGTACATTTATTAGAATTGATGAAACTACATTGACACATCATAACCACCCAAAGTTCATAACTGACATTAGTATTCACTCTTGGCCTTGCTGTACAGTATATGGTTTAGTATAATATATAATATATACACTATATAATGTATAATGACATGGATCCGCTGTCATAATAATATATAGAGTAAAACGGTATTTATAAAGTTTATGAAAAGATGGAAGTAAAGTATGGGTTTATTTTGGTGCAAAAAGTTTCTAAATCCATGCATAGTTTTATAACATTATGTATTTTCCATAAACTTTTTGGAGTTTTTCATTGTTTTTACTACCTTTAAAACCTTCTATGTTATTCCCATTCCTTCCTCTTTTCCATCCATAAATACTGACAGTCATGGCTCTTTTTATCATCTCCATGGTTTTGCCTTTTCTAAAATGCAACATTGTTGGAATTATACAGTGCATAGACTTTTCAGATTGTCTTCTTTGATTTAGTAATATGCATTTAAATTTCTTCCGTGTCTTCTCAGGGCTTGTGGATAATTTCTTTTTTTTTTTTTTTTTTTTTTGAGAGGTTTTCGCTATAGGGCATGTGCGCTTGCTAGACAGACAGAGACATAGAGACAGAAAGCGAGAAATCACCCCCCAGGGGGGATGGTCACGCTGCAATCCCTTCTCCTCCATTCTCCTCTCGGGATCTTGGGCATGCATGCACACGCACCCGGAGTGAGTTTTAAGCCACCGGTTCTGGGACGCGAACCACGGTCGACTACGTGGGAGTCCAGCGACATAGCCATTACGCTAACTGCTGGTTCTCAATAATTTCTTTTGAATTCTCTTAAAATAAATTAAAATGGAGACCAGGCCTCAAGAAATCCTGAGGAGACAAAGCCAATTAAGTCTCATAAGGGGCCTTAACCTTGCTTGATCTGTTATTTTTATATGTTTATAAGTGAAACTTAACTTGGGCTTTTTCTTGTAAATGCCTGTATAGAAGAAAAATGAAACAACCCGAGCCAATAAGAAATCACCAACTAACTTATATAGCAGGATAGACCAAGTAAAGCAACTGCATAACTATAACTTATCAGATATTTTCTTTGCTTTATTTCCATGTTAACACTATGCTGTTAAAACCTCTCCCTGAGTTCCCTCATTAGAACCTCTAAATCACTACTGATTTGGAGCTGCCTGATTCATGAGTCATCGTTTGCTCTAATAAACACCTTAAGCTCATTATGCATCAGTTTACCTTTTAGCAATTCTGAATAATTTTCCATTTTCTGCGTGTAGCACAGTTTATTTATGTACATACTGAAGAACTTTTTGGTTGCTTCCAAATTTTAGCAGTTATGAATTAAGCTGTGTAAACATCTGTGTACAGATTTTTGTATGGGCATACTTTTTTTTTGGGAAAGATTTTTGCTATAGGGTATGTGTGCTCGCTAGAGAGAGAGACAGAAAACGGGAAATCACTCCCCAGGAGGTTGGCCAGGCTACAATCCCTTCTCTATTCTCCTCTTAGGATTTTGAGCACGCACACACGGATGCCCAGTGTGATATTTTAAACCACCTAGTCTGGGATTTGAACCATGTAAATATGTCCTCCTAGTCTGTAGCTTGTTTTCTCATTCTCCTGACATTGTCTTCCACAGAGCAGAACTTTTTAATTTTAGTGAAGTCTAGTTTATCAGCTCTTTTCTTTCGTGGATCATGCCTTTGATGGTGCATCTTAAAACATTTCCATTATAGGCAGCCAAGTGGTGTGGGTGTTAAGGCAACTGGATCCCACATGGCTGACTGTTTGGTTCAAGTCTCAGACCCGACAGCTTGAAAACATGTCAGGCATGTGTGTGTGCATGCCCAGAATCCCAAGAAGAAGATAGAAAAGGGATTACTGTATGGTCATCCCTCCTGGGGGTGGTTTTCTCACTTTCTGTCTCTTTCTCTCTCTCTCTCTCTTGCTCTTGCATACACTTGCTTGCCTTTTTCTGGCTAGCATGTGTGCAAAGCCCTGTAGCAAATTAAAAAAAAAAAGTCTTCATAATACCCAAGATTATCTATCCTGTCTTCTAGGAGTATTATAGTTTTTTACTTATATTTAAGTCTGTCATCCATTCTGAATTAATTTTTTGAAGAACTTAATGTCTGGGTCTAGTTTTTTATTTTTTGGCATGTGGTTGTCTAGTTGTCTTAGCACTATTTATTGGAAAACCAGTCTTTGTTCCATTGTATTGCCTTTGCTCTTCTTTAAGAAAAATAAATTGACTAAACGAGGGAATTTAAAAAAGTTTAATGGAAAGTTGGAATCAAAGTTCAAGTTCATTTTGGTACAAAAAATGAATTTAATTTATAGTAGTTTCATAATTTTCCATGAACTGTTTTTTGTTTGTTTATTTGGTAGATTTTTTTTTTTTTTTTTGCCTTGGAGCATGTACATTCACTGGGGAGAGAAAGAGAGACAGAGAGACAGACAGAGACAGTGAAAGGAAAAGTGAGAAATCATCCCCCAGTGAGGATGGCCACACTGCAATTCCTTCACCTCCATTCTAGTCCTAGAATCTTGGGCACACACACATATACACCCAGTTTGAGTTTGAAGCCACTGGGTTCAGGACCTGAACGGCAGTTGGCCATGTAGCAGTTCAGTGATGTAACTGCTCCATCACCTGCTGGACTTTCTATGAATTGTTAAAGAACCATTGTATCAATGTGGATTTATTTCTGGGTGCTTTCTCTGTTCTGTTTATTCTTTCAGATATCATACTGTCTTGATTATTGTAGCTTTATAGTACAGGGTTGGAGTTGGGTAATGTCAGTCCTACAACTTTGTTCTTCTCCTTTAATATTGTGTTGGCTATTCTGTGTTCTTTGCCACTCAGTGTAAACTTTAAATCAGTTTGTTGATATCCACAAAATAGCTTGCTGGGATTTTGAATGGTAATTCATTGAATTTACAGGCTATCTGAGGAAGAACTGATTTTTTTTTTTTTTTTTTAAAGATAAGGTCTCACTGGGACCAGGAGTTGGCGTAATGGCCATGTTGCTGGACTCCCATGTAGTCAACTCAGTTGGAGTTCCGGACCCAGTGGCTAAATTCATGCCAGGTGCGTGTGCGTGTGTGCCCAAGAGGAGAATGGAGGAGAAGGGA
Organism: Tupaia tana; assembly: GCA_026018925.1. Lineage (NCBI taxonomy): Eukaryota > Metazoa > Chordata > Mammalia > Scandentia > Tupaiidae > Tupaia > Tupaia tana. The sequence continues at coordinate 184,166,928 of JAKSZU010000006.1, forward strand.
TTGTGGTGTGGCCATCCCCCTGGGAGATGATTTCTTGCTTTCTGTCTCTCTGTCTCTCTCTTTCTGGCGAGTGCACACACTCTATAGCAAAAACCTCTCCCCCACCCCCCCCCCCCAAAAAAAAAAAAAAAAAAAAAGATAAGGTCTTACTGTGTCACCATTTTACTCATTTTTCTTCCTCAGTCTCAGTAGCTGGGACTACAGGCATGTGCCACCATGCTTGGCTTTTTTAGGATGAGCCAGAGAGCAAACTTCCCATGTGGCCTTAGCCTACTCAGTAGCAGTGTCAGTCAATGTAAGCTACTACAGCTAGGCCAAGAAATGACTTCTTGCCAGCTCTGGCTGGATAGACTGACCTTGTTTCCTGCTTCCTTCAGGTGTCCTTAACCTCTGGGCTCCTCCATCTCCCCTTCCTTTTGTGTCTGCATGATGAGGGTAGCATTGGCTTCCTGTTATTGCTACTCTCTGGCTTACCTTCCTCTTCTCAGTTTCTCTCAGTCACTTGTATGACCAATTCCCTGAATGAATTTCTTTGTTGTAAATTATTGAAGTGGTTTCTGTTTTCCTGGTAGGTCCCTTATTGATACATATATATGAAAGATTTAGTATAATACTTGGCCAATTTTTTTTTTTTTTTTTGAGAGAGCGATTTTTCCTATAGGGCTCATGTGGTTGCTGGGGAAACAGAGGGAGATAGACAGAAAGCAAGAAATCACCCCCCATGGAGGATGGCCACACTGCAATCCCTACTCCTACATTCTCCTCCTAGGATCTTGGGCAAGCACGCACATATGCCTGATGTGAGTTTGAAGCCACTAGGTCTGGGACTCAAATCACAGTAGGCCATGTAGGAGTCCAGGGATGTAACCATTATACCATCTACTGTCCCAAGAATTTATTTTTAAATGATAGGTATAAAAAATATAAACCAAGTAGAACTTAGTAAATGCATAAGCATTTTATTTTTAGAGAGATTTTTGCTGTAGGGTGTGTGTACTCGCCAGAGAGACAGGGAGAGACAGAGAGACAGCAAGTAATCACCCCCCGGGGGATGGTCATGCCTCAGTCCATTCTCTTCCATTTTCTTCTCAGGATTTTGAGCATGCACACACATACGCCCAGCATGAGTTTTGAGCCTCTGGGTCTGGGACTCAAACCATAGTCGGCCATGTGGGAGTCCAGCGATGTATCCATTATGCCATCTGTTGGCCCCAATACATAAGCATTTTAATTATAAGAAAAATAGTACATGCTCACATACACTCATTTGCAATTCCAGAATTTATAAAACTCTGAAAAATGAGTATTTATTTTCTTAATTGATGACAGAGTAAGAGAGAAGCACCTTTCACGGGGTCTGTTCACGTTGTAGTCTGCCTCCTCTGGTCTTCCAGCCTGTTGAATTTTGGGTACTGGTGCATGTGCATGGTGTGTTTCAGCCTGACTGGTCATCATTTGGGATCTTGCTTTTCTTGAGTAATGTATTACCACTGTGCCATGAAACTGGCTTTGAAAACAGTTTTTAAACAATAACTTTGCAGTAAATTTATTTGATTCCGAATTCCGATTTGATCTGAATGAGACTGTGCATAGTATTTATATGTGTCACTCAGTGTGATTTTATTTACAAGTTTTATTACAGAAAATTTAATGTAGTTGATCTCAGGAGACTGATCAGACTCTACTGGGAATATTGTGCAATATATAGAATGTGTATACATAAACTCCAAAAGAGTCCGAATTTAGAAATCCATTGGACCCAAGGGTTTAGGGTAAGGAATTGCATTGCTATGTCAAATATCTGATGGGGGGGAAGGTTATCTTTTTATATGGACTTTGTAGAATTGAGAGAATGGTAAAGATGGAGGTATGGACATTCTGAGTAAAAAAAAAAAGTTATGAAGTAAAGTGTGGAAAATAAGAAAAATGAGGTATATGTGGAAAATAGTAAATAGTTGAAGGAGATTAAAGAGAGAGTAAGTCATTAAAACTCATTAAATGTTGAATATTATTTAGAACTGGAGAACCTTTCAAGAACTTTGAGTAGAAGAATAACTTAAAAGACTTTGTGCTAAAGGAACATTAAACTAGATAAGCTGGCTTAAACGAAAACTTTTGAGATGTGATACATTTAATTGGCTGCTTTAATAGGATGGGCAAGTGAAATGAGTGGCATGCCAAAGTATAAATAAATATAGAATCTGTAAGACTTCATAACAGATTGGACATAGGAGAAGAGAAGGGTATATTGAATAGTTAACTTCTCTTCTGGGCACCTTAAAGGATAATGTTGCCATTTGCAGAAATGTGCAAGGAACGGGGAGGAGTAAATCTTAAGGAAAGGTGGCACATTTAAGTTAGAACATATCAAGGGACTCAAATATTAAAGCCTTCTGAAAATGATGGAATGCTTTAAAAAGATGGCAAGTAAATATCTTCTTTTCTATTGTCATTTATGGATTTATGAGGTTGTGAGAAATGCAATTTTAAGTATGTTCTTCCTTTGAAATTAGCATAGAGACATCTAACTTAAGAACTGATGGATTTGCTTTGGTAAAGCTCTTCAAAACAAAAGCCTTGCCAATGCTAGAATTTAAATAAGTTCTTAAAACTAAAAACAGAAATTCCTGTTTTCATAACAATTTGCTTCCCTTGCACATATGCCACAGTTCCAGAATTATAAGTTGATTGAATACACAATTATAAAGAGAAATTCAAAACTGATTTTATGGTTTTGATTTCTTGTGGGTTTGGAATTACCATTCTATGGTAATATGAAAGTTGTTATTTCTTAAAAGAGGTTTATTAAATAGACACTTATTCCCTTCCTTTATGAAATGTCAATCAAAAGATCACGGTTATGTTTTTATCTTTGCTCAAGTACTACTAAAACTGCAGTGTCATAGAAACAGATGCACGTCTCTAATTCTGAAGACAGTGGCTTATTGGCAAACACGGTTTTCAGAGTCAGAGCTAGTCCGACCCTCCTTTTAAGAAGTAGGTCTCTTCAGGCTAGAATGAGTTTAGGTATGGGAAGTGTACTCATGGACACCTGTATTAATTTGCTAATATCCTTCTTACTCTCTTTTTAATCTCCTCCTACTCCTATTTACCATTTTCCATGTGTACATCATTTTCCCCATTTACTTCATAACTTTCTTTTTACTGAATGTCCTTACCTTCTATCTCTACCATTCTAATTCATCAAGATAACCACTTTTTCTTTCCATTTACAAAATAACCACTTTTTTTTCTTAAGCAGAAATCTGATATAGCAATGTAGTTCTTTTCTTTTTGTATTTCTTTTTTTGTGTGTTTTTAAATTTTTATTATTATTATACATTAAATCGCTATACATCATTTAGATTGTGAAGAGAATTTAGTCCAGTGGATTTTTCACAAACTAAGTGGCTTAAACAGAAAAATTATTATCTCAGTTTTAGAGGCTAGAAGTCCAAGAGCAAAACATTAAGAGGGTTGGTACCTTCTGAGAACTGTGATGGGGCTCTATTCCAGTCTTCTCTCCTTGGCATATAGATGGTTGTCTTCTTCTCATGTCTCTTCACATCTTTATTCTGTGCTTTTCTGTCTCTATATACAAATTTCTTTTTTTATAAGTACACCAGTCCTATTGAAGTAGGGCCTACCTCTATGACCTTATTTTAACCTGATCACCTCTGCAGAGAATTTATCTCTAAATAGGGTCATATTCTGGGATTAGGTTGCCAATGTATCTTGTGTATGGGGGGCAATATAATGGGTAACAACGCATCATTTATGACGCATGCATCCCTAGGTCCCAATAAAGCATGGAGAAAGACTGTTGAGTATTTTGAGAACTGGATAAAGCTAGCTGTACACACGTAATGAAACTCCTGCCTTGTAGGCTGGCATAGATAGCTCTTTCAAGGAAGAAATTAATAATCAATTAAAAGATGATTATAGTAGAGTTCTCTTTACTACTAGAATAAAGGTTCTCTCTCAAAAAAAAAAAATGGAGCCTGGATATATCGTTATTGCCCACCTGTGATTACAAGCAAAACTTTGTTATGGAAAAATTTTCAAGAGTGTTTTAATTTATTTTTCATAATTAACTTTTATTTTTTTAACTATAAGTCTCAGATAATGGTTTTATTTTGTGCTCAACATACAGTTGTCTTTATGCTCAATATTTGGTAAGTTTATTAAATGAAGTAATTGATAAATAATATCTGAGATTCTGTTATGTATCATTGCATTATCAATCAGGGAAAATAATGGGAAGAGGAAACAAATAACCGAAAGATAGGAACTTCTCTGCAGTTAAAGTAAAATCATAGATGTTAGAACTTAGAGACTTTGGAGACCAGTGTAAAGACCTTTTACAATAGAAAATTGAGGCTCAAAGAGATCAGTGTTTCTAAGATCATGGGACAAGCTAAGAGTGGAAGAGGAGGTATATTGAAATCAGAGTTTTTGTTATTGCTGTTTTTCTAAACAGTAATCATTTAGATCTGTGGGTCAGCTGAGGGTTGGCTGATCTCAGCTGGGCTAGACAGTGTGGTTCTGTTAAATATCTGGGCTCACTCATGTGGAAGTCAACTGATCTAGGTTGGGCCTTGTAGGATGATTTGACTTTGTTCTTTGTGACTCTTATTCTTCTCTTGGGATCAGTAGGCCAACTTTATTTGTTCTCATGACAAAGACAGAGAAGCAGTAGAGCAAACACAATTATCGCAAACACTTTCTAAGCTTTCGTTTATATTATGTTGCCAATACTCCATTTGTGAAATCAAGGAGCTGAGCCCAAGGTGAAGGAGGAAGATATTTTCCTGCTCTTCGGTAGGAAGAACTATGAAGTCACATTGTAAAGGCCATGAATATGGAGGGAGGGGATGTGAATTGGGGCCATTCATCCAGCACAAATGATTAGAGATGGGGGCTCTTGGAAATAGAAGGTGGGGTTTGTGAGATAGTTTTTTTTTTTTTTTTTTTTTTTTTTTTTTTTTTTTGCTATAGGGCGCGTGCACTTGCCAGAGAGACAGAAAGCAAGAAATCACTCCCCCCCGGGGAGGGGGGGGGGATGGCCATGCTGCAATCCCTTCTCCTCCATTCTCCTCTTGGGGTCTTGGGCACACATGCACACACATCGGGTGTGAGTTTAAGCCACTGGATCTGGGACTTGAACCATGGTCAACTAATGGGAGTTCAGAGACATAGCCATTACACCAATTGCTGGTTCTTGTGAGATAGGTTTTTAATCTCCAAGGATATAGTACACAGAATCTTGCCTTTGTTGTGAAGATTTGTGAAAATCGGCTGCTTTACTTTTTTCATCTATAAGCAAGTATTAGCAATGTCTGTATATTGTGAAAAACAAAGAAATGTCATTTAGCTGCAGTGGTGCAGGTGGTAGCATGCTGCACTGCAGTGCAGAATCCACATGACCAACCATGGGTTTGGATCTCAAGTGAACCTGAAACATGCACTCTGAGAACCTAAGATTCTAAGGAACTGTAGGGCTGGAGAGAAGAGATCATAGTTTGATAAGACCTTGTTGAGGGTGCTTCTCTTTGTCTTTTTCCCTCATGAAAGAAATAAAATAAATTTTTAAAAATTAAAAATCTCTTGAGTCACCCTTGTGCAGCCTAGGCATCATGTGTCAGTTAGACATAATCCTAGGCCATCCTGCTCTCTGGTACACACCATTCTGTCTCTTCAAGATGCCTGAGGTGCAACCCATGGAGAGGAAGAGTGGAGACTTTTGCCTTTCAGGTAGAAATTGCTCAATTTACGTCTCTGATGTTCAATACCTTTTATTCCTGTAAGGACATTTCCCTACAGGAGTTGATCTCTAATGCTTCTGATACCCTGGACAAAATTTGCTGAGAGCTTGAAAGACCCTTCCAAGTTGGACAGTGGTAAAGAGCTGAAAATTGACATCCCCATCCCTCAGGAATGTGGACACAGTCCTGGGCATAATAACTTGGGAACCATTGCCAAGTTTGGTACTAAAGCATTTCTGGAGGCTCTTCAGGCTGGTGCAGACATCTCCATGATATCTACTTGGTGGTAGAAAAAGTAGTTGTGATTACAAAGAACAACAATGATGAATAGTATGCCTGGGAGTCTTCTGCTGGGTGTTCGTTAACTGTGTATGCTGATCATGGTGAGCTCATTGGTTGGGGTACCAAAGTGATTCTCCATCTTAAAGAAGATCATACAGAATATTTAGAGGGGAGGCAGGTAAAAGAAATGGTAAAGAAGCAGTCATAGTCTACCTGATCACCCTTTATCTGGAGAAGGAACAAGAGGAGGTCAGTGATGGTGAGGCAGAGAAAGAAAAAGATAAGAAAGAGGAGGAAGACAAATACGATGAAGAGAAGTCCAAGATTGAAGATGTGGGCTCAGATGAGGAAGATGACAGTGATAAGGACAGGAAAAAGAACATGAAGAAGATTAAGGAAAAATACATTAATCAGAAAGAACTGAACTAGTCCAAGCCTATTTAGACCAGAAACCCCTATGATATCATGCAGAAGGAATATGGAGAGGTCTTCAAGAGCCTCACCAGTGACTAGGAAGAACCTAAACTGTCAAATACTTCTCTGTAGAAGGTCAGTTGGAATTCAGGGCATTGCTTTTTTTATCCCTCATTGGACTCCCTTTGACCTCTTTGAGAATATTTCTTTGAAAGAAAAGAATATTATCAAACTCTGTGCTCATCATGTGTTCATCATGGACAGCTATGATGAGTTGATTCCAGAGTATCTGAACTATCTGTGGTATGGTTGACCCTGAGGACCTGCCCCTGAGCATCTCCTGAGAATTGCTCCAGGAGAGCAAAATCCTGAAAGTCATTTGCAAAAACATTACCAAAAAGTTCCTTGAGCTCTTCTCTGAGGTGGTGGAAGACAAGAACTATAAGACATTCTATGAGTCATTCTCTGAAAATCTAACGCTTGGAATCCATGAGTACTCCACCAACTGGTGAAGCCTCTCTGAGTTGCTGTGCTATCACACTTCCAAATCTGGAAATGAGATGATTTCCCTGTCAGAATGCATCTCTTGCATGAAGGAGATACAGAAGTTCATCTGTTACATCACTGGTGAGAGCAAAGAGCAGGTGGCCATCTCTGCTTTTGTGCAGTGGGTGTGGAAGTGCGTCTTTGAGGTGGTGTACATGACTGAGCCTATTGACGAGTACTGCTGGAGCAGCTCAAGGAGTTTGATGGGAAGAGCCTGGTCTTGGTTCCAGGGAGGGCCTGGAGTTACCTAAGGATGAAGAGAAGAAGAAGATGGAGGAGAGCAAGGCAAAGTTTGAGAGCATGTGTAAATTCTGAAATCTTGAATAAGAAGGTAGAATAGGTGACGATCTCCAACAGGCTTGTGTCTTCACCCTGCTGCATTATGACTAGAACTTACAGCTGGACAGCAAACATGGAGTAGATCATGAAAGCCCAGGCATTTCAGAACAACTCTACTATGGGCTATGTGATGGCCAGAAAGCACCTGGAGATCAACCCCGACCACTCCATTGTGGAGATGTTGCAGCAAAAGGCTGAGGCAGGCAAAACCAAGATTTTCAAGGAACTGGTGGTGCTTCTATTTGAAACTGTGCTGTTCTTCTGACTTCTCCCTTGAGGATCCCCATACCCACTCCATCTGCATCTACTGCATGATCCAGCTGGGCCTGGGCATTGATGAAGATGAAGTGACAGAAGAGGAACCCAGTTCCTGATGAGATTCCCCTCTCTTGAAGGTGATGAGGATGCATCATTGATGGAGGAAGTAGATTAGGAGTTTTTACTGGGAAACCTTGTACCCTCTGTATAGTGCCCCTATGGCTCCCATAGCAGCACTGAGTGGCCCTGTCTCACTTGGCTCCCTCTGCTATGTCTAGTGTTTTGTTATGTTTTCTTCTTCCTGTCCTTGTGTCTAAGGCAGGAAATAAAGTTCTCAAGTGCCATCCCCTTCCTAACTTGACAATGGGGTTAGAAGTTTTTTGCTTATTTTGTCCTGAAACTCAAGTATGCAAAGTAAAGATGATGTAGTTTTATACAAAAAATTGTAAAAAACATTTGTCATGTAGTATATTTTGAATTTATCTTAGGTTAATTCTCTTTTCTTTAGGGTACTGTTTCAGGTGAACATACTTAGAAAAAAAACAGAAAATGATTAAAAAGGAAGAAACAAGCATCATTATGTAATGATCTTGTGCATTAACATAGAGGGGGAACAGAATAAGGAGAAATTTTTCTGACATGAAAAGAATATTCCGTGGAGATTAGTGGAGAGAAATTGAGAGGGTAGAAGGAGACTGCCATAAAATAAAATGTGAAAGTAATGCTAAAATGAATAGATTTCAAAATCAGCTCATGATGGTGGTTTCTGCCTGTATTGGAGACTAGAGAAAGAGGCCTGTTCCAGGTGGGTACTTAAAAATGTGAGAAATATCTTTTGTTCCACTTCCATCTGATACTTTTTTTTCTAGGATTCTATAGAGATTTGTAAAACTCAGGTTGAGGTTAGATATCCTTTATTTCTTTTTTCTTTTCTCACTGTTTTTTCTGTCCTTGTTAAGAGCATATATACCATTATGTTGTTTATTCATTAGGTATTTGTCACAGGCCAGCTATGTGTAAAGTATGTGTAAAGCATTCTATCTGATGTAAGGATGATGAGGTAGTGGTGGTGGGATGTGCACACAGACATATATGACAAAGGGTTTCTGCTAGCAAGCAACTGCATATTCTACATCTGCTCCCACTTTCCCCAGTCATTTCTTTTCTTTTCTTCTGCACTGTCCACTCTTCTTTCGAGGTGTCTCAGGGTGATTTATCTGAATGGTGTTAACTAAGCTCAGTTGCCTTCTGACTTCCATTTGAGGGCAGTCAATGAGATGCACCAGCAGGGAGGCAGAGGCTAGGAAGAGAGCGTTCCTTCGTTTCCCCCATGTTGCTGGCCTGAGGACTGGCAGTGACTGCATTCCTAAAAGTCACAGCTCTTATCTGGTAGTGACAGCCCTTTTTATAGCTTCCCTTGAGTTCTGAAAATTTCTGTCTCTCCTGCCCTTTTAGGCCTAGGGATGGTGTGGGCTTCCCATGGTTGCTAGTATTGGGGTGCTTCATCAATACTGGTTGGGGCTGGCAGGTGGCATGGTGGTTAGGGGTGCTGAACTCCCACATGGCCAACTGCAGTTTGGTTACTGGACCTGGTGGCTTTTCCTCTATCTCTGTCCCTCTCTGGTCAAATTAAAATAAGTAAATAAATAAATAATTCTAAAAAAAAAATACATACCAGTTTCCCTTAAAATCACCCAGACTTTTGTAGATAGTCCGTTCACTGAATTTTCTTTGTTTAGTCCTTCTGATTATACTATCTGTGTTCTGCCAGAATGTTAAGTGATACCCTTTCCTCCAGTAAAGCTCATGTATGAACTGGCAGACAGGTGGTGGTAATGCACTCTTCCCAAATGCAAGCTTCACTGGATTAGTAATACCCTGTTTCTTTTTATATATTTTCAAATATTTGCCTTTTGTTTGGAAAAAGCTTTTTATTAATGCTAATTATCTTCAAGATATAAAAAAAGGCAAGTACTGTGTAATATAGTAACTTTTCCCTTTTTCCCTTCTTTTCTATCTTCCTCCTTCTCTGTCTTTACTTCCTTTCCTCCCCTTCTTTTGTTCATTCTTACTAATTGCTATGTGCTTTTTTGCCACCTTTCCATCTTGGTGACAAAAGGACAACTTAACATCATGCCTCAGGAAATTGGTAAAAGAACAGTAAAAAAATCCAGGGAACCAGCAGTTAGCGTAATGGCTATGTCGTTGGACTCTCACATAGTCCACCGCGGTTCGCGTCCTGGACCCGGTGTCTTAAAACTCTTGCCGGGCACGTGTGCGTGTGTGCCCAAGATCCCGAGAGGAGAATGGAGGAGAAGGAATTGCGGCATGACCAACCCCCCTGGGGGGGTGATTTCTTGCTTTCTGTCTCTATGTCTCTGTCTGGCGAGCGGACGCACCCTGTATCGAAAAACCTCTCAAAAAAAAAAAAAAAATCCAAAAACTGTCAGTAGAAAAGAAATAATAAAGATTTAAGCAGAAATAAATGAAATAGAAAATAAGCAAACTATACAGAAAATAAAGCAAAAACTGGTTCTTTGAAAAGATAAACAAGATTGACACACCATTAGCCAGACTAATAAAGATGAAGAGAGAAAGGAACCAGATAAGTAAAATTCGCAATGAATCAGGCAGCTTTACAACAAACATAACAGAAATACAAAATAAGATTAGAGGAAACTATGAGCAACTCTATGCCAACAAAGAAGAAAACCTGGATGGGATGAACAAATTCCTGGACAGACATAATCTGCCAAGATTGACTTGGTAAGATATAGAAAGCATGAATAGACCTATAACAAGCAATGAGATTGAATCAGTAATAAATAACCTTGCAACAAAGAAAAATTCAGCCCCAATGGCTTCACTGCCAAATTTTATGAAACTTTTAATGAAGAGGTAACCCCCATCCTACTCACATTGTTTCTAGAGATCCAAAAAGAAGGAACCCTTCCAAATTCATTCTATGAAGCCTCCATAACCCTCATTCCCAAAATGGATAAGGCTATGACAATAAAGGAAAACTACAGACCTATATTCCTAATAAATATAGATTCAAAAATTCTCAACAAGATACTTGCTAACCGTGCTCAATAGCATATAAAAAAGGTTATTCATCACGACCAGGTAGGCTTTATTCCAGGGATGCAAGGGTGATTCAACATATGCAAAACCATAAGTGAAATATACCATATGAACAGAAAGAAAGGTAAAAACCATATGATCATTTCAATTGATGTGGAAAAAGCATTTGACAAAAATACAACATGCTTTTATTATCAAGACTCTCAGTAAAATTGGCACAGAAGGACCGTTTATCAGCATAATAAGAGCCATTTATGAAAAACCTACAGTTAACTTACTCAATGGGGAAAAGCTGAAAACTTTTCCACTAAAAATGGGTACAAGACAAAGCTGCCCACTTTCTCTGCTCCTATTCAATATAGTACTGGAAGTTCTAGCCAATGCAATCAGACGAGAAGGAAATAAAAGGCATTTCAATAGGGAAAGGAGCTGAAATTATCTCTGTTTGCAGATGACATGATTATATACATAGGAGCCCCAAAGTATCCATGAAAAAACTTCTCAAAGTAATAAATGCATACAGTAAAGTGGTGGGATAAAAAATTAACTTACAAAAATCTATAGCATTTCTATATACAAACAACAAGCAGACAGAGAATTGAAGAAAGTAATTCCATGTACCATAGCCACAAGAAGCATAAGATACTTAGGAATCAAACTAACCAAAGAAGTCAAAGACCTCCACAAGGAAAATTATGAAAACCTTAAAAAGGAAATTTAAAAGGACACTAAAAAGTGGAAGGACATCCCATGTTCCTGGATTGGCAGAATCAATAAAATCAAAATGGCAACCCTACCAAAATTAATCTACATGTTTAATGCAATCCCTCTAAAATTACAAGAGACATTCTTCACAGATCTAGAACGATCAAAGAATGTCCGGAACCATAAAAGACCCCATTTTGCTAAAGCCATCCTGCATAAGAAGACTGGAGTAGATGGCATCTCACTTCCTGACCCCAAAATATATTACAAAGCTGTGATAATCAAACAGCATGGTATTGGCACAAAGACAGACATGAGGACCAATGGAACAGACTCCAGAAATAAACCCCCAAAAATACAGCCAACTTATCTTTGACAAAGGATACCAGTCAATCTAGTGGGGAAAGGGAAACCTCTAGAAAATGGTGCTGGAAAAACTGAGTATCCCCCTGCAGAAAGATGAATCTGAATCCCTATCTGTACCATTAACAAAAGTCAAATCAAAGTGGATCAAAGATCTAAACCTAAGACCACAAACTATAAAACTACTGGTGCAGAATACTGGGGAAACTCTAGGAGACAATGGGGTAGGCAAAGACTTCTTAAGCAAGACCCCCAAAGTAAGGCAATAATCCCCAAATAGACAGGAGGGATTACATCATATCAAGGAGTTTCTGCACAGCAAAGGACACCATAATTAGTGTGAAATGACAACCTTTGGAGTGGGAGAGAATTTTTGTTAACTGTGCCTCAGATAAAGTACTGATAACCAGAATACACAGGGAACTCAAGCAGCTTACCTGGAAGAAAATGATTAATCCAATTAAAAGTTGAGAAAATGAGCTGAATAAACAACTCTCTAAGGAAGACATACGAACAGCCAAAAAGCATATGAAAAAATGCTCAACATCCCTCATTGTAAGGAAGATGCAGATCAAAACCACAATGAGGTACCACCTAACCCCAGTCAGAATGGCGGAGACTAAAAAAACGAATAATGATGAGTGCTGGAGAGGATGTGGTGAAAGGGGCACACTCCTACACTGTTGGTGGGAATGTAAATTGGTCAAGCCACTGTGAAGAATGATGTCGAGGTTCCTCAAAGACCTTCAAATAGAACTACCATATGAGCCAGCATTCCCACTCCTGGATATCTACCCAAAGGATAGGAGAGCACTCAGAAAAGCGCTTTCACAACTATTTTAATTGCAGCATTATTCACGATTGCTAAGACTGAACCAACCCAAATATCCACAAACAGATGAATGGATTGAAAAATTGTAGCACATATACTCCATGGAATACTATTCAGCCATAAAAAAAACAGGAAGGCCCTGGAATTTGATAGAAAGTAGACAAATATGGAAGATTTGTTGCTGAGTGAAGCAAGTCAGGCTATGAAAGAGAGACATTGTATGTCTCCACTTAACATATACTGACTGCATTCTATGGTAGAGACTGAAAGACTGGAGAACATACAAGCATTAAAAATTGTAAAAGGGCATTAGAGACAAAGTGGAAAAAGTGTGGGAGGGAAAGAGTGTAGGAAAGGAAATTTTTGGGAAAAACGGAGAGGGAAGACACTTGTGGGACACAGATAATGTTTATTATCTGTTGACAAGGAAGTGTATAATAGTCTTAACTGGGGTGGGTGCTGCTGGCCATGGGAAGTCTGCTGATCTGAAAAGACCCCCCCTTGCATTCGATGGATGATGGCATTTGAGCAGAATCCAAAGAAGGATTGGTATAGCATTCTGGGAGGAGACCCATCTGCAAATGTGTCAGACCTAAAACAGAAGTATCTAAGACTCATATTAGTGTACCATCCAGATAAACAGTGCAGATGTGCCAGCAGGATTGGTGGAAGAATGTATACAGAAGTTCACTGAAATTGATCAGGCATGGAAAATTCTAGGGAATGAAGAGACAAAGAGTTCGACCTGCAGCGGCATGAAGATGAACTCAGAAATATGGGACCAGTAGATGCTTAAGTATATCTTGAAGAAATATCTTGGAATGAAGATGATCACTCTTTTTCTTCGAGTTGCCAATGTGGTGGAAAATACAGTGTTTCTGAGGATGAAGCAGAAGAAGTTCACATAATTTCTTGTGATACATGTTCAGTATATTACTCCTTCATTATAGTTAAACTTGTACATGACTGAGAATCTTTAAACTGTGTATGCAGACACAGTGAGGAGAGAGGCCATTTGAGCACTTGCTGTTCAAGGAAATGATTTTTTTTTTTTGTCAGCCCTATTATTTGGAAGGAAAATTTAAGATTGTTAAATAGAGGTCACACCAGATTAATAAAAAATTAAGATAGTTAATTTGTATATTTATATTTATAGGTTGCCACAAAAAATATAGAATTAGGAATTGTATTTAGTGAATTTCCATCTGAGACCTGTATTACTTTGTTTTCTCATTGGTTCAAAGTAATTTTTCTTTTCTTTTTGTTTTTTTTTTTTTTTACTAATATTAGCAAGTCTCCTCTTTCAGAGGTAACAGTATTATCATATTCCATTGTAGTCAGTAAGTTTCTGATGTAACAATGTTTCTAGCTGCTAAACTTACAAGCCTATCTCAAAGTTTTGGGATTAAAATTAAATTAGAATCTTTGTGACTAACATGAGCTTAGTTCTTCAGTCATGAAGGCTGGACATGGGCATCCATGAGGTTATTTCAAAATTAGTAAAGAGGGCAAAGTAGCAGAAAGAAAGCAAGCTTTGGAGTCAGAAGACTTGACTCAGTCCTGGTCCTGTGAATACTGCCACCTTGGATTTTAAATGTAATGTAGGAAATGGAAGTCTTTGTTAAAAGTTTTTGAAATTAGTGCGTTGCTTTTCTTTTCATTCCAAAGTAGGATACAGTATTAATGCTGATATTTATGAATAAAGAACCAATACTCTGCTGGTAAAAAAAATAAATAATAGTCTCAACTGGGCTGGACTGAGGTGTATTGCATGCTGGGTAAAGTCTCTTCACAATCTAAATGATGTATAGCAATTTAATGTATGAATAATAATTTAAAAACTTAATAAAATAATTGTTATGTGCAGGAAGACAAGAAAGACAGCATCTGAGATCTAAGCAGTATTTTGACAAAACTATAGAACTGATGTTTTGAGGAAAGAGAAAATTGTTCCCAAAATTGAGAATGTATGAGGGCTAATTTTATTTTTTTTCTTTATAGCCAAACTCATTTCAGTTTATGAACTCTTTTTATTATTTCAGCAAAAACTTATTCTTCCACGTTAACTCAGTTTTGTCATATATTCCTGGATGGAGTTAAGACTCCTTGGATAGACTATCAGACAAGAGCCTTATCCAAGGTTTAGGCCCTGCCTAGTTGGTTTCCTGTCTTATGCTCTGATGGTCATTGTTTTCATGTAGCTTTGCCGAACCACTTAAGAGTTTCCCCAACAGTATACTTGATGCTTTTCCTGGTTCTATTTTCAAGACATAGTTATTTTTACTTGGTAAACCATATTATCTGTTGTCTACTTTTATTTCAAATGAATGAACAAATGTCTACTCTGTTTGACCTCTCTTTCAAACAATTTGAAAAGTATCTTGTTTCCTAAAACCCTGTGGAAATTAGAAAGTTCTTCCAAGGAGGAAAACAGGATCAGAAATTTACTCAGCATCACAGAACTGGTAATTATATGAGTTGTAGAGGTGGAATTAGATTTTCTGTTTCCAATTCTGAATTTTCCATCTTGCCACCTATTTATTCACACAACAAATATTTGTAGTTCTCCTATTGTATTTTAATCACTGGGATACAGAGATGATATAAAGATTCTCAGTACAGAGGAGAAAGCAAATACATGGAGAGAAAAATATATGATGAATTTGAGAGTAATTAAATGATGGTAGAATGAGAGGGGAAAAAAAATGTGTCATGTTCTGGTTAGACAGGAATGTCCCTTCAGAGAAGTAAAGTTTAAGTTTGTCTGAGTGGAAGTAAGATTTTCTAAATAGTGAATTTCGGTGATAATTGATACTGCCTTTATCTAAAATTTTGATATTTTTTCATCATGATTTTTTTGCATTGATCTTTAAAAATATTGCATTCAAATATTTTTCTTGGTTATTGAATTTTTTGGCATCCCTTTAAATTTTGTGTGTGAAATGAGACCTCTTTTTCCTACTTTTGTTCTTTCCTTGGTGAAAGTCATGGAATTGGTACGAGTATAATTTTTCCAGTGAATGGTGAACAATGTAGCCTTGGAAGAGAAGGCTGTGAGTTCGTAGGAGTGATAGGAAGTAGGAATGTCCAAAGAGGGCCATAGCTATATTCTGAAGTGACTGTGTAACAGGCTAAAAGTTTTACTTTCAATTTCTCAAAAGAGTAATTAAAAAACTTTTTTAAAAAAATCAAGAGTGATATAATCAGATATAAATTTTTGAAGATTGATTTTTAGAGGACTGAGTGAATGAGACTTGAAGGAGGGCAAAAGCTAAGCAACAGCTTTATTAAACAAGATAAGGAATATTGAGAACCTAAACAAAAGCAATAAGATAGGAGTTAATTTGGAGTAATATAATCTTACAATTAATTTTGAGTAGCTTCCTCTTGCTAATTATAGAATCGATTTTTTTTATTCAAGGAATATTTATTTCACCAAGAATTATTTTGAAAATGTCATTATCAGTCTTCTACCTTCTGATATTTCACTTGTTTTTAGTTAATCTTTAAGATAATGATGAAACATTATTTTGCACCTCTACCACATAAGGCCTTATCTGATAAAGATTGCTTTCCTTGTTCTCTGCAAAATTAACAGCAGGAAACCTCAGAGCTATCTTATGCGGGTAGAAAAGCAAAATAAGTGCAAAAAGACTGAGCACTTGAAAGTAGACTCTAGACACTTAAGAATTATCTCTTATAATCCTGTAGAAACTTTTTTTCCCTAATAAGGAGAAAGATCCTTCACTACATAAATGTTCAACTCCTTCTACTGTAGCTTTTTTTCATTCGTTGACTTAGTCACAGACTTTAATTATGGCCTATAAGGAGTAAACATTGATTTACATAATGAAGCAAGCATCCATGGAAGACACTTCATCTAAGTATAGGACACCCAGGGTTATGCCATGTTGCACTATTCAAATCATGCTAATTCAGGGAGAGTCTCAGGGTAACTATGTTGGAGAATTAAGATATGAAAATGATAATGGTCAACTGCTGATGGCATTTAATGTTCCCAATCAGTTCATATCATGTCATCAATAAGATTCATAGCAATAAAAGTATGAAATTGAAATGAATGGAGCATAGTCTATAGTAAGTTTGTTCTGGAAAAATATGTGTTACTTTGGGAGGTAATAAGTAACTTTATTTTGGCAATGATTCCTGGCCAACTTATAGGATATAGTTTAATATCTTTTTCAAGTGTTTTCCTAATAGGACGTTGTTATGTACCTCAATACTAGAAGGTATTATCTCTCCTTTGAGTGGACAGAGGGTACTAGTGATGGAAGCAGTATTGGGTTACTGGCATCCTATCTGGTTCACTTGGGAATAGCCCTGACTTTATGAAGATGCATACTGGAGTTTCAGCATGTGATCTATTTGCTGATCTTTATCAATCGATTTATATATCTGTTTTTAGAATAAACTTTGTTTATTTGTTCCACATGAAAGAGAGAGAACCCTCAACCAGGTAAGAACACTATAGTCCACCCTTAGCCTTTAGCTCGTCCTAGATCATGGGCAGACACACATGCTCAGTATACTCAGGGAGGTTTCCAAACTGAACTGGCAATTTTCCTATGTGAGAGTGCCCTGTAGAGCATTGTGTTTTACCACTGTGTCACTGTCTGTCTACTAGATATCTATTTTAACAACGGCTGAATAAAGTTTAAAAAAATGAGACTGTGAAAGAATTGAGGTTGATTTGAAAATACAAAACAAAGCTACCACAGATTTAAAGATAGATTTTTAGGGCAGGCCCCATGGTCTATGTAGGAGGAGCTGGATCCCACGTGGCTGACAGCATGGTCTAAATCTCAGAGCTAGCAGCTGTGAAACAAATTGAGTGCATGTGCATGTGAGCCCAAAACTCTGACAGGATGGAGAAATGGAGAAGGGATTGAGACATGACCGTGCCCTAGGAGGATGCTTTTTCCCCCACCCCTCCATCTCTGTCCCTCTCTGATGAGCACATGTGCCTTCTGGCAAAAAAAGAAAAAGTGTCAAAGATAGATTTTTAAAGGGTAAACGTAGGCTTGTACATGATTAATTACAAAATCTACAATCACTGACCACTCTTCATTAGAAGAGATAAAAATAGCTGTGGATGGCTAGCAAAGAAGTAGTAGTCCTAGTTTGGTACACTGTAATTTTTACCCCAAAGTTGAACAGCTAGTGTTTATTATCTAATAGGAATATTTAAAGAGTTCTAGTTATAGAGCTTTCATACTTCACTGTATTTGCTAAAGCCCTGTTTCACATAAGGAATACTTTCCTGCCATACTGTGATACTACTTTCAAAACAATTTTATAATTTCATTTGGATATAATTGATTTATGTTAAACTGCACATATTTATAGTATATAATTAGATAAATTTTAACATAAGTATATATGTATGATATATATCAAGCCATCAGCACAAAATAAATTATGAACATTTTTATCATTCTCAAACATTTTCTTCCGCTTTGTGATCTCTTCCTCTGACCCTCTTTATAACATTCTCCCTAGGCAACTACTGACCTGCTTTCTGTCACCATAGATTAATTTCCATTTTCTATAATTTTATAAACATGGAGTCCTCCATATCCATGGATTTCATGTCTATGGATTAAACCAATTGTACATCAACATAATAGCCAAAAAAAAAAAAAATCCACAAAGTTCGAAAGAGCAACACTTGAATTTGCCACATGCTAAGTGTTGTATTTGACCCACATGAATGAAATGATGTGTTGGTATTTGTATTTGTATTAGGTGTTATAAATAATCTAGAGATGATTTGAAGTATACAGAATGATGTACATAGGTTATATGCAAATATTACACCATTTTATGGAAGGAACTTCAGCATCTGTGGATTTTGATATCTCTGTGGGATACTCAATCCCCTGTGGATACTAAGGGATGGCTATACATGGTACAGTATTTTCTCTTTCTTTTATTTTATTATTCTTTTAACAATTTTTTTTTTTTTAGAGTTTTGGCATAGGCTGTGTGTGCTCCCTGGAGAGGAAATATGAGAGGGAATGTGAGAAATCATGTCTCAGGGAGCATGGACATACTGCACTCCCTTCTCCATTCTGCTCTTGGAATTCTGGGCATGCATGCACACCTGCCTGGCATGATTTTAAAGCTGCTGTGTCTGGGATGCAAACCATGGTTGCCTATGTGGGAATCTAGTGCTTTATCCACCATGCCACCTATAGCCCCTCTCTCTAATTAGTAGAGGGTGCATGTGTTCACCAGAGACAGAGAGGAGAAAGCACCACACTCCCACCATGGGGTATAGTCATGCTGCAATCCCTTCTCCTCCATTTCTCCATCTTATTGGGATTTTGAATACATATGTGCATGTGCCAGGCATGTTCTTAAGCCATCAGGGCCAAGATTTGAACCACTGTTGGCCTGGTGGAATTTTTGTGTGGATCGATGCTTTCAGTTTTTCAGATGGGTAAAGACCTGGGAATGAAATTTTTGGTAGGTATGTATTTAGTTTTCTAGAACAGTTGTCAAGTTGTTTTCCAAAGTGATTATGCCATTTGACAATCTCTTCAGCTATATATGGAAATTTCATTTGTTCTCTATCATTGCCAAAAATTGCTATGATCACTCTTATTTACTTTAATCTGCATTTCCCTAACAGCTAATGATGCTGAGCATCTTTTTATGTGCTTATTTGCCACTCATCTCTTTCTTTGTTTTGCATATTTTAAACATTGGGTTGTTTATTTTATCACTGAGTTGAAGTAGTTGTTTACATGTCTGAGGTCAAAATTCTTTTTCAAAATATAGTTTTGAAATGTTTTCTCCAAATGTTTTTTGAAGAATATGTTTTTAAATTTGATAAAATGTAATGATTTAATAGTTAATGGATTTTGCATCATATTTAAGAAATATTTGCAACTACCAAGGGGATAAAGATTTTTCTCCTGTTTTCTTCTAGAAATTTTAGCTCTTAATTTAAGGTCTATAAGTGACCTATTTCATGTTAATTTTTGTATATGTTATGAGGTAAGGATTATGGTATACTCCTTAATCATGTGACTATCTAATTATTTTGATACAATTTATTAAGATTATCCTTTTCCCAGGCCAGCTGATGGCATAGTGGTTAAAGGACTGGATTTCACATGGCCAACTGTGCAATTTGAGTCCTGAACCTGGTGGTTTGAAATGTGTGCATGCCCAAAATCCTGAAAGGGGAATGAAGGATAAGGATTGAGGAATGGCCATCTCCCCAGATGAGTGATTTCTCATTTTCCTTCTCTCCCTGTCTCACTCAAGCAAGTGCACATGCCCTATGACAAAAATCTTAATTAAAAAAAAAAAAAAAAAAAGGAAAAAAATTACTCTTTTCTCATTGAATTGTCTTGACACCTTTGGTGAAAACTAATCGACCATCTATGCATGGTCTATTTCTGTATTCTGTATTTCATTTCACTGATCTCATTGCCCGTATTTACACTATTATCATGTTAGTTACCATACCTTTATCTTAAGTCTTGAAATAAGAAGGGTAAATCCTCCAACTTTATTCTTCTTTATCAGATTTGTTTTGGAGATTCTGTGGTCTTTGCCTTTCTATGAAAAGCCAGTTGAGATTTTATGTGGGAATGTATTTAATTGATAGAGCAAGCTTGGAGGAATTATATGTAAATAATATTGAGTCTTCTGATTCATGACAGTGGTATGTATTCCATTTATTTAGGTTTAAACATATTTTGGGGGGAGGGACAGCAGGTGGTGTAGTGGTTAAGGTGCCAGACTCCTACATTGCCATCCATGTTTTGAGTCCTGGATCTGGCAGCTTGCTTTCTCACTTTCCTCTCTCTCTGTGTGTTTCTGGTCAAAACTGAATAAATAATTCTTAAAAAAAATTATTTTTAAGAATTTGATGTAGAGTATTACACATATTATGTTTTTCCTCTTGAGGCTTATTTTAAGCTTTACTAGGATGAACCAGAGCAGCCTTTTGACTAGGGCTACTTTTTCTTTTTGACCATGGTAATCTCCTTCTGAATGCTCTAGCTAATATTGTAAGAGTTGCAAGGTTTTCTGTTGAGTCTTCTGGGAATATAAACCTTTTCTTTGAGATCTGACCCTATGTGAGTTTTAAAGATTGTTCTTTTAGATCCTTTCTTTCCCCCTTCAGCTACCCACCTTGGTCTCTGAAAGCCTCATGTAGTTTATGCTTGTGCTCATGCACTAATTACTACTCAACAGAGTACTCTAAAAGGACTATCACATTTCAGAATTTGTCTCTGTATAGCTCTCTACAGGACTCTACTGTGTAAATTCTAGTTTCTCTGACTTCCCCCATTTCTCAGCCCTATCTCCTCAACTTATGTTAGTGGGCTGTCCCTGGGTTTTCCCTCTGTATACAAGCGGAAAACTGGCGCAATTGAAGATCTCATGACTGTTTCTCCTTTTTGTTATCACTGTCTTGTGTTGCCTATATCCAATATCTGAGAGTCATTATTTCATCTCTTTTGTACAGTTTTTAGTTCTTTCAGTTGGGGAGTTAAATCTGGTTTCGGGTACTCTAAGTTGACCCAAAAAAGAAGTAATATTAGTCAATAAATCTTCCTTCTATTGTTATCTTTTTACATTTGTACATCTGTGTTTTGAAAACTATTTCTCCCTACTTAGTGTGGAAATTGTGAGTATTTTTAATTTAGCTATAGCTTTTGAGATTGCAGTTTCAGTTAAGACTTTAATCCCAGAAGAGAATCAAAATATAATATTGAAACTGCTGTGGATGTGAAAAGGTCTACTGCTCACACAATGAGGCTTTCTAAAAAGAGTAAGGCAGGCTCCCAGGCAGGTCTGAAAATAGCTCAAGAGAGCAGGGAAAAGGATACTGGCTTGGCTTTTCTTGTGATTAGGGGGTGGGACTGGGATAAAGCAAAAAGTCTCTGGAACAGGCGTACATAGTTTGAACTTCCTGCCAGGGCCAAAGGAGAGAGCACTTGAGCTTTCTTATCAGCTTGCCCACACATGGGACAGAATGAGAAGGCTGGATGGTGAGGCCTGAAAGCTATCAGCATTCAGACATCAAAAATGGAGTCAGACTTTTCATTACAGCTCACTTATGATGTTTGACTGAGGAATGAATGAGCCACGTTTCAATTCACTGAATTTAAGTTTGTTTAAATAAGCCATTATTACATTCTGTAAGGCTTGTAGCCTTAGGCCAGTAAAGGAAGTGAAAGCTTCATTAAATGCCTTTTATAAGAGTCCAGCCTTGGGGGGCCAGCAGATGACATAGCAGTTATGTCACTAGACTCCCACATGGCTGACTGGGGTTTGAGTCCAGGACCTGGTGGCTTGAAACTCATGCTGGGCACATGTACATGCATGCCCAAAATCCCAGAAGAAGAATGGAGGAGAAAGGACATGCCCTCTTGTGGGGTGATTTTTCACTTTCTCTTTCATCATGTCTGTCTTTCTCTGGCGAGCACACACACCCTAAGGGGGAAAAAAAAGGTCCAGTTTTGTGCATTTTGAAAAGTTAAATGATTGCCTTGGCCACTTTCAGTAATGTTTAGAACTCCACAGGCAATAAGGCATGTCTTAGTAAGGTATTGTATTGTTTTAGTATGTACAGACATGTGAGAACTTGATCTGTATTTTGGGTCTCTGTGAGGCAAGAGATTCCCAGAATTCTTTACCCTAATGGAGGCAACCTTGAATGAGGAATTATTGCTGGATTAGATGGACAGACCATTGGCACTGGCTCAGGAGTCTGTAAAAATGTGCAAGTGGGGCTGATTGTTGGCCAGGGCATCCAGTGCATAGATGGCTCTGTGAAGTTTGGCCAATCTTGCTAACCCTTGGGTCACATCTCTGATTAAGGACATCTTGGTTGAAGCAGCAGCTCTCCAGGGAGCATCCATCATATGTCAGTGGTGGTTTTGTTCATAAATACATGAACTCCTTTTGCTGTCCACTCTGTTGTTCCCAAGGGGCTCCCTAAGAAGCCAAGGGTTCTGGGAGGGGAGGGGTGACTCCTTCAAAACTGTAGCAGAACTTCGACCAACTAGAGCCTTTTGGTGGGGAGTTCCATCCAAGCTGGATTAATTTGTGAGAGCATAAATGGACTAAGAAATATTTAAAATGGGGAATTTGTTGCCCTAGACCCCAACAAGTCTTAAGAGGTGCTTAGCTTGTTTTAACATTATAGATACTGAGAGAATAACTGTTACTTGGCATTGTCAGAGATGAAGTGGGCCATAACTTATTAAATTTTTAAGAATTTAACAAAGGTACAATATATGGGCCAGTGGCCCATCTTCTTTTTTTTTTTTGGAGAGGTTTTTTTGTTTTGCTATAGGGCGCGTGCGCTCGCCAGACAGAGAGAGACAGAGAGACAGAAAGCGAGAAATCACCCCTCCCCCCAGGGGGGATGGTCACGCCGCAATCCCTTCTCCTCCATTCTCCTCTCGGGATCTTGGGCACGCACGCACATGCGCCCGGCGTGAGTTCTAAGTCACCGGGTAGGGACGCGAACCGCGGTCGACTATGTGGGAGTCCAGCGACATAGCCATTACGCTAACTGCTGGTTCCCCCCATCTTCTTTTTGTGAGCTTCTTCGTGAGCATTTGTATGTCATGCACTAATGTGTCAAATGCATCTCCTTAAAATGTAACTTCATTATAGTGTGGATATGGAGAATTTAGAAAGGGTAGTCTAATAGTCAAGGTTGGGTGTATGGGTTTGCATTCTAGCCAGTGCTAGTCCACTAGTGTGGTGCTTACAGAAGTACCTGAGCCTGGGTGATTTATGAAGAATAGAAGTTTATTTTACTCAAAATTCTGTGGCTGAAAAGTCTAAAGGTTCATACTAGCATCAAGCCAGCTATATTACAACCTGGCTGACTTAAATAGGATGGTGGGTACAAGCAGAGAGATGTTGGAACAGCCATATTCCTTTTCTAACAACTCGATCTCATGAGGATACTCCTTCTCATGAAAGCTAGAACTCAGTGGTTTTCATGAGACAGCATTAATCTATTCATAAGGGTTATGCCTCTGTGATATAAACACCAGTTATTAGGTCTTAGCTAAAAAAGGTCTTGCCACATCCCAATGCCAATACACTGTGGACCAAATTCCAAAACAGGAACTTTTGGAGGACAAACCATTTTCCAAACGATGACAGCCTGTGTTCAGGAACTTCCCTGAGGGCATCAGGGGTTATCTTGTTCAAATTTAATGGCATTTCCACACATAACTAATTTGAGCTCCATTATTGATTAAAACCATGAAAGTTTACCAGTTTTGGCAGATGTTAAAGTTAATTTAGATCCTCTGTTGTAGGTGTACAAAAACCAATCAGCACCCTTTTTTATCTTTTTATTATACACATTCTTTTAGTTCTGGGTTTTGGATTTCTAATTGTGTCAAATCATGGACCTCTGTTTCAGTGTTTTATTTCCCCCTCATATCTAGTTTGTTCTTTTTCTCTCTTTCATGGGTATTAAATATATTGTGGTGGGGTGGAGGTTCTGTTCTCTAATCTGCTTATATTTTAATTTTCTTCCCTCAGAGAGTTTCTAATTAGTGTCATTAAGATTAGGTGTCTTCCTCATGGCAGTGGTTGCCATATAGGATTTAAAGAGTCCAGGTTTAAGTTAGGTTTGAGTTGACCCCTTGGTTGTGCTGTGAGGGTGTTGCGAGTGTTTTTTCTGTGTAACCCGTAGTATCAGGGTAATTTTTTTTTTTTTTTTTTTTTTTTTTTTTGACAATGGAGATAAAGGCAACAACATCAGTAAAGGCTTTTTGTCAGGTCCTAGTGAGGATGTGTAACCACAGCATGCTGTATGGAGACTATTTTCTTTACATAAATGACCAGACATAAGTCTATATACAACCCAAGAGGGCCTATACATTCCACAGGGTATATAAGTCTTTCCTTTGAACATTCTGCTGAATTGAGGCTGATGCCTGGCTGAGACATAACCAAAAGTTACGGGGGGAAGAGTCATTCTCAGGAACTTACAGTTTATAGCAGAATCAGATATCATTCAATCTGAGATACACAGATAGGTCTGGGTCAAGACACATGACACAGGAGCACTTAAAGTAGGACCCTGATCTCACACTCCTGTCTTTAAATGCAAGCTATAAAAAAATGCCCACTTAGATCAGTTAAATCTGTAAAAGAGGCTGGGTAGGGCTCAGAAAATGTAGCACAAAACAAATCAACTGAAAGTATTGTCCAGGCTTTCTAGCAGGCAGCAACATGGCTCACAGAGCATGCTACACAGCAAGAAGTAGCATCAGGTAGCTAGTTGCTTGATTCACTAATTCTCTTTTTTATAACAATTTGCATTGCCCTAGGAAAATCATAATTAGACAGTACACGATCATTCTGTTGATAAACTGAGGATCTCCTAAATCAACTAAGGCTAAAAAAGTGTAATCAATTAACATTTGAGGTAGGTTGAAAGCACAAAAGAGAACAGTCAACCTTCCTAGTTTAGAGAAGGAGGGAGACGAAAACGCTTGAAAGAGAGTGAGACATTTGAACCAGAAGAATTTAGAAGGAATATTATTGGGTCATTGGAAAAGTCATGATGTGTTTATGATGCAAAAATGCATTAAAATGGCTTTTTTGATTACCCAATAAAATGCAGTGGTAATGGGGAGGATTGAAATTATAAGCTGAGAGAATTGTATGTGCCAAGATGTGCAATGATGCACTTGAGTTATTGTAAGAATCTCAGGGTGACTGAAGCATGGAATGCACATTGGCCAGCAGGCTGAGGCAGATATGCAGATTTCCGCACTCCACTGAAGGGCTTGGTGTGTCCTATGGTTATTCAGGTTTGAAATTCTAGAGGTAAGGTTTGAGGAAGTAGTAGATGGCTCCAAGTTGTTGATTATTATTATTATTTTTAACGTGGGCGTATAATAATGTCATCCACTAAAATAGTTGAGAGATGAAATTAGTATGCAGGGCTGTATTAGGAAATGATGAGTTCTGTTTAGTTTTAGACGTACTGAATTTGTAGCATTCATGGACTTATCTATAGGAAATTAGATACAATGGTTTGGAACTTAAGAAAAAAAAGTGGCTGTAACCAAAGACTTTGTAGTCATGAACATATTGATAGTTGAAAAGCATGGGCATGTGTAAACTACCATGTACCTTAGAGAGTCCAGATTAATTCTAGACACCACCTTGCAAAGATTAGGATAGGCCAGGCAGGTGTGGAGTTAGGGCTGTAGGTTGAAGATTTTCAGCTGGTTATAGGGATGCATTAGGGCAGATAGAGAATAACCAATAGGAGCCTTTCTCTGTGGGAGAAGTAACAGCAGGATTCCTTGTGAACATCTCATTAATAGCATTAATAGTACAGTTGACCCTCAGTATCTGCAGCTTCCCCATCTAGGGATTAAATCAATTGTGACTCACAAATATTTTGTTGTTGTGTTGTGTACTATATATATACTTAGGCCACTTTGATTACATCTGTACTAAACTTGTACAGACATTTTTTTTTTGTCATTATTCTCCAGATAATGCAGTATTACAGGTATTTCATAGCATTTACTTTGTATTAGGCATTATAAATAATTTATAGATGATTTAAAGTATTAAGGAAGATGTGCATAGGTTATATACAAACACTAAACCATTTTACATAAGAGGCTTGTACATCTGTGGATTTAGTATTGGTGGAAGAGGAGTAGACCTTGGAACCAATTTCCTGGAATTCTTAGAAAACTGTATGTACTCCTGGCTATTAGAGCTATTGAGTCACAATCTTTGGTTGTGAAACTCAAGAATCTACATTTAAAGAAGCTTTATGGGCAATTGCAATGTATGATAGAGTGTATATCCTTTCACATAGATTTCTTTTTTTTCCCCCAGAGTTAAAGCATCTAGGACTAGATTACTTTGCTTAGTAAGCAAAGCTGTTTAATTTACCATTAAAATCAGAATGGAAAATATGTAGCATGTTATCTTACCTTTTCCTTTTCCTGGCCTATACAGACCTATTTCTTTCTTCCCTTTTTCTTTTTTCTTTTGGCCATCAGTATTTGCACTCTCTGGAGAGAGACAGAGAGAATGAAAGTGAGAAATCACTTCCCAGAGGGGATGGCTGTGTCACAGTCTTTTCTCTCTTGTCTCTTCTTGGGATTTTGGGCTAGCACACACATGTGCTTAGCGTGATTTTCAAGCTGTTGGGTCTGGGGCTTGGACCGTGATCGGCCATGTGGGCATCCAGTGCCTTAGCCACTACATCACCCGCTGGTCTCAGACCTCTTTGTGCTAAAGCCAGTCATGACTTTAAAATATCTCTCAAATCTCTGATTTCAAGCAGTTTCTACTGAGCAATGATTATCATTGCCACTGTAGGATTATATTCTGACTTTATAAAAAGATAAGACACTTTAGTATTAATTTATTAATTTAATTCTTCCTTGCCATTATCTTGAAGTGGCAGAATAATATATGAGGGCCTTCAGAAAGTTTGTGGAAAATGGAATTAACGTACAAGTTTAGTTAGGTGCAAATTTTTAAAATCCATGCATAATTGTTTTTATAATATGCAGTATTCATGAACTTTTTTAAAAAGAGGTTTTGCCTTAGGGCACGTGCACTCACCAGAGAGAGAGACAGACACACTGAAAAGGAAAGTGAGAAATCACTCCCCAGGGGGATGGCCATGTTGCAGTCCCTTCTCTTTTCTCCTCCTGGGACCTTGGGCATGCATGTATGTGCACCCAGCATGATTTTCAAGTCACCAGGTCTGGAACTCGAACCATGGTCAGCCATATGGGAGTCCATCCATGTAACTGGTACACTATCTACTGGTTCCATCCATTTTAAAGACTCCCTTGGATATCTCAGTATTTGTTATTCTAGCTAACTTAAAGAAGTTAATAGAATAAGAAGTGTTTTTTTCTCTCTCCCATATCATGAAAATTTTGTGCCTCAGAGGACTGGGGTTTCCCTGACTTCAGTGACAATTCAGTAACAATAGTTTGTTTTCTAAAGTCTAGAACTGGACTTTTGGTGGAGGGAACGACCCCCCCCCCCCCCCCCCCCGCCTCAAGTGTTGGAGGATTGGAGAAATACTCTGATCAAGGGGAGAGAATAATGAGCATTCTTGAAATTGGGATAACCTGAGTGGACCCTTGTTGCCTATAGTACCAGTTATGTGATCACTGAGTGTCCAGGAAGGCTGGACTCCATGTGCCATGGCTCCGAAGCAGTGTTGAAGATCTCAGTGGCTGAGTTAATGGTCAGGAGAAAGGACAACACTGAGATGTCCTTTTGAGGCTGCATATATACAGGCCAGTTGGATAGCAGAATTAGCCCAAGGTACACATGGGTCCTTGGATTTACTGCCTCCCCCCAACCCCACCTGACTTTTTTTGAGTTTATTTCCTGAAAAAGAGAGAGTAAGAGACCCTCAACAGAGTCTTCCCACTGAGATCTTCCCTGCAAGCCTGCAGCCAGCCAGAGTTGTGGGTGTGCCCTACATGCTCAGGTAGACCTGGGACACAAACCCGGAGCCCTCTTACATTGCTCTGGTATCATGCAGCAGTGCCTGCCCCTGCCGTCTGTGCATGACGGCCAGGTCCCTTGCCCTGTTTTTCTCTGGTCTCTTGTAAATCCAGTATTCTTGTATGATTTCATGGGAGGAGAAGCTGACAGGTGTTAGACTGTTTTTTATCTACCCCAACATGTGGGAGCTTATAGACAGAGCTGATTCAATTTTATAGCAATGAAGTCACATGCCTGCTAATTCCTATTCTATATGGAGGCATCACATCTGCCTGCTTCAAGACTGCTCCTGGAGGCCTGTATTCCTTCCACATGAGAAAGTAATATCCTAAAGTAAAATATGGGGCTTAAAGGGAAGAACCAGGAGAGTTGGGATGATATAACGGTAAGGGCAATATAAACAGAGATGATGTGGCATAGTATTAGGGCTATTGTCTCTGAAGGCAGAATGCCTGGGTTATAGTGCTAAATTCTGCTATATTACAAGTTAAAATTAACCTCAATATATCTCAATCTCCTTATCTGTAAAATAGAATAATAATAGAATGACCTCATAATGTTGTTTTATTAATCATAGCATCAGAGAAAATGATGTGCATAAAACTTAGTTTAGTGCCTGGAACATGACTTTTCAGTAAATCTTAGTGATGTGAGTTTTATTAGAGGTTTTTGCCTTAGGGTATGTATACTTGCCGGAGAGAGAGAGTGACAGAGACAGAGGGAAAGTGAGAAATCACCCCCTCCCCCCCCCCCCCCCCCGGGAGGATGGCCATGCCACAATACCTTCTCCTCCATTCTTTTCCTCTGATCTTAGGCATGCATACACATGTGCCCAGTGTGATTTTCAAGCTACTGGATTTGGGACTCGAACCACAGTCAGCCATGTGGGAGTCCGGCGATGTAATCATACACATTTTATATCAGAAGCTGGTTTGCTTACTGAACATGGCTGTCTTCAAGTCTCTGAAAAATGTAATAATCAGGTTCAATTAAGTGGTACTTATTAACAAAATGATTTGATGTGGTGCTACAGTAAGTTACAAATAAAGGCACAAATGAGAATCAGATGAAGCCAAGAGTACATAGAAACAGGTCGTTAAGACACAGCACTGTATGAGGGGACTTCAAAAAGTTTGAGGAAAATGGAATTAAAATATGAATTAATTTTGGTGTAAAACATTTTTGAAAGCCATCTACACTTTTTTATAATATGTATTTCTACAAACTTTTTAAAGACCCTTTGCATCTGTAAATGGTTTGTATATTCAGCACTGGGCTTCCAGTTGAAGAAAATGAAGTGTATGGAGTATGCATTTAGGGCTTTTCTTTGTAAGATAGTCAATGGGGTCTTAACCCTTCCTGTACTTCTTTCTTTCTTTTTTTAAAGAGATTTTTGCTAGAGGGCACTTGCCAGAGAGACAGAGACAGAGAGACAGAAAGTGAGACATCACCCCTGAGGAGGTAGGTGGCCATGCTGCAACCCCTTCTCCATTCTCCTTTCAGGATTTTGGGCACGTGGGCACACATACACACATGTCTGGTGTGAGTTTTAACCACTGGGACTAGGACTCGAACCGTGGTCAACCATATGGGAGTCCAGTGATATAACCATAATACCATATGCTGAACCCATTTCTTCCTGTATTTCTATTCTGCACACCTTGTATCTTGGCAAAATAGTAATATTTCACTCTCTCCTAAAGGGAAAATGCTTTCAAAACCAAATTTACTCTCTTTTCTCTCAAGATAGTTGTTTTCTCTTGTCTTCGTAGTTTTGATAATATTCCCATCACCCTCTGCCGCCCCTGGTGAGACACACACACACATACACATACAACTTTGGGGCTCATTTGGTTCCTATCTCTCTATTGCAACCCAATTAAACCTATCTTTCCTACTTTGCAGGATCTCTCCCATCAGGCCCTCTGCCTCATTTGCCATCCCCTAATTTTGATCATCGTCCCCCCTCATCAGCATTTTGTGTTATTTTTCTACTCATTTTATCCCCTGCCCTTTGGTCATATCCTTTTTCAGTCTGTTCAATATATCCCTATCAGGTGTATCTTACCCAAACAGAGTTCTAATTTTATGATTCACTTGTTTGAAATCTTTGAGTGGCTCCCCTTGCATTTCACATGAAGGACAAATGCCTGATAGTCAAGGAACCCTTACAATCTCACCCTACTCTACTCTTGGACTTACTTTTCACCACTCCCAAGTGCATAACAATGTTATGACAGTGATGCCCAACACAACACTCTCTTCTTTCCTGTTCCTGCATGTTTGGAGTATTGTCTTTTTCATCTCTGTATCCCATGTAACACAGAGCATCTTGTTTATGGTAAGAGTTCAGTTAAAAACTGTTTGAAGAGTTTTGCTTCCTGTGAATTCAAAACTCATGGAGTGCTGCCCTCTTTTGGTTACAATAACCCTGAGTCCAAACCACCAAATAGGGGATGATGCTGAATGACTCATCTTTTCCTTTCGGGTTGAACTCTCATGGAAACAAACAAGGCAGGGTGAAATAATTCCGTTCTGTTTTCTCATTTTATCTAGTTTCAAAAGATTATTTACTTAGGGTGAAAGAAAGAAGATAAAATTCTGTATAGAAAAGTTGGAACTCTACTGATCTAAATCATATAGTATGTGTAAACTCAGAGATGGAGTAAAGGCAATAGTTTGAATCCAGCCAGAGTTCCACGAATCTTCAGGCTTCAACACACTTTTATGTAAAAGGTAGACAATGGCGAAAACAGCATTCTCTAAAGACCCTTTCAGATTAAGAATAGCTTCCCGACTTAGAATCTATTGAGACAAATAGCAAGTACATCTTTTTTTTTTTTTTTTTTTTCATACTAATACTTAATATTTGGCCAAATAAGAAAAACAGGGCCTGGCCTAGGAGGTAAAGTGTACTTCTTTTGACCCTGCTGAATTCCTTTTGTGACTCTGAACCAGTTTTGAAGTTCCATTTGAAGTAGAGAAAAAGGATGACTTAGAGCCCAGAAAAAATGATGGTCACATTTTTAAGAATGAGATCACAGGATGAGAGAGGCACTGGAGGAAAAGGATCCTGAGTGGATGAGATCTCATATGATATGAATGCTCTGGGGTTGTTAATTTTAGAATTTTATAATTCTATCTTTGTTGTGAATCTCATTGAAACTCACTAGGTGTCCAGACTTTGAATAGTAAATAGATGGGTATTGTAACAGGAAAGCTCAATTAAGACTGGCCTTGACGTTATCTCTAATGTCAATAAAACCAAACTTCCTTGGATCTGAAAGGGAAAGGCATTCCAAAACTGAAACTCAGCGGGTGACAGGATGCTCCACACCTCTTGGAGGAGGACGGAAAGGTTTGTGGGCTGATGTCTGATACAATCTTGGCACCATCTTTGATTAGGAGCTAATGTTAGCAGAAAGATCAGGTGTCAGTCATGACCAGAGTTGTTCTCTACTATCTTGAGAAGGTCACAGGATTGCTGCCCCTTCTTTTTTGAAACTTGATCCAGGGACCTCAAAGAGCCACAATAAGTTGGATCATTGCCATGTAGTCTAAACTGGGATGATAAGGCTGAATCAGTGCCAGCAGTTGACACAGGATGCAGCTTGAAATATTCAGTTGGGGCTTTTTTCCCTCCTCCACTTTCAATAATGCTGTTTGAGAAGATAGGGTTGTATATGATTATTAAAGAGTGAATTAATAACATTTGCCAGGCACTTGGGTAGACGAGATCAGCCAAAATCTTAAACTTCCCTGTGTTAAATTTTGGGATCTCTGGATTATTTTGCTGTATCGGGAGGCTGCTGTTCCTTTTAAAAAAGATGTGGCCTTCTCTTGAACATCATAAATACAAAATGTGTTAAAAGGCTCATGAAAAACAAAGGAAAATACCTCTTGTGAGCCAAGGTATGTATACATATATAAAAATTATTTTTTATTTATGTGTGAATTTGCAAGCAGCACCTCACTAGAGCTGAACGTTTGCAATATAAATAAAACCATCTGGTGTATCCAAAGAATTTCAGTCCCTAGAGAACAGGATCATAAACAATTGATCCTCTACAGACCTTTCAGTATTTTAGTTTCAGTAAAGCTTTCCCACAGCTCCACTTTAATTATGTTATTTGTTTTTAGTTTTCTAAAGATTTTATAATTTTGTTCTTCTAATCCAATGTCTTTCTGTAGTATAAAGGGAAAAAGTCCATTCCAACATTTTTGGCAATGTGAAGAACAATGCATCCTTTAAAGTATTCTAATGAATGGATTAGAAATAGATTCTCAGTCACATTAATACAGTTGAAAGAAGGAAGGTATATTCCATTTTTCTGATGGGAATATGAGACAGAGTGATAAGTTCAAGATCCCTTGTCTCACAACTACTAACTGCTAAACATGATCCAAATTTTGTGACTCCCAGTTGAATAATCTTTTTACTTAGTATTGTCTTTAACTTAATGTTTATTTTCTTTTAAGTATGGACAGCAAGTGTGCCTCTGAGTAAAACAAAGAGAATCTAGTCTTTGACCAATTGACCAAATAAGAAGTTGGTTAAGTCTCATAAGAATGTATTGATAGTTGGTTTTCTTTCTTATCTTCTTTTTTTTTTTTTTTTTTAAACAAAACAAAAAACTCTTCTGCTACCTTTAACAGAAATTGTTTAATATTCATTTCTTGGAAGAAATGAATTTTTACGTGGTTTCTTAAGCTAGAGTATACTAAAAGGGACTGATTGCAAAACTCCTATCATTGAATGTTGATCATGGTATCTCCACCCACAGAATTGCATTAGAATTACTTGGGGAGCCTAACAAATAAAACACTAATGCATAGGCCCCATACTCAGAAATTAGGATTTTCTTGGTCTGGGTGGGGCTCTACAAGATGATTCTAAATATACAGACTACCTTTGAGAATCACAGTTTGATGCACCTGCATCAGATTACTTACAGAAATAGTAGGTCTGTGAATATACATCTCTCTCCTAGTGGTCATCTTTACTCAGGAATAATGTAAAGTAAAACTAAGAAATCAGATAGTGGGCCAGCAGTGGCATGGTGGCTAAGGTGCTGGACTTGCACATGGCCGAATGGTTCAAATCCCAGACCTGGTGACTTGAAAAATCACACTGGGCACATATGTGTGCTAATCTAAAATCCCAGCAGAAGAATGAAGATAAGGGATTGTGGCATGGCCATCCCTCCAGGGAGTGATTTCTCCCTTTCCTTGTCACTGTCTCTCTCTGGCAAGCTCACATACCCAATGGCAAAAACCTAAATAAAAAAAAATAATACATTTTAAAAATAAATAAAGAAAAACTCAGATAGCAATATGAGAGAAAACTCTGGAGGTCCACATAGAAAACGGCTGAGTGTAATGTTAATGTTCACTATACACTGGTTTCTACTTCCTGAGGCTTGACTAGACACCTTGGAGAGCTCAGGTGATTGAAAGATTGGAAGCTGGGGACACAGGTTGACAGAGTCTCTTGCCCCTGGCTCCTGCCTGTATTGGCCACAGTATTTCTGCCACCATTTTTGTAGTTAGATGGAATATTATAGACTCTGCCTTTGTAATCTGAATATATAGCCATACTGTTATATTAATGTTTGCTTTGGCACATAATGGCATTGATAGCAATTATTTTCATTGAAGTTATATTTGGATATTACTTATTCACTACTCTATGCATGCTGATATTTGCTGAGTTATTTGTAGGAACAGGATATGCCCTGCATTGTAATATATATATATATATATTGCAATGTGTATATATATATATATATACACACACACACATACATACATATACATATACACATACATGAATTAGCTGCTCTAGTTCAGTAAAAATGAAGATTTCAACTTGTATAAATTTTAAATACTTATAATGCTTAGATAATAAAAAAAAATTCAGAAAAGCACAAAATAATTAAAGCTGACATTCACCTTTTCTTTTGGACATCAAAGTATGAGTGGTATCAAAACAGTGTTTGCAGTCTAGGAAGAAGCTATTCATGAGTTTAATTTTTTGCCAAAGCCATGAGCAAAGCAAATCCTTAAATCTCAGTTTGAGAGTGAATCTGAGTTTTGTTTAGTGTTAGTATTCTTAGTGGTTCCTTTTTAAAAATAGTTCTTCCTTTACTTTGTAGTTCATGCTTTTCCCAGGCTGATACAGAGGAGTCTTGGTAAGGCTTCAGTTCGTCGGGAAAGGCTCTCTTTTCCACCTCAGACAGGCTAGTTCTCAGTTAGGTGGGCTTTTTTGCTATTGTAGGGGAGAAGGCTGGGAAGAGACAGGGATAGTGTGATCCACAGACCTGGACCACTCTCTCTTTACCTTCTAGGATATATCAGTGCTAGTCATAAGATGTCTTCAAAGTTTTTTCATTTTATTGTGGTTTTAGAATTATTGGATACTGCCCAGATATTGCTTTGGAACAAGGCAGAGAAGAGATAAGTGGATTTAAAAAAAAATCACTTAATATGTTTCTTAATATATTCACATTTACTCAAAAGAACCAAATATGGCTATATTTTATAAACTTTTGTTCGGTTTGTTGTTTGTCCTTCAAAAATAAGAAAGTACTGTTCAAACATTTGACCTCTCACTGAAGTAGTATATTGAAATTTTATTGTTGATAACTGTTTTTATTTTAAAGACTTTGGTGTTAAACTAGTT
Source organism: Tupaia tana (assembly GCA_026018925.1). Classification (NCBI taxonomy): domain Eukaryota; kingdom Metazoa; phylum Chordata; class Mammalia; order Scandentia; family Tupaiidae; genus Tupaia; species Tupaia tana. The sequence goes on from JAKSZU010000006.1 coordinate 184,201,732, forward strand.
TTATAGTGATAATGTTGTAATAGAAAGAGTGAGTGATCAGGATCAGAGAGTGTGAGTGAGTTCTGGTCCCTATTTAGCTATTCACTAGCTTTGTGACTTTGGGCAAATTATTTCGATCTCAGTTTACATGGCAAGAGAAGATGAAGGAACTGCTATAACGGCTTTAAATCCTGTGGTACATTAAATGAGATTTATATTGTATCAAAGGACTCCCAAGTGAAATTTCGTTCAGATTTGCTTTCAAGAAATCTGTATCCATATACAAGTTTTACATTGGCATGCTTTGGAAGAATCACAATTTCTTCCTAAGGTTATAAAACAATTGCTGAGCAAGAGGTCTGAAGACTGAACCTGACCACTGGTGGTGATGGTGGTGCTTCTCCTCCTCCCCCCCCCATTTTTTTGCTCTTTCTTTCTATGGGAAAAATCTACTTCCCTGGCTTATGTGCCTTAAACCTTTGGATACATTATTTTGTCAGTCTCGGATACCCAAAGGACATATGGTAAACTTTTTGATGAAACCAGTATGACAAATCAGACCCCAGAGCATAGCTTTCTGCTCAGCAATTGTTTCCGTTCTCACAGACCTTGCTGTGCAGTTGGTTTTCTACCTCTGACAACACCAGTGCAGTCGTGGGAGGGCCACTGCCTTTTGGCCCAGCCTTGGTTGGCTACATATCGCTGACTGAGTGACATGGCTGCAGTCCAAGTCAGCTGGGGAACACCCCACAGAATTCTCTCCCACTCCTATTCCTGGCTCCTCCTCCATAGAAACCTTACTTTCTCACAGAATTCTGTGGGAACATAAAGGCTATGTGTCTACTCCATGTGGTTAGAAGTGAATTTCCGTGCTGGAAATATTATTTTCACTAAATAAGGCCCTAGATTTTACAGAAAAATGAGGTTTTTCCAGGATGCTGTGAAGTATTACCTAACTGTAACTCTGGTTACTAAAAATAAAAATAGCATTTTTTTTTGAGAGGTTTTTGCTATAGGGCGTGTATACTTGCCAGAGAGAGAGAGATAGAGAGACAGAAAGCAAGAAATCACCCCGGGGGGGGGGGGTGGTGGCCACGCTGCAATCTCTTCTCCATTCTCCTCTCAGGATCTTGGGCATGCATGCACACGCACCCGGTGTGAGTTTAAGCCACTGGGTCCAGAACTTGAACCACTGTCGACTACATGGGAGTTCAGTGATGTAGCCATTAAGCCATTATACTAACTGCTGGTCCTCCAAAATTGCATGTTTTTTTTTTTTTTTTTTTTTTTTTTTTAGCATGTTTTCTTAATAGGCAGGTTTTTTTCAAGGTTGCTGGGTAATTATAAGTGAAAAAGAACACAATTTTTTTGTCCAGTGTTATATGAAAATGATATATAAATATATATTATGAATATATAACTGTATATTATATATAACAAATAATATATTATATACACACACACACACACACATATATCTAATTGCTAGAAGGTACCTGTCCTCCCCAGAGAGAGAGAGAGAGAGAGAGAGAGAGAAAATACCCCTCTCCCCTGCAGTGGGCATGGTCATGCTGCAAGCCCTTCGCCTCTTTTCATCCCGTCAGGATTTTGGGTACACGTGTACATTCTCCTGACATGTTTTGATGTTACTGGGGCTAGGATTTATACCACTTAGTTGACCTTATGGGATCTGACTCCTTTAACCACCAGGATACAAGGCTGTCCCACTGTTGTATTATATTTTAAGTTAGTGAACATACTGTCAGAGATATCAGTCAAAGTACAAAGAGCTTTTGCTAATTGATGGAAATGATCAAAAATTAATATGCAATTGTTAAATCATATTTAATTTTTAGAAAGTTTATTCTATGAGTAAGATAGACAGAGGGAACAGAGATAAAACACCCCTGACAGGGTTTTGATGCCAAGATCTACTTCCACCTTCAGCTAACCTGGATCATGGGCACACACGTTACTGGAATAATTAGGGAGATCACTGCACTCAAACTGGCAACCTTCCCATGGGGGTCAGCATCTCAGAATGAAATGTTTTACCGCTGCAACACTGTTTGGTTCCATATTTAATATTTTTTAACTGTAAAACTTCCAGAAGTCAGCACAGTGAGAATCAAATGTTACATGAACAAAAAAATGTTATTATTTAGAGAATCAGTAGTTGAAATTAGGAGATAGGGGATATATTAATTTTATTCGTACTCACTAGGATCTTATTAAAAATATTTTGAAGAACAAAATAGTTGAGTTTTAGAAAATTGTGGACAGAGTTGTGGTAGCAATATTTGGAGGCTTGGACATCTCTCAGACCTCCTAAACCCTTTAGATTGAAAAATACAAAATGTCCTCTAGATGGAGCAGCAGACCTTTTTTTGGTTAACGTAAGTAATTCTTATTTTTGTGAAATAAACTTCAGAGCTTCATTTTAAACAGGAAATAATGTAAAGAACCTTATTCTTAATCACAGCATGTATCTACTTTTTGATGAAAGAAATGTTCTATTTCAGACTTATAACTTATCCTCACATATCCTGGAGTAAAATGTATTTGATTTTCAAGTGCTCTGAGTGAGATCCACTGAGTTCTGAAAGCTTGCTCTGGAATGTGCAACAACCAGGAAAACTTCAGATATTCTCTAAAGACTGGAGTATAACTTGGAGGGATGGCGAGGACTGAGGATGACAAGGGTTATCTGCCTAATTCATAATTGTGAATGTGAAATAAAGGAAGCTTGATGTCATTTGATATATATATATGTCTCATTTTACAAAAAAAGAACCTGAGACCCATAGAGGTACCTGTCTTTTTCTAGTATTGATGGAATTAGAGATGGTTCAGAACAAAATTGAATAAGCAGAGTGGTCAAGTCTTTGTTGTTTTAGCCACTTCATCCTATCAACACTGATTCCTCCTGGGAATTATATTCTTCTAACTGTGTAGAATCTTGGAAAGCTAGTAAAGGAAGCTGAGGGGTCCCTAGAAATTCCTTCTGTATAATCGAAGGTTAGGCATGCGACCCAGTCAGTCACTCAAGGGACTTCAAATAGCAGAGTTGTATAAGGAAATATGAAACAGTTGGAATTCATTTATCTTAGGTGATAACCTGATATTCATTTTACTGAGCATGTATCTTCAACCTTGTTAATAGTTTTGTGGACTCTCTGATAATTATCTTCTGATAATTCCTCTTTTTGCTTGGGTTGGCCAGAGTTAGTTTCTGATACTTGAAACCAAAGAATACTAAGCAACTCCATCAACTACCATTTACTCCAACAATGAAGACTTCTTATTCAAATTTAAATCACCCAACAGTCACTTTAAGTCATCAAATGTAATTTAAGACTGATTCATTTAAGGGAAATAAAAATGCCTTTTTTGTAATTGCCCCAACCAGAAACATAATCACTGTGTTATGTTTTAATCTATAGCAAATTTTAAATTGTATTAAGAATTATCTGACTACAGGACCAGCAGTTGGTGTAATGGCTATGTTGCTGGACTCCCATGTAGTTGACTGTGGTTCGAGTCCCAGACCCTGGTGGCTTAAATTCACACCAGGCGCATGTGTATGCGTGCCCAAGATCCCGAGAGGAGAATGGAGGGGAAGGTATTGTGGTGTGGCCATTCCATCTGAGGGGTAATTTCTCACTTTCTGTCTTTCTGTCTCTCTCTGTCTTTCTGGCAAGCACATGCACCCTATAGTAAAAACCTCCCCCCCCCAAAAAAATTATATGACTACAGAATTGTAATAAATATTTATTGACTAAATGAGGAAAATTTTCCTTGACATATCATTATACCAGAGAGTATTCTAAAATTATATTTTAATGTAGCATTTGTTTTTTCCCAGATTATAAAAGTAATACTGATTTATTTTGTCATTTTTCCCCCTAACTCATACAGATTACATAAAGTGAATAAACTTCTGCTTGTTTTCCTACTCCATATGAGAGGAAAAAATAAACTCTGAACTGGCAAAGTAGCACAAGCAATAAGCCATATAAATATATGATGTTTTAGTCAGACTAAAATAACAGGTCTAAAATAATAGACTAAATAATAGGGTCTTTAAATTTTTTTCCCTTTAAAATCCTCTCAAAAGCATCTGACTTAACCCTGCTATTTAGAAAATGTGTTACAAAAATCTCATTCTTCTTTTTAATGTAATGCCTTACAACGTACCCATCAAGTGGACACTCCTCCTCTCCCCCTTTTTTTATATCTCAGAATACAATTTTTAAAAAGGAGCTTGATGTTTATAAAAGTTTCTTTAGACTATTATAATTAATCTTTGGAATAATAACAGTATTAGATGATTTATAAACTGACAAGCCCCATGTATTAGCAATGAAATCTACTAGAAGCAGGCCATTTTTATCTTAATGGCATTTAAGATAAAATTTGCAGTTTGGCTCAGCTTGGCAAGGCCAGGGAAAAGAATGTTCAACAACTCAAGTGCAGACATGGGGATTTTCAAAAGTGAGCCAGCAGAGGGCTTTTCTGTATTTGCAAGAAATGAATTGTTAATGCAGATTTCCAGCATGATTGAAGAAAAATTACATAATAAAATATTAGCTTACGATAAAGGGAAATCAATTTCCTAGACATAAGCCAACTTAAAATAAAATAGGCTGGCTGGTAGAAGTTCTGTGATTTCATTCAAAATCATTAATGTTTGATTTAGTTAATGTACCATGTTTTTGAAAATCACAATATGTATTTTTCAAGTCAAAGTTCGGGTGAAAATATGTTTGAAGGGCCCACTGAAACTCATTCCGGCCCTGTACAGCCCAGTTGAGTATGCAAAAGTCATTGAGGGCTTACTTTCAAATATTGGGAGCTCAGTCCAGCTCTTTCTCTACTCATAATTGAGATAGGGTCTGAAACCTCTGGAGTTCCCCTGGTGTGGTGTACAGAGAATGAGATGGCATGTAGAGGCCTTCATCTGTCTGTGAGCAATGAGTTGCAGACCTTCACCACTTACCCATTGCTTATTTTGTCCCTTCAGGATGTAGTAAAAGCAGTTTTCTCAGTGTTAGTTAATCTCTCTCTCTCTCTCTCTTTTTTTTTAAGAGAGGTTTTTCCTATAGGGCATGTGTGTTTGCTGGAGAGACAGAGAGACAAAAAGCAAGAAATCACCCCCTCCCAGAGAGAATGGCCATGCCAGAATCTCTTCTCCTCCATTTTCGTCTTGGGATCTTAAGCACACATAACACATGTATCCATTGTGAGTTTCAAGCAGTTGGGTCTGGGACTCAAACTGCAGTCAACTCCTTGGGAGCCCAGTGATGAAACCATTATGCCAACTGCCAGTCCCACCTGTGTCTCATTTCTACATTCTAAAATGCTATATAGACTTTCAACTGTTCCCCTCTATCACTGTTGATGTGATATTGTTATAATGTAGTGGGGCTTCACTAATGTCACATTCAAGTGCTCAATGGACAGTTAGTTTTTGTTTTTGTTTTTTTTTTTTTTCTCTGTACCTGACCTTATGACCACTATCTACTGCTCCATTCCAATGAATTCAGGAAATGCCTTTTAGAATTCTGGTCCCTTTCCCCATTGGCGTCTAGGCCTCCGGAGTGGAGGATAAGGTGAATAGTGATTCACTTGTCCTTGTCTCTCTTTGGGAGACTAGATCACAGGTCTAGATAGCATTCTTGGTAAGAGTGCAGGGCTCTGCCCCAGGCTGTACAATCGGTCTTATCCCTAGGGTTCTGCTGATATCTGCAGCTGCTGCTGAAAGTTGCTCTGTCTCCTGCTTCATTCTTCTGGCTATTTTCTCTGATGATTCAAGCTTCTACATATATTCTCACCAGCTTCATGGAACCACTTGAGGTTTATCTCTGAAACCCTGACCAGGCAGTCCAACTTCTAGACTTCCGCTCCCATGGTGATTCTTAAGCTAGGGGGGCTTTTGTAGCTCTTAAGTCAGACTTTTAGCTCCCTTCCACAGTATTCCCTTGGAGAGAGACAGAGAGCTGAAGTCAGCTCATTTTTTCTTTCCTTATTCATACTTCATTTCTGCTGTTAGCACCTTCTTTGTGGAGCCATCTTCCTTACTTCTGATTCCTTCTTCCAACAGTCCCTCTTACCATGAGCTATGGGCTTGAGCCCCTTCTGCCTCTTGCCTCATTTGGGACACTGTGATATAAAATTCTTAAGATCAGCCTCTGAATCCTGCCACTTAATATATAAACAGGGACAAGATAGATAATGCCAAATTTCTTTCTTGAAAAAGCTTGGCTTTCAAACTTATTGTTATCTTGCAGACAGAAAGTTCCATTTTGTATGCCTGAAGCTAAATATATTTTTCATTTTCTTTTTTTGTTTTCTGGCTGAAATAATCTGCATTCCCAAAATGCATAGGAAAGGTCATATTCATGAAATTGCAAAAGAGAAAAACACATGAATATACTGAAAACGTCATCCCCTGTTACATATACTTAACTTTTCTCACCTCCAGGATTAGATGCTCCTTGACTGAAAGGTCTCCTATTGCTTAAGAACTGTTCTCTCTTGGGAATCCTTTCCTACCTGTTTCTTCGATATTGCCCTCTTTATAGTAGCCTTCCTGTCAGCTTTAAAATAACTACCTGTGGGGGCCAGTAGGTGGCACGGAGCTTAAAGCAACCAAATCCCACGTGGTCAACTGTGTGGGTCAAGTCCCAGACCCAGGTTAGGTGTGTGTGCATGTGTGTCCAAAACCCCAAGAGGAAAATGGAAGAGAAAGGAATGTGGCATGGCCAACCCCCACCCTGGGGCATAATTTCTCATTTTCCTTCTCTCTCTTTCTTTTTTGTGCCTCTGTCCAATGAGGGTGCACACACAATAGCAATAAATAAAATAAGTACCTTTTTTCTTCTAAATAAATCAACAAAACAGTTTTCCATGGTCATTACATCTGCCCAAACCTGCATTTTCTCCAGTATCTCCTAGTTCTGTAAATGACATTGCCATTCACTTAATCATACCAAAAAAATCAAAATCTTCCTTCACATCTTCCTTCATGCCTGTGTCTAATTAACTAGCAAGTTCTATTACTCTGTTTAAATAATATTTTTCGAATGGTCTCTCTTTCAAACTCATGCCTTTATCCTAGACCAAATTGAATAATTTCTTATGGACTCCAGTGGTTTACTGTGACTGTTTTCCTTGAGTACAGAGTGTTCTTAATATAGTAGGTTATAAAATATATACAACCTATTATATCAGTGAGACTTTTAAAATGTCATGGCAAAGTAGAATTAAAGACACTTATTTTGGTGCAAAAAATTCTGAAATTCATGCATAGCTTTTTCATAATATACATTTTCATGAACTATCTGAATATCTTTCATATATATGTATTACGTATATGTGCATGTGTATATTTGTCCAAAATTCTTACAGTGGCCCAAAGCACTTGAAGGACCTCACTTTGCTGTACCCACATCTCAGCTTTGCATCATTCACTCTGTAGCTTATTCTGTACCAGCTGCACTAAATCTTTCATTTCTTCAAACCTACCAAGCTTCTTCCTTTTTTTTCCTTAGAATTATTTTATTTGGGATCATTAGATGGCATAGTGGTACATCACTTGACTCCCACATAGTCTTCCATGGTTTGAGTCCTGGACCCAGTGGCTTAAAACTCACACTGGGTGCGTGTGCATGTGTGCCTAAAATCCTGAGAGGAGAATAGAGGAGAAGGGATTGTGGTATGGTCATCCCCTCTGGGGGGTGATTTCTCACTTTCCATCTCTCTGTCTCTCTGGCAAGTGAGTGCACATGCCCTATAGCAAAACCTCTCTCTCTCTCTCTCTATGTATGTATGTATATATGTGTGTGTGTGTGTGTGTGTGTGTGTGTATACACACACACACACACACACACACACACATATACACAGGTTTAAATTTGACCAGAGCAGGAGAGAGCAAGAGAGGGAAAGTGAGAAAGCAAGCCACCAGGTCCGGGACTCAAACCATGGTCAGCCATGTGGGAGTCCAGTGCCTTTAACGACCATGCTGCTTGCCGCACCCCCCCCCCCCCAAGCTTCTTCCTTCTTAAAGTATCTACATAGGCTATCTTCTCTACTTAGCTGAACCTTGGTTTTCTCTGGCTAACTTCAGTTTTCAGTTTAAAAGTAACTTTCCTAGAAGACCTTCCAGACCCTCCCCTTTCCTGCAAGAATCTCTCAGGCATCTATTTTTATTTAACAGATCACACCATAATTACAGTTAAATGGTTATTTTTAATAATGATTTTTTTTAATTGCCAGAGGGTGTACGTACTCACTGGAGAGAGATAGAAAGACCAAGAGAGAAAGGAGAGAAAGCACTTCCCCAACAGGGCATGGTCACATTGCAATTCCTTCTCTTTTATTTTCTCTTTCTGCTGGGATTCTGGGCACACATGCACAGGCACTTAATGTGTTTTCAAGTCACTGGACTGGGATTCGAACCACCGTCAGCCTTGTGGGATCTGGCTCTCTTAACCACTAGGCTATGGGGCTGGCTTCTTTTATAAAAAAATTTTTAATGTTATTTCCTTACTGGATTGTAATATTTTAGGAGTATTAATTTTTCTGTTTTTTTTTCTGCCTAGAATTACAGTGCCCATTAACTTAGCTTAATAGATAATTTATATATGTTTTATCTTCATAAACTTCACAGAGCTAACATAGTATTTTACCCATAATAAGTATCCCACAACTTAATAATTATTTATAATCATGCTGATCCCTTGGCTTTTTGCCTCTGTTTGCTTCCAGTAGTTTATGTCCTCCTCTAGCTGTATGAAAAAGAGAGGGCTTTGTGAGAGATTTGTGTGAAGATGAAAATAACCAGCTCAAACCAGGAAGTAAGCCATTTGTTGGATTCCAAAATATAGTACATTGCTATCACAGAGACATTTTTTTAAGAGGTTATCATAGAAGCTCTAATGGGTCTTAATTGCTTACTGTATCAAGTCCATATTTTTTTAGCATAGAAAGTACGGCTTTTATTATCTGGACTTTGCTTCCCTTTCTAACAGCATTCCCCATCACATTCTGTGCTCCAATTCTTCCACTGAGCTCTACAAGCATAACAGGAAAGGGAGATGATTCATTACTATCATCACCATTCTCTCTCTCTCTCTCTCTCTCTCTCTTTTTTTAAAGGTTCTTGCCATAGGGCATATGTGCATGACAGAGAGGAATGGAGAGACAGAGAGAGGAAAAGTGAGAAATCACTTCTTAAGGGAGATGGCCATCCTGCAATCCCTTGTCCATTCTCCTCTTGAATTTGTGGGCATGCACCTGGCATGATTTTCAAACCGCTGGGTCCAGGACTCAAACTGCAGTTGGTCATGTGGGAATTTAGTACCTTAACCACTGCAGCACCTGCTGGCTCCACCACTCACAATTTTTAGTAAGCATTGTCTATGTCAAATACTATACGTGGGCCTTGGAGATGAGGGGCATGTACAGAGATCTCAGGATCACAGCACTCAACCACCTAAAAATCTAGTAGAAGTATAAAGACGTACACATGAAAGATAAATAGGAATATAAATTACTTAAACAGTAAGTGCCAAAGACTACTTAAGAATAGGAGTGAAATTTCCTGAGATGTGAAATAATGCTCTCCTCTTTACATGTGACTTTAGAAAAACAAGGAAAAGGTAGGAAGGAGTTAAGTTCTTCCTTTTTTGTTATTGGTTGATGACAAGTTCTGTGATTTATCCATTGCATTGTATAGTCCTCCTCCTTCATCTTCAAAATAAATGTAATTTCATCCTGAATTCAGAATACAAAGAAACAGATATATGTCAGTGACTGAGAGCCCTGATCCAAAACTCAAGGAATCACTAACTTGAGAGATGATATTTTACAAGCACTAATATCTTGGGTCATTAGAAAGTCATGAGGTATTTTTCTATGCAAAAATGTCTCATGACTTTTCCTGTGACCCAATATTAACTTGACCTGATGTTTAGATTAATTCATGTGGAGGAGCTCAACTGCGCTGTTGGATTGAGGCCATGCATGAAGACACTTAGTAAGCTACTTTGCCTACTATTCTTCTCCAAGGGTATTGTAGCAGAGGTATACATTAATGCGTTCAATCAACAAATATTTTTAAGCTGCTATATTAATAAACGAGGAAAAGAAGATATTAAAATGTGTCTTATAACCTTAAAAACCCATAGTAGGTGAGACAAACCCATATAGAATTAAATGTGTGGTGCATTATGATGAGAATAATGGTGGTGTTATGAATGATACATCACAGAAAAGACTGAGCACCATGATAGTGGAGAAAGGCCTGAGGAGATTGTAATGTTGAGATTTAACCAAGAATATAACAATTATCTTTGCTCTGGCAGAAAGGAAGGGTAGGTGTTGGTATCCCTTTGTTTACAGAGATTCCACAATTCTGTACCTCCTCCCATCTGTTTTCCCAGAAGTAGTAGCCCTTAGACATAACATATGTAGGAAAAAGTGGATCTGGATGGTTTCTTCTGGGCCTGGTGAAAGACTGCCTGCAGAGAAAGCCCTCCTCCAGGACCAACAGTTGGCGTAATGGCTATGTCGCTGGACTCCCATATAGTTGACTGCGGTTCAAGTCTTGGACCCAGTGGCTTAAATTCACGCTGGGCGCATGTGCGTGCATGCCCAAGATCCCAAGAGGAAAATGGAGGAGAAGGGATTACAGCGTGGCCACCCCCCCGGGGGGGTGATTTATTGCTTTCTGTCTCTCTGTCTGTCTCTGTCTTTCTGGCGAGTGCACACACCCTTTAGCAAAAACCTCTCCAAAAAAAAAAAAAAAAGAGAGAACTTCCTCCTCCAACTGCTAGCCAAGGCAGGGCCATATTACCCCCATCCCCACTCCTAATTGATCTATGTTCCATGGCACTGGATTTACTGACTCTTCAAAATGACCCAGGTTAGTGCTATAATAATGTAATTACACCCCCAACTCTTAGTGACATATCACATATTTATTTTTCTTACCTATGTGAGTCACCTGTTTGAGGCTGTACTTTTTGGGTTGGAATTTTCTCCATATGTTTCCTCATTCTCTTAGAACTAGAGGCTACCCAGGACGTATTCTTCTTGTGGTGGGTAGTAGATATGCAAGAGGACAATCCAAAGCTCTTAAGCACATTTTAAGGCTCTGCCGGAGTTATGTCTGTTAACATTACATTGGCCAGAGCAAGTCACTTGGCCTATTCAGACATCAGTGGCCTTAAGAAATATACTTCTACTCCAGTGGGAGGTACTATAAAAGTGCATAGAAAAGGGAAGGCATATAACTCTGTATCAGGTAGGCAATGAAGGCAGAACCTGAATGATGATTTATCCAAGAATATTCCTGTCTGCTGCTGTCTTCATCACCATAGAATTTTAGATGAAGGCCTTCACTTTCAAGCTCCAGTGACTAAGTCTGACAAATCTCTCATCTTGCCACAACTTTCCTGTATCACTGAAGCAGTACTGATTTCCACCAATAAAGTACTACCATAGAGGTACAAACTTACAGATTCTCCTGGTTCTAATTCCTGGTAGCAGAAGAGTGGGCTGGACCCAGCAGAATACTTGTTGGGATTGAGACCATTTCAAAGTGCTTTATTTCTGTTTCTCTTGAGATTCTTACAATGTTAATCTATCCTCTTATCCGCCCTTCAAGAAGATTTTTCTGCTGAAATATAAGTTACCTTTTTGTGTGTATAATTTGCTTTAGTTTTTTATGTCTAAATGGATAATTTGGGGACCTAAGAGTAATAGATCCTTATGTATTATAATTCACACAGTAGTCCTTAGTGGAGTCCATTTTATTATCAGGGTTCTCCACAAACAGAACCAATAGGTTATAAAGCTATATAGATATTAAGAGATTTATTATAAGAAGTTGGCTCACATGATTATGGAGGCTAAGAAGTTACAAAATTTGTAGTTGGTGTGCCGGAGACCTAGGAGACTCCATGACATAGTTCCAGTCTCATTTGAGTCAGGAGGACTCAGGAGAATACCTTTGTTCTAACTTTAAAACAGCTAAGCAGGGATAGAAAATGTTCTCTTACTTCATCTTTTTGATCTATACAGGCCTTCAGTGGATTGGATAAGACTCATGCACATGGGAAAGAATAATTGACTTTATGAAGTTTATCAACTCAAGTTTTAGTCTCATCAAGAAACATCCTCACAGATATACCAAAATATCTGGGCACCCTGTGCCCCAGTTACATTGATAACAAAACTAATCGTCACAGCCCTTCTCCTTTATCTCAGTTCCTCAGTCTCATTAATGAATCATTACATGTAAAGGAATAAAATCAAATTAATTCAAGTAAAAAGAAAGTTACACAATAGATATAGTCATAGAAACCATCTCTTGTTTCTTTCCTTCTTTCTGGACATCTCCATTATCTTACTTGTCTCTGCAGAAAAGCTTTTATTTTGCTTTTTTAGTTTCATGCGCATGATTGAAAATAGCTTCTATCTTGAATTCTACCTGTCCACAAAGCTCCATAACAACACATGAATTTTATCTTTGTGATATATATTTCAATACTGGAGGAAGAGAACTGAATCAGTTATGTAAGCACCATTTATTATTTTGCTTAGTCAAGTGCCTATCCCTGGTGCCGAATATTGAATGCTTTAGTTTCCCTTTTTCTTCTGTAACAAATTACCACAAACTTGGTTGCTTAAAAACACTAGAAATTTGTCCTTTAGTTCTAGACAGAAGAAGTCTGAAATTGGTTTCACTGGAGTAACATCAAGATATTAGCAGAACTGAATTCCTTCTAGAAGATCTAGAAGATAATCTGTTCCTTTGCCTTTTCCATTTGATCATCAGAAAGTCATAACATCTTTTTTGGTTTCTATGCAAAAGTGCACCATGACTTTTCTGATGACCTAATAGCTTCTAGAAACTGCTTGCTTGACTTATGGCTGTTTCTTCCATCTTCAGATCTTTCTTTCACTCTGACTCTTATGCCCTTTTTTTCACTCTAGGACTCTGGTGATTACATTGACAAGTTGACTCTAGAAAGTTTGTGGAGGACCAGATGGCAGCATAGTGGTAATGTAACACGGCAATGGTGGATCCACTTGGGAGTGTCTCAGGTTTTCAGCCCAAGACCTTCCTGTGTATGCCAGGGGTGGAGTGAGGTGGGATAGCATGGGGTGGGGAGCAGATTAGTACATATGTGCATGCCTGTGATCTGGACTCACTGAGGCTGGGAATAGATTGTGGCATGAGGACTTTGTTGGAGGTGTCTGACTCTCTTTCTCTCATAGGCAGTAAAAAAATAAACTTATTTTTTTTTTTTTAGATTTTACATAAAAGTGGAATTAAAGTATCAGTTTGTTTTGGTACAAAAGTAATTTCAAAGCTGTGTGCAATCTTTTCATGCATTTTCCATGAAGTTTTTGAAGACCCCTTGTATAATCCAGAAGAATTTTCCCATGTCAAATTCCTTCATCACATCTGCAAAGTCTGGTTTGCCATTTAAGGTAAAATTCACAGGTTTTGGGGATTAAAACATAGACATGTTTGCTGGGAAGTGTGGTGAAAAAGGGAGCACTTTATTCCATTTATCGTGGCAATGATAATAAAGAAATGTTGCCCACAGAAAAGGCTATGAATGGAAGGAGTTTCTTTGCATAAGGAATATGGAAAGAGTAGGAAAATTTAAAAATATCTCTCTTTCATCTTCACTAAGAATGAACTGCTCAGAAATGAGTAGTGAGTTTAGCCTTAAACTGTCACTTAATTTTTCTTTTTTTTCAGATTATTATATTATTTATTTTCATTATTATTTTTTTAAACACTCAATCACTATATATCATTTGGCTTGTAAAGAGAATTTACCCAACACGAATACTTCTCAGACCAGTCCAGTTGAGAATAAATATTATCTTCAACAGGTGATAAACCATTTCTGTGTCCCACAAATGTCATGCCTCATTATTTGCTCTCATGCTATCCTTCTCTATACACTTCCCTACTCTGCTCACCCCTGATATTCCATACTATCTTCAGCATCCAGAACTATTTTCACTGTTTTTATGCCCTCTAGTATTTCGGTCTCTACCATAGAGTGCAGATAGCTGGTATATATTAAGTGGATACATACAATATCTTTCTTTCATAGCCTGGCTTGCTTTACTTAGCAATAAATATTTCATATTCAACCACTTTCTATCAAATGCCAGGGTCTTCTTGTTTTTTTTTTTTTTTTTTTTTTTTTTTTTTTTTTTTTTTTTTATGTCTGAATAGTATTCCATAGAGTATATATGCCATTTCAATCCATTCATCTGTTTGTGGACATTTGGGTTGGTTCCATGTCTTAGTGATCGTGAATAATGCTGCAATAAACATTGATGTGCAAGCGCTTTTCCGATTGAGCATTGTTCTGTCCTTTGGGTTGATACCCAGAAGTGGGATTGCTGGATAAAATGGTAGTTCTATTTGTAGGTCTTTGAGGAACCTTCGTATTGTTTTCCACAGCCTGGACCTATTTACATTCCACCAACAGTTAAGGAGAGTTCTCCTTTCATCACAACTCGGCCAATACTTACCATTTTTTAATTTTCAATCTTTGCCATTCTGACAGAGGTTAGGTGGTATCTCATTGTGGTTTTAATCTGCATCTTCCTTATTATGAGGGATGTCAAGCATACTTTTTGGCTGTTCATACATCTTCCTTAGATTTTTGTTCAGCTCATTTTTCCCATTTCGTAATTGGGTTGATTTTTTTTCTTTTTTGGGGGGTAAGCTGCTGAAATTGGCATTTTGATTACATGAATTCTTCCAATCTAGGAGCATGGGATGTCCTTCCACATTTTTGTGTTATTTTCAATATAATTTTAAAAGAGTTTCATAGTTTTCTTTGTAAAGGTCTTTGACTTTCTTAATGGGTTTATGGCTATGGTAAAAGGAATTCATTGCTGTGGTAAAAGGAATTCCTTTCTTCAGCTTTACTTTGTTCAACTTGTTGTTCATATATAGAAATGCTATAAATTTTGGATGTTGATTTTGTATCCTGCACAAATACTATAAATTTTTGGAGGTTGATTTTGTATCCACTTTACTGCATTCATTTATTACTTTGAGAAGCTTTTTCATGGAAACCTTTGAGTCTTCTAAGTATACCATCATGTCATCTGCAAATAAAAATATTTTCAACTCGTCTTTGCCTATTTGAATGCCTTTTATATTATTCTCTTTCTGATTGCATTGGGTAAAACTTCCAGCACTACATTAAAAAGTAGTGGAGAAAGTAGGTAGCCTTGTCTAGTACCAGATTTTAGTGGAAAAGCTTTTCCCCATTCAATATAATGTTAGCTATAAGTTTTTCATGTATGGCTTTTCTTGTGTGGAGAAGTGATCCTTTTATACCAGTATTGCTGAAAGTCTTAGTCATGAAGGAATGTTGTATTTTATTGAATGCTTTCTCTGCATTGATTGAAATGATCGTATGGTTTTAATCTTTCTTTCTACTATATGGTGTATTATATTTATGGTCTTGCACATGTTGAACTACCCTTGCATTCCTGGAATAAAGCCTACCTAGTCATGATGAATAATCTTTTTTATATGTTGTTGGATATGATTTGCAAGTATCTTGTTGATAATTTTTGCATCTATATTCATCAGAGATGAATGTAGTTTTCCTTTTTTGTCATGTCTTTATCTGTTTTGGGAATGAGGATAATGGCTTCATAAAATGAATTTGAGAGGTTTCCTTCTTTTTGAATCTTTAGAAATAATTTGAGTAGAATGGAGGTTAACTCTTCCTTAAAAGTTTTGTAGAATTCAGAAGTGAAGCCATCACTTTCTTTTCTCTGTCAGGAGGTCATTTATTACTTATTCAATCTCATGGCTTATTATGAGTATTTTAAGGTTTTCTATGTCCTCCTGATTCAGTCTTGGCAGATTATATGCATCCAGGATTTTGTCCATCTCCTCCATGTTCTCTTGTTTGTTGGCATGTAGTCACTCATAGTATCCTTAAAGATATTTTGTATTTCTGTTGTGTCTATTGTAATGTTGCCTGTTTTATTACGTGTTTGATTTATCTAGTTTCTTTCTTCCTTCTTCTTTATCAGTCTAGCTAATGATGTGTCCATCTTGTTAATCTTTTGAAAGAACCAGATTTTGCTTTCATTTATTTTCTGTATAGTTTGTTTATTTTCTATTTTATTTACTTCTGCTCAAATATTTATGATTTCTTTTTGCCTGTAATTTTTTGGATTTTTTGGTTGTTGTTTTTCCAATTTCTGAGCCATTATGTTATGCACACTAATTGCTATGAATTTCCCTCCTATGAGTGCTTTTGCTGTGTCCCAGAGATTATGGAAGTTTGTGTACTCATTATCATTTGTTTTCATAATTATTTTGTTTTAAGACCATTTCTTCAGTAGTTAAGAAGTCATTTAGGGGAACCAGCAGTTAGCGTAATGGCTATGTCACTGGACTCCCATGTAGTTGAGCGCGGTTCACGTCCCGGACCTGGTGGCTTAGAACTCATGCCGGGCATGTGTGTGTGCGTGCCCAAGATCCCAAGAGGAGAATGGAGGAGAAGGGATTGCGGCGTGACCATCCCCCCTGGGGGGTGATTTCTCGCTTTCTGTCTCTATGTCTCTCTCTGTCTGTCTGGTGAGCACATGCGCCCTATAGCGAAAACCTCTTAAAAAAAAAAAAGAAGTCATTTAGAAGTAGATTGTTTAGTTTCCATGTTTTTGCATATTTTTGAGGGTATTTCTTGAAATTAATGAATTTAATTCCATCATGGTCAGAGAAGATGCTGGATATAGTTTCTATGCCTTTGAATCTGTAAAGATTTGATTTATGTTCTATCATATGGTCAATATTTGAAAAGGTTCCATGCCAGGGTGGAAAAAAATATATAAATTTTGTTGTCTTAGGAAAGATGTCTGTCAAGGCCATTTGTTTTGTAGTATCATTTAGGCCCTGAGTCTCTTTGCGTATTTTTTGTCTAGAGGATCTGTCTAAAGGAGATAATGGGATGTTGAGATCTCCAACAATTATAGTGCTTAACCCTCTCTCTCCTTTTAGCTCTAGCAGTCTTCCCTTTATATATTTAGGTGCTCTTGAGTTGGGTGCATAGATATTTGTAAGTGTTATGTCTTCTTGATGAATTAGCCCATTTACTACTACATAATGCTTTTCTTTGTCTCTTCTTATAGTCTTTGTCTTGAAGCCTATTTTGTCTGAAATCAGTATCACAACTCCAGTCCTTTTTTGATTTCCATTTTCATGGAATATCTTTTTCTTACCCTTTACTTTTAGTCTATGTATGTCTTTATCCATGAGGTGTGTTTCTTGTAGGCAACAGATAGAGGGTTTCTTTCTTTCTTTTTTTTTTTTTTTTTGATCCAGTCAGCCAGTCTGGAGAATTTTATTCATTAACATTCAATATTGTTATTGATTTCTGGACCTATTCCTATCATTAAGTGAACCATTTTCGTGGTGTTTTTTTTTGTTCTCTTATTATCACCCATCTGACTTTGTAGTTTTTCTGGTATAGCCCTCCCTTCAGAACCTCTTGTAGAGCTGGTCTGAAGTTGGTAAATTCTTTCAGATTTTGTTTATCTGAGAATGTTTTTATCTTTTTTCCCATATGAAGGATAATCTTGCCAGATATAGTATTCTTGGTTGAAATTGTTTTTCATTTAACACTTTAACTATATTTCTCCATTCTTTCCTTGCCTGCATTGTTTCTGATAAGAGGTCCAATGTTAGCCTGGAAGGATAACTTTTGTAAGGAACTTGACATTTTCCCTCTTGCCAATTTTAGTATCTTGTCTTTGTCTGCGGTTTTGGATAATCTGGCTATGATGTTCCTTGGAGAAGATCTTCTTGGGTTGATTCTGTTTGGAGTCCTATGTACTTCTTAGGTTTGGATATGTGAATGCCTCTCTAGGTTTGAAAGTTTTCTTCTAGGATTTCATGGAATAAATGATCTATGCCCTTATTATTTTCTTCCTCTTCTGAGATACCAATTATCCAAATGTTTGGGCACTTGATGGTATCCTAGAATTTCTTGTATATTATCTTCATTTCCTTGGTTGTTTTCTCAGTCTTTTTGAAACTTTCTATGTCAGAAGTTTTGTTTTCTACATTCAAGATTTGATCTTCTGTGAGATCTAATCTATGTTTAATACTTTTGAGGGAAGTTTTAATTTCCTGTATCACATTCTTTTTCTCTAACAGTTCTGTTTTATTCTTTTTTTATGGTGTCTATTTCTTCTTTCAATCATGAAAGGACTTCTTCATCTCATGGAGGTTGTTGTGTCTTTTCTCTTGCATCTCATTTAGTTTGGTCACTACAAATATTATTAGTTGTTTATCCGACATTTAGTGTTGTCTGTGGGTGATGCAGAATTGATTTTTCCCTTGGGGGAGAGACATTTTGTTGGTTGTTCATATATCTTATGCCTCTGTGTTTGTTCCTAGTCATCTGGTGATCTATACTTTCCTTCCTTAATCATTCAAGGTATCTGTGCATTCAGATGTGTGCAGGAGTAGGAAATTGGGAATCTCTCTTCTGCTCTGCCTCCCTGTTGTTCAACAGCACCCTGTGTTGTTGTCACTGGTCCTGGGTGCCCCAAAGTCCTCCCTATTTCTTAAGAGCAGGTGTGCCTCAAACTGAGCTGCTGAGCTTCAATTCAGTAACAAAGAAGAGACTGTGTTATGTGTTGAAGCTTATCCAGAACATCAAAGTCCTGAGAGTTCAAAGATGACTGGGGAAGGGGATGAGCTACAGGTCCAGGCTGTTAAGCCTGCTACAGGCAGCCTGACATCTGGCAAGGCCCTTAGCTTAAATGGGTGTCTCATTGAGTGCAGATAGGGGCAAAGTTTGTCTCTAAGTTCCAAGAAACAAACCTGAGGGTCCAAAGGTGAATGGGAGAAGACATGAGCCAGGAATCCTGGCTATTAAGCACTGTAGCCACAAGCAACCTGATGTCTGGCAAGGCTCTTTGTTTGAATGGGTGTCCAGATCTCCACTTAGTTTTTCTATATTTGCTTCTTTCCCCTCCAGTAGACTCTGTTAGACTGCTATAGTTGTAATTCACCTGCACTCCTTTTTGCTGATTGAATGAACTAGTTTGTTAATTTCCCCAAAACTACATTCTCTATATATCACAATACAGATACGTAATTCCCTTAGATTTGATCAGAAAATATGGGATGTAGGTGAGATAGGTTTGGGAATCTGTGCTTCTAATATGCTCCCTAGGTAATTCTCACACACACTGATGTTTGAGAGCCACTACTGTATTCTAAGTAAAGCTGATAAACTTATCTTGTTAGAAGAGAAGACTGAGGAAAGCCTTCTGAGTGAACTCAGGGTGTTTTCACTTCAGCTTTTGGGAGATAATGATAACAATTTTGCATGTAACTCAGTAAGACTCTAATTCAGGCTGGGAACAGGGCAAAAGGTCTCTAAAGATAAGGGGGAAACAATTTTTGGGAGGCCAGTCAACCTTTGTTTGACTCTCCAATCACAATGAAGGACTAAATTTTTTCTAAGTTATGTTTTAATACTGATTTGTGCTCTACAAAAAACCTCAGTAATGTCGTATCTCCAAAGGCAGTTTTTCTATATCAACCTTGCCAGTTTTGGGGAAGTAGAAAATGATAAGCTGATGTCTGACAGTGGTTGCAATGACTTGTCATAAATCAGGTTGTCAGTTGTCTAGTTGAAGTCTTAGTATTCTATGAAGTCATCCAATCCTGATATTTCAGGATTCGACAGGTTTTGTTTTATAATTTAAATCGATCTAAGTATGAGATATTTTGATATGCTTCCTTTATAAATTTATAGTTAGTTATTTTGAATAACTTTCATTTGTAATTAAGCTGAGAAAGCAAGAATGTAAAGTATTAGAAAATAAAAGCATCAAATTTTTGATAGTAGTGGTTTTGGAAACATGGAAGATTAGATCATCAAAATTTGCCATCTATAAAATACTTGCAAAGGCTGCATAAAATAAAATAGTCAACCATGTAAATGATTGGATGAGTTCACAGGGATATAAGAAATTATATGAGTGGCCAAAAACAAAGTGGAAACTGGATTTAGCTTTCCTTCACTTTGGGTTTGGGATTTGAATTTATCTTCTCAAGTTGAGAAATGAACATGAACTCCCCTGGAGCACTTAGCAGAAGTATGTATGCAAATTTTATTTTGAGAGATGTCCTCAGTCCTGGTGGTAAAGGATTCTCATAGAAAATGACATACCAGAGATGGGCTCACAATTCAAAATTGTAAAAGTTGTGAGTTAATTCACTCAATATAAGAGAGACAAACACAAAAAATAGCAGGATTAGAACAATCTTTCTCCACCCAAGAACATTAAAATACCATTCTACCTCAATAACACTAAAATAAATACATAGAAATGATGATAGGTATAAACCAGAACTGAAAACATGAGAAATCAACTTAATTTATGGTGTCTTGTATCTTATACTACATAGTGCAAACATAAAGTGCAATAGTAATTCATGGCGCTGGCAGGTGGTGTGGTGGTTAAGGGTGCTGGACTCCCACATGGTTGACCGTGGTTTGAGTTCTGGACCTGGTAGCTCAGTTTCTCACTTACCATCTCTCTCTTTCTCACTCTCTTACTCTGTCCCTCTCTGGTAAAATTAAAATAAATGAATAAAGCTAAATAAAATAATTCGTTTTTATAAAAAGTAGTTCACAGAATGAAAAGATATGAAGAAGTGCTGGTTTTTATCTTGAGCTTGATGCTAAAATGTTGACAAGAGGAAACTGTAGAACATAACTTCTTTCAAGAATTCAATGATATATTATTATAAATCAGGGGTACTGTAGCAACATGAAAAACAAATGTTCCTATAAAATATAACAAAATGACTTCTAAGGTTGAGCTTTAGATTGATGTCATGACTAATACAGATAAAACTTATGAAACATAGTCATGTCTTTGTGCAGAAAAATTAAGAGAGATGCCACTTTTAAATGAAATTATATGAAGTATTCTAGAAATTTCCAGGCAACATACATCATGAAAACATAAAAAAAAATACTACAAACTTTCATAATAATGCAGTTTAATTTAATGGTAAAAAACATTTTAAGCCTACAGGTTTTTTTTTTTTTTTTTTTTTCACAATAAGAGCATAAATTCTGGATAAAATGACTGATTTTAAATGTGTCAGGTTTAACAAAGTAAGTAAAGAATAATTGCATTTCACTAGCAGAATGTGATATGATGGGAGTCAAATGTTATCTACTTTAGATTTGATCTCAATAAAAAATGAGTATTATATAAGAAATGAACTTTTATCAAAGATAATAAACTTCATTAAAACTATCCTTTTTTTGTCATGGACATACATACTATAAGGTCAGAATTTCTTCATTTTTGCCAGTTGTTTTAAATGTGGTGTGTTGAAGCCAATCGTCTGTCAGGTGTCAACTTTCTAAAGATCATATTCCATGTGGGAAAATGTGCAGTGCTTTTGTAGCAGAAAGGTAATTATTGCTTGCATTATGTAGTTGCCTCAGACTTCTCATGAACTTGGTATCTATTCACAAGCTGGCAGCTGACTCACTTTTCATTGAAATTTCTTTGTCAATGTCGAATGAAACATAAAAGCTGTCAACTGAATTTTGACAGTAATAATTACATGTAGCAACAACCAGAAATTCCTTTTTTTCAGGACTTGAGGTCTAATCTTTCATCTAACTTTTCTATTCTATGTAGCTATTCATCAAAGTCTATTTTGCTTATTTTCATGCAGACTACCATTTTGTGTAATGAGTTCACGGTGTGGTTAGTTGAAGAAGAACTTGGAATTTTGGTTATTGCTCTCTCTGCTCTTGTTCATTCTTCTTTTCTCACTTCTTTCCTACTCTAAGCCTGAATGGAAGTGGATCAGAAAGAAGGCATGTGCGATACCTCAATCTAATATAAATGAATGGCTACCTTGAGGATTTCTCTAATTTCTTCAATTTTCTTTCCAAAAAAAATTACAAGTTTGAAAGCATACAGTTCAAAACAGAAAAAAAGACTAATAAAAATGTCAGGTGATGTAGTCTTGGAATTTTGAACTTTATTCAGTAAAAATAGCCAAGATGTTAAGAACTGCTCTGCCTCTTGGGACCAGCAGTTAGCGTAATGGCTATGTCACTGGATTCCCACGTAGTCGACCGCGGTTCCAGTCTCGGACCCAGTGGCTTAAAACTTACGATGGGTGCGTGTGCGTGCATGCCCAAGATCCCGAGAGGAGAATGGAGGAGAAGGGATTGCAGCGTGGCCATGCCCCCGAGGGGTGATTTCTCTCTCTCTGTCTTTCTGGCGAGCACACACGCCCTATAGCAAAAACCACTCTCTTAAGCTAGTTCCTCATGATTAGAAATTCCTTACTACTGTTCCCCCATCTGTGAGGAGTCTGACAATAATGCACGTAACTCATGGGGCCTACTATAGGAATCGTGTACTGATTATATAAGCATGGCTTCCACTCATTTGTGGCATTTAGATAATCTCTTTGTAGTTCATTATGAATTTTAGAGTTCTTCTCTGATGCCAGTCCTGGCAGTCAGTTGCTTCTAGAGAGGATCAAGAATTGTTCTTTGTTGTCAAATTGGGTGCTTGTCATAGAGGTTAGAAAAATGGGATGTGAAGGGAAGGTTTTCAGCGCTAGGTGAGTGACTCTATTTTCTTTTGAAACTCAAATATTAGATATCATTTAAATTATTATTTTTACTTTTGTTGCAGAATACTTAATAGAAAGATCTGTTGGGACATGAGCATGTCAGCTTAAACTACACTGTAGTGGGGCATAATCTGAAAGTACAAGTTTATGTACATGGTTTTAGTTTACTAATTCTTAAAGAAAAATTTAGAAGAGCATCTAGACAGTCTAGGAAATATTGGTGGGATTTTGTTTCATGTTTTTTTAAGAGAACAGTAATTATTTTGTGAATAAAGTTCTAAAACACAGAGAACAGGTCAACAATTATGACTAATGGTTATCAGGATGTATGAACAAGTATATTTGCATGTATTATTTCAAGCCACTGTCTTCAGAAATTAAAGAAGGCTAATATAATCTGAAAAGGCTTATGGTGTGCAGGTGTGGGGTAGGGTGTAACTAATACGGGCTCAGGTATGAAGCTGCCATGCATCACTAATGAGAGACTCAGCCAAAGGTTTGCCTGCAAGTTTTAAAGCTTCCGATGCTGTATGTAGTTAGAAAGCCTGGATTTCCTTTTTGAATTACTTCATTACATAGCTAAATTTATTAGAATTTGGGCACAGTGCAAGTACACATATTCCTAAGATGCCATCATAGTAAAGACCAATAATTTGGTTACATTTCAGGGAGAAAGGCTACACTGAAATGAACATTGTGAGAAAACTCACTTTAATGATACCTCGGAGTACATTCTTGCTTCCTATACTGCTATTTTCATTACAAGGTAAGAACCTACATTAGTTTGTTACCTTAATGCATTTTATTCTCTCTTGCAATTGGTATAAATAGGTTCCTCTAATAGTGTAAAGCACTTTGAAGTTGTTAGAATGGATTTGTACTGAATGGCACGTTAGCTTTTGAAAATTCTTAATAAAGTATTTAGATAGTTTGGACTTTATACGTTTTACTGATATATTTTTTGTATTTTTTAATGGTTAGTGAATTATGCTTTACCATGAAATGCAATTGTACTGGAAGAAGCTCTGATTCTGACTTTCTGTCTTGTAAGTGACAATTTCAAATAGTTGTCTATGTATAATGTAAACATTGGGAATTTTGCAGTAAATAAAGAAAAAACTGAGTTCTTAAACTTTCTTTATGCCATCAACTTGAAAGAATGTCAAAAAGATGTTTTAATAGTGACTGAAACATTGGCTCTAAGAATTAATTTTCAATTATTTTATTAGTAGTTTCATTTATAAATTATTTATATTCAGCTGTTGATTTTTAATACCTGAAAAAGGATGTGTATTGGAGCTTGTAGTTGAAATGGGAGAAATTATTGAAGTTTAAAATCCTGAAAAGTTCAAAGACACCATCTTCAAATCCTAGTAGTGTACATCAGAAATTGAAAACTCAAGGAGAAAGATGTCGTAGATTTTTGGAACTGGAGAAGACTTTGGAAATGAATTTGTTCAACACTATGATTTTGTTGTGTGTTTGATACCTTACGTACACTTGGCAGGTACGCAGTGGTAGGACCAGAACTGAAACTTGGATCTCAGGTCTAAGTCCAGTGCCTGTTCAGTTGTAATTATTCCTCTGTGGAAATCTGTGTACACTGACCATTCTTTTGTGATTATCAGTTATTCCATCGTCTCAGGAAATTTGCTGGTCAAAATTAAAACATACAAAATAACTAACAGCAAAACTCAAACTAAATTTTAGAATTTAGGTTAAGATATTTTTAGGTTAAGATAAATTTTAGAATTTAGGTTAAGTTAAATTTTAGAATTTAGGTTAAGATAATCTGTTAAAATGACCAGAACATGTGACCAAGATATTAGGTAATTTTAAAAATTCATGTATTTATCTTTGGCAGGATATATTTGTGCGTCATCCATCTTGATGGGAACATCAAAGTAAGTATTTCTCATCCTTTATGATCTCTAAAACCTGGAGTCAGTGGGAATGATCAAAGCTCAGCAGACAATAGCATGTTCTTTGGAAACAAAATTTTCAAAACATGAGATACAGTTCTTTAAAACATTTCCATAAATTAAAAATTAGCAGGTATTCTTGTCATTATTTATGAAGGAAATATGTTTCTTTTTATTTTAATTACAAGGGAAGTTAGGGGTAGTGACCAATGACTAAATATTAAAGAGATGTGATTTTCACTTCAAAGATTTGTGAAGATTTTACATTCAGTAATATCCCCCTTTATATTGCTGTTATTAATACAATTTTAAAATTTAATGTGTTGTATTCTTAACATAGAGTAAAAGAATTTTTAATGATAAATTGAACAAAATGGTTCTAGCAGTAAATAATGAAAATTATTTTTTGAGGTACACTGATCTGCTTAAATGAAAGTCACCATTTGACTTTTAATAAAAATTTTTATAAAGTATAAAAAAGACAAATGTATCCCTGAGGTAATTATTAATCACTTATTTTTGATAAGTCACAACTTGATGTCCTTATATGCATGTTAATCTGCCTTTTATGACATGAAACAGGAGAGAATTACATATATTTGAAAAAGCAAATGTGCTCTTGGCATATTCTGTCCTTACCAGATCTATGCTGTCATGTGAAGAAAATATTATGGAGGTTGGTGCTACAAAGTAGTGTTACCCTATTTTGTTTATTTTTCTTTCTCAATGTTCCTTCCTAAAATTCAGTGTACATCAGACACTGAAGAGATTTGGGGACACTCCTGAATTTTGTAAAATGAGACAGTGCCACCGCCCAAATCTAACCCCTCCACGGTGGGGAGGGAAACCTTTTAAATGTTAAACTAAAAAAGACCTCTTTGATAAAGTGATGGAAATCAGGAGGAAAACACCAGCTCTCTCTTGGGAAAGGCTTGTTCAGGTTGCCTTGGGGCCTTTGACTATACAAGTTCTTTTTGTTTTCTTCCAGAAACGGGTTTAATGAAAATAGACAGAAAAGAGATCTTTTAGCAGCACAGGTAGGTTATGCTTCAGATGGAGAGAAAGGTAGAGAAATAATCCATTCTGCCTTGGACTCTGCTGTCACTTCAACAATGAGACCTTTGTAAAGGGAATAAAATGCTTAACAGAAGACAGGAAGGAGGAGGATGAGGCAAAGTAACTTCTCTGTGCTTGCAGCGACCCTTAAATTCATGCTCAGTTCACATTGACTTGTTAGACATGAAATAATTTCTTTTCTTACTATTTAATCTTAGGTATACTGATAAACTTGAAGCATTTAGGGGGAATTTAATCTCATTTACTTGCTAGAGAATTTGAATTGGTTTAAAAATTAAGCACATTATCAGTCAGTACAATGGCAATAACATCCACAAAAAGGGACAGAAAAAAGTGTAAATAATATGAGTTAAATACTGCAAGAGGGCATCAGATATGTCTTGGCATGCTCACAGACCACATTTATATTGTTATATTATCTGATAAATCTAAATAGTGGGCATCTCTGGGGAGGTAACTCTTTTTTTTTTTGGTTGTTCTTTTTCAGAGTAGTTGATTTTAAGAAGATTTTTTGTCCTTTAAAAACAGAATTGCAATATATTTAAATTATGGTTGGAATGTTCAGATGGTCGATACATCCATAATGGATTGTAAAATAGAGACTCCTAATATAGAAAAGACATTTCTTTAGAAAGTAATATGATTTGAGTATTTATATAGCAAACAGTGTAAATATTTAAGGAAAACTTGCCAAATGATGAATGGCAAATTATTTCTATTAGCATTTCCCGATGGATGCGTGGATTTTTGTGTTTAATGGTATTATTTAAATACAGTTAGTAGATGAATGGAAGGCAGATTGATAGGGTGTTGCAGAAGTTTACAAGACAGAACTAATTTTTCTTATCACCAGTAGGGAATTTTTTTGTGCTCGAATGGGCAAAGGATTGCCTATGGAATGGACACACTTTTTTTCTTAGAGTGTGTTGCATATTAAGTACATGCATGTCATTTCAAGTGGGTAAAATTATTTTCTCTGAGAAATTTTAAGTACATATTGGTCTGTAGGCCACATTAACCCCCCCGCCCAACACACACACCAAAACAAACAAACAAAAACTTAGTAGAGAATCAGATTTTGAGGAAAACTGCATTCCGTTGAACCTACTAGATTGAGGAATTTGTAAAATATACCCTGAGGTATAAAGGCACAATAAATATCCTATAGGTGGGATTATAGTATTGTCCATCTATATTCTTTCAGAATTTAAGTAATTTATACCAAAGGAGTTCTGTTAATACCTCCCTTTTGTTAATAAGTGAGGAACACACAACCCTTGCCTTGATTTCTCCCTTTCAGAGCTGCAGGAGACTTGTACTTCTATTTCCTGTAGCTAGAGAACATACACCTGAATCATTTTATCTGAACAAGTTTTTAAAGAAGGAATGTTAAAGGAGGACAACGAGATCATAATTATGTACTGTACTGTTTAGGATTGGGATTTGATGTGCTATAAGACCGTTCTTGTCTGCAGATTCACTCCCTTGCTCTAGAGAAACAGTGCACTGATGGTTAGAAAACAGTGCACATGAGGTTTCAGAAATATGTTGGCCATGAAGTGAGCAAGGGAAGGGTAGACACAGACTTCTGTAAATGGTTTATTGGTGTGCTATAGTGATTTCTTTTTTTAAAGACTATTTTTCTCTGTGCTTCTTATCCTCCTGTAGCTATGTAATCAGGAAGGAGGAAGACTGGACTTTCCTCTTTTATCATATACATGGACCCACTGCTTGGGATTTTTTGTTTTTGTTTTTTCATTTTTTTGCATTGTAAGTCAAAAATTCTTCTAAAAGCAGGTGCTGAAACATAGACTCATGTGTAGTATATTTGTTTGGGAAATACATAAATGAAGGAGAGAGTTAAGTGTTAATGAGGCACTTCCTGCTTTAGGCATCTGGGATTAGGTTTTGTTGGAATTCTCTGAGGAACTGCATAGAATATGTGTTCTGGGGGGGAAATATATATATATATATATATATGTGTGTGTGTGTGTGTGTGTGTGTATGTGTGTGTATATGTATATATATATATGTATGTATTCACCCCCCCCCTCCATTTCTTACCCTCTGCCGTACTGTACCCTCCTCCCATTCTATCTCTGGTATCTTCAGTTGCTTTCCATTCCTTTATTTTTTCTCCCACATTGTATTGGTTAACAAAATAATTCCACTAACTACTTTCAGTAGACGTTCAGCTGATATATAAATATCTGTGAACAAATGTTTAACTTTAGGCATGAAACTGTGAGTAGAATCCTGTAAGAAATGTTTCCAAACCTGGAGAGGCACTCAAAGATTTAGTCCCAAGAAATACAGAGGACCCCAAATAGAATCAACCCAAGAAGATCTTCTCCAAGACACATTATAGCCAGATTGACCAAAACCACAGACAAAGACTACTAAGACTGGCAAGAGAAAAAAGGCAAGTTACCTACAAAGGGTATCCCATCAGACTAATGGCAGACCTCGCATCGAAAACAATGCGACCGAGGAAAGAATGGGAAAATATATTCAAAGTATTAAGGGAAAAGCGATTTCAGCCGAGAATTCTGTACCCAGCAAGGTTATCGTTCATTTGGGAAGAAAAGACACGAACTTTCCCAGATAAACAAAACCTGAAAGAACTTACCAGCACCAGACCAGATCTCCAAGAAGTTCTTAAGGGAGTGCTATGTCAGTAAAATTAAATGCAGACACACAGAAATAAGAGTTCAAAAACTAAGAAAATGGGCAACTTAATTGTAGAGACAAAGTCTGGAGTTGAGTATTATATCCCAGAGTTCAATCTGGAAGATCGTACCTCAACCGTAACAGAAGAAAGATTAAGTACATGAGTCTGAACTGATGAAACAGCACTCTGTGACTTGACTAAGATATTGCTCTTTTCTTCTAAGCTTTGTTTTCTGGTTTTAAGGATTTTTATCCTGCCTTGAGCTGTCAATAGATTCATGTACCTACTATTTGAACAAAATACTAACCTGTTTCTAGGCTTCAAGTTTCAAGGAAATATCCTTACCAGTTCAAAACTGCCTTTCTTGAAACCACCAGCTGAACTTGCTATTGAAAGTAGTTAGATTACTTATGATATTGTGTGGTCAACAAAATGTTGGGGGAAAAGGAATTGAAGACAACAGTAGACAGCAGAGATAGTGTAATAAGAGAGTGAAATAGGGCAGAGGGTCAGACATGGGGTAAAAAGCATATATATATATATACACATATATATACACACACATATATATATATATACACACACATATATATATACATATGTGTGTGTGTGTATATATATATATATGAAAGTAGTAATGGAATTTTATGGATGATAACATGCATGATTAAGCCACTATGCAGTTTACTCTAGAGGGGAAACCACATTTAGTATGTTGTGATGATGCTCAGGGAATGAATGTAAATTAAAAAAATAATTCAGATAAAAAAAACAAATACTAAAACTGTTACCAAAATTTAAAGAAAAAAGCTGTGTATTTGATGACCACAGTAAGCTATATAGCACCAGCTAGGTACTATTTTATAGTATGTTCATTCTACTCACTGAGGTTTATGCCTAAAGTCAAACATGGGTTCTTTTGTATGTATATATCAGCTGTGCTTGCTATTGCAAATATTTAGACAAATTAAGTTCATTAGCAAATCAATTAAATGGGGGGGGAGGCATAGAAAGCAATCATGGATACCAGATTCAATGGGAGGAGGGTTGGACAGGGCAGAGGGTTAGGGATAGGGAATCAAGGATGGCAAAAAAATAAATAAATAAATAATAAAAAAAGCAAATTATACAAGACAAAAAAAAAAAAAAAGGCCCATTTATAACTCCTAGCTGCTTCAAACATTCTTTCTCCTCCTTGCTTTTCTTCCCAAGTTAGTTGGTCCTTTTTTGACTTCATCGCAGATGGCTGACCTTGTATTTTCTAAGTTCTTGCTTTCAGACATAAAGATTATAACATCCATCAACATGTTTGCTCAGATCGGCCACTCTCCACAGTTGGCACCAAAACTAAGGACAGAATATGTGGCAAACTACAGCAGCCAGATAAGATATCCAGACAGAACAATGAAAAAACCCAAGGACCAAAAGATGTCCTATCCCAAGGTCACCCTAATTACCCAACCACTGTCTTCTTTCCTTAAGTCCCAATAAAAGCTCCTTGCCCCTACCCTTTAGGGCTGATTCAACTCTCTGCATCTGGTCCCTTCCCACTGTTGAAAAGTGAATAAATTCTTTTCTATCTAAAAAAAAAAAAAAGAATGTATATACTATAAAATAGCACCTAGCTAAGGCTGTATAGCTTATTGTGGTCATTAAAGAGTTATTTTTAATATGTTTTTTAATTTCAAGAAAAACAGTTTTAGCTTTAATAAATCAAAATAAAAAAAATGTTAGGAGAACTTTGCTTAAAACTTAAAGCCAGGCAGCAGATTAGGATTCTGTTCAAATAGTAGTTATCTGGATCTGTCGACAATTCAAGAGAAGACAAAAATTCTTATCTCTGGACTACAAAGCATAGAGAAAGATCAGTATTGTTTTAGTCAAAAAGCCATAAAATTCTGTTTTATTATCTCAGTCTCATGTACTTAATCTAACTTCTGTTGTGGTTCAAGCTGGTCTTGTGTTGGCAAATTCTTTCAGGTTGTCTTTATCTGAGGATGTTCTTGTCTTCTCTTCACATATGAAGGATAATCTTGCCAGATACAGTATCCTTGGTTGAGATTGTTTTTCAACTCAACACTTTGAATATATTTTGCCATTCCTTCCTTGCTCTCATTGTTTCTGATGAGATGTCTGCTGTTAGTCTGATGGGATATCCTTTGTAGGTAACTTGTTGTTTCTCTCTTGCCAGTCTGAATACCTTGTCTTTGTCTGTGGTTTTGGTCAATCTGGCTATAATGTATCTTGGAGAAGATCTTCTGGGGTTAATTGGGGTCCTTTGTATTTCTTGGGTCTGGATCTTTGAATGCCTTTCTAGGTTTGAAAAGTTCTCTTGCGGGATTTCAAGGAATAGATTATCAATGCCCTTATTAGTCTCTTCACCTTCTGGGATACCAATTATCCGAATGTTTGGACATTTGATGGTATCTAGTACTAATTTCTCGTATATTATTCTCATTTTTTGGACTATTTTCTCAGTCTTTGTGATGGATTTTTCTAGGTCAGCTATTCTGTTTTCTACATCTGAGATTCAATCTTCTGTATGATCTAGTCTGCTTTTAATACTTTCAAGGGAGGTTTTGACTTTTTGTATTACAGCCTTCATCTCTAACAGTTCTGTTTGATTCTTTTTTTAACAAATAATTATTTATTTAGTTTTATTTATTCATTTATTTTAGTTTGACCAGAGACACATACATATACACACACACAGAGAGAGAGAGAGAGAGAGAGAGAGAGAGAGAGAAAGAGAGAGAGAGAGAGAGAGAAAGTGAGAAACCAAGCCACCAGGTCTAAGAGTTGAATTGTGCTCAGCCATGTGGGAGTGTCCAATGCCTTAACCACCACACCTCCTGCTGGTCCTCTGTTTGATTCTTTTTTATAATGAGTATTTCCTCTTTCAGATGATGCAAGAACTTCCTATCCTCCTAGAACTCTTTGGTTCCATTCTCCTGCCTCTTCTGGAATTCATTGTCTTTCTTCTCTTGCATCGTTGTTAACTTTGTTGCTATGAATATTCTAAATTCTTTATCAGATATTTCCATGATTTCCTTTGAACTGCCTGGATGAAGAGGAGTTATTCTTTTCCCTTACGGAAGGAAGTATTATCTTGGTTTCTCATATTTCTTGTGCCTTTGCTATGATTCCTAGTCATCTGATGGGTTATATGCTTCTTTCTAATTTCTAGAAGTTCATTCTGAGCATTCAGGAGTGTGCAGGAGGAGGTGATATGAAATCTCTTTTTTGTTCTGTGTTTTTTATTTTATTTTTTTATTTATTTGTGCAGCAGATTCAGTGGGTATTGAAGAATATGTTGACCCTATTAGTATTTGGATGTTTGGCTATGGTTCCCTTAGATCTGTCTAGACACTCAGTGAATGGAGATTGAGCAGCAAAGTGATGAGGTAAAAGAAAAAGAATAAGAAAACAGAGAAAGAAAAAGAGAGAGAGAGAAAGAGAGAGAGAATAAAGAAGAAGAAACAACCAAATATATTTTTTTAAAAAAGCAAAAAATAAAGACTGTGCAGCACTAGTTCTCAGCTACAATGGAATCTTCTTCCGAAGGCCTGCCCCTTGCCTCTCCACTCGAGACTGGGGACTGGAGACTGAATTATCAATAGACAATCTTCATTTCTCTTATTCCCTGAAAGTACTAGTCTGCCAGGAGTATGTTCTAAGAGCTCCAGTGGATTTCTGAAACTGAGGATAGCACTAAACTCTATGTATACTATGTATTTTTCCTATACATACATAATAAAGCTTGATTTATAAGTTAGGCACAGGGAGAAATTAATAACAATAGCTAATAATAAATAGAACACTTATAACACTATGCCAGCATCACTACTCTTGTGTGTTGGCACCAGTATTAAGTAAAATAAAAGTTACTTGAACAGAGGCCCTGTGGCACTGCAGTAAATCTAGAATAATAGAATCACTGAACCACTACCCTGAACTACTTTGAACTATCTAACAAGAACTATGTTAATGTTCTATGAACTTTAAAGTGTCAGCTCTGCGGAGGCTGAGATGACGCACCCTAAGTTGCTTCTGTGGATGGTGTTTTAGCAGCCTGTACGTCTATCATTCCCGTAGATGTCTTCCCATACTGGTTTATACCTGGAAGCATCAGAGAATTGCTTCTTCTGCAGGTAAAGCGGTCAGTTAATCCAAAGATTAGCTTCCAGTCGTGCTTCTTTCACAAGAAGGATGACTGATAGGGGAAGGAGGAAGGGAAGTGAGGACAGAGAACAAAGGACATATATATATATTTTTTTTTTAAGTCATCTAAGATGCACACCAAAAACTTGAAATCAGGTTTCTAACCTTACTCAGAGTAGCCTTTTCTGCCTCACTGAGATAGTTTCAATAATCCTCCAAAATGTAAAGCTGATACTTTTTCATTTTTGTACTTGTAGGTATTTTCTCGATTTCCAGTTGTGTTTGGTTTTAATTAAGTAATTTAACCATCTTGAATCCTTATTTCTATCTTTTAAAGTTTGAAGCAACTTCTCCAAGATATTTTTTCCATGAAGCTATTAATTGGGGAGAAAGCAAAATAAAAGGTCAGTACTCATACCTATGCTTTTATATTTGTTTTCTCGGTAGCTCCTTTGGGGGGATATATTGAATCGACTCTTCATTCATTCCATGTAGTACATGGAGGATACTGAGCCAGAGTAGTAACAATACCTAGTAATAAAGTAAGTTCTCTTCATATAAAATTTTAAGTTCTTTCTGGAAATAACCAAGACTAAACATTTAAACAGCTGATAAGCTATATGACTAGCAAAGATGCCACTGGATATCAGAAAATTTTCTGAATCAATTATTTACTCCTTGATTCCTTGACAACCTATTTTTTGCTTACTAATTTCCCATTTCCATTGAGCAGAATATTGATGGTAGTTTGAAATTAAATTTCATTGAGAACTTTGATATAGAAAATTTTATTACATTAAAAATGTTAATGATCTTCACCTGTTTTGGTTTAATATTTGTTTTCAAGAGAATAAACAAGAGCATAAATAAAAGTTTTGAAGAAGATATATTTGTTTATTTAAATATTTTAGACATCTTCATTGGAAAAAACGACTGTGTTCTGAGACACACTTTAAAGATAAATATGCCCCAGGGACCAGCAGTTGGCATAATGGCTATGTAGTCAGCCATGGGTTCGAGTCCTGGACCTGTGGCTTAAACTCACTCTGGGCGCATGTGAGTGCTTGCCCAAGATCCCAAGAGGAGAATGGAGGAGAAGGGATTGCAGCAGGCCATACCCCCGGGAGTTATTTCTTGCTTTCTGTCTCTCTGTCTCTCTGTCTCTCTGGCAAGCTCATGCGACCTATAGCAAAAATCCCCCCCCCCCCCAAATATATATATACACCCCTTAGGAGAAAAAAAGCCATCTGCATTTAAGTTTATGAAAAATACCATTTTTTGCTTATATTTATGGTCTACTTTAAAACAGTTAATTTTTCTTCACTGAAGATATACTTAGAGATTTGCATGTTTTTAAATGAAAGAGACTTCTTAGATCAGTGGATCTTAAGGTGGAATGAAGTACTAAGATTTCTACGTTTTGCTTTTTGCAGAACTGTGATTAAATTCCTAGTTAGATGAGAGTCTTCCGTGAACTTGACATATTCCAGAGAGGCTCACCTTCTTTAATGATACTTTTATGGACCTGCAGGTGGCATGGTGGTTAAGGTGCTAGACTCCCACATGGCCAACTGTGGTTCAAGTTGTGGACCTGGTGGCTTGCTTTTTTGCTTTTTCACTTTCTCTCTCTCTCTCTCTCTCTGGTGAGCATATATGCCCTATAGTAAATTAAATAATAATAATAAATAAAAGTAAGTAAATAATTTTTTTTAGAAAGAAATAATACTTTATGGTGACTCAGATATGTTCTCTAGTTCTCCTGACGTATTACTTACATCTTTCCTGCTTGAATTTTGCCAGTTTCTCTTTCCAGCTTCTTAATAGAGGAAAATTTTTCACTGTGACTCATTTGCATCTTAAAAACTCACTTAGGCCATGATGGCCTTAGAGTTGAAGCTCTACTTGCTGCTTCTTTTTAACATAATCCTTTGCAGCGATTTTTCTTTCCATGAAGAACAAAAATGCATATTTGGTGATAGCTAGCAGTGACCGGCTTCTGCCTCATCAAAATTAAGCAGGAGCTCCAAAGAACACATTCGTAATTAAGCCTGAGGGTTAATGCATTAACTGCAGATGAAATCTTTAATTATTCTCTTTGAAAGTGGGAGTTTCCTTTCGAATTTTGTATTTTGCCTGATTTCACAAGTTAATGATGGACACCATTTTTTAATACAGTGGTTGCTCCTGGAGAAGATGCTGATTAGATGTGCCAGTGGTGCCAGACTTTGTCAGTGGAGTCATCTGTAGCTTGTGTATTTCTGGTTCTTATCATCTGGGACAGGGATTCCTTACATGGGAACTTGACTTCTCAATTGCTTGAAGGCGGCTAACCTTTGCTCCTAGAGTAGTTTGATATGTAAAACTCTGTCTTTCTTGCTTCATAGCCACATAATGAAATGAACTAGATACAGATACAGACTTGATGGGTTTAGTTCTTTAGCTCATCAGGGCAAGAGGCCCGGAGTTCTGTCTAAGTTAATCGTGGTTACAGTTAGTCCAAGCTAGACCTTGACATATTTATATGAACTGATGCATGCCAGAAGATAACCTAATTTTTTGGCCCCTCAGGTTCTTGTCCTCATGAATGCCTTAATGGAGCTTTCTGTTCTAAGACTGGTACATGTGACTGTCAAATATTTCAGGCTCTTGGGACGAGGTGCCAGATTGGTAAGTTTCAGGGATACTTATGATAGAATTATGAGATCCAAAAGAGGACATTATGGTATAATTTGCTATAGCAGTGTTCATCCTTGGGTACTGGGACAATTAAATTGTATATTAACTAAAGAGCCCCTGATTCATTCGCAGTAATTTGAAATAATATAGAAACAATATAAAGGGAAATAGATATGTTTACTTTCCCTTTCAGTGATCTCTACTATTTACTAAAATATTTTTCTGACTTACGTAATACTAGTCCATTAAAACCAGGTTTTTAGGGACCAGCAGTTAGCATAATAGCTATGTCGCTGAACTCCAATGTAGTCGACCACGGTTCAAGTCCTGGACCCAGTGGCTTAAACTCATGTGTGCGTACGTGCCTAAGATCCCGAGAGGAGAATGGAGGAGAAGGGATTGCGGCGTGACCATCCCCCCGGGGCGTGATTTCTCGCTTTCTGTCTCTCTGTCTCTCTGGCAAGTGCACGCGCCCTGTAGCAAAAACGTCTCCCCCCAAAAAAACCCCCAGGTTTTTAGGCCAGAAGATGGCATGGTGCTTAAGGTCCTGGATTCCCACATGGCTAACTGTGGTTTCATTCCTGGACCTGGTAGCTTGAAAATCACACCAGGTAGTTCGTGTGCTTGCCCAAAATCCCAGGTGGAAATGGAATTGCCATGTGGCAAATCACCAGGGTGTTTTCTCACTTTCCTTTTCTCTGTCCCTCTCTCTGATGAGCACATGCACTCTATGGCAAAAACCTAACAAACAAACAAACAAAAAAAACAACGAAGTACCAGTTTTTTGCTTTATAAATTAGATTCATTATTTGGAACCACTCATTCTTTTTGACTCTGAATTAATTGGAAATCCTGTGCATAAAATAGAAATAATATTAATAATTCTTCAAGGACAGGACTTTTTTTTTAATGTCTAAGATAGGATCCTACATCAATTATGATCAGTAAGTATTTATTTAACTGATATTTATTGAGTATCTACTAGAACTCATGGGAGGCACTCGGGGATACAATGTTGAATAATACAGACACATTCCTGCCCTTTTGGAGGTGCAGTCTAGAGAAGACTGTCCACAACAGAAACACAATAATTAAACTTGTGACATGTGCTTTGAAGGAAAGTTAAAGGTAACTATGAAAATATGCAACAAAGCAGACTGTTAGGGATGACTGCCTGTTTTTTCTTGAACTGCCTGTTTTTTCCTGAAAAGGACAAAGTTGGGTAATGTTAATAAATTTAGGTAACTACTTCAAAAAGAAAAAAAACAAGATTGTCACTTATCTTTATCCCTATAGAGTATATCTAAGCGTTCTACGCAAATTGAGTGCTCAGTAAATGTTCTTCTTTAGATTTTTGTCAAAGGGCTGGCACATGCTGTTGCTGGAGAGACAAAGACAGATCACACACCTGCAAGGAGGAGGGTTGGACACACCACAACCCCTTCTCTTCCACTCTCCCAGATTTTGGGCAACCATGCATACCCGCCCATGCATACCCACGCAGCATATTTTTTAATCTATCAGGTCCAGGACTTGAATCATGGAGTCAGCCACATGGGATCTAGTGCCTTAGCCACTTGTTGGCCCTCAGTAAGTATTACTGACTTGATATTATTCTAAAGGGAGTACTGTGGAAAATAAAAATGAAATAGTGATCTGCAAGTATAATAAAGGAGATAGGCATGATGAGAAAAGGAGTTAAAAATTGAATGATTTAAGAACATTGCTTAAAATTTGGCCAGTTTAAGATTATGAATTCCTAAATTCCAACATAATTTGAATGACTAATGTGCCCCACCTCCAAGTCCTAGACATATAAATTATTTATTTATTTTTTTTGGTCAGTGATTATTTTTCACTGTGTATACCATAAAGACATTTTTGAAAGTATTGTGGAGATGGGAACACTAATGCTACCTGTGCTAAGTTTTAGAAAACTCAGTGTTGATATTTCTTCGTTTTCTGTGCCACCGTATTTGTTGTGTCACTTACAACTTCTTGTACTGCGACATTTTCCTTATTCTTCATTTCTTCTAGAATCTTCCTTTGGAAGCAAAAACTAAAGAAATTTCTAACATAAATTCTTTCTTCACCACAACTTGGAGACTGTGTTTTTCTTTAGGGGAGTTTGGCAGTTTTAAGAACAACTGGTAGTTTTATTTGTTATTTCTTCCTATGGTATAGACCACTAAAGAAGAATGTATTTATTTTAATGAAAATTAGATTCACTTACGATGACTGAATGTTGTTGGAAGTGTGTGTAACTTATCCTACTAAACATTATCTTATTTCTTTTCAGTCCCAAACATGGGCAGTGGCAGAGATGGGATTTGCAAAACTTGGGGACAGTATCATTTTGAAACATTTGATGGCATCTATTATTACTTCCCAGGAAACTGTTCTTACATTTTTGCAAAGGACTGTGGTAATTTGGAACCTCGGTACACTGTATGGGTATGTGATCCTATGATGTAATGAAGTAAAAAAGTTATTTTTGGGCAAGTGTGAATTTTCAAAGTACTAGACAAATGATGGAAAAAATATAATAATTATAGCATGAAAACTTAGAGCCTGCTCTAGGGAAGAATTCTGGTACTGGTTCTTCATGGGATAAACCAGATTTGTAGTTATATTGAATATAAGTCTATTGAAATGGAGTCCTAGGAAAAATAACATTGGATCTATGTGGGAGGAACTTACATGCACTGCAGAAAGTCTGTATCCTGGATATCAGACTATCTATCCCAGTCAATAAATCTGTGCTTCAGGTTTTATTTGACCATTTTGAAGAGGAAGTGAGTCAGGTATCAGCCGTATTACTTGCACTCATTTCCTACTTGACACGGTTGGTGAGGTGCCTGCCTCATTTAATTTGTTAAAATGGCATGCTCAAAGGTGAGCAAGAGACTGATGTTTATAAAATGAAATGCGTGAATCACATAAGCACAAGCTATGTATACACAGACAGGCAGCTGATTGCTAGGTAGACTGATACTATGTGGTTGAGCTTGGAGCACTGGTTCTTAGTTGAAGACTTTTGGATTCAAATGAATTCTTAAGAGACATCTCAAAATGCAAGTGGCAGAGTGACTCCAGTTGATGTAAGGAAGTCTGGAACCTTTTCCCCTGTCTCAGAAAACTGCTCTGCTGCTCTTCTTCAAAGCTAAACTCTTCACAGACAAAATTAATTTGGATCTCTACTGTCCCTTTTAACGTAATGCTGGAGTTACTTTCATTTTCATCAACTTTTAGATGATACAGATATTAAAAGTCAGTCCTGACACTTTTTCTTTTAATCTTTTTTTTTTTTTTTTTTGGAAAGATTTTTGCTATACTCTCCAGAGAAATAGAGTGACATAAAGAGTAATATCACCCCCCCCCCCCCCCCCCCAGGGAGGATGGCCATGCTGCAATTCTTTCTCCTTCATTTTCCTCTTGGGATTTTGGGCACACACACATACTCATGAGCCTGGTGTGAGTTTCAAACCTTTGGGTCTGGGACCTGAACTGTGGTCAGCCATGTGGGAGTCCAGCAATGTAACCATTATGCCATCTACTGTTCCTGAAACTTTTCCTGAAACTTTTAAAATACAACAGATCCTTGTAACTCAGAAAGGAAATGAAATATATTAAAGGTTTATGGGGCATAAAGATAAAAAATTATAGGTCACTTTAAATGGGAAGGCTAGTGGAATGCGTCTTTGGTGCTTACAGGGCTCCTGTTCTCAATTCTCTCCTTCTGCCTTATCTTGCTGTTTTTACCCCTGACTCTCTTACTGAACTGCTCTTGTCTAACATACCACTCTTTCAAGGACTAGGGTATCAAATAGATAACTTTGGATCATAACACATAATGCTGAACTATACCTCCAGAGTTAATAGATAATGTTTCTACTGGGCCCTGTTTTGATCGGTAGAATTTGCTTTCAAGGCAACAGATAGATTTATTTTAAATGCTTCCTTTCCCCTGGTTATAAAATTAGTTCACCTTTTTTTGTTGTTGAAAATTTAGAAAATTCAGAGGTCTAAAAAATAATTTTAGGATTATTAGCCAAGAGTTACTATTCCTATGGATTTATATCTTTCCTTCTAAAGTTATTCCTCTGAATTTTATGCATATATAAATTGAAATCATGCTATGAATAATTTTCTGTCTACAATTTTCAGAAAATTGAAAGCACCCCCTCACCCTAAAGGAATATGGTCATGCTTTAATCCTTTTCCTTCATTTCTCCATCTTAGCAGGATTATGGGCATACACACACAGGTGCCTCACATATTTTTCAAGCTACCAAGGACAGGGATTCGAACTGTGGTTGATCATGTGGGATCTGGCTCTCTGTCCATAGTACTTAACCGCTGCTCTACAGGGCTGTCCCCTAAGTGTTACTGACAAACATAAATTTTATCAGCTATATTTATTCTAATTTATGGAATAGTCAAGTGATTTAGCTATATCTTTAAAAATTTAGAAATTTTTTACTAGCATTTTAATAGAAAAATTGACCATTTTATGCACATGTATTTTATACTCCAATTATCTTTTTCTCCATTCAATTTTATTTTTGTGAAGATAATCTGTGTATATAGTTTAAAAGATTCCATCAAGACCTCTGTAGCAAAAAGTAGCCCTTGTCTTATTTCACTGGTCATGCAGCCAAATTCTGGCCTCATAGAGGCACTTCCAGTTTCTAACTGTTTCTTTGGGGTTTTATCTTACATGTCAGAGTATTTCATTAGTTCTTTATTTTTCAAAGTTCAGCTTCATTTATTCACTTTCTACTATGGAAAATAAGGAATCACCTTTATTACACTACCTTTTCTACCCATAACACACACACACACACACACACACACACCACTTCACACCACACCACACCATATCACACCACATAAAGCCTTTCTTTCCTTCCTCCTGATAGAGTTTTATCACCACTTTGGGTTACCAATGTGTTCGTTTATTTGTTTATTTTCCATTATTATCACCATGCAAATATTGTTTAGAGCTAAACTCAGTAGGTTGTGATGATTTTATTTCTTGTGTACATTTTTCTAAAGAGTTATCCCATCTTTTATTTGCCTTATTTTCTTTAATCATTAATATTAATTCTTCAAACTGTCTACCTCCTTTAACTCTTCTTAATATGGCCAGATGCATTAGGGAATCTATCCATTTCTATTCTTTCCATGAGAAACTTCGTCCTCAGTTCTTCACTCCCCTGCTCCAATTGAGACTGGTTGCTTCTGAGGCTTACTGTACTCCTAGCACCTGGGATTTCTTTTTCACCATCCTAAAGCATTTTGTTTGCTCTTCCTATATTCATTTTCCTGGTTTTTTTTTTTTTTTTTGATCCCACCAAATGTCTAGTGATCCTTAAACATTGTTCATATTTTAGAAATCGGCCCTACAAACCTTATTGGATGCTTTAAGCATATGGTCAGTGTTTATAGTGGTGATTAAGTACGGTCTCCTTTCCCCTTCTTTGTTCACTCACTTGTCCTTTTGTTTTTGTGTATTGTATGTGCACTTACCAGGGAGGGACAGAGACAGAGAGAAGAGAAAGCACTCCCCCATGGGATATGGTTATACTGCAATCCCTTTCCTCCATTCCTCCTTCCTGTTGGGATTTTGGGCGTGGACACACATGAATTCAAACTACTATTGGTCATGTGGGAGCTGGTCCCTGTAACTACTAGGCTACAGGGCCAATCTGTCATTCACTCACGTTAATTGACTATATTTTGAAGTTGCTTTCTGAAAAGGGAAGGTAATTTCCTGGAAATGGGTATAGAAGGAAAAAATTTGAAGCCATGATTATAAATGGAAAACTTTCAAATTTTGTTTTGATTTGCCAGAAGGCACATGCACTCACCAAAGACAAAGAGAGAAAAGCAAGAAAGCACCCCTTGTGGGGAATAGTCATGGTGCAATTTCTTGTCCTCCATTTCTCCATCCCTTCAGGATTTTGGACACGCAAGTCCATGCATCTGGAGTGTTTTGCAATCCACCAGGTCTGGGACTCAGTCTGTGCAGTTGGCCCTGTGGGATCCAACTGTCTAACCACGAGGCCAAGGGCTGGCCCAATTTGTAAAATGTTAAAGTTCGAGTCACTCTATTTCTGATAATTTTGACATTATTTTTCTAGATCTCTCTACTCCTGAGAGTTCTGAGATTTCATGATTACATGATTGTTTTTTCTTTCCTTCTTATTTATTTATTTATTTTGTTTGTTTGTTTGTCTTGGACACTTGATGGGACCTCTTAAGCTTCACATGATTTTTAGTTTGGAAATAATATTTCCTTCTTAATTTCCACTTTCAGAAATTCTGTTATACACATATTAGTGATCTTATAATTTTTTCATTGATTCTTACCTATTTTTCAATTTTTTAGTTTTTTGCTTTACATTTTTTATTTCTTTCCAAC
Organism: Tupaia tana; assembly: GCA_026018925.1. Taxonomy (NCBI): domain Eukaryota; kingdom Metazoa; phylum Chordata; class Mammalia; order Scandentia; family Tupaiidae; genus Tupaia; species Tupaia tana. The sequence goes on from JAKSZU010000006.1 coordinate 184,243,359, forward strand.
TCTTAGTTATCTTCAAACCTTTCTACTTAAGTAATATTTTTCCCCTATCATAGTTTTAGCATGAAATTATTTATCTTTATTCTTTGATTTTAGTTTTTAACAGTGTTTTAATTTTTGTTTCATGGATGGTGCATAGTTTTCTCTCTGAATGTATTACTTATGAATTTCTGGAAGCTTTTTTGTGAACTGCTTTTTATTTCTTTTCTTTATTTAATGCCCATCTTTCATGTTGTAGAGTTTCATGAAATAACTAGTGATTCATGAATGTTTGTTCATATTTGAAAATAAGGCTCTCTAATAGTTGATTAGACATGGCCAACTGTGGTTTGAATCTCAGACCTGGTGGTTTGCTTTTTCATTTTCTCTTTCTCTTTCTCTCTTTTACTCTCTGGTCAAACTTTAATAGTTAATAATAATAACAGATAAAGTTAAATAAACTAAAAAAAAGTTGATCGGAAACTGAATATATGGGTGGGGGCTCACTTGGCTAGTGTGAAATTAAGTAGTCCTCTTCTAGTTTTACTAGATGAGGTTCCAGATACTGGTATCTGTGTCTTTTGTTGTTGTTGCCATTTTTTTTTTTTTTTAATAAAGAATCCTCTGATATCCTGCCCAGGGTCACATGCCTACATTCCTGGGTACTAAGAACATTTTAGACATACTCCTACCTAAGGCATTTATACTTGCTGTTTCCCTTTTCCTAGCATGCTCTTCTCCTAGATATCTCCCATGGCTCATTCTCATACTTTAATCTTTACCAGACTTCACTTTCTCAGTGAGGCCTTTTTTGGACACTCATTATAAAATTGCCTCACAAGCTTTGACATGTTTACCAAATCCCTTTACCCTGTTTAATATTGTTTCTTAATGTCATTTGATGTAGTATATAATTTAATTATATTTAGTGTATATATATATATATATATATATTATATGTGTGTGTGTGTGTGTGTATATATGTATGTATATATATATATATATATATATATATATATATATATATATTCATTTAACTGAGTTCCTCTAATAGAATGTAAGTATTATGAGGCCAGATTTTTGTCTATTTTGTTGACTGCTGTATTCTCAGAATCTAAATTAGTGCCTGGTACATAATAAGTGATCAATAGTGATCATATCAACAATATGTTTGCTGATCAAACATAAAACTAATGTACAACAGGGCCAACCAGGTGATGTGGTGGTTAAGGTGTTGAACCTTGCTTGGCTGTCTTTGCAGTTCAAGTCCTAGATCTGGTAGCTTAAAAGTCATGTTTTCTCTCTCTCTCTCTCTCTCTCTCTCTCTCTCTCCAAAATTCCAAAAGGATAATGGAGGAAAAGGGATTGTGGTATGGTCATCCCTCCAGGGAGGGATTTCTTAGTTTCCATGTGTATCTTTCTCTTCCTCTCTCTCTCTTTCTAGTGAATACACGCTGTAGCAAAACTGAAAAACAAGTAACAACAAATTGCTATAATAGTAAAAATTTTCTTATTGGTGATTTTTCTTAACACTTTTGTACTTAGGAAATTCTTTTTCATCTATGTCTTTTCCTGTTTTCTTTCATTTATTTTATGGTTTCAGCATTTATACTTTACCTTTTAGACCTTCTGAAATTAATGTTGGTGTAGAGGAAGAAAATCTAGTATTTCTCTTCTTGTTTCTTCCTTTCCCTTCTTTTTTTTCCCTTCATTTATCTGTCTTCCTTCCTTCCTTCCTTCCTTCCTTTCAACTAGTAAACTAATTTTCCCATAAATTGTTTGAGAAATAATTTCTTCCCCCCCCCAAACTGTCTAGGAATAAATGAAAATTTAAAAATTTAATTTTTTGTGAGGTCATATTCACTTTATAAATTTTTTAAATATTGCTTTTGTAGATCTCCTTTTGTAGTTCTTGTTTTAAAATTCTCTAACAAATAAAAAATATGGACATAAAAATTGCAATTGTATTTCTTTGTGGTGCTCTATAGTTTTTCTGTCAGAGCTATTGGGTCATTGAAAAAGTCATTGTATTTTTGCATAGAAAAACAGAAAAATACATAATCACTTTTCTGACACCCCTATAATTTTTTCCATTTTTAATGATGTAGCATTAGACTATTAACATCCAATATGTGAAGATTCAAATTATTTTAAAAATATTTTGAATTAGCTTATATTTTAGGAAGTCAATTCTATTGTCCAATTTCTAAGGTAAATATTTTTTTCTCAAAAATTCTAAATGTAGGTATAACTTAGTAAAGCGTATTTTAGAACTGTAATCATATATTGTGGTTTTAGAAACTCAAATGAATACTATTGTTGTTGCTGGTTCCTATGCTTTCTTTTGTTTTTCTCATTTAAGGTTCATAATAGTCCTAAATGCCTTGGTTCAGTATATTTTTGTTATCGGTCAATCAGCTTGTTCTTTTCAAACCAAGAAGAAATTAAAATTTATGGTCATGAAATAAAAAAGAATGGAATCAGGTAAGATATGATAAATAATAAAATGGAAATAACACCATAGAATAATAGAATTCTAAACACCTTACACTGGGAGTGAATTGTGGAGAATAGAAGAGAGGTTTTCCCTTTCAGTAATATCCTCAAAATTATATTCCACATACATTAAAATTAAAGCAGGCTTCCTGCTGGCCAGGAACCTAACCATTTAACCTTTCTAATTCTTGTGCAAGATACAAATATGTTTATACAAGTAGAGATGAAATCATCACAGTTTTACCTGAGATGTTTTTGTTCAACTCAGATTTTTTTTTGGCCTCTTTCTTATTTTTTTTTTTTTCTCTAAAGCAGAAAATTTTAAAAAATCTTATTTTACTTTGGGAAAGATTCTGAAAGTTCTTTCCAAGTTTGTATGAATGAGATTTGGGTGTCACATGAGATAGTCCACTGAGGTTCTGACAAAAACTCAGATCCAATAAATGACTGGCCTTCTTGAGTAGGTCAGACTTCCTATCTGGCAAGAATATAACCTGAGAGTTTTGGGGAAGGGGATGTTTATATTTTTTGTTTTACACACTTTAATCTAGAAATACTGTGGAATTATCTACTTTCCAATCTAAATAATTACAGAGACACTCAATTTTAAATATTCCCTAGCTGATTTATGTCAGAAAAAGTAAATTGTGGAATGGAAAAATTCTATCCATCATTCAGAACTAACTAGCAAGTGTTTGAACCATGGGGATTCTTTCCAGCCCAATGACCTTACCAACCTAAGATGTTTTCCAATTTAAACTCCTCAGGAGGCAGCAGTTGGGGGCAGAAAGGGCTTTGACTAACCCAATGTGTTTACATATATAATACCTAGAGCCAAATTTCAATAGTAATTTAAGGTACTTTTCATGGGATTTAGGGTAGATAATGAGGACTTTTAAAAATTATTATGTTTTGTATAACAGAGATGACTAAGATAAACGTTTGAGAATACTAACCCTTCATTAAAACAAGGGCATACTAATATTTAATTCAGAGAAGGCATTTCTGTAAGGATTTAAGAAAAACATTTCTATAAGGATATAAGAAATAAGACTTGTTTTTTCTTTGTTATTCAACAGTGTTGCTTATTCTAATACTGTTCCTGGCCTGGGGCCTAACTCATAACAAGTGCTAGGAAATATTTGCCAAAGTGATATCAAATGTGCATGACTCTGCATTAAGCTTTACCTCTCTGGATTTCAGTTCTCTCACCTGTGAAACACAGGTTTTAGTACAAATGAGCCCCTGAATACCTTTTAGCATCGATCCATGCATTTGTTTTAGTTTAATATTTTAATGTTTTCTGCCTAAGTTGTATGGATTTTGCCTTAAACTTATTGGAGGTTATCGAGATTTAACTGTTGTTCCCCATCTCCACTAGCATACTTCTGTCATAAACTTCAGAATAAGCAGAGTGGTCTACTTTTCTTTTTTAAAAATTGTGTATTTAATTAAATGTACTTTATGAAAGTGACCAACAAGTGAAAAATGATTAAATCAAAAAATAGCTACCATAATATAATTATAATTTCATGCAATTAGCATCCCCTTAATGTGAAATATATTTATTAAACATGATTCATTTTTTTAACACAATTTTTATGAATTTATAAACTCAAAACAAGTGATTTTTTTCAAGGCGATTTCATACTGACTTTTACAATGAATTCCTCATATTTATAATTTTTAATAAGAATACATTAGTGTTTATTCTCTAGGTTTTTAGCCTTTTTCTATTTTTATAGCTAGTTTGTCTGTAAATAATTATTTGTGCAAATGGTTATATATATGTAGAGTTGCTTCTTTGGGAATTATCTCTTTGTTAGCCAGTACATACAATTTTATGGTGTCTATTACATACAACCATGCTCTTCCTAAAAAGGAACTCACTAATTTGAATTTTTTGAGAAAGATATGTGCATATACCTATCAACTACCCATCTTTACATTATGGTTTATACTTTTTATTTAATATTGTTACCTGGACAGATATGTCTTTTTTGATTTCTTTAATTATTAACACCTGCTTTTTCTTCAATACTCATGGATAGAAGGAGAACAGTATTTTTAACTTGATCTTAGCCAAAAGGCTGACAAGTGATGAAAACAATATTCCTTAAAAAATATTCTAGATAGTATATGTACTTTAAAAATATCTCTAGTCCCTTATACCTCCCATTTCTTTTGTATATGCACAAAATTTGTAAGTGAAAAACAGCAAAACTGGCCATCAAATTAGGAGTTTAAGTATTTTATATGACCTTTATTTAAGTAAGCCAAATTGTATCCAATTTAAAAATTAATAATATAACCCTTATGTAATGCTGTATAACAAAGTATATTATGTCCCCAATAAAGTACTTTACACCATTAAAAGTATAAGGTATCATAAATTATCCCTAGACATTTTTCTTTTAGAAAGTGATGACTTATGCCAAGGTGACATTTTTGAGGACAGAAGCTCCTATTTTCTAATAGATATGTTTAAAATAAAATTAAACAAATTAGAACTCAAGCAATATGTTTACATATTTCGAACATTGTCTGTCTTTACTTCAGAACTGTTGAATAGCATTTTTAGCTTATCTTTACCTCTGTAGATAAAAAATAAATACATAGAAGCCTTCGTTCTTTTACATAGGTAAGGATGTCTTTCACATTTTAAGAAACTACTGATATGTAGCAGCTGTGTGTTTTTGGTGTGTCAAAAGAAATATCCAGAGGCCAGTAGGTGGCGTGGTGGTTCAGGTGTTGGACTCCCATGTGGGAGACCACAGTTCAAGTCCTGGACCTGACAGCTTGCCTTCTCACTTTCCCACCCACTCTGTCTCTGATGAGCACATGTGTTCTTCACAAACTAAAAATAATAAAATAAATAATTTTTAGAAATATCTAACTGAAAGCATAAAATCTAAATTAGTATGGACAAGCAGTATTGTTTTGTCTTTTCTTTCAATACAGAAGTTATCTTTTTTTAATTTAATTTAATTATTTTGGAGAGGTTTTTGCTATAGGGCGCGTGCGCTCGCCAGACAGAGAGAGACAGAGAGACAGAAAGTGAGAAATCACCCCCCAGGGGGGATGGTCACGCTGCAATCCCTTCCTCTCCATTCTCCTCTCGGGATCTTGGGCACGCACACACACGCACCCGGCGTGAGTTTTAAGCCACTAGGTCCGGGACGTGAACCGTGGTCGACTACGTGGGAGTCCAGCAACATAGCCATTACGCTAACTGCTGGTTCCCGATACTGAAGTTATCTTTTTTTAGAAATTTATTATTACTCTTCAATTTGACAAGAGAGAAACAGAGAGAGAGAGAGAGAGGGAGAATTAGAAAACAAACTGCTAGGTCTGGGACTTGAAACACAGTCGGCCATGTGGGAATCCAGTGCCCCAACCATCACATCACATGCCAGCCCCATTGAAGTTATCAAAAATGTCAATATTTCCATAGGATAGTTGCTTTGGAGATGTCACTACATAGTTCTTCAATAATTTTGAGTAATAATTCTCTTTTGAAGCCTTTAAAAAAACTTTATTTCTTCCATGACATAGACAAAGAGACAGACCACTCCCTCCCCCGGCAGGGTCTTCATGCAGTGATCGTCTCCCAGTCTCTACTAGTCTGGATCAAGGAACATATGTGCATGCCTGTCATGTACAGGGAGGCCTTGGGACACAAACCCAGGACCTTCTAAAGTGGGTCCACCTTTGTAGAATGCTGTGTCACTGACTGGCCCGAGTTCTCTTTTAATTAATTATTCCAGTTGCCTCAAGGTATAAAAGATCATTTGTAATTGTTTCTTCATCATAATTCTTAAATTGGCTTTGTTTTATTTTGCAAGTTTAACATTGCCTCAGACAATTGGACAGGTTTTCATCGAGAAACTAGCTGACTACATTTTGGTGAAAACAACCTTTGGCTTTTCTTTGGCCTGGGATGGAATATCTGGAATTTACCTGAAACTGTCTGACGAGCATAAAGGGAAATCATGTGGTTTATGTGCAAACTACAATGGCATTCAATCTGATGATTTCATAATTCAGGAAGGTAAGTAAATGGAGCAGAAGAAATATTGGGTACTTTCTAAAATCTCCTTCCTTCACTTGTGAGCTATTTATATCCAGACTTAACAAAGGGTGAGGAAAATTCATATCTATCACTGGCCTGCTCTAGTGATTTTTAAGTGAAGGTTGAAAATGGAAATCTTTTTGATACTTTTGAAAATTTACATTTGTTAAATTAAGATGAAATATTTACATAACAAGTATTAATGAGCATTTACTTAGGAGTCTGGGATACAACTATATTCACTGCTAAAGGAACTTAGGAAACATCAGTGAACAACAACAACAAAATAGCCACCCCCCCTTTTTGGAATTTATGTTCTAGTGAGTCAAGCCCATTTGGGTCAAACATATCTGCTTCAGGTCAAAAGCTGTTTAATATCCAGTCTTGTTAAGAATAAATTAAATAACTGACATATAATAGTTTTTGTAAAGCTAAAATATTTATAGAATTATAAAAGTTGAATAGTAACTTGGAAAATTTTATATACCTACTTGATTGTCTATTAAATCTAAGACATGAAACTATTGATGGTGACTTATTGGATATAGTTCTGTTTGTACTCTGATACCAGTGCGCAGTGACAATGGAATAAGAGAATCACAAGCCATAATCATGATTTAAATTCACACACAAAGGCACAATAAAAAAAGAATACTGCTCTTAGTACCGGTAAACCTGACTTGCTCTACAATTCTAAGAATCTTGTTCCCGATCTTACTTTTTTGTGCCGTAAAAGTAAGGATATAATAATTCTGAACTAATAGACTAATCAGTAATGATGATAATATACCTTGATAGTTTTTTCTTTTTTAATTAACTTTTTGCCATAAGGTTCTTGTACTTGCTGGAAGAGACAGAGTGAAATAGTGAGAGGGAAATTGAGAAGTCACCTCTCAGGGGTGATGGCCATGCCACAATCCCTTTTTCTCCATTTTCCTCTTGGGATTTTGGGCCCACAGGCATATGTCCTGGCATGATTTTCAGGTGGCTGGGTCTGGGACTCAGACCACATTGGCACTGTGGGAGTCCAGCACCTTAACTACCATCTACCTGCTGATCCCACTTTGATCCAATTGATGATAATGTTTACTATGAGTATATATTTGTAGTATTCCCAACCCTCACAGCATCTTTTAAGGTGGGTGTCATTTTCTTAATTTTATAATGAAGACACAAGGTGATGTGTCTAGTTTAACACAGCTTATAATCAATATTGTCAAGTTGAATGTCAGATCTGATTGGCTCCCAATCCTATGCTTAGTGTGTGAACAATTGCCTCTGAATTGTAAAGTGATATATAATACTTTGTTTTATGTTACAATATTCAGAGAGATGAGTTTCTGTGCTTTGCTTTAAGTGATGCTAAAAGGCTACATAGAGAATGTGGGCTCTGGAATTAGTCTGTGGAATGAATTCAAATTCTGCTTTGCCACCTATAAACTTCCTAAGTTTAATATTGTAATAATAGTATATACTTCATAGAATTGCAAGACTTAAATGAAACAGTCCGTGTATAACAGCATATTTCCCACCATATAGATAATACTCAATACGTTTTATGTAATTTATGATTATCTTGAAGTATCTCCTCAATAAGCTTATAGTGAAGCTAAAACAAAAATGTTTGAAAATGTCTTTATGTTATAGTGAAGCTGAAATAAAAGTATTTGAAATGTCTTTATGTTGCTTTAAGAGACCCTTATTAAAATGTAAACATTTTACCCTAGATGGAAAATGGATCATCACATTTAGTTTACTAGTAGCTAGAGTAGAGAGCAGGGTTCTAAGGAGTCCATTTCCTCATATATAAAATGGAGATAATAATATAAATCCTGAAAACTTTCCAACTGGTAAATATTGAATGGGAAAATGTAAGTGAATGTTCAAAGATCTGTGAGCATAATTCAAACGTACAATGTTAGGATCATCATTAAATGGTGTTTTACATCCATTTGGGTATTTGCAATGTGCAGGTTCACAAATTTGGAGTCTTGAAACTGTATTGGGAAGTGGGGTTTTAGACTCAGGAAGAATTCTTCAAATGGTAATTACTGATATCATTTTCATCTGTATCAATACTTCATAAAAAAAAAAAAAAAAACCTACTTAGTCCAGTTTTCACTGTTAAATTTAGAAAAGACTGTTTCGGTCAGCTTCCCTTGAGATGTTGAGGTAGCGTGATAAGAGGTCAGGATAGAAACTAGCATCTGACCAGGCCTGTAATTCTGGCCCCTGTGGAGTCTGAAGAAAGGATGATTAAAAATTTCAGGTCAGTCTAGGTAGCATAGTAATACCTTCTCTCTAAATGAAAAAAAAAAAAAAAAAAGAAAAAGAAAAAGAAAAAGAAAGAAAGAAAGAATGAAAAGAACAGAACATGTGCTTTTGTTAAAGGCAGGGAAACTCACAGTAGGGATTTGAGTTCAGGGCCAGACACTCTTTGATAGCCTGGACCATGAAATGGTCGCTCACAGTGAGATAATTGGCAGCCTGCAAAAGGGTGTAAGCAGATAGGAAGTGGCAGGAGACAACTGATGTGAATTATGGCTGTTCTGGTAGAAGGCAAGGACTCCTCAAAGTGTGTGGAAGGGGCCCAAAGAGATATTTAGCTTCTTCACAATTCCAGCTGCTTGGTGGAAGGCAAAGTAGTTAAAAAAACAAAACAAAGAAATGAACTTACAACTCGTAAGGATATGACAAAAAACTGTCTTGCTGTTTCCTCCTGTACTGTAATAATGCAAGAAAATGTCTGCAGATGAGTTGTATTACCTTTAGCTTTAAGGTGTTAGTATTTTCTTGAAACTGTACTCAGCCTTACTTTGCTGATTAGATAAATCTTTACAGAGTGTTAGATAGGTTGATTGAATAACATTGAATGCATAGTTTCTTAACAGTGATTAAATTTGTATTTCTCTCTGTATTTCCACTCGTCCTTCAGGGATGACTTCACAAAAAAATGAGACTCTTCAGAATTTCTGTGCACATAGAAAGATTTTAATTTGTTGCCTGGTTAAGAATTCTGTTTCCATAATTCATGTCTATGTCTAGTTATGCACCAATGTAGACGTCCTGGTTTATTCTTATTTTTTTTTCCAACATAATTAATAGTGCCTCTCTTTCACTCTCAAAAGTATCCCAGTGTGGATGATGAATTACTGTATGTAGACTATGTTTTATACAAAGCATTTTAGGTTTAAGTTAGCAGACTCCCACAACACTGATAGGGATTTTTAAATCTCATGATAAGCAGCATTTGTGATTCTTTTATTAATGTCATGGGGTAAAAATAGTCAAATATGTGATTCAAAAGCTGAAGTTGATGTGAACTCTAAGGGATTACCCAGGTTGCTTAGTAGTATTAAAATTTGTGTATAAATATTAAAATAGCTGGGCCATTAGAAAATATTTTTGGCTTTTCAGACTTTTAGAGAAAATAATGATTTTGTAAACTGAAAGGTGACTATAAATTTATTTTAAAAAAGACACAGTTTTTTCTTTTTCTTTCTGGTCATAGGACACATGTGCTGAGACAGAGAGGGGAGAGTGAGCAATCACCCTGTAGGGAGGGTGGCCATGTCACAATACCTTCTCCTCCATTCTCTTCCTGTTGGGCATGCACACACATGTGCCCAGTGTGATTATCAAGCCACTGGGTCTAGGACTCGAACTGTGGTCGGTCATGTGGGAATCCAGCCACCTTAAGTACCATGCCACCCCAGTTTTTTCAAATAAATAGACCCTTGCTTTGTTTAGTATGTAAAATTTCCAGTGATATAAGAGATAAAAAGTGTGGCAAAATATGAAAGCTTTAGTATTTCTAATAATCTGTTGATATTTAATAAGTATTCCTAACTCTTATACATTTGACCCCTGAACAATGTGGGACTTAGGAGTACCAACACCCTGCTCAGTTGACAATCTATTTATTACTTTTGACTCTTTCAAAACTTAATTACTAATAGCCTACTCTTTTTTTTTAATTTTTAGAGAGGTTTTTGCTATAGGGTGTGTGCACTCGCCAGACAGACAGAGACAGAGAGACAGAAAACGAGAAATCACCCCCAGTTAGCGTAATGGCCTACTCTTAACTGAAAGACTTCTTGATAACATAAGTAGTTGATTAACATGTATTTTGTATAATATATTACATGTATTATAGGCTGTATTCTTACAATAAAGTAAGCTAGAGAAGAGAACATATTAAGAAAATCATAAGGAAGAGAAAATACCATTACAGCAAATGTTGATACAAATCCATGGATAAGTGGACCTGTGCAGTTTCAACTTGTGTTTTCAAGAGTCAACTGCATTTATTCATTAATTTATTCATTACTCAAAATATATTTTGAGTGTCAGTTTTATGACAGGTGCTAAACTAGGGATATAACAATAGAACAACTGAAACAGACTTTCTCCTTTTATGTTGTTTGTGGGGAGGTCTTCACAAAGTTTGTGGACATGCATATTACTAAATACTATGTATGAATTTCAAATTTCGGCCCCCAAATAAATTCATACACTTATTCCTTTTTCCGCAAACATTTAAAATCACCTTGTGTGTATTATAGTGTAAGACAAAATATATACAGTAACAAACAGATTACAATTTACTCTCTGTGAGCAAAGGCAGACATGAAAAAAAAAACGGAAGGAGAAAGAGTGATGGCACAAATGTGTGTTTAGCGTTAGTCTAAATCATGCAGCGGAAAAGGCCTCCCTGAGGAGGGCACATTTAACAGAAGCCTAACTGAAGTAAGGGAGGTAGTCAATGAAGGTTTGCGGGAAGAGTGGATTTGAAGGAGGAAGAGTAGGAGCACGTTCCCTGAGATGGGAATGAGCTTGCGTGCTTGAAGGAAAGCGTAAACTAGTATGACTGGAGTAGGTTGAGTAGGAAGAGGAGTAGAAGATATAGGATGGGCAGGTCAAAGGTGGGTAGGGTGGGGTATATGGGAAGTATGGGACAAGATCACGAGAAGTCTTCCAGGCTACAGAATAGTTTGGGATTATACACTAAGAGAGCAATGTGTTATTGTGGATAATCCCCACAGTCTTCCTGGTGTTTCATGTAGTACACAGACATCATCTTCCTGTCTTGAAGATGCTCAGAGGGCTAAAATATGTGGCTTGTGATGTTTGATGTTTGTGGTGCAATAGATTGTCCTCAGGGGTAGACCTGTGACCATGTAGATCCAGGTAGCGGAGAACCCAAATCTCAACTCTGAAGTTTGACTGTCTTAGAGGGGTCTTTGAGATGACATGTTGTTCAATTCTAACAAGTTTTTGAAATTTGAGGTTTAGTTTTTGTCTGAATGTATAGCAAGATTAATTTCTGTATCAGGCAGGCTCTGAATTTGTTTGCAGGTCACGTGTTGAGATAATTTAAATTTGATTTGGAGCCAGTACTTCAGAGTTATCGTGACTACATCTGTTTGTTTCTTCCTACAAATTAGCTCTTGAATCTTGCCTCTGAATGATACTAAGATAGCTTCACAATTCTTTATTTTTTTATTCATTTATTTTTTAGAATTTTTTTCCCATAGGTATGTGTACTTACTAGAGAGAGAGAGAGACAGACAGACAGACAGATAGTGAGAGGGAAAGTGAGAAATCACCCTCCCAGGGGAATGGCCACACCTCAATCCCTTCTCCTCTCTTCTCCTCCTGGGATCTTGGGCACTCACGTACATGTACCGTCGAAATGTTCAAGCCACCAGGTCTGGAACTTGCACTGTGGTTGGCCATATGGAAGTTCAGTGACCACTATGCCATCTGTTGGCCCCATAGCTTCACGATTCTTAATATTGTGTTGTCTTTCCTGAACATGTTCAGAAACTTGTTTATCACATTTAGATGATCTTGATTCTCTTCTCAGTTTCATCTTTTCAGGTCTCTTATAGTCTATGTGCCTGTCCTCTGAGGTATTCTCAAAGACTTTACAAAAGAAATGACAAAAATTTAAGAGTTTTTTTAAAGTCATTTCTTCCATGAGAGAGATCTTAAAGACCTAGAGAGAGACACCCCCCAACAGGTACTCTAGGCTATAATTTAACCCCTAGTCCCAGCTGGCCCAGATCACAAACACACATGTATACCCAGCATGCTCAGGGAAGTCCTGGAATGCAAACCCAAGACCATTCCCATGAGGGGCCAGTTGCATTGGTGCTGACCATCACCTAGCCCAACAAGAACTGTATGTAATGTTGTAAACCACTGCAGTTTTAATGAGGTTCTTACTAATGACAAATGTAACGAGTGAGCTGTCTGAAAAAATTCACACCAAACTTTCGTTTCTTAGTTTTGTGCATATTTTTTCTCTTGTTACAGTGTAAACTGAACGTTGGCTAATTAACTCTTTCCTGGTGTGTTTCTTGTACTTGTTAGCTTTCAGTCTTAGTCATGTTGTTTCAATGTAGTTTTCTTTTTCTCTTCGATAGTACTATTTTATTTGGCATGGATACTTTGTTGAATTTATTTTTATGATGCTAAAGCAATGTTACTGTCTATGGTCACACTGGCAATTTTAATATTACTGAGTTTAACTTTTTGACCATAAAGTTTATGTTGAAGAACTGTGTCTCTGTTTGTGTAAAGTGATCCAGTTACACCAATTTGTGTGTATGTGTTTATGTGAAATAGAGGACTATACAGAAGACATTGCTATGTTTGCAAATAGCTGGTTGGTGCAAATGCCAGATGACATCAGATGTGTACCCACACCCTCAGATTTTCCAAATCCATGCTCCAGTGGAATGCCAGCATTTGAGGTAAATTTGGTGTGAAAAATTTGAAATGTTGTACATAATAGATTCAAAAACGATTTTTATATTTAGCATAAGGCTTGTAAAAAAGTTTAATTATTTATTCATTTCTTTCTTAAGAGAGTAAGGGAGAAACCCCAGTAGGGCCTTTAAGCTGTTCACTATCCATAGCCCCAGCCAATATGGGTCACTTGTCCAGGGTGTTCAGGGAAGCCTTGGGATGGTTATCAGACACCTTCCTATTATGAGTCCAATTGCATTTCCATGGCACTGATATCTGACCCTAAGCATTTTTAGTGTAAATAGAACTTAATTACAAATATTAAATCAGGAAATGCAATTGTTACAGGGATTAACTTTAAGATGTTTTCAGACATAGTGACTATAAAGAGTTCACAAATGTAGTTCTCATTATGAAAATATGCAGCTAAAACCGTCAGTTAAATTTTGTAAGAATAATTTACCGTCTCTTTCCTGATATGAATAGTCTTGTTTATTGCTCACTAAAAATAACTGGAAGTAAATGTGATTAAATATATCCTGGTGACTGGGGTCTTCTTCTGTGCAGGCCATATTCTTCAAGTGTCAGATACTGTTGCAGTTTCCTTTTCTAAGCTGCCATGAATATATCGATCCATATTTGTATATTGCCAGCTGTGTGAATGATCTTTGCAAGTAAGTGAAATGATTTGTGTGTACAATAACATTTTCCTTATGTGGAAAGAATAGCAAGATGACTTCTGTAATGACCCGTTTTAGCAGTTAACAAAACATAATGGGTAATGTAAAACATAAGGTGTATTAACAGCTATTAAAAGCTAACTATCTAACAGGTACAGACTAAATATTTTATACAAGCAGCATGAACAGGATACAGAACAGAGGCTCTTTTCAGGATTCTTGAGAGATCTGTGGACCTTTGATCAAAATAATGTTTGAACTGAACAAATGAAAAGATAAAAGGTTACTAGGTAAACTAATTGTGTCAAAATCATAAAATAGATAAATTTCTGATATAAATATGTGTGTGTTTATATGTGTTTCATATCTAATAACTTGCAACAATTTGTCATAATGATGAGTATAAACAATATTTTGTGCTATCTGTAACAGGTGTAAAAAGAAATTAAAATGTGAAAAAATAAGATATCAGACATGTTCATGAAAGTCACAGATACTGCTAAGAATATTGTATTGTGGGGGCTGGCATGGAGTGTGGTGGTTAAAGGTGCTGGACTCCCACATACCATGGTTCAAGTTCCAGACCTGGTGGCTTGCTTTCTCACTTTCCCTCTCTCTCTTTCTGCCGCTCTCTGGTCAAATTAAATAATAATAATAATAAAGTTAAATAAAATAATTATTTTTTAAAAAAGAATATTACATTGTGCTATGTGAAAGAAATGCTCTTTCATGTGGAAATTAGTGAAAATAAACAAAGTATTTTTCCTATCTAAAGTCCCTCTCCTGCATTCTGTCTGAGTTAGGAACACCTAAAGTAAGTGGTTGTGTAGGCAAAAAAATTCAGCTGGACTCATCCTAGCAGTTCATGTAAAACTTACTATAAATACCCTTTGTTGATGGGAACCAGCAGTTAGCGTAATGGCTATGTCTCTGGACTCCCACGTAGTCAACCGCGGTTCGCGTGCTGGACCCGGTGGCTTAAAACTCATACTGGGCGCGTGTGCGTGTGTGCCCAAGATCCTGAGAGGAGAATGGAGGAGAAGGGATTGCGGTGTAGCCATCCCCCCTGGGGGGTGATTTCTCACTTTCTGTCTCTCTGTCTCTCTCTGTCTGTCTGGCAAGCGCACGCGCCCTATAGCAAAAACCTCTCCAAAAAAAAAAAAAAAAACCCTTTGTTGAAGTAAAGTGTTTTACAATTTTTTCTAAAAGATTATGAAGTATATGTAATTATTTATCTTGGATGTTCAAAAATGCCTCAAGAAATTTTAATATGCCTTCTTTTTTATCAATCACAAGACATATAAATAATACACAGGAATTTTTCTTTTTAGAGAAATATTTTTGGTATAGGGTGCATGTGCTCACTGGAAAGACAGAGAGACAGAAAGTGAGAAATCACCCCCTAGTGGGGATGGCCACGCCACAACCCCTTCTCCTCCAGTCTCCTCTCTGGGTTTTGGGAACTCATGCACATGTGCCTGGTATGAGTTTCAAGCCCCTAGGTCTGGGAATCCAATTATGGTCGACTCTATGTGAGTTCAGCAAAATAACCATTATGCCATCTGCTGGTCCTTACATAGGAATTTTTTTTTTTTTTGGTAAAAGACCAAGGTGGGTTTTTTTTGGTTAAGTTAAACCACTTAAATGACATCTTGGGTAGCTTGTTAAGAAGTTTAAATTTATCAAAGGGTGAGAACAAAGAGGAGAAATTGAAGTAGTATGAGCTAAATCTGTAACTAATTCTTTTTAATTAAACAGATTATAAAAGTAATGAATATAATAGTTTCTAGATATTAAAATGAACTTACTTGTTTTATCTTTTAATTTTGAATAGAGTACTATTATGCCTTGATTTAAATGTACAATATCTAAATTTTAGAGGTTCTCTAGCTAATGCAGGTGCTTTGAAAGAGCTCTTCTTCGGCCTAAAACATTGGGTACTCATCTTAATATATATATTTTAAAAATTCTTTTCCTTTTTTGCTTTTATTTTTTAAGAGCTACTTATATTCCTTTATTCTTTTACATGGTCTCTGTTTTTGAGAATATCTGTCAGTAGTCTATAGTCCCTATGGAGCCATATATTAAAAACTGTTCTTATTGGAGTCAGCAGGTGGCATAGTGCATAAAGCTCTGGATTCCCAGATAGTTGACCATTGTTCAAATCCTGGGCCAGATGGCTTGAAACTCACGCTGGGCTCATGTACTTGTACATCCAAAATGCTGAGAGGAGAATAGAGGAGGAGGGATTGGAGCATGGCCATCCTCCTGGGGCGGGTGGTTTCTCGTTTTCTCTCTCTCTGTCTCACTGTCTGTTTCTGGAGAGTGCATCCACCCTATAGCAAAAATCTCTCAAAAATGAAACCAAACAAAGCAAAGCAAAGCAAAACAAAACAAAACAAAACTGTTCTTATTTCACAAATACTCTTTCTTGGACTATTCTTTTAAATTGTCTTAATAACATAGTACCTATTTCGCTAGTAAGCTGAGATAACATATCATTTAGTAAGCCCAGGAGAGCCTTTTTTTTTTAAATTTTTTTAGTTAGGATATTACTAGGTTGAGCCAAAGTAACAGTGATTACATTAAATTGAAATGTTATTTTTCTCTCAAATAAAAATCCTGCCTGGTAAGTGGTCTTGGATTGGCATCATGGCTCTTCTGTGTGAGTTTTCCAATGACTCAGTGATCTTATTGCTACATGATTGCTTTGGTCTGTGGTGTTATTCTCAATTTCATGGCCCAAACTGGCTCACCACTCCCATGCCCACATTGTATCCCTTAATTTGTGAGAAAGGGAAATAAATGGCTGGCCTCTTCTGACCTGGAAGTTTAATGCACACTCTCACTTTTAACCATTTGGCCAGAACCTAGAAACATGGCCACATCTAGATGTCAGGCAGGCTGGAAATGCAGGCTTTGGCAGAGCAGCCATGTGCTCAGAAAAAGTTTGGATTCCAATACTGAAAGAAGGGGAACTGAACAAAAAGTGGTCTCTGTTACACCTGTTTTTCCTAAAATTCCATCATTAAGAAACTTAACAGATCTGTCTTTTGGAATTTTGATATCTTTAGTCGTTGGCTTTTAAAACTTTGGTGCTGGGGCTAGTAGGTGGCGTGGTGGTTAAGGCCTAGACTCCTATGGATTGAATGCAGTTATAGTCCCAGACCCGGTGACTTGAAGCTCATCCAGGGTTTATATGCGTGCGTGCCTAAAATCCTGAGAAGAGAATGGAAGAGAAGGGATTGCAGTGTGGTTTTTGTCTCTCTGTCTCTGTCTGTCTGCATATTCCCCGGGGGTGGCAGAGGTGATGTCTTGCTTTCTCTCTCTCTGTCTCTGCCTGTCTCTCTGGTGAGCAAACGCGCTCTATAGCAAAAATCTCAAAACAAAACAAAAAATGTTGGTGATTCTCCAAGGCATATAAAATAGCAGCTTAGAGCAAAACCTGGTACTGGTTGAAATTAGCTTATACCCGGGACCAGCAGTTAGTGTAATGGCTATGTCGTTGGACTCCCACATAGTTGACCGCGGTTCGCGTCCCGGACCCAGTGGCTTAAACTCACACCGGGCGCATGTGCGTGCGTGCCCAAGATCCCGAGAGGAGAATGGAGGAGAAGGGATTGCGGCGTAGCCATCCCCTCTGGGGGGTGATTTCTCGCTTTCTGTCTCTCTGTCTCTGTCTGTCTGGCAAGTGCACGTGCCCTGTAGCATAAACCTCTAAAAAAAAATTAGCTTACACCTTAAGAAATAAGTCTGTGGTGGAGTCTGGGTTTGGCAGCATAATAGGCGTGTACTAACAGGAAGGGCATTGTAATTGTGAAAGTGGGCAGTGAATTGAAAGTGAGAAACTGCCAGAGTTAGCCTGTTCCTCCCCTTAATATTTCATTCTGAACTAGGCCTACTTACATTTTCTCTTCTACTGTATAGGAATGAATAATTCTCTTCATTTCCCTTGTTAGGGGACATATCCACAAAGATCCACTACCCTGAGAATGAAAATGTGAATTGACTGAACATAATTAATTTCCTGCCTGGATTAGGGTAGCATATTGAATTCAATTCAACAGCATCTGTTTTGAGCTGAGTGATGTATCACAAATTAGAGAAACAGAAACAATTTAGATGTAGTATTTGTCCTAGGAATTTATATTCTAATGAGGCAAAGAGAAGGGTCTCCTTCAATAACTCAATGCTCTAATGTAAAAAGCTATAGACATGAGAAGAGAACTAATAACTTTTTAGGAAATGCCTATGAAGGCAACATAAGGAGATGATATTTGAATTGAAATTTGAAGGATGATACAATATACAATCATTAAGATTATGCTCTTTTATTTCTTCTGCTTCTGAGGATGCTAAACCCAGCAACAAGGAAATTATTTTGCCATGTTAAGGTCAACTGATGTAAAGATCACAGCTCTTCAGTGCTGCTTTTTCTTATTAAAATTAACATCCAAAATAGAAAACCAAGTTTATTTCCCCTCAGTGAAATAGAATAGTAATTTTTTTTTTTTTTTTTTTTTGAGTGAGATTTTTGCTATAGGGCACATGCAATCACTGGAGAGACAGAAAGACAGAAAGTGAGAAATCCCTCAGCAGGGATGGCCATGCTGCAATCCCTTCTCCTCCATTCTTCACTCAGAATCTTGGCAGGGTGTTTTAAGCTGCCGAGTCCAGGACTTGAACCGCAGTTGACTACATGGGAGTTCAGTGATGTAACCATTACACAATCTGCTGGTCCCAAGGATAGTAATTTCTTTCTTGCTCAATTGTGAGTTTTTGTGACATGCCATATGTTAATTTGCCTACACAGCTCCCATAGCGACATGGACATTTAATAAATGGTAGGTATTTTAATAATGCAACAGTTGCATCAAGTTCGAAAACCAATACTCACATTGCAACTTTTAGAACCAGCATTAATTGTAGGAAACAATATCCATATTTTATTGTAAGTCCTGAACTTGATGTCTTTCTGGGAATGCAATAATTTTAGCATATGTTGCTTTTAGAAAAGACTTTCCTTGTTTGTAGGTTGAGAATATTTTCTGAGCTTCTGGAGTTTATATGGTCAGACCTTTTCTCCTTCTAAGGCTCAGTTAATTGAACTAGATAAACTACATGACTCCAATTACAGTCACACAAGATAAGTGCAATTTGAGATGGTGACTTTTACAATCGAGGTACTGAAACATTAAGGTTTAAAAAATGCAACATTCTTAAGGTCATTATCTTCTAAGACACATAACTATTCAATTTTGAGTTTAGGTTGAATTAAAAAGAAACCCACAACCTTGTTAGAAACCTGCCTGTTTTAGAGGTGCCTTGTTCATCTGCTTTGGGAATTGGCAGACCTCATAAGAAATTATTGTTTAGGGGAGCTAAAGCATTATAAGAAAATAATTAGAGATTATTTACCCTTGGTAATACTATAAAAGTAACTAGCTTTAATAATTAAAACTTGAGAGAACTCAAAGTCTTCTTTTAAATATTAAATGCTGTTTATTCAATCTTTCAAAATGTTTTTAGAGTCTTACTGCAAGAACTGCCTGATAAGCATCAAAATACATTTTGAGTGCTACAGATTATTGGTTTTGGTTTTATTCCAGTATATGGAAGAGCATAGTGTCTTGGAAACACAAAATGGAACTTTTTGTGTTTTAATGGGATTCATTAAATGCTAAAAGGTCTGCGATGCTTTGGGAGCAAATCTAAGTGGGGAAAGAATTTCATAATTACAACAGAAATCTTTCAGTGTAGCTATCCTTCAACTGGGAAAAGAAGTGGCCGCATGATTGAAAGGCTTTGACGATTTTTAGACCCCCGTTTAATGGGGATCTCATGTTTATGTGTCTTCTGCCTTACTGTATCTAGCAATACATTATCGTAGCTAATGATACATGCTAGCATCAATTAGTGTTGGAATATTCACCATGTGTTCACCATTTTTAGGAAGCAGGTGGACAAAAGTGGGTTTCTGTCGATATTTTCTGTCATCCGGGCTCTGTCTTCTCGCTTTTTAGAACTGATGATGATGAAACCTATTGCCGAGCAGCCACTGAGTATGCGAGAGCCTGTTCTCATGCTGGCTACCCTATTCAGGACTGGAGAGATGACTTTCCAGCATGCAGTATGTTTGCTTGTCTTTTTTTTTCCTTCAACTCCTGTGTATTTTGCTCTTTTGGTTTATCTTACAACTAAAAACTTACCTTTGGTACTCAAAACTAATGAATTGCCAGACTTTTCTTATTGATTCAGTTATATTTGTAAACCTGCATAATTTTTATTTATTTATTTTTTTGTTTTAAATTTTTTTTTATCTACATTAATGCACTGTACACGATTACAGTGTACAAAGTGAGATTCTCCATCCAGAATGCGCTGTATATTGGCTCAATCAAGGATATTGCCATCCGTGTTATCGTTAACAATTCTCCATTTCTTGTTTCTTATATGTTTTGTTTCCTCCCCACCATTGATTCCCTATCTCTCACCTCTGCCATTTCCCACCCTTAGATATACTGTCTTTGGTATCTACAGTTGCTCTCCATGCCCCTCTTTATTTTTTTTCACATTTTATTGATTTAAACCTGCTTAATTTTGAAATACTGATTTTTACAAAGAGAGGTGAATAAAATTGACCCACAGCTCCTCTGTCTGCCCGCTTTAGCTGATAGATGCGATGATAGCTTCGTCCACCGGGATTGTATCAGCTGTTGCCCACCAACCTGCACTTTTGAGAAGCAATGTCTTGGGAGCAATCTGCATTGTCTTGATGGCTGTTACTGCCCAGATGGTAAGTGCCTCATGAAGAAACCATGTCCGTACTCGTAGAAGCTGGTTTTCTCCCACTTTGTTTTGCCGTTTTCTACCCTTACAGGTTCCTGAGATTACTGGGAGGATTGACTGCTTTTCTCTAATAAAAGGTTCTTTACTTTGTAAAATTTCCAGGAAACTCAGAATCTACAGTCCTGAAGTTACCTGTGGCAAATCTTTTTTTCTCTTAATATTTAATGGTATTTAATAATTTATGTATTTTCGGTTTTTAAAAGATGTAAGCAAGTTTGAGAAAAAGCCTTCACATTTTTCCAGTAGAAGATGTTGTCTCAATGTCGTTTCAATATCTGAAATGAAAAGTAACTCAGCAAGTTATATAGGTGGGATTTAAATTCAAGAGTGACTCTGCTCTACTTATAGACATTTATAAAAAGCACTGAGGTTTACACAAACTCTTATATTTTTATAGATTAAAATGACATGTCAAATGATTTTTTTCCCCCAATGTCATATACTTAATATGAATGAGCGTTACTTGGATCCAGATCTGTTGACCTCAGTTTATTGTCATTTCAGTGCTACTCAAAGTATGGTAAAGCAGGGCCCATCTGAGCTCTTTGTTACCAGTTGATGACAGGTTAAGGAGCTAGAACCAAAACAGAAATCTATGTGCCTAAGTATAAATCAGTGCTTTTTCTATAAAGTCTTGCTATTAAAAAAGGGTCAGCTGAGTGAAACAGTTTGCATAGGAACATGGTGACTTCAGTTCTGTTTCATCCTCCGTTACTAGTCAGAGAGAAATAACAAACGCAGTCCCACTGGGTTGGACCTTTGAGCTGGAATGCCTTGCTATTGAGGATCTCGGTAGTGTACATCTCTCATCTTGGAGTGAACAGAAGCTAAGCCAAAAATACTTTGACCTTCTCTCCTTTCTCTCCTCAAATACAATGGACCACTGAAGGTGAACCTTTAGTTTTTGATAGCAGGTCATGGTTTAAAAAAGCTGAAATCCACTGAAATAAACCCCTGTAAATTGGCTGCTGATTTGAGAAGAGCCAGGTTGTCAGGAACCTCCTTCAAGAAAAAGAATTTGTATTTCTAGCACCTAGCGTAAGCAGATGTTCAACAAAAGTTAGTTGAATGCTTAATTCAAAGAATGTAATCTTTATTGTTTCCTTTGATAATTTGATACATATTTTTCTTAAATAGGCCTTGTAATGGACAATGGGACTTGTATCTCCTTGGAAAACTGCCCATGTAGTTTTCATGGATTAGCTTATTCTGTTGGTTCAAAAATTGAGCAAGAATGTACCGAATGGTATGTACTCAATGTACAGTCAGTTGTGCCTGGGTACCTGTCTAGTTGAGAGATATTTAAAGGAATATGCTTATTATTCCTTTTCTTCCAAAAATTCTGTCTGATAGAGTTTGCATTTTATTCGAACTCCATTTGTGTGTGTAGGGGATAATCTATTACATGTTCTTTTAAAATGCAATTCTTATTACTTCCCTTGGCATGGCCATAAATGCTTCCATTCACGTGATGACTCTGTGGCAGTTTATTATTATTTTTTATCATTAATTTGCACATAATTTTTACTCTTGGAACTTGGTGCTCCTGAGTTTATGTAGTGAGTACTTTAAAAAGTGACTATCCGTATTGCCAATTTTTGTCTATGCTTAGAAACATGTGGAGTTTCTTAGTAAATTAGCTAAGAATCTCGGCAAACATGAAATTCTCCTAGGACAGTCTTAAAAAGAAACGCACATCCAGTGTTACGGAACTCCTTTTCCTTTGTGTCAGTACATGTCACTGAAACGCAGTCTGATAGCTAACCATGCTCTTAGATACTGATTTCAGCTCCTGCCTTATGAGAGCTTTGCTTTTGTTCTCCAGAACTCTTATCTTTGTGAGGTTGGAATGTATTGTTTATTTTACATAAAAGGAGGAGTCTTCTCTTTTTTTAATATGTGATGGCAGTAAAAATAGATTTAAAATAATAATATTGTGAGCTTAGATGCTACCCAGTTCTGCTATCAGTCAGTAGAACTTTTGTAGAGATATTTTTCAAGTCAGATTATTCTCAACCTATAAACACGATACATTTTGTTATAGTATTGCTATATATTGATGTGAACATCAGTACGGTTTTTTAAGCGAGTAGATTAACATTTTTATCATTTCATTTAGTGTCTGTGTTGGTGGAATTTGGAATTGCACTGAACATGACTGTCCAGGTAATCTTTTAAATTATTTTTGAAGAAAATGTTTTATTTTTTTTTTATTGAGAAAGAGAGCATCAATTTTTATGAAAATATCTAACAAGGGATATTATCTATAAATTGAAGTATTCAGAGGCTAAGTGAATAAAAAATGATTTTTTTTAAAAAAATTTGCTGTAAGGTGCATGCACTTATTGCTAGAGAGAAAGGTTAAGTGAGAAAGTACCCCTGGGAAGGATGGCAATGCCTAATCCCTTCTTTCCATTCTTCTATCAGGATTTTGGGCATGCATGCATATGTGTGAGGCATGTTTTTTAAGCCTCCAGGTCCAGAACTCAAACCCTTTGACTATGTGGAGTCCAGCTGTCTTAACCCCCATGCCAACAGCTGGCTTGAATAAATTATAGTTTTAAGCAGGCAACTTTTGAAAATTTTATTAAAGTAGACTAAATATTTCAAAACCAAAAACATATGTGGAAGAGCTATCATTTAATAAATCTTACATCAAATCCTATAATGTAATCTATAAAGTTTGTCAAACCTATAAATTTTAAACACTCAGATGTTGTTTTTTAAAATTTTTTTTAAATTCATTTTTTTTTTTGGAGAGGTTTTTGCTATAGGGCACATGCGCTTGCCAGACAGAGACAGACAGAGAGACAGAAAGCAAGAAATAACCCCCCCGGGGGAGATGGCCACGCAGCGATCCCTTCTCCTCCATTCTCCTTTCAGGATCTTGGGCACGCATGCATGCGTGCCTGGGGTGAGTTTAAGCTACCAGGTCCAGGACTCAAACCACGGTTGACTACGTGGGAGTTCAGCGACATAGCCATTACGCTAACTGCTGGTCCCAACACTCAGGTGTTATTTTGAAGCATATCTATCCTAAATTAATTTCCTGTTTTTAAGAATTAACGCTATTTTTCTTCCTCTTTTTCTATTTCCTACTCCTTTCTTTTTTGTTTCTTTTCTTTTTTTATTTTGGTAGTTCAATGCTCAGTTGTGGGCGATTCTCATTTTACAACTTTTGATGGCCGACATTATTCTTTTATTGGCATGTGCCAGTACATCCTTGTGAAAGGGACGGGAAAAGATAAATTCACAATTACTTTACAGAAAGCTCCCTGTGAGCAGGTAAGAATAAGGTCTCAAAATAACCAGAGGTATATTCATTTATTCATTTATTGTTACTTTAACTTCATATCTAGATTAAGAATGACAATGAATGAGTATAGTTATTTTCTTCAAAACTGAAATGACATTGGTTATTAAAATACACCATTATTTTATGTAGTACAAAGGAGGGGGAAAATGCTGATAAATATTTTATAACATACCATTGGGAAGGGAGAGAGAAAGTGAGAGAAAAAGAGCAATTAGTTTTGACAGGGTCACATAGTGTCAGCCACCCTCCTGCCCCAGCCGTAAACAGGTAGGTTTACAAGTGTGCATAGCCATACCTGGCATGTTCAGGTTTGCCCAGGAACTAGACCCAGGCCTCCCATGTGACCTCCAGCTTCCCAAGTGGTGGTACTATCTGCATGTTACATGGCTAGGCCTGAATTTTCTGTTCTTTAAAATGGTATTTATATGTATAGTTTCTTAAACATTTCCTGCATGATTACATGTGGACTTAAATGTTTTTTTCAAAACTAGCTATATAAAGAGCTGGCTCGTGACAGGATAGAATAGTTTTCATATATTCTAAATGATTAATTTGTTAACATGTTCACATATTTATTTTAGAAATTTTCTTGAAGCAATAAGCACATCAGTAATTTGTAGATAAAGAAACCCAAATCTTTCATTCATCTTTCTAAACTAGGAAATCAACATTTTGCTAAAATCTTTAATTTCCTAATTTTATCCCAATATAAAATAGTTATTTCTAACAGAAACTGTGACCTTTTTTTTTTCCCCTAGTTTTGGTTTTTGCAATATATTAGAATGTGTTAGCTTCCTACATAGAGTCGTAATTCTCTTTGTTTTCTTATTGAATTTTTTATGTCTAATCTACCAGTTTAATGAATTTGAGGAGGTATTCTAAGTGTGTGCTATGTTAGACATCATTATTTGTGCTTTATTGAAAAATTTTTTATTTAATATTTTATGTAAAATACTGACGTGTATATATATATATATGTATATATATGATATCTAATGTACTGTATAAACATTTATTTTATCAGGAATGGGGCAACATGAAATTATGTAACAGCTACATTATTATATTGGGTTGTCAGAAAAGTCATGATGCATTTTTGCATAGAAAACAGTAAAAATACATTTTCTAACAACCCAGTATGACTTATACTCAAGCCTTCTATGTACCGAAAATTCGTATTTACACATACTCTTCGTCTTTTCTTCTCTGTTTTCTCTCCCTCCCCTTTTCCCCTTTCCCTCTCTCATTTCCCCTCTTTCTGTGCCTCACTCTCATTATCATTCATTTCATTGATAATTTAATTTTTATGCAGAACCTTGGCTTGGTCTGCCTTCAGTCTATAACTCTAATTCTGGAAGATGATTTTAACAAACAAGTGACCCTTAGTAGGGGAGGACAAATCCTCGCCAGTCCTAACCATGGCTTCAATCTGAATGGTAAGGAGCAATGCTAATGGTGTACTTTGTTTCCATTAAAAAGAGTGACAGCAGCAAACAGCCTACATAGAGTCTTTTCCCATTAACCGACTACGTAACATTTTAGCCGCAGATAGTGAAGACCACCATGTTTATGGGACCTAGTGTTTATTTGAGGTGGCCTTGAATTTGGAAGGGTAGAGAAGCAGATAGCCACAAAAAATGTGATAAATTTAAAGATATGCATAGGGACTTGGAGAGTCTAAATGAGGTTCAGTCCAGCCAGCCCTGGGGAAGGGTATGCAGGAATAGTCAGGAAGCTTTTCTGGAGATGGTGAGCAAGGAGGTGTAGAACTATGTGGTATCTTTAGGGGAACTATAACTGGTTTGGCATTGCTACAACAAAAGGGTAAGTAGAGAATATCCAGAGTTGAGATTAGGGAAGAGGGTGGGGATAAGACTGGGAAAGACTCTATTTTACTCTCAGAAATATCCTACTTTTTATTAGAAATATCCTACTTTTTATTACAAATGCCATGCTTATGATAGTTATCCTGATAAAGAAGATGAATTTGATATGAATCAAATAAGAAACTGTCATTAGTTGGCCATCTTTATGTACAAAGGTGGCAATCTCATATGATCTAACCAAATAAATTAGTTTTAAAAATTAGTTTTAAGAAGTTTGTTTTTTTTGTTTTTTTTTTTGTTGTTTTTTTTTTTAGGGGAGGGATAAGACTGCTATGACAACAGGGTGGAGATGCCAGAGAGGAAATGAATATTGTAAATACAGTTAGAAAATAAAATGGTCCAAACTTAGTGGTTGGATTGGGGTTGATTGGGGGAAGGTAAGTGGGGGTAGTAGGGTGATCAAAGAATGATTCTCAGATTTCTGTCATTAATAACCAGATTGTGGCAGAGGTTGTGGTGAAGACACACGAGTAACGAAGAGCAATGCTTCCCCTGTGGTGGCAAAAGTTTTTAGTGTAGTTTTTTTTTTTTTTCTTTTTTTTGGAGGTTTTTGCTATAGGGCATGTGCGCTCACCAGACAGAGAGACAGAGAGACAGAAAGCGAGAAATCACCCCCCAGGGGGGATGGCCACACCACAATCCCTTCTCCTCCACTGCTCTCGGGATCTTGGGCACGCATGCACACGCGCCCTGCATGAGTTTAAGTTGCCGGGTCTGGGACTTGAACCACAGTTGACTATGTGGGATTCCAGCGACATAGCCATTATGCTAACTGCTGGTCCCTTAGTGTAGTTTTGAATACAAGTTTCTTGTCTTTAAAAGTGTCTCATAAAATGGTGCTTCTCTAGTGCTGTGTTCCTTTTTGCTGACAGTCTCAAGGGAATGGGAGAATTTTGAGGAAAATGCCACTTCCTTATTGAGTTATACAAGCACACACACATAGTTAAGAAAAGAGTTTTCAAATGTCTATAAACCCTTTCTCATGAGGTGCTTGTAAACTGGAATTATGTATTGGCTTGATATCCTATTCAAAATATATGCTTAAGACCCAGGAAAGAGGGAGAGGAAGAAGGGGGGAGGGGAAGAAAGCCACAGGGTGGCAAAAATGGGCATGGGAATGTGGGCAGGAACTGGGAGACAGCTGTCCCTCTTCCCCGTGTCATGGAAGAAAAGCCCTGGTGGTGTACTCTAGCCTTTCTGAACATTGCTTGTGTATCTCAAAGCTGATTTGTATATGTTCTTTTCCTGCAGGACTTGTTGAAATTCAAACTCTGTCATCCTTATTTATACTTCTAAAAACAACATTTGGTTTAAAGATACTGTTTGCTGTAGATGGGGAAAGAATTTATATTCAGCTCACTAGTGCATGGAAAAGAAGAACATTAGGTCTGTGTGGCACTTTTAATGGGAACATAAGGGATGATTTTCTGTAAGTATGATTTCTGTATAGCTAACTAAATTCAATGACTGGTAATTAAGAGGATATAAATTCATTAGAAATGTTTACTTAACTAATAATAGCTCAGTAGTCCAAGAGCTTTACATGGCTCATCATATTGAAGTTGTATGGCAAGCCCCTCATTAGTATCTCTGTTCTATGCATAAAGGAATAAACCAAAGCACTGAGATAGCAGAGAAATCATTCAAGGTCCCCTCGCTCTTGTATGGTGGAGATAGGCTTTGAGTTCAGGCAGCGTGTCTCAGCTGAGGGTTAAACTGTACCTGCTTTTCCCCTCTCTGCCACTTATCAAGCTTAACAGAATTTGTTTGTGAAAACTTGCTGCCTTTTGAGAAGGCACTTAATATCTATTTTAGTGGTGGTAAATTATACTTTAAAAATATTGAAATAATTTGGTATTGTCTTAGTTTGTTATAGTGTTGCTGAACAGAAATACTTGAGATAGAGATTTATTTGGCTTGTGATTTGGGTGGCTGGTAAGTCCAATAGTATGAGACTGGCATCTGGCTGGCCTCTGCTGCATCACGACATGGCAGAGAAAAGAGGAACGGTCCGTACCTCTGCATAGAGAGAGAGAAACACAGTCTGCAGGCAGCCATCTTTTATAACAACCTTCTCCTAGGGAAACTAACTCCTATGAAAGCAAGAACTCACTTTCTCTTGAGAGACAGCATTACTTCATTTAATGCTGGTGAGGGTGGTCACTCCATGATCCAGTACTGCCTACTTGACCTCATCACCTCCCAGTGCCACTACATTGGGAACTAAATTTCAAAATGAACCTTTGGAGGACAAACTCTTATCCAAACCATAGCAGGTATTAATAATCCCTCTAAAGTAACATTTTAGTGTCTAAGTTAGTTGGATTTTATGATAGTGTTTCATAAAGAGAAAAGCAGGAAAGCATATGTATACCCCTTGGAGTCACCTGCCTGTGGAAAGAAACAGTATATAATTTCATGTCAATGCTTTAGCACCTGTTGTCTGCTAAATGCACAGTGAGTGATTTAAGCAAATTGATTTGGTTCTCATCCTGAAGGGGCTTGTGTTGCAGATCAGGAAGGGGTAGTAACCTTC
The DNA here is from genome assembly GCA_026018925.1 of Tupaia tana. Taxonomy (NCBI): domain Eukaryota; kingdom Metazoa; phylum Chordata; class Mammalia; order Scandentia; family Tupaiidae; genus Tupaia; species Tupaia tana. Next base: position 184,271,926 of record JAKSZU010000006.1, read on the forward strand.
AATAAAGATATGGAATCTAAAAAAAAGTTGAACTCACAGCAGCTCAGAATACTAGTTTCTAGGGGCTGGTAGTGAGTGGAATATGGGGATAATTGTCAAAAGGTATGAAGTTTCAGTTAGCTTTGAGAATTCTACTGTATGGCATGATGAGTGTAATTAAAGTATATGTGAAAAGTCTTAAGAGAGTGGATATTGAATATTCTCACAACAAAAAATGATGAGTATGTGAGCTGATATGTCCATTAGCTTGATTCAACCATCTCCAATGTGTGCATATATTAAAACATATTGTACACCGTAAATACAGTTTTTGTCAACCATACCTATATATTTTTTATTTTTTATTATTTTAGATTTTTACCCAGTGTGTGTGTGCTTACTGGAGAGAGAGAGAGAGAAAGTGAGAAATTAGCCCCAGCAAGGATGGTTACCTGCAATCTTTTCTGCTCCCCTCTCCTCTCAGGATTTTGGGCACACATGCACATACTCCTGGTGTGATTTTCAAGCTGCCAGTCCAGGACTTGAATTGTGTGGCTGACCATGGGGGAGCCTAGCACTTTAACTACCATGCTACCTACTGGCCCAACCATACCTAATTTTTTAAAAAGTTAAAAAAAAATGATTCTTTTGTTATTTCAGCAAGTTACCAATCAATATATATGGAAGTACTGATGTAAATTTCAAAAAAAATTAGAAGTTTAGCTTTGTGGTTGTGTCTGAAAGCACAACAGGAATTTACAGATCATTTTGGTCTGGGAAACCAGAGGACATTCCATGGAGAAGTTTTTCTCCAAATGCCATGTCTTTTTTCTTTTCTTTTTTTTTTTTTAATAGCCCTTCTGACCTACTCTTCTTTCTACTTGGGGTTCTTCTTGCTTGGGGTTGTTCTTTCATTCTAATCTTCCTTATACGCTTTCATTTATTGTTCAATACTAGAAAGATATCATTTGCTTCAGTTAGTTCATATCTCACCAGCCAAAATTAATTGACATTTTGTTATCTGAGAAAATCCATTGTTTATCTGTTTGGTTTCCACATAAAACTACGAGAGTTGTGAGAATAAGCATCATGTCCTTGGTCTTCTAGTTTTCTGAACTAGAATAGGACCTTATATATAGTGGACAAAGTGAACTCAGGTAGAACTATTTTTTAATCTTTACTTATTTATTTTGTAATAGAGGTAGGGGATACTCAAGACAGAGTCTCATTATGCCCCAATCCTCTTGAGCTTCCCAGCTAGTTAGGATCACATATACCCATAGGCACACCCAATGTGTTTAAGTTAACCCAGGATTTGATCTCTGGGTCTTCCATATGGCTCCACTGTTGTGCAGTGGCCCCCCAGTGCTTATGAGTTAGAATTATTAATGGGCATCATAAGAGGATCTGAATGAACAAGGAGAACTCTCACTGAAAATTAAAAATTTCAAAGAGATTTTTGTTTCATATGTGATTAAATTGTTTTTGGTTTTATTTATTCGTAGGTCAGAATAGTAGTATCTCTATCACACTTGTGAAACTGAAGCCACATTAAAAGGCTTGGCAAAGATGTTCAGAAAGGACATTATGCCTTCTTTCTCTTTCTGCTTGTCAGAATGGTTAACAGTCAACGTTTAACAGATGGCAGGTCGGTCTGCCTTTTCTTAAGGCACCAGAATCCTCATGTATAAATACTCAGGCATGATAAGAGTGCAGGATAATATTTCAGAGTCAGAGATAACTTTTAAACATTGTTTAGCTTTCCAACTTAAGTAGTTAAAATTCTTTTCTACACAAACATTAAATGTGAATCTGCAAACGTAGTGGAATAGAAAATATTAATTACTCGAAAAATTATTTTATGTGCCTAGTCAACTATGGTGTGCTGAAAGGTTATTTTGTAAAATGAAATGCAATAAGGAAATTAGTCTACATTATAGATCCTAATATTTTTGTACTTATTACTTTAAGCAAACTAAATGAAATGAGAGAGCCAAGTTCTAAGTCAGGTACTCCAGGGAACCCACGCTGCATTCATCACCCAGACTTATTTTATTCTTCAAACAGAGGAAGAGGGAAGGAAAGAGAAAGAATAAGGAAATTAAAAAAAAAAAACAAAACCCGCAAGTCCTACAATTTCTTTGAGTCTCAGGGTTTTCACTTGAACAAGATAAAATTTTGTATTGGGTGTTAAAGGTTTTTACAGTTCTGGAATGGAACAAGGAAGGATAGGAGAATATGTAGGGATGTGGGATGGACACCATGGAATGGCCTGTATAATTTTTTCCCTCCTCAACTAGTTATTATGGGAATAACTTCACAGAGTTAAGGGAAATTGACTTGAGGAGTAATGAAAGAAGTTCATTGATTAGGACATTAGAGAAAGCTTAGATAAAGCCTGCTTTAAAGCCATTTAGCCATGGTGTAGCATCAATGCCATCAAGGCTGTGGTACCATCAAAATCTCTTACAGGAGACCTAGTTCAACTGGATTCCATATGTAATTTTGACAGTGTCATACCCAGTGTCCAGTAAGGATTGTCAATAAATGTCTGATGACTTAATATATTTTGATAGATGCTTGAGGTGGAATTGCACTGTTTGGCTCCTACACATTAACATTGTTCGGGCTGTAAGTCTTAATTTGTAAGGTTATATGTTTCTCTTGCATTGTGGTTTGCTGAAGATACAGAAGAAATCAGACTTGAATGAAGGGTGACCTTAATACCATTTTTCTCTCCAATTTTGTTTGGTTTGTTTTCCCATTTCAGGATGGAATTTTGGTATTTCAAGACTTGAAATATTGAACCAAAAATATATTTTTGGGACATTTTTCTTTTTTAAGAATTATCTTATTTAACTTTATTTTTTCATTTATTTATTTATTTTAATTTGACGGCGGGGGAGGGAGGGAGGGAGGGAGGGATGGATAGAGAGAGAGAGAGAGAGAGAGAGAGAGAGAGAGAGAGAGAGAGAGAGAAACCAAGCTGCTAGGTCTGAGACTTGACCCAAGTCAGCCATGTGGGAGTCTAGCGCCCTTAACCACCACACCATCTACTGGTCCCAGGACATTTTTCTTTACCCTAAAAAGAATCATGAGAATTCCTCACCCCTTCCATTCCACAAGTGTCCTAAATAACACATGTTTAAGTTTTGGGTGTATAAATAATGTTTGGTTAAATGAGTAATGTTTGGGCGTGTGAGTAATGTTTGGTTAAGAACTGGGTTTGAATCTTGACTTTGATACTTACTGGCTTAGAGAAATGTTAAATTTCTGATCTGCTTTCTCTGTTAAATGAGGATAATGGTGAATTTCTCACAAAATTGGATGAAGATGAGCTAGAATCCTGTATGTCCACAACTTGGCACATTGTAAATTCTCAGTAACAGGAAGCTAGGACTAGTGTATTATTTTAGCCTGGTAGATTTAAAACTTTTAGATTTCTTTGCACCGGGGGTCTTCAAAAAGTTCATGGGAAAATATGTTTTATGAAAAGACCCTGCATAAATTTCAAAGCAGTTTTTGCGAAAAAAATATACTTGTACTTTAATTCCATTAAAAAATTTTTTTTGAGAGATTTTTGCCATAGGGTGCATGTACTCGTCAGACAGAGACAGACAGAAGTCAAGAAATCACCTACCTGGGGGATGGCCATGCTGAAGTCCCTTCTCCTCCATTCTTGTCTCGGGAGTGGCATGAGTTTTAAGCTGGAACTTGAACCGTAGTCAACTACATGGGAATTCAGCGATGTAGCCGTTACACCATCTGCTGGTTCCCTTTCATTCCTTTTTTTTTTTGGAGAGGTTTTCGCTATAGGGCGCATGCACTTGCCAGACACAGAGAGAGACATAGAGACAGAAAGCGAGAAATCACCCCCCGGGGGGATGGTCACACCGCAATCCCTTCTCCTCTATTCTCCTCTCGGGATCTTGGGCACGCACGCACACGTGCCCGGCGTGAGTTTTAAGCCACCGGGTCTGGAACGTGAACCGCGGTTGACTATGTGGGAGTCCAGCTACATAGCCATCTAACTGCTGGTTCCCTCATTCCATTTTTAATAGACATTTTGAAGTACCCCCATACATTATGAAAATTATTCTCATATTTAAATATTTGAAGAGTATGAATAAATGAAATGCGAAGAGGCACTAAGAAGAATATTACCTTTGCTTTCTAGTTCTCCATCAGGCATGATAGAAGGTACTCCACAACTTCATGCAAATGCATGGAGAGTTTCTTCCACTTGTTTTGCACCTGTTCATGTCCCAATGGTGGACCCCTGTAACATTAATCAACAAAACAGTAAGTCTTCCTTTCTGTAGGTTAACTTAGGGGAAAGTTTTAAGTATTATTATAATTTTGTAAAATTAGATTAAATTCTGATTTTCTTCTTTATGATCAAATCAATGTCTTTCCTTATAAATTTTCTGTTTAATATTATGCAGAAATATAGGTTAGTTTAAAAACAGAAAATGACATTTTATTTACTACTTTGCATTCATAAATTTACTTATTCTAGGTATTTAGAAGTAGTTTTCTCCCTAAATGTAGACTAGCATTCTTGAGTGTTCAGAGTCTTTAAAGGCTAAAGAAATGTCTCTGGAAGTACTCTCGTAATGCTGTTATAGTCCTGGGTTGTTCAACTTTAATTCCATAATATGAGATCTCACATGGCTTTACTGTTTATTACCAGCTCATTATGAGTTCCTCCTCAGGGCACAGATTATTGCTTTATAAGCAGGAAGCCAGTGATCCAAGGAGGAGTCCTGCCATTGAGGGCCAACAATCTGAGATGACCATGCTCCAGAGTGGTACTTTGCAATGATAGTGCAACTCACCTGCCAAGAATTTTTGGCTGCATTTATTTTTTTAAACCAAAGCCACAACAAATTGTGGTAAAGGCTAGTCTAGATCTTAACAGAAGACATAGCTTTTCTTTTATATTTTTTATAAAGTTATTTTGGAAAACAAATTAATATGTATGGTTAATATTATAACTTTAACATCCTTTAATTATTTTTGGCTAGTTTACTATTTTTATGCAGGTTTTTTTTTAACCTATGAATTATTTTACTAATATTGTTTGAGCATCCATGAGAAGCCAGTTCAATTTCTGTGTTTTGTAATGATTATATGGAAAGGATTCTGCTGCTTGTCATATGATCTTTATTATTACCATATAGTTTTGGCATACTGAAAAGAATACAAGATTATCTTGCTCTTAATATTTCTTATTTTCCACATCACTTCTGGAATCTAAGAATATTGCTCTATTTTCTCTTGTAAGTTATTTATACACTTAAGATAATTTCAGTTATATTTTTGCATTTTCTAGTCAGCTTTTGAACTTGAAGAAGTGTTAACTGTTTTGGTCATTTTTTTTTCACCTTTCATAAGAAGTTTACACTAGAGGTTTTTATTTTTTTGGTGGGGTCTTTACAATTTATTTGAACCTCATTTCTATTTAATGACATTTTCCTCTGCTCTGTCCCCAACTTTTCACTAATTTACTTATTTCACTAGTTTTCTTCACTTTGTTTCTAATCATCTTGCTTTTCTCCTGGATATTGCAGCTACTTTTTTCTTGATTTTATAATAACACATAATAACCGAAGTATTTCAGTTGATGAATTCAGTTTCCGTGTAGTCGCTTCTTTAGCTATCTTCACAAGGATCTTCTTGAATTCCCTTTTACTTAATGTCAATGGGAATATATTTTGACCTAAAGATCCTTAGGGTATACAACACAGTAAAGGTCTGATTGGCGTATTACTTTGCTCTTTGAGAGTTAGCGTATATATGCCAACAGTGCACTGTTATGGTGGAAGTCGTCTGCTTTCATCTGCATACATGTGCCCAGTGCAAAAATATAGTACTTGGGTAATTACCACATATCTCCTTACAGATAATAAATATATTTAATATACTCAAGAGAGTAATTTTAGTATAATTCCTTGGAAGTAAATTCTAACAATATATTTCATCTCTCAAAGACAATTACAATGCAAAATTGATTTTCTCTCTGAGGAAACCAATGCAACCCAGGTCTATGATACTAATGAGCTACAGACCTGACCTTTATCAGAAAGACTAAGAGCTAGGTTGTTGTGACATAATTGTTTTGTTAATTTTGTAAAGGATTATATATGATCAGTCATTCCCAATGGAAATATCCATAAATTTCAAGTAATTACATAGACTTTTCCCAAAATGATATAATTATATCTGATAGCCCTTAGCATATACTCTAATCCCTAATTTCTATTTAGTATTCATTTATTTATGCATTCATAGAATCATTTATCAAACATTATTGAGTTCTTATCTGCCATACATTGTGCATTGTGCAGACATTGAATTTGATGACTCTTTGGCAGAGCTCACATTACCATCCACCTCAGACACTCCATTGGAGTGAGATAATGCCCATTGTTTCCTGGATAATTGTGTGCTCCAGAGTATAACATCTGCAATCTAGAACTACTAGTATTCCGTGTGGATGTCTGTAGATACACATTTCAGTATTCCCCAATATTTTATAGTTGGGTTCCTAAGATAATGCTGAGGCATTGAAGTGGTTGAGGCCAGTGGTTCTATCAACCCTTTGGTTACTCATGTTATTCAGGTACAGTACACTTTTGTTTTTGACTTTTGCTATGAATATGGATTAAGTACTGTTACTAGTATTTCTAAAAACAAATAAACAATAGGCTGAGAATATTGGCTCATTTACTTAAAAGTAATATGCAATACAATGTGTTCTAAAAAGCAAGGTGCTGGGACTAGCAGATAGCATAGTGGTTACATCGCTGGATTCCCACATGGCCCGACTGTGGTTTTGAGTCCCAGATCTGGTAGCTTGAAAATCACACCGAATGAATGTATGTGTGTGCTTAAGATCTCAGGAGAAGAATGGAGGAGGAGGGATCGCAGCATGACCATCCTCCCTCTAGTTGGGGGATGATTTTTCAATTTCCTTCTCATGTTCTCTCATTCTGTCTCTGGCAAGTGCACATGCCCTATGACAAAAACCTCTCACAAAATAAATAACTATTACAAACACAAAGCAGGGTGCTTAGGTAGTTTATAACTTGATATTTAGAGGTAAGATCTGGACTAGTAAGTGCGAGGCTAATGGGCTCTTTGTCTGGCAGTTGGGTATGCAGCACACTGTGATGTCATCCACCAGGCGCTCTTCGCTCCTTGCCACATCTACGTCAGCCCAGGGCTGTACTATCAGTTGTGCCGTCACGATGCATGTAAGTGTGGAAGCGCCTGCCTCTGCAACGCTCTTGCTCACTATGCCTACCTCTGTGGCCAGCGCGGTGTTCCCATCGACTTTAGAGCTCAGATTTCATTCTGCGGTGAGTACGATGGCACAGATAGAGACCATCAGATAACACTTTTGAGGTTTTCATGTTTCTGAATACTGCTTTTACTTTTTAAATAAAGGGCTAGTATTGCATATAAGTTACTTGAAATATTCTTAAAATGGACAAACATTCTTAAAATTGGAGATATATTGAATAAGACTAACAACTTAAGACTTTTTCCTTCGAGCAAAGCTAGAATATAATGATATGATTTGAAATATGCAACAGAAAAATTTTGAAAAATTAAAAAAAATTAGAATGGAAACATCACATCTAAATATTGGAAAGTATGGAAAAAGATTATGTAATACATTGACACCATTAATTTGTAGTTAAGTAGGTTCATTTCACAACAAGCAATTACTTAATATTTTTAAGCTTATTTATTTATACCACGAGAGAGAGAGAAACAGACAGACAGACAGACAGATAGCACCTCTAACCGGGTCTTCATGCCACAGCTTACTCCCAGTCTCAGCTTCAGCTAGCCTGGATTGTAGGCACATACACCTTCCCGGTATGCTTACAGAGGTTCTGAGATGCAAACCCAAGATCTTTCTCACATGGGTCCAGTTGCATTGCCATTGTGCCACCACATGGCCCCTACAACAAGCAATTATTATCTCAAGTTCTTTGGGCTCTAATCCTCATGGTTATGGTATCTACTGTTCTCATTCATAGTAGGTTGTTTCCTTGTATTTTCTATAATTTTTTTTTGTATCAGCTAATCTTTATCAGGCCTCTACCCTCCACCCTCTTTCCCATTATAATCTTTTTTTGTCCTGAGTTTTGGGGCATTACTTTCTCCACTTCTCCATTTCCTTAGTGGTTTCAGAAAGGTTTTTCTAGTTATTCCACAGGTATCACTACTCAATGTTAATATTTATTTATTTATGGGGAACCAGCAGTTAGCGTAATGGCTATGTTGCTGGACTCCCACGTAGTCGACCGCGGTTCGCGTCTCGGACCCGGTGGCTTACAACTCACTCCGGGCGCGTGTGCGTGCGTGCCCAAGATCCCGAGAGGAGAATGGAGGAGAAGGGATTGCGGCATGGCCATCCCCCCTGGGGGGTGATTTCTCGCTTTCTGTCTCTATGTCTCTCTCTGTCTGTCTGGCGAGCGCACGCGCCCTATAGTGAAAAACCTCTCCAAAAAAAAAAAAAAAAAATATTTATTTATGTTCTTTTAGATTTTTGCTGTAGTGCTTGTGCACCCACCAGAGAGACAGAGACAAAAAAGCGAGAAATCACCCCACAAGGTGGATGGCCATGCCAAAATCCCTTCTCTTCTACTCTCCTCTTAGAATTTTGGGCACGTATGTACATGTGCCTAGGTGAGTTTCATGCCACTGGGTCAAAGACTTGAACCATGGTTGGTCATGTGGGAATCCAGTGATGTAAGCATTATATCCGCTGATCTCCCGTGTTAATATTCTTTTTTTTTTTTCCTTTTTTCTTGGGAGAGGTTTTCGCTATAGAGTGCGTGCACTCGCCAGAAAGAGAGAGAGAGACAGAGAGACAGAAAGCGAGAAGTCACCCCCCAGGGGGAATGGCCACACCGCAATCCCTTCTCCTCTTTTCTCCTCTCAGGATCTTAGGCATGCACACACATGCGCCCGGCGTGAGTTTAAGTCACTGTGTCTGAGACTCGAATTGCAGTCTACTACATGGGAGTCCAGTAACATAGCCATTATGCTAACTGCTGGTCCCTCCAGTGTTAATATTCTTAATTGCTCAGCTTTGACTTTCTAAGAAAAAAAATCATGTAGATATAAAAATAATGTAAAGTTGGGACCAGCAGCTGGCGTAATGGCTATGTTGCTCATTGAACTTCCATGTAGTCGACCGTGGTTCAAGTCCCAGACCCAGTGGCCTAAACTCACACCAGGTGTGTGTGCATGCGTGCCCAAGATCCTGAGAGGAGAATGGAGGAGAAGAGATTGCGACATGGCCATCCCTCCCCCCCGGGGGGGGGGGGTATTTCTTGCTTTCTGTCTCTCTTTCTGGCATGCACATAGCAAAAACAAAACAAACAAACAAAAACAACCTCTCAAACAAACGAAACAAAACAAAACAACAAAAACAAAAGTAATGTAAAGTCATATCTTAACCTGTGAAGGATGTAAATCTAGATTTTTGGTATCTTGTGGGCAACTCTCTTATCACAGACCTCGTGATTAGAGAAGCTTTCCTGGCACCTTCCTGAACTCTGAACGATTTCTTCTAGTCTAGAAGTTGGTAAATAGCAGCCATTGAGATTTTTGTGTCTTTATAAATAAAATTTATTGGAACACAGTCATGCCCAGTTGTTTATGTGTTATCTGAGGCTGCTTTTGTGCAAGAAGGGCACACCTGAGTAGTTGTCTGCATGGCCTGCAAAGCTGAAAATATTTCCCCCTGGCCTGTTATAGAAAAAGTTTTGTGACATATGTTTTAGTTTTTCATTTCAACTGAAGATGTTGCTCTTTGAGTGTTCAAGTTAAGGATCTCCCAATTCCTTTACTTGTAAAGGGCCAACATTCATTTTTTCTGTTTCCACATGTGTTAAGTCCAAGGACCAAGATTACTGAGAATGATCCTCTACTCTCCCATTCAAAGTTCTGGGTTTTATTTCCCTTATCACTTCTGGTATCTGAGAATGTTGCTTCACTTTCTCTTGGAAGATATTTATACTCTCAAGATAATTTCACTTATATTTCAGCATTTTCTAGGTGTTTGTATAAGTGTATGTTTACATTATTTTAGTTTTCTTACTATAATTAGTTCGGTTTGATTTAAATATAAATTGAAAGGGTTCTTAAAAATTATAAACATAATTAAGGCAAAAATAAAAACTATGATGAGGGATCAGTAAAGTCAAATTTTATCTTATTATTAGAAAACTGAGAGTTTACTTAGATTTAAAGAATGCTACAAAGAAGATCATGTCAGTGTAGCAATATATACCATAGGAAGTTTATTTGGACATATAGAACATCTTTCATATTAAAAATTATGGTAAAGGCTATTAAAGATTCAATTGAATGTCACATTTTAAAATCCTTTGCAGCAGAAATTTTGTTACATTGTTAATACTTCCACTGAGGCTTCAAACGTTTGATTGATTTTCTGCTTAGAATTCTGTAATGTCTTGCGTCTATTGATGGGCGCCCTGTTTTATTTCACAATTTGTGTCCACGATGACCAGTACGCAGGCAGGTAATGCTTCTGCGTCCTGTGGAGGTCTTTCTCAAGTGAGGCTTCTTTGTCCTTAGCCGTGGTGTGCCAGAAGGGGATGTTGTACCAGCACTGTTCCTCGTTCTGCCGCCGCTCCTGCACCTCTCTCGCTTCCCCAGAGCAGTGTAACGATGACTGTGCTGAAGGCTGTAACTGTCCTGAAGGCAAATTTTACGAAGACACACTTAGCTTCTGTGTACCCATGTAAGTCACAGAAATGGGCTGACAGCGCCCAGTTTTTATCACTTCTTCTTAGGGGTTAAATGGGCTTTCTTGCTTTCATATTTCTTATTGCTTTTACTATTTTTTAAAAACCCTGTACATATAGATACAGAAATAGCTATGGTTAATATGATGGTTAATCCCGAATTTTATTCTTAATTCTTTTTACCGTATCAGTTAGTTCTGTGGCAAATTTTAGTAGCAGGATTATAATGTCTCTGAGCACTCAGAGATTTCTGCCATGAGGGAACGACTTCTATTTTATATGCAGGGCTAAATGATATATCAGTCATCATTGTGTGGAGTGCATTCATTATTCTTGTGATTAAAACAACACAGCTCGTGAACTGTATTTTGGAAAACTAAAGGTAGAGCTTTACTAGACCTTTATCTAAGCAGTTTCTTTTTGTGTAAGAGGATTTCACAGAGTCTCATAAAATTATGCTGACTTTACTATGCCCCTTACAATGACAATTACAAAGCATACAATCTACTTAAATGGTAGTGGTTTCTGAGGAAAAAAAAAATCCTATTTTATTTACTTCCTCCCCTCCCCCCCCCTTTTTGTCCCCTTTATAGATTTCACTGCCGGTGTCATTATAGGGGCAGCGTTTATCAACCTGGAGAACTCATTCCAACACCTTCAGGCTTATGGTAGGTTTCAGTGATGGCGATCAAACTTGACAAACGACACATGTGCTAATACCGTTTCTTAACCAGAACTAAGTTGAAATGTGACTTTTATCATTTAAAACATAAAGAAAACCTTCGAATATGTCATAACCATATATATAATATATATATATATATATACACACACACACATATATATATATAAACATATATGGCTGTATCTATATAATACATGTATGTATCATATTTCAATGTGAAATGGGAAAATCTTACGACTGCAGAAAAGATTTATGAATTGCCATTGTCATTTCAACAGAAGATCTTTAAGAGTTTGGTTTTTAGAAATTAGGGCGAGGTGGATTCAAATATTATATGTTACTGAGAGGCTTTAGTTTTGTGGTTTAGCTACTGGCTCAAAAAGGTAATTCTAAAATAGAATTGAACAAGGTCACACACAGAAGTAGACACACCTCTCCCCAGGACACCAATCCCGTAGGATAACACGTATTCACGGTGTAGCACTCATTCCAGTTGCAACCTGTCTGTTAAAAATGCAGGCACATCCATTTAGCCGTCCACATTTCTCTCTTTCCAACCCCTGACCTTCCTCCCTCAGTAGCTCCGCAGGTGCCCACAGCTATAATAGACAGCAGATAACAGTAATAATGATAATAACTAACCATTACTGCGTGCCTTCTATCATCCTGGCACCATTCTAAGAGTTTTATATTTATCACTAAAACACTCGTCACTGTAGCCCTATAAGTCAGGTACTGCAGCTTTTTCCTGATTTACAGGTGAGAAGAATGAGGCACAGGTTGCTAAGAAACTTGATAATAAAGCTGGGATTTAATCCCAGCCAGCCTGGCTCTCCTCACTGCCTACCTTGCACTGCAGCTTATTTTGTATTCCAAGTAGAATGCTTTCATGCTTGATTTACCATATCATCATCTCCATCTCTCTTTCTTCTACCCCTGATCAAGCAACGGAGGCAACCAGCCCTTGAATCATCTATAATAGGTCCGTTCTTCTACCCACAATTTCCCAAGTCAGAGATCTGGAAGTCACTTTTCACTTCTTCCTCCTGCTCAACTCATCCAGTTAATAAAGCCTCAACTAGTTAGGATTTTCCTTTTTTTAAAGAATTATTATCTTTAATTTGACTAGAGAGGGACAGAGTGAGAGAGAGAAAGTGAGAAAGCAAGCTGCCAGGTCCGGGACTAGAGAGAGAAAGAGAGAGAGAGAGAAGTGAAAAAGCAAGCTGCCAGGTCTGGGACTTGAACTGTAATTGCCATGTGGGAGTCCAGTGCCCTTAACCACCATGCCACCTGCTGGCCCTTTCCTTTTTATATGTATTTGAAATCCTTTTCTTCTATTGATGCTGCCTTCACAGTATCTCTCACTTCTCTTCCTTAGACCTTCCACCTCTAGCATACCTTCCATTCTGCCAAGATGTCATTTTGTCATTTGGATTTAATGTATTTAAATTTACTTATGTAAATTTAATAAAGGCAAAAGTAACCATCACTTCTCAGTGAGAAAAATATTTAGTTAATATACTGACTTGATTGCCATTTATTTCAAAAGGACTTTGCCCCAGAATGAATATAATATGGAAGACCTGGATCTGTGATTTGAGATCTATCCCAGTTCCTGTATGCCTTTCATAGTATGTGTGAATCACACCTTTGAGTGTCATTCTGGTGTCAAATGGTATTTTTGTGTATTCCTTATGTGATGTGGTCTTTATACATGAGTCAGCTTCTTCCTCTGGGCTCAATATATAACATATAATTTACTACAAGGTCAAAGGAGAAACCGTGTTGGAGTTACTGAAAGTGGTGTGTTGTTCCCTATCATACTCTCTCAAGGAACTGTCAAAGTTAATTTGCCTCTATGTGGTTTTTGCCTAAGCCCTGACTTGTGAACCTATATTGCAAGCGAGATGTGACTCCATTTTATCAACGCTGTTGTCAGAATGATTTTTTCTAAAATCCAAACTAACTGTATCACTTCTCTGTTGAAGGTGTTCAGTGGTTCACCTCAGAGATAAAATCTTCATATGTTAATTGGAACTGGACTCTGCCTCCTTTGCCATCTGCATGTCCTGTCACTTTGTTACACAGAAAATTACCCTTTCCTGGTTTATATCTTTCCATGGAATTTTAGAGCCCTCTTACCTTGTCCATATTATAACATCCATCTGTTCTTCAAAATTGTTCGAATGCTCCTTCCTTTGGCCTGATGTCAGTTGCTAACAGATTTTTAAACTGTTTTCTTTGTTTTAATTCTGTCTTGTAAACATATTTCTATGTTGTATGCATCACATGGCATAAATTATTTATTCGTCTTCCTCCCCTACTATAATATAAGCAGTTGGGTAAAGTCTACGGCCTTTGTATTTCCCATGACTATCACAGTTCCTCACCTGTACAGGTCTTTGATAGAAATTTGTCAAACTGAAATAGGCGTTTTCAGATTAGACCTATGGCAATACATTATTTTCAAAAAATTCTTTGGGAAAAAAATAACATTTGTATATGTACTTAGTCAACTCTGGCACATTAGATTGTTTTCAAAATACGGAAAATCTAAGGTTTGGGTTCATACAGGAACTGTTTCTTTACTTCTAGCCAGTGTTCTAATGGGACTGTGGAGTGTGATGAATCAGCAACGCCCTCTACTGGTGAGTTCCCATAAGATTTTTCCTTATGAGACTGACGTTCTTAAAGAGTATTGGCCCTGCTCTTCTGGCAGAAGTCGTCAGTCCACCACAACCCTCTGTGCCAAAGTGTATGGATATTGCCTTGGGAATGTTTCTCAACACAGTGCTTCAGTGCTTCCTAACTTTTTTTTCATATTGATAACTATATTTGCTGACAATTTGGGGTGAACATATAAGGCTGTTCAGGGGCAAAGCTAATCAACCCATGAATGTTGACACCCCCCAGGAACATCACAGGCCCCTGAAGGCTTCAGATATATTATCCACACACCTGCTGTAGATAAGAAATTGGGAAAGTCTACTGTAGATCTGCACTTGTCAGAGTTTAATGTACATACAGTCATCTGAAAATCTTGTTAAAATGTAGATTCTTATTTAGCAGATCTGGGGTGAAACCCGAGATTCTTTATTTCTGTCAGTGTCCAAGGTGATGTCTGGTTCCTGGGCTACACTGGGAGCGGCAAGGCTCTGGGACTAGTAGCAATCAATTGAAAATGGTGTACAAAATGACATCTACTGACATTCTTTAGGATGTCATTTTACACTGGAATGTCTTTTTTTTAAAGATCCTGTATATTGATGACTCTGTGTGTTGTTTATTTTCACTCTTTTTAAAAAGAGTCTCCCATTGTCAGGTACTATGAAGAATTCTAACCAAATAATAAGCAACACTTCTTTCATTCATTTCATTGGGCAGAAAGAGTGTAGGCTGATAAAAATAGTTGTGAGCTGTTGCTTTGTTATTTATTTGAAGGGCTAAGTATATATGAATATCAATTAGCTTTGAATTATATGCTCTGGGTTTACTTAATGAAGATTCAATCTAGGTTAGGGCTTTTGTACAAATTATGTCCCTACGTATTTGGTGGCTGTAGGGCCATCCCTGCTTTGTGCCATTTGCTACAGGATGACTCATAGCTAAAGAAGGAAAGTCCAGGTAGCCACTAACAGAGGAATCCACAAGATTTGACCCCTTTTGTCCTCTATAAGGAAACTTACTTGATCCCTGAGAGCCCAAAAGCTTTCTGGAGGAGACTGTAGCCACTGCCCTTCTTAAATTAATGACTTCTACAGTATAATGATGGGTAATGCCTCAAAGATGAAGTAAAATCTAGATGAAGTAAAAACATCGTGTGTTCATTGTGGCTTTGTAAAACTTTAAATAGACTGTATTCTTAGTCCTCAACAAATGGATAATATATATTGGATTAATCAAAATCCCGTTTTTGGATCTCAGAAAATTATATAATATTCATTTAGTTATTTCCCTTTGGAAGGCAGCTAATGTTTTTAAACTCAAAATAGGTTTGGAAAGTTTCCCTGACTAAAGGGAATCTGGCTAGGGAATACATATAAGCTAACAATTTCAGAGTGTGAGCACCATCTGATCATTCAATGGTGAGTTTGATTTGATGACAAATGCATACCCCATGATTATTTGTCTGAGGAGCAAATACTAAGGTAAGGGCAATTCATCTGTGCTTTATCTCTGAAGTTCAAGTCTGCCCAGAGGGAAAACAGTACTTTGACTGCAGATTTCCTGACCCTGAATTGCCAGCTGGTGGTATAAACTGTGAGACCACGTGTGCAAACCTGGCCATGAATTTCACTTGTGCCCCATCTTCACCCTGTATAAGCGGCTGTGTCTGTGCTCCAGGGTAAGCCTCTCTTTCTTGATAATACAGAATATTCAGGATCTCACAGACAGTACAAGGTATCTTAAAAGTATTATTTATAAATATACCCAAAATTGTCGAGCAGACTTGTGGATAACTTTGGGTTGTTAAGTAGAAGACCATTATAATTATTTTTGGTAGGCCTATGTTACATTGTGAGATATTATTAAAGTAAGACACTGAATTGAACTCAGTTCAGGATAAGTATAACTTCTCCTTCTCTCTTGATTTAACTGGAGTTTTGGGAAAGTGACACAATTAATCACTCTTCATTCAAAACATACCTCAAGTGCATATATTTTGTACATTGTACAGTTACTCTTGTTGATGCTAAGTTGTGATAGTGATGCTATTACGGCTGTATTGAGGCTGCATAGGGCAGGGGATGAGAGTGAAAGTTCTATCTTCATACACACACACACACACACACACACACTAGTGCTAGCACTGAATTCCCAGCTCTGCTGCTGTTTGCCAAGTGATTTTTCTGCAAGATTTTTTTTTAGAATTTATTAAATTTTGTTTATTATTTGTATTATTTTTTAATTTGCTATAGCGCCCGTATGCTCACCAGAGAAAGAGAAAGTGACAAAGCAAGCTGCCATGTCCAGGTCTCAAACTGCAGTGGGCCATGTGGGAGTTCATTACCTTAACCACTACGCTACCTCCTGGCCCCTGCAATTTTTTTTTTTTTTTTTGTGAGATTTTTGCTATAGGGTACATGTGCTCACCAGAGAGCAGGGAGGGAGGGAGGGAGAGAGAGAGAAAGGGAGACAGAAAGCGAGAAATCCTCCCCTCCCCCATTGGGGATGGCCATGCCACAGTCCCTTCTCTTCCATTTTCCTCTCAGAATTTTGGGCACACACACACATACACACACACACACACACACACACACACACACGGCTGGTGTGAATTTAAGCCGCTAGGTCCAGGACTTGAACTACAGTTGACTACATGTAAGTCCAGTGATATAACCATTATGTCATCCACTGGTCTCAGGTTTTTTTTTTTTTTTTTTTTTTTTTCAAGCCTCAGTCATGCATTGTAGGATGTGGTATGTGTGTGTGAGAGTGCGTGTACTCAATAGTTACGAGTTACTATTTTATGGCAGCCAAATCTACTCTTGTCTTTATAAATTTTAGTTACAGAAATGCCTAGTACTCATGTGGCTTTTAGCTTTCTTGCAGGCACTCATATAATCTGGGCTCACTGGCCCTTCCCCTGCTGATAACGAATAGAGGCAGCACAGAGTGGGGCCATCCAAGGCAAACAGATCACCCATTCTTCCGTGATTACCACATTCACACAAAGGGATTCCTGGGATCAGCTTGTATTTTCATGAGCAAAAAAGAGAGGTTTTGTGGTTTGTTTCCCAGGAGAATTGCATTTGTCTAAGCAACCCCATCTGGAATGAGTCAAAGAACCAAGTAACTTGGGACTGGTATAAATGTCTTTAGAAAGGAAGGGCATAAGAGGCAGAGAAAAGAAGGTCACAAAAGAGTAAGTGCCCATGCACGAGAAAATAAAGACAGGTAGAAATGAGGCCATAGAACAGATGAGCAAGGAATACATTTTAGGAAAAAGAACAAGGAAAATAAAACTCTGCTTATGGTAAAATAGTTGAAACCTTTAGTATTGCTTGACTTTTGTGATTTGATTATGACTCTTAGGGATATTTGGCTGACTTAAGCCCTATTCTGTTTTTTTATGTCATATGCTGTATTTGTTACTCTCATTTAAAAATATGTATGAGGAGACTTCAAAAAGTTTATGGAAAAATAGAATTAAAGGGCAAGTTTATTTTAGTGCAAAAATGAGATGAAATTCCTACATAGTTTTTTTATAATACATGTTTTCCATGAATATAAAAAAATTTCACTTTCTTATTGCCGGAGGGTACATGTGCTTGCCAGAGATAGAGAAAGACACACACACACACACACACACACACACACACACATAGACACACACACAGACATAACAGTAAACATTCCCCCCAACAGGGCTTGGTAATACTGTAATCCTCTTTTCTCCATTTCTCCATCCTGTCAGAATTTTGGACATGAACACACATATGCCTGATGTGTTTTTCAAGCCGTAAAGACCAGGATTCAAACTGCAGTCAGCCATCTGGAATATGACTCCTGTGCACAAGGTTTAATGGAGCTCAGCTGCCCTGAACTTTTTGAAGACCCTTTGTATTTATGTACTATCACCTTTGCCAATTAGTTGAACAATAATTTATTTACTGGCCAAATGTCTTGTATAAAAACTTGAAGAAATTCTCTTCCACTTTGTATGATTACATTGAAATAAATATAGTTAGAATTTACTTAGAGACTAATAAATGATATGAAAATAATTTTGTGACAGAACTTTCTATTTTAAAGTTGTTTATAGTAACGTGATTTGCCTTATCTTCCTTGTGATACTATCTGGTTCCTTTTAGGATATAGACTAATATCACTTGTTTGTATGGGGCTCCCGCTAGTGCCAAGAGTTCATTGACTGTAAAAGGACCACATAATACTAATTTAGAAATCACTGTGGATCAAAGAAATGAAATGTATAGAGAAAAGAGCTGAATAAAAATGGTGTCAAATATTAGTCCTCCTTATTAGCTAATGTACCTTAGGGCAAATTACTTGCCCATTTGGAGTCTCAAGCTCCTCTTTTAAAAATGAATGGTTTTGCATGTCAGACAGTGGCATGGTAGTTGACTATGGTTCGAGGTCCTAGACTCTATGGCTTGAAAATCACTCCAGGCTCCAGTGCATGTGTACCCAAGATCCTGAGAGGAGAATGGAGGAGAAGGGATTGTGGCATGACCATCTCCCGGGGGTTGAGGGGCGGAGAGGAGTTTGATTTCTTAGTTTACCTCTCTGTCAAGCACACGTGCCCTATGGCAGAAATCTAAGGAAATAAAAGGCCATAGTAAGTTTTATTTCATGTATGGTTGGGTATATACAGTACACCAATTATATGACAGCTGCTTGGTCCATTCATTTTACCTACTTCACTGCTCAACCCTACTTAAGGCACATAATTAATTTACAGTGATTTATAGAGCTCTTCTTCCTTCTTTCAGTTTTGAGTAGTTGTGAAAAATGTATCAGTCATTAGTTTAAATACCTAAAACCGTAACTTTGGCTGAATGTGTAGGGATTGTGGTTCATTTAGGTGAGACATCCCTCACCTAGACAATTGGACATCCAAAGTTTAGGAAACACCTAATGTTTGAGGAGGTGTGGTTGGGGGAAGGTACTAAAATACGTATATATAACAGAATCTACCTTAGGGGATTGTCCATAGAATAAAATGAGTTAGCAATATATTTAAAGTGGTTAAAATAGTGTCTGGACCACAGTAAGCAATCAGCAATATTAGTTTTTTATTGTTGCTTTTGTTAACTGCTATAACATACTGATATACTTAATAGTTTATCGCGATGACCGTTCTGGCAAAGATGTGTACAGATGGCTAACTTTATAGAGTGTTTAAGGAAGTTGGGGCCATAAAAGATTGCACTAAATGAGTCTCAAATGACAAAAAAGTTTTCCAGGTAGTTCACAGAAGAAGGGTTTTCAAGGCAGGAGAAAATTCAAAATCCAAGGAGGTAGCAAGAAGCATGAGAATAAGAAATTATGAAATACAGGGTGTGTTTTTTCATGTGATTATTGATAAATACATGGCCAGGTCCTGCACACAGATAAGCGGCCAGCTTATATAGAGTATTGGAATTGTATATGAACATTTATTTATATGAAAGGTAATGAAATATGTATTGTATTGGTTGTCATAAAAGTCATGACACATCTTTGTATAGAAAAAGTATGTCATGACTTTTCCGGCAACCCAATATATGCTTATATAATCTTCATTAAAAAATTAACATATATTTTTAATTGTCAGAGGGCATGTGTGCTAACCAGGCAGAGAGAAAATGAGGAAGAGAGAAAGAGAGCAAATATTCCCCAATGAGGAGTGGCCATGCAGCAATCCTTATCTTCCATTTCTCCTTCCTGTCAGGGTTCTGAATATGCACGCACATGCACCTGATGTGTTCCTCAAGCTACCAGTCACTAGACTGGGATTCAATCTGGAACAGGCCATGTGGAATCTGATTCCTTTAACTACTGTGCTATGGGGTTGACCTGCAAAACATTTTGATAATGCCCTAAACTTTTCCAGGAGGTTATGAGTTTAATTTTCATTTTAAAATTTCTTATTTGTTTAAATGTTGTATTTAAATATTAACAAATATTTAAAATACATGTTAAATTTTATATTGAAGCATAAATTAAATATTAATAAACATTAATAAAAATAAAAACACCATGGCCGGGGCCTGCCCCGCGTGCCGTGGCCGGGGCTCTGCCCCGCGTGCCGTGGCCGGGGTTCTGCCCCGCGTGCCGTGTCCGGGCCCTGCCCCGCGTGCCGTGGCCGGGGCTCTGCCCCGTGTGCCGTGGCCGGGTTCTGCCCCCGCGTGCCATGGCCGGGGCTCTGCCCCGCGTGCCGTGGCCGGGGTCTGCCCCGCGTGCCGTGGCCGGGGCTCTGCCCCCACGGGCCGTGGCCGGGATCTGCCCCGCGTGCCGCAACCGCTGATGGCCGTCTCTGCTTTCCTGAGCCGCGTTCCTGAAACTGTGTTCCATGGAGATTCACCTACATTTGCGGGGCTGCACGAGACCCACCCTTGGTCCAGCCCTGAGTGCAGTCTACGTTTCCTATTGTTGGGAACTTTATGATCTGATAATTGGAAAAAAAAATCATGTTTATCATAAAAAATAATTATAATAATAATAATAATGATTGGGGGAAACATAGGAAAGATATTGAATGTTGAAGCGGGGAGATTAATGTCTCTGTACTGACTGACATGCATGGCATTCCCTTTTGAAAAAGCAATGTAATACACTGTAAAGTTATATGTAATTCAATGTAATAAAAAAATAGATAATAAAAAAAACCAAACAAATATTAAATATTATATTTAAACATAAAATTGGTATGTATTTTAATTTTTACATTCAAAGATATTTTTAGATACTTTTTTGGGGTAATCTTTCAAGAATGAAATAACACTTCAAAGAAAACTAACATTCAGAACTTAATATGTTAGTAATAGACAGTGTGAAACACATGATACAATGATTTTTAACTCAAAATATGCGTCATGATTTTAGCCCTAAGCACTCAGAAAGAAGACTTTATTTAGTCTATATATCTTGTAGGATAAAATGTTAGCCATTTCATAATTTACTACTGTTTCAAAAACATTGTTAGACTCCTGTAAGCTTTTCAGTAGCCAATGGTGATAAAAGGGCCCCTCACTTGTACTTTAAATGCGTTTTCCGAATGACTCACTCTATTAGAAATTTAGGCTCCATTTTCCCTTTTATTGTATTACATAAATAATAAAAAGGTCAAAATATCACATATAATAATTTGCCTAGCATATATTTAATCCTGTGATGTGTAAGGTATCCTGTGGACAAAAATGAGGAAAAATAGATTCAACCCTTTAACTGGAAAGATAGAATATGGCTTAGCTGCAATAAATACATTGAACAGCATTGAATATAACAAAATTACCAATTTTTAAAAACTAAGATTGATTTATACTAAACGGCATTTTACCTTTTAATTTTTAAGAATGGCAGAGCACAAAGGGAAGTGCTATGTTCCTGAAAGCTGTCCATGTATCTGGAAAGATTGGGAGTACCTCTCAGGAGAAGTGATTGCTACGCCATGTTATACCTGGTAACTAGATCGACTTATTTCACAAAATTCCCTTAAGCAAATGCATTAGTTTATCTTGTATTTACTCAATGTTGCCGTACCAAAAAAAAAAAAAAAAAAAAAAAGGCAAATCAAGGCATTTGGGAATCAATGGAGAGGAGAAGGTACTATCTGCAGGATGAATATATAATGATATGTTTTGATGTTTTTATGTATATTTTTTTAGCACTGGAGAAAAGCGTGAAATACGACAATCTGAAAATTTAATAGGAAAAAAATTTAAAGTTTATAAGAAAGTGCTAAATGTTCCAAACAGGAAACCATACTTAACGAAAGGTTACCTGTTTGGAAATGAGTCAAAACAATACTATAAAATAAAATTTGCAATATTCTTTCTTTTAAAATAGGGGAAAAGATTCTAAACTTATGAAGAATATTGAGTCTAATGAATTTAAATTGACTTGAAAACAGGAAATGGTATTATAGTCTTTAGGCTACCAGCAGACTTACATTCAATTTTTAAATTCCAACATCTATTTCTTGTGTGACCCTGGAATAATTTCTAGGTTTGGGTTTGGATAATTTATTTAAACAAAGTATAAATATAGCCCTAATTTATTAACATAATTGTTAGAATGATTAAGCAATATTTCTTGGGTTTATTGGATCAGCAAATGCAATTGAATACAAACTTTTCAATGTTTGTCACTTGAAAAGACTACCTAAGCCACGTTTCTTAGAAAGGTAACTTTTATTATTTTCTCATAGTGTCTGTCGACGAGGAATGTTCAACTGCACATATTATCCGTGCCCAGCAGTGTGTACAATTTATGGAGACAGGCATTATCATTCTTTTGATGGATTGGAATATGACTATATCAGTGATTGCCAAGTCTTTTTGATAAAGGTAGGTCATAAGTACTAATCTTTATTTGCACTTCTGTAAAGACAGTGTAGAAAGCAAGTATGTTGGTCCATGATATAAGATATGTCTCTAATAAAACTTAAAAAGTTTTAGCAATTTTAAGACAATTTCCTTAACTCATTCTTCCATTTTATTATTTCTAAGTGTTACACTAGTTCTTTGTCTTTCTGGGCCTCTATTTTCTCATCTATGTAATGAGGATAATGGTATCTAGCTCCAAAGGTAGTTCTGAGGATAAATACCTTTCTGCTGTGAAGGTGGTTAAATGAGATAAATACATGTAAAATACTGATAATATTGATAGATAGTGTCCACCATTTTTATTATTTATTATTTTTATTTTAATTTGCTAGAGTGTGTATGTGCTTGCCAGGAGAGAAAGAGAGAAAATGAGAAAGCATTCCCCATGGGTGGATGACCACACTACAATCCCTTCTTTTCTTCCTCCTGTAGGGATTGTAGGCACACACACACATGTGCCCGGCATGTTTTTCAAATCAGCAGGTTCAGTACTCAGACTGCACAGTCAGCCATGTTGGATCCAGATACCTTAACTATCACACCACTGGCTGGCCCCATTTTTATTATTATTCGCTGAATTTGCCTAATATAAATATAGCACATTACACCATACATTTGAACATGTATTTTTTTATGGTTATAAAAATCAAAAGACATTATTCTCAATTCTGGAAGTTTTATTTTGGTGATATGTTATGGTAAACACCAGGCTTTGTTTATCTAATAAAATCTTTATAATTTCTCATATCTTTAATGCATTTGTATTTCTGTATGCCTAAATTTTATATAGACATCACAGATCCCAGAATTAAATTTCTAATAAAAAGGGTAAATTTTAGAAAGAAATCACAGGACTAGTAGATGGTGTAATGGTTATGTCACTGCACTTCCACAGAGTGGACTGCGGTTTGAATCCCAGACCCCACAACTTAAAACTCACACCGGGCACATGTGCGTGCATGGCCCAAATCCCAAGAGGAGAATGGAGGAGAAGGGATTGTGGGTGGCCACCCCTCCCTGGGAGGTAATTTGCTTTCTGTCTCTCCAACAAGCACACGAGCAAAAATTTTCTTTAAAAAAAAAAAAAAAAAAAAAAAAAAAGCAGAAGAAGAAAAGAAATCACACAAGAATAAACAAAATAATTTCTTTTCCTCCAGCAAGCTAACCTGTGATTAATGCCTTTTTTTCTCCCCTGAGTATGACTTTTTTATTACTAGAGAGTAGTGTAAGAGCCTGTTCTTTAAGCCTAAGACAAGAAAGTAGATTATTTAATTTCTTATTAGTTGTAATAAATAAAAACAAACATTAAAATCTATAGCCTTTTAAATTTAAGTGAGTCATATTTTATGTCATTGAATTTTCTTAGTAGGATTTTGAATCTTATTAATGAATAATTTTAAATGTCTTAAAAATAAATACATGGAAATGGATTTGACAGTCATAATTATAGAGGATGGCAAGTCGCTTATAAACTTTTTTTGTTGTTTTGATTATTTTTGGAGCATCAGGAAGGCACAGTAATCAATACACATGTTATGAGGTTTTGGTCCTTTCTAAGCAATGCTTGTTATAGCAAGCACTTTAACATTAGAATCTTCTTATTCATGGAAATTTAGATTGTCAATTTAGAAACTTGAAAAAGTAGATAACTGTTTAGGGAGTTGAACACATAAATTAATATACTATATTCTCAAAATGTATCAGATTGATTTTGTATCAAATCCTAAATTTCTTTTAATATTTAGGTGCTTCTGAGTTACTTCCACCATGGACTGTCTAGATATTGGGTTCTTTGAGTCTTTTAATAGTCCTTTTTTCATTGTCTCTTTGTTGTCTTTTCTTCTTAAATCAGCTCCTGACCAAAGGTGACCAGTTGGCCCTTCAGGCCTTTCCTCCCAAGTTGTGGTCACCATTCTTTCACAGGGAGGAGCACCATGCTGGGAAAATAGTTTGCTATTCATTGCATGTTTCCTGAACTGGGTATCTGTTCATGGCTCTCCACCCTTTTCTCCTAGTGTCTGATGTGTTCATCCACTCCTCCAACATCATTTTAAAGTTTATTTATTTATTTCTTCCGTGAATGAGAGACACAGAGACAGAGAGTGACATAGGGAATGATACAGCCCCTCAACAACCGGTTCTTACTGCTGCAGTCCACTCCCAGCCCCAGCCAGATCCAGATCATGAGTATACATGTGCCCAGTGTGTTCAGGGAGGTCTCTGAATGTGAATCTGGACCTTCCCATAGGGGCAGCCACACAAAGTGTTGCAGTTTATCACTGTGCTGCTGTCGGCCCCCGTGCCTAGAATTTTAGCTGTACCTGCAGGTTGATGAATAGCAAATTGACGTGTACAGTTCTGACCATCAGCTTCTAGGTTGTCTTTCTAAATCTAATTTATTCCTACAGTATTTTTAATTCTATCAATATATTTTTAAGAGTGTCACCATGTCATTGCTTTAAAAGAGCAACAGTGATGTTCTATGACTCATTAGGTTGAAATTCCTAGGCCTGTCTTTCAAAAGTCTCTTACCTCCATTCCTTCTCTCTGTTTTTTCTCAGGGTATTCTGTATCTGGTTTCCTCTGTACCTACAAAGTCAGGTTTCTAGCTTACATTGATCTCTCCTATTCTTATATCCTATTGTATGTATAGTCCACATCAAAATTAGCAACTACCTAAATTCTAATAATTTTATACATCCTAGACTAGATTGGGTGCAATTTTATATAAGAATGCTTTCTTTTCTTTTGGATTCTTCATAGGGACTAGTACAATTATGATGGAATTACAAAGCAAAAAATGACCTATTTGATTTACTTTAACAGTCTCAATTAGAGGGTAGAAACCATAAACTTACACTTATTTTTTTAGTTGGAGAAATATAATGTTTGTGATAAATGCATACATACATCTTAAACATGAAATGTGCAGAACAGTGCTTCTTAAACTTTAATGTGCATGTTATGTTACCTGTGGATAAAACATGGATTAGATTCTGTTTTCATGGGACTACAACATCTTGAATTCTGCTTTTTTTAGCAAGCTACCAGGTAGTGCTGAGGCCCTAAGTCTATGGACCATACTTTGACTAGCAAGGATACAGAACACTTTTTTAAAAAACAACTTGATTTTGGGGGCCAGCAGGTGATATAGTGGTTAAGACACTGGACTCCCACAAAGCTGACTGCAGTTCAAATTCCACTTGGTGGCTTAAGATGCCAGGCACAGGTGTGTGCTTGTCCAAAATTCCAAGAGGAGAATGGAGGAGAAGGGATTGTGGCATGACCATCCCCCCCCCGGGGGTGATTTTTTCACTTCTGTTTCTCTTTCTCTCCAGTGAGTACATGCTCCCTATCTTAATAAAATTCTCAAATAAAAAAACCCACAAAAAACCAAAAAACACTAAACTCTTGACTAGTGTCTACTAAGAGCACTTAAAACTTTGTCCATGTGTTACTTTGGAACTGTATGTCATCCAAGAAAAATTTTAAATGTGACAGAGATTATGCCTTCATTTCTTTTTTGCCCTAGCCAAGTCATTTGCAGAATGCTGGGCTTTTAGTGAATTCAGTAATTACTTACTAGTATTCTTTGCCTGGCTGTTTTTTAACCCCTTATTTTCTAAAAGGAAAGTAGAGAAAAATGTATTTATATACGTATTACGTATATATTTATATATGTTATTTATATATATTTTTTCTCATTATGGTAGAGAAAGCATAATATTTATCTCTCTGTATTTTCAAATAGTGATGGTGCAGAATATATTTCAAGTAGAGTGTTTGTTTCAGTCCTGTTTCCCCAAGAGGAAAGTATATTCTTGTGTTTGATGCCAGATAGTATACAGCAGTATACTATAGCATGCCAGATACTATACAGCAGTATTTTTTACTGATGCTGTCAGTAAATGCAGGAGCCATTTGATGGGCAGAAACCATTAAGAATATAGCCTTTATACATTGATTTCTTTTATACATTTTAATTTGTGAGCATATCATACTAAAAAGAATATATATTCAATATCAAATTAAATAAGATTGTCTGCCTGTTTATAAGAAAATTCATCATAGGAAACATTCTTCCTATATTTTAGTGGCAGTGAAATTCAGATCACTAATTCAATATCTTGTTGAAGATCTGTTTATTTACTAAGAGTAACATATAAAGAATATTAAAAGTCTAAATTCTTTTTTTAACGAATTAATTAATTTTTCCACATGAATTTTGCCAGAGAGAGAGAGATTGAGTGTGCACACGAGGTAGCAAGCAAGCCACCAGGTATAGAACTCAAACCGTGGTCGGCCCTGTGGGAATTGCAGCACCTTAACCACCACACTATTTGTTGACTCCCTAAAAGTCTAAATTCTTTAAGTCTAGAATTGTATGTGCCTTCTTTTTTCTGACAAAGTAGAAATATTCTTTTATTCTTTTATAATGTGATTTTCAAAAGGAACTTTTTTTTTACAAACAGTAGATTGTAGAACTCAGTTCCTATTGGTATCTTGAAAAAAAAGTTGATATTAATTATACCAACACCTTTTTATGATGTTATAATGGGACATTCTATTGAAATGAACAAAACTAGAATCAGACCCCAAACATGTCTCAGGACAGACTGATCAAAACATACATGATAAACCCCAGATCATTTTGGCCATGAAACATAATTATGATACACAAAGACACATCAATGATTCATTGATTTTCATGGTTTTGAAATATGATCCTACCAGATTGGATTTTTCAATGTCTGAATTTTATTCTGCATCCATTTTTCTTTAGTAGTATTTTGTCTTGCCTTCTCCATCTGTCATTATTTCCCATGACAAAATCTTTTTTCTGGAAGAGTCAGGAAATCCTTTGAGAAGGAAGGATGGCTGACAGCACCGTTCTCTTACTTGCTGTTTTGAGTATCAGGAGTCACCTCTGTGAGTAGCAGATTTAATTCTTTCTTCCTTCTCAGCCTTCTCAGTTCTCTTTCCTCCTTGTGTTCCTTACAAATCCAGGCTTTATCTTTGTTATTTGTAACACCTTTTAATTTGGTGAAACATGTTTTTAGTTCTTTGGGCTCTGAAGCAGACCTGGTAATCTAGTTTACAGTAATTTCCCTTTTATTTCTCGATTGGACTTTTAACAATGAATACTTCGTTGTCTGTTAAAAGAATAATATTACTTGGCCTTCACATTTGAGGAGCTGATAAAGTTCTTTGTTTCTCATGTCTGGATTGTGTGGCTTTAAGTGTAACCTAGTCCTAGTACAGAGTATTTACTGTAACTGGCACAAATACCTGGTAAACTTTGAAAATTTAGGTTTCTTGATATTTTATTCATATTAAAGGCTGCTTACTCTTTACTATAAATAGAACATGATATAGCACATTTTTTAGTGTTTTAAAACAAATTTAGGAAAATGGTTGTAACTGTATGTTCTAAGACCTTAAGAGGAAAAAATAGATGAGAATCCAAACAGCATCTTAATCTGTGCTATAAACTAAGATAAAGAGATCACTGGATATCTTAGGCAAAAATGGATAATCTCTAACAAAGACTTCACCAAGATGTCAACTGAAGCATGATTTTACTTCCCAGGCAACAGAGATTCATGGAAGTCCTGATGTCCATGCAACCAACTCTGTTGTTCTCTTTCTGCGTATTGGGCTTGCTGGCTTAACTCCTTCTCTATCTCTTCTGCATCTATTGCTTCAGATCAGACATTGTTTCTACATACTGATGTTCAGTTTGTTCCCACCTTTCAGCTTCTACTCTACCCAATATCCTTTCTACAATATGTCTATTTAACCTCAGATTTTACTGAAGAAAATGTTTGTTTAAACCAGCATTTTTTGATTCACGTTGGAAAAAAATTTAATTGGCTAGAGTTTATTATTATTATTTTTTTCTGCCAGCAATAAAGTCCCTTGATCCATCAGTGAATGTACTGCTATGGGTCCAGCCAGCCAAAGGAGATAAAACTTGTTTCCAAGGCTCCTGCATCAGCAGGGACTACATGTGAGATCGTTACCCTTAGAAGGAGAATGTCTATTACAGGTGCTGAGACTGACATGTTGAATATAATATGCTACCTGGAAAGGTGCTAACAATTTATATTTTAGAGTCATTTTGGGGAATATCTCTATCAAAGCATTTAGTGCCTGAGAATAAAGGGTTTTGAGAAACCCATGTGGCACATTAATGTTGACCTTTTCCTCTAGCTTTGTAATCATTACTTACTGTTGCTTAGCAACTCGTTAGCATAATTTCCAAACCTAATATTAACTTGAAATACATTAGAAATGAAAATTGTAGAAATGTAACTCTTAAACATTACTATTGTTTCAAATTACTGTCAGCATAACATGATATTATTATAAGAGAGACCATTCAATGTAGAATATTTCTTGACATTTATGATTTAATATAAAATAAAGCTAACATCAAGGCACTTTAATTAATAGCAATTGAAATGTAATAGCAATAGAAAGCTTTTCAGCAGCTTTTCACATTCCGTAATCTAAATAACTCTTCCCAAGAGGAAGAGCATAACAAAACCCCGAATTATGTATTTTTTCTTCTTTTTTGAAAATCATTCATAAAGGCATAAAAGTTTGGCATTTATTATTTTTTTTTGAGTAGTACAATGCCATAATCACTTTAATGACTCTTATTCTTCTTTTCAGAATTTAGGTAGTGCTTTGCTAAAGGATTGTTTAAGTAAGGCAAAAGCTCTCAGCACCTATCATGGAAAAATAGATCACGGAGAAACACATTAATTGTTCTGTCAATGAATTGTTCTGTGCATTGGAAACCTATCCTCTAGGCACTATGCTACAGTCATTACTAATAAGATAGGCTGCACTTGGCCAAACTAAGAGCTATATTGAGCTAGTGTTCACACTGCTAGTGATGTGAAAACTAAGCATGGAGAATTTACATCAAGACCTATTAAATTTCTGAACATGTAAAGGCTTTTTCACGATGAAAATAAATACTAAACCATGTGTCTAAAAATGAAAAAAGATGCAGGAAACATATTCTGACCTTTGAAAATTAGATGTTAAGTTCAAAGAGAAATGTCATAGTCCTTTTTCTTTTGATGAAATTTACACCTTCCACAGGATAGTGAAAGGACTCTTAACTTTGTTCTTTTTTTTAGTGAGAGATTTTTGATATAGGGTGCATGCTCTCACTGGAGAGACAGAGAAAGAGGAACAGAAAGTGAGAAATCACTCCCCCATGGGTGATGGCCAGGCCATAATCCCTTTCCTCTATTCTCCTCTCAGAATCTTGGGCACACAGGCACACACACACATGTTCCCAGCGTGAATTTTAAGCTTCCAGGTCCGGGACTGAACTGTAGTTGGCTATGTGGGAGTCCAGCGACATAACTCTTAACTTTTGTTGGGATAATGACCAATTTGAAAATTTGACAAAAATTTTAACTTTTCTCCTAGAAAAATGGTAAGTATATGAGGTAATGGATATGTTAATTAGCTTGATTTCACCTTTTTATATTATAATGTATTCCCTAGTTCTGTAGAACTGCAAACGTCTTTTCATGAAACTGCAGTATAACATCAGAAATTCTGGTTTTATAAACAAGTTTATAGCAAAACCCAATTAATTCAGTTGAAAAACAAGCAGTCTGAATAGATACTTTCTTAAAAGAAGATATATAAATGGCCAACAAGCATAGGAACAAATGCTTAACATCACCCATCATCAGGGAAATGTAAATCATTACTATGAGATATCATCTCACTTCAGTTAGAAGGTAATGTCAAAAAAAGACAAAAAAAATGCTAATGAGAATGTGGAGAAAAGGGAACTCTTGTATACTGTTGATGAGAATGGAAATTAGTACAAGCATTATGGAAAATGGCATGCATGTTACTAAAAAGGCTGAAATCACAACTGCTGTGTGATCCATATGATCCAGGAATCTCACTACTAGGCATATATCTGAAGGAAACAAAATTGAGTACGTTGCACAGATATCTGCACTCCAGTGTTTATTGCAGCACTAAACACAATAGTCAAGGTATGGAATCAGCTTGAGTGTTCAATAGACCAATAGATAAGGAAATGTGGAACACACACACACACACACACACACTATTCATAGTAGTCAAGATATGGAATCAGCCTAACTGTCCATCAACAGATGAGTGGAAAAAGAAAATGTGTTTTTCTCTTTTGCATTCATCTGTTGATGGTCAGGTTTATATTACATATAGGTTATTATATATATAATGTATATGGTAGCTTATATTTATAAACATAAATATATAAAATGCTATTCAGCCATTAAAAAGAATGAAATACTGTCATTTTAGACAACATAGATGATCCTGCAGGATTTTCTGTTAAGTGAAAGAAATCAGGCACAGGATGAGGTAAAACTGCACATTCTCACTAATATGTGGAACTAAAATAGTTGACTTCATAGGTGCAGAGAACGAAATAGTGGTTACCAGAGTCTGGGCAGGGAAGGAAGAATGGTGAAGGGGAGATGGTAGGTAACAGATACACAAAAGGAATAAATTCTAGAGTTCTATAGCAAACTAACCATACCTAACAATAATATGTTTTTCAAAATCGGTAAAAGAGAATTTTTAATGATTTGAACACAAAGTAATGGCAAATGTTCAAAATGAAAGATATGCTAATCACCCTGATTTGATCATTATGCATTGTATACATGTACTGAAACTCATACTGTATTCCGTAAACAGTTACAATTATATTTGGCAATTAAAAATAAGGAGAAAAATAGAGGCCCTTATTCTGAAGAACGTGTTCTTAGTGGGTGAGGTGAGGATGGCTGAAGAAGAGTAAATTCAAATGAAAATGTTAGATTTAGAGTGTTTGAGGCAAAATGTTTTTTTGAAACTAAGGATGTTCTACCTAAAGTTGATGTTTCTCTTCAATCATTGCTAAACTCTTCCTCATTTCTTTACAAGTAGCATCAAAATGAAACAAAACAAATTAAAATTTTGGATTTTATCTCTGTACATAGCTAAGACTGTTAGATAGTCAAGTAGTTTCTCTTAGCCTGTTCACTGATCTGTAGAATGGAGATACCTAGTTCAAAATGTCATTCTAAGAATTAAATGAGATTACATGTAAATTTCAAAGCAAACCTTCAAATATATGCATTGTTTTATTTACTGACATACCAATGTTTTCTATTTCTATTTTAATTTGTAGGTCAATAATTATTCAGCCAGAAAGCTCATTGAAATGCAACTGAAGCAGTGATCTAAAATAAAACACTTAAGACTCTTCCTAAGTAACATATTTTCTTGATGCTTATCTATTGATAAAAAGATGATAATGCTTGGTAAATTTGAGCTATAGTAATAAAATAGAAGCTTTGCTAAAACAAAATTTTGCAGAGGTATTATAAGTGTTTACAGCCTGAGTTCTCTTGCTGTAGTTCTATCAGATTTTTTGTATTACTAGATAAAAATATTTTTAAGAGGCAATTTGCTTTCAATTCCAGTGAAAACCATTATAAATCTTGCTCTTTAAGATTTGTTAATAAAAATTATATCTATTGTATATATTTGTTTTTGACATTGCAGAGTACAGATGATTCGGATGTATCTGTCATTGCCCAGAACAGGAAATGCTTTGACAACGTTATTGTTTGTTCTAAAAGTGTTTTGATTTCAGTTGGGGACACTGAAATTTATCTGAACGACACTCCTTACAAACAGGTTAGTGAATTATTTCTTTTAGGATCATTTTAACTTGCTGAAAATGGAATAGAGATGATTTGGGATACTTTCTGTAACTGGTTGTAAGGGCTAGATTTTTTTCTTTGTCAGTAAATCATACTTGTTTCTTCTGTCTATAGTCTTGTCTCTTATCTTTTCATATTCCAGTTCTTCCCTCTTTTCTTCATTTCCACGATCACTGAGTCCAGCAGCAGCCCACATCTATTACCTGGATTACTTCAATACGCTCCAAACTGGACTCCTGGCTTCCAGTCTTAGTTCTTCCCCTCTAATCCGTCCTCTCATATTGCAGTCCGGCTGGGTTTTCTAACATGGAAATTTAATGTCCTGTCATTGTGGTGCTTCAGAACTTCAAGTGATATTTCTTCACTGCTCCGTAAGGCCTTGCCAATCTTGTTGCCCACTTCTCTTGCCTATCTATCACTTTTCATCTCAAGCCCACTTGTCAGAAGTTAGAGCTTTCATGAGTTCTTCCCATGCTCTATGCTCTTTCTCTCATCTCCGGTGCATGGTGAACATCCTTGCACTTGCTGGATCTATCTTCCCTTTTTACTTACTCTTAAGGGATAGGCCTCGTCTCATCTCCTTCAGGGAATGCCTCCTTTTGCCCTTAGGCACCTTGTTAGAACATGCATCATCCTTTAGTGAAGATTCTTGTGCAAGTATCTGTCTTCTCTAGCTGTCTACAAGTTCTGTGAAAACTGGGGTCCCTGTCTCCCTTGTTTATTCTAATGTCCTGAGAACTGGCCCAATTTAAAAGAAAGAACAAATTTCTTTCATTTATTCTTTCAAAACCACTGCTAAGTACTGAGAGTACAACAGTGTGGTTACAGTGTCCTTGGTTTTGAGGAACTTACACTCAGGTGAGGGGCACAGTCAAGAAAATCAGCATATGCAGCTTAATGTGCTATGGCAGGAGTTCATAGGGTTCTGTGAGAACGCCTGGGAAGAACATCTGAAACAGCCTTGGATTTTAGGGTACTGTGTAGGCTACCTGTAGACTTCAGAGTCAATCAGGACTAACTTAGAACTGCTGCTTATTACTTCCTTGTTCTGTTGTTCTGAGAAAGTTTATTTAACTGTAAACTGTAAATTAGGGATTATTATAGAATCTACTTTCTAAGTCCTTGTGAAAATTGAAAAGAAAATATAAAATAATGAATTTAAAGGAATGACTCTCCTCTTCCCTGTTCTATCTCATTTCTGAAGATTGAGAAGACCTGCTTTGGATGAAATGGTTTGTACTGAATATCAGAGGATGAGTAGATACTTAACTAGATGAAGAGACGGAATCAGTTGGCAATCAGTACAGAAAAGCATTTCTATCTTTAGTTCAGAGGACAGAGTTGACAGTTAAAATGGCTTGTTTGGATAACTGTAAGTGGTTTAGTTTGGTTGAAGCAGTACGTGGGTTTGTGGACAGAGAGTGTGGCAAGGAGATTTAGGGAGTAGTGTCCTGATCGACTGTCACACAAGGGGCACGGGGGCAAGGGCGAAAGACTAGGGAGGTTGGTCAAGACTAAGGAAGCCCCTGCTGAATGGCATAAGGCAATAGAACTTCATTTTATAGGTAAAAAATTTAGAGTTGGGAAGTGTGTTTGATACATGGCTTTTTTTTTTCAATTTATTTATTTGCATTCATTCTCTGAACATCATTACAGCATACAAAATGAGATTTTCCATCCAAATTACACTATATATTGTCTCAATCAAGCACATCAACAAACATGTTATTGTCAGCAAATGATCTTCCATTTCTTGTCTTCTGTATGTTTTGCTTTTTTCCCCCCATCCTAGATTCTCTCTCTCTTACCCTCTGCCATCTCCCACTCTCCTCCCACAGTCTCTGGTAACTATGTTTGCTTTCTATACTGTTTTCTCCTCACATTTTATTGTAACGCCAAAGACCCTAATCAATCCAAATACCCTCATAGCAAACACAGGTGATACCCACATTTCCATGAACACAAGTCTTACTTTACGCATCCTATAAAGTAGTACCTAGCTGTGGCTACATATCCTACTGCAGTCATTGAATAGATATATATTTTTTTTCTGAAACTTTTTTTTTGTAACTCAATTTACATTCCTTCCCTAAGCTTCATCACAGCATACAAAATGCAATCTCCCATCCAGTACACACTACATAGTGATACAATCATGCACATTACAAAAAATTTTCCATTACTAGTTCCTAGAATTACTTCCACCCCTCTTTCTGACCCTCTGTCCCTTCCCACCCTCCTCTCACACCACCTCCGGTGTCTACAATTGTCCTTCATTCCCTTCCCACCCACGTTGCATTGATCACACAATTTCCTACATAATCTAACTACTTTCAATGGTGAGTTCACTCATTACTACTAAGAAAACCAGTTTTAACTTAACTCAAAGAAATGCCAAGGAACTTTGCTTAAAGCCAGGAAACAAGTTAGGATTCTATTCAAATGGAAGGTGCATGAACCTATCAGTCTCATGTACTTTTATCTTCTGTTCTGGTTCAATTTTCCTGATTAAATTCTGGGATATAGTATTCAACTCCAGACTTGTCCCTCTGATTAAGTTGGCCACTTTCATAGTTTTTTGACTCTTATTTCCGTGTGTCTGTGTTTAATTTTCTTGATACAGCACACCCTTGAGAACTTCTTGGAGATCTGGTCTGGTGCTGGTAAATTCTTTCAGGTTTTGTTTATCTGAGAATGTTCTTGTCTTTTCTTCCCACCTGAAAGATAATCTTGCCGGGTACAGTATTCTTGGCTGAAATTGCTTCTCTCGTAACACTTTGTATATATTTTCCCATTCTCTCCTCACTCGCATTGTTTCTGATGAGAGATCTGCTGTTAGCCTGATGGGATGTCCTTTGTAGGTAACTTGATGTTTCTCTCTTGCCAATCTTAGTATCTTGTCTTTGTCTGCGGTTTTGGTCAACCTGGCTATAATGTGTCTTGGAGAAGATCTCCTTGGGTTGATTCTATTTGGGGTCCTTTGTATTTCCTGGGACTGGATCTTCGAATGCCTCTCTAGGTTTGGAAAGTTTTCTTGCAGGATTTCATGGAATAGATTATCAATGCCCTTATGGGTCTCTTCACCTTCTGGAATGCCAATTATCCGGATATTTGGACGTTTGATGGTATCCAGTACTTCTCGCATATCATTCTCAAATTTTTGAGCCATTTTCTCAGTCTTCGTGGTGGACTTTTCTAAGCCAGCCATTTTCTCTTCTACATCTGAGATTCTATTTTCTGAATGATCTAGTCTGCTTTTAATACTTTCAAGGGAGATTTTGACTTCTTGTATTATAGACTTGATCTCTAGCAGTTCCGTTTGAGTCTTTTGTAAAGTGTGTAATTCCTCTTTTAGATCTTGCAAGAATTTCCTCATCTCCTGGAACTCGGCAACTTCTTTCTCCTTTCTCTTTTCTTCCATCTCTGTTAGCTTCGACATTACGAATGTTCTAAATTCCTTATCAGACATTTCCATGACTTTCACCGAACTGCTTGTGGATGAAGGAGAGTTACTTTTTTCCATTGGAGGAGAGGTATTTTCTCGTTTTCCCATATTTCTCGTGATCCGACGGTGATTTCTTGTCATCTGATGAATGGTGTGTTTCTTTCAAATTCTTGAAGTTAAGCCTCAATGTTCAGGAGCAAGCAGACAGAGGTGTTCTAGAATCTGATTGCCGTTCTGTTGTGATCGCACACTAGCTTTGCTTGCTGGAGGCTGAATTATGAGTAGAAAATCTTCATTTCTCCTGTGCCCTGAAATATCTAGTTCCCAGTTTCCATGAGGAATCTTCTCAGAGAATGGCTCAACTCTCCTGCCACACTAGCTTTGCTTGCTGGAGGCTGAATTATGAGTAGAAAATCTTCATTTCTCCTGTGCCCTGAAATATCTAGTTCCCAGTTTCCATGAGGAATCTTCTCAGAGAATCGATACATGGCTTTTAAAGGTGATCTTTTTTCTAAGATCTTAGAATAGTGTTTCTCTGTTTTGGTCTGCAAAACTTCTTTGTTAAAATCTGTCCTGCCTCTAGCAGCTGACACCTCCTATTACCTGGGTTACTTCAGTCATTTCTAAACTGAATTCATCTGGAATATCTGCTATAAATGCTGGTTTATGGGCCCTGCTTCAGTAATTGAAATGACAGGCTGAAATGAAATTTATATTTTTAATGATACCTCCAAATTTTATGCATACTGAAGTTTGAGAGCCATTGGTCTAGAACATAGTTTATATCTTAGAAACATCAAAACCAACCAGACAGCAATTATACTTTGGGTAAAGCAGAGTTTATACAGTTATGTTATCTTTTTGGGGAAATCATAGCAGTTTGGCATATCCATAACTGAATATAAATTTATAGGTGAAGGTTCTCTCTAAAAACAAGGATGTTTCTAAAAAATTAAAATAAGAGAAAGTAGTAAATGCTCTTTTAAAGACAGTTTGACACATTTTTAAGTGGTAATTACTGTGTAACTTTCAACTTCCAATTTTCACCTTTGTATAGGTGTTAATGAACTCTTTTATAAAGGCTGTGAATGATGAAGTAAAATGTTAAAAAGTCATAAGAATAGTTTGACCCTAATATATTCCCTGCTAATATTTTTTCTTGGGCAGCAAAAGTAAAAATAAGCACCATTTATTTTATGGCAGAGGAGCCGCTCATCTAGGTGAAAATTAAACCCCTGCTATTTTTTTATATAAATGTACAATTCTATCAAATACATAAGTTATAGTTTATTAATTTTTTCAAGTTATACTTTAGCTGCTTTAAGCTCCATATTTTGAACATCAGTAGAGTTTGTCTGAAGTGCCATAATTCCCATTGTGAAATGGAGGTGTCTATTTTGGATAATTAGTAATATCTCATATTCCTTTTTTTTCTTTTTCTATTTCCTGATTTTTTACAGCATAGAAAATTCATTTTTCCAGCATGAGTACACTATATATATTAGTCCAGTAAAATATATTATCAACAGATAATTTTCCATTTTCGTGTGTTAAATGTTTTGCGTCTTTTTTCCCTTGAATCCCTAACTCACAACCGCCACCCCCATTGCTCATCCTCTTCCTACACTGTTTCTAGTATTCACCATTGCTCTTCGTACTTTAATACCTTTCAGTCTTTCAGTTTTTGCCATAGAGTGTAGACATTTAGTATATATTAAGTGGGGACATACAATGCCTGCCTTTTATAGTCTGGCTTACTCCACCTATCATTAAATCTCACATATTCGTCCACTTTCATTCAAATGTCAGGGTATCATGTGTGGTTTTTTTTTTTTTTATGATGAGAAATATTACTCAGGAATTTGAACAGTAGGAAATACAGGAATTCCTTTTGACCAAAGGATTATTCTTGTAGCAAACTGCCCTGTCTAAGGAAAATAAAGGATTTTTTGTAAAGGCCAATAGAAAACATGTGTTTTCACATCAGGATAACTGATGCAAGAGTCAGCATAGAGAGGGAAGACAAACAATAAAGGCAAAGACAACTCAAGTAATAGGAAGGTTCTAAAATGCACAATGAAAACACAAAAACAGGTTCTGTGACAGTGACTGCTATAGGGCAGGCTGCACAATTTATGGAACCTAGTGCAAAACAGGAAATAAAGGGCCACTTGTTCAAAACAAAACAAATTAATTTCTTAGTTTCATATTGTCTTTTGATGTGTCAAGTTATTTATTTGTCATCAAATGCCACACTCCCTGGGGTGTAGGGGTTCTTCTAAGTATACCCCCTCACAGTAGTGAGGGCTTTGCCTCATAATGCCACTATGTCCATCTTCAACTCGCCCTGCATCTGTGGTGAGTGGAGTTCCATAGTGGACCTTGGGTAGGGACAGGAAAGCAGGCAGCTGAGAACTAATGCTGAGGATGTGGGAAGACAGAAGTGAATAGAAGTCATGTGTATCAAGGTCCAGGCCCCTGCACGTGCTTTATTGTCCCACTTTACTGACAAAATAAATTCAGAGAAATTCTTTGGAATTGAAGATGGCAACTATAGAGCACTGAATCCCAAGTGTGGGCCTCCATCTGCTATTACACTGCCCATATGCCCACCAGATACCCATTTTGGGCTGAGAGTTCTGCAGGGACAGACAGGGGAAGTCTCACTGTGGAGAGACATTTGGATCACACTTGATGAGAATGAGGCAAGATCTGAGAGAAGATTTCCAGTTGGGGAAATACCAAGCTCATAGGATTTGAAACAAGTATAAGCTTGGATAAATGTGAAGAAAGAAAGAAGACAGCATAGCTGGCATCTAATGAATGGGGCTGAGGGATTGGGAGTGAAAGTATATGAGGTTATATAAAGTCAGTTAACATGTACAGCATACAGTTATTTACAATATATTCTGTATAATATGGTTATATATAGTATATTCTGTATAATATGGTTACATATAGTATATTCTGTATAATATGGTTATATATAGTATATTCTGTATAATATGGTTATATATAGTATATTCTGTTCTATACATTATGCATGTAGTAGTAAAAGTATGACCTTGATATAGAGGTTGAAAACTCCTTATGGATATGACTAAACTTATTTTATTTGCTCTTTGAACCATTTATTAAAAAGTTGACAGTAGTATAGTATTTTCAAACTGTACTTTCGTTATTATTTGGGGGGGCAAAAACAACAGAAGGATTTCATATTCCCTTAACAATTTTTATTCTGCTTTTGGCTAAATTTAGTTTGCTTATTTCTGAAGTTATTATATAAGTTAATTTCAAGGTTAAATTTAATGTAACCATGCTTAGGGTCCAGCTCCTGGTCATAAAAAATATTGCTTATTCTCATTTTATGATAAAAATACTCCAGGTCTCCCAGTGTGTTCCATATTTGATTTCTCCCTACTTTTATCCTTTCCAGGACATAAGTGATTTTCTTTTAATATACAAATGTGGCCTGCCACTTCTCCATTCAGAAACCTTTATTGACTACATTTTGTAAATATGATAATTATTTTGTGGATAATAAGGTCTCAGACTGTGCTCCATTAAGTAATCCATACTCCAGCCCCTTGTTGCTCTCCTTAGTCCTGAACAGATCTTTGACTTTTCTGCCCATAGGCCAGTATTCAAACCTTTCCTTCTGTGTGGAAGGATTTCTTCTCCATTTTCATTTCCAACCCTCCATACTTTCCTACGCATGACATCTTTCAGATCAGTTCATAGCCCACCTCTTGCAGGAAACCTTCAAAAGTCTGTTTGATGGTAATTAATTCCCCCTACCCTCGCTCTCTCATACACAATATTTATATACATACATATGCATACAGACATATATGTGTATGTCTAGTTAATTGATAGCATGAAAGCCATCTACTGACTTCATCAAATATTTTTGAAAGCCAAAAATATTAAGAATTACAGATTAGGAAAGATATAGCCAAGTAATAATACTAGTATTTGGTATTATATTTGACTTTCAATAAATTATTAATAATGCTAGTGTCTGGTATTAAGTATAAATACCCTTTATACACACACACACATATATATCCATATTCAGACATATAAATATATGTGTGTATGTGTGTGTGTATATATGTGTGTATGTATATATGTATATATGTGCATATATATATTGGATCATCAGGAAAGTCATGATGCATTTTTGTATAGAAAAATATGTCATGACTTTCCCAATGACCTAATATATCTATGTGTGTGTGTGTATGTAGGTATATACATATATATATATATACACACACACATACACACACACATGCACACATATATTTATATGTCTGAATATGGATATGTGTGTGTGTGTGTGTATAAAGGGTATTTATACTTAATACTAGACACTAGCATTATTAATAATTTATTGAAAGTCAAATATAATACTAAATACTAGTATTATTACTTGGCTATATCTTTTCTAGTCTGTAATTCTTAATGTGTATATATATATATATGTGTGTGCGTGTGTGTGTGTGTGTGTGTATACACACACACACACACACACACACACGGTTTTTATTTTTCAGTGATCAGACTGTCATATATAGAAATTTTTCCTGATTATAAAGACAACATCTCCTACCGAACTTAATAATTCTGATTTTCAGTAAATATTTGAAGTCAGTAGATGACTTTCAAGCTATCAGTTAACTAATTAGAAACATGAGCAGGGCCACATTTCTGTCTTTTCAGTCCTCAGTCGTATTTATCCATCATAGGCTGAATTTCAGATTTATCGGGGCTACCCCTGATGATCTCTGTGTCTGTTTCCATGTTTATGCTCTCCCTCATTCGTAACTGAAATACCTTCTCCCTCGGTCCATTTACCCAGGTTGAGCCCATCTACTAGTTTATGTCTGGTTATCTATCAGTTTTACTTATTTTATAGTTAATGTGTTTCTTTCTCTTTTTTTTTCAGAATTTAGAAAAGACATGCCACGCAATAATACTAGTATCTAGTCACTGGTAGATATTAACACAGTAACACATTTTAGTTAGACAGTATTGATTTTTTTTTTCTTTACAATTTCTTTTTTTTTTCCCTTAAATTTAAAGAAACAATCGGGTTTTTTTCTGGAAAATAAATCCACATACCAGCTTTGGAAGGTTGGGTACTACATTGTAGTGTACTTTCCAGAGAAAGATATCACTATTCTTTGGGATAAGAAGACAACTATTCATATCAAAGTTGGACCACAGTGGAAGGTAGGTCAATGTAAGCTCCAAATGAGATGCAGTAAATTGAATTATGTTTACCTTTTGATGTTTGATGGAAATAAAATAATTGATGTTTTCCTTAAAGAACTAGGTTATATTTTTGGAATTACTAACTTATCCCTGTGAAAAAGAAATTTATTAACACAGTACAGTGTTTGTATAGAGTTATTTTTTACTTTAACCTTACAATATTCAACTTTCCAAAATTACTTAGGTCTGCTCCTTTCTCCTTACCCCGTTGAGCTTGGTTTTGTAACCTATCTGTAATACAGTAGACTTGTTTGTTATGTTCTTTGTTTTCCATATTTTTCTCACACTATGGAAATTTTTATGTTTTCATACATTAAAATTATTAAAAGATACCTAAAAATGTGCTCTTATGGTATCCAATTCTATGGACTATGGCAAATGCATGAGGTTTTGTATGCGTCCTCACAGTTTTTATATAGGACAGATTTGTCAGTCTCCAGATTTCCCTCATCATCTACCCCCAATCCCTGGCAACCACTGGTATATTTCCAATTGGTATAGGTCCACCTTTCTCAGATATCATATGAATAGATTTATATAGTATATTATCTTTTGGGTCAGGCTTCTTTGACTTGAAAAAATTCTTTTTTTTTTTTTTTAAGAGAGATTTTTGCTATAGGGCGCATTTACTCACCAGAGAGAGAGAACATGAGAAATCAGTCCCCATGGGAGACAGCCATGCTGCAATCCCTTCTCTATTCTCCTCTTGGGATCTTGGGCATGCACGCACACATGTCTGGCATAAGTTTTAAACCACCGAGTATGGGACTCAAACTGCGGTTGACTACATGGGAGCCCAGCAATGTAATCATTATGCCCTCTGCTGTTCCCAGCAGAATGTATTTTAAAATTGTCCTTATTTATGTATGAATTATTCATTATAAATTTGTTCTTTTATACTGCTAAACAATCTTTTTGTTGTATGGATGTATCACAGTTTGTTCATTCATGGTTAAAGATCTAATTTGAGTTGTTTATAATTTTTTGCTATACACACACACACACACACACACACAAATATACACACATATGTATTTATTTATGGTAGAGAGCACATGCACATGGGAGACAGAGAAATTATCCTTGACAGGCTGTCATCATGCTGCAATTCCCTTTCCCCTGCCCTTCAGTTCCTCGGGATCTTGGACACCCATGTGAGTATTCTCAGATAAACCCAGGGATCTTTACCTGCACTTGGTATATGGCTTCTAGCCTTGCAGGGTACCATGCTACCCTGTGCCACAGTAGCTGGGCAAGTGATTTGTATTTTAAATTATTTATACATTATTCTCGGTTAAACATTTGTATTAAATATTTGATTTACTATTTTAATTTATATCTTAAAGTTGTTTTAAAAACATTGACACATTTAAAAAAAATCTAATTGAG
Organism: Tupaia tana; assembly: GCA_026018925.1. Classification (NCBI taxonomy): domain Eukaryota; kingdom Metazoa; phylum Chordata; class Mammalia; order Scandentia; family Tupaiidae; genus Tupaia; species Tupaia tana. Next base: position 184,314,297 of record JAKSZU010000006.1, read on the forward strand.
AGGTGGCTCTGTGCTGCAGTAGTTAAGCATTGTGCAATGAGAACCAGTTCCCATATGGCTGACTGTGGTTCAAATCCCAGCCCTGGTGGTTGAAAAAACATGCCAGACTCCTGTGTGTGTGTGTGTGTGTGTGTGTGTGTGTGTTTGTGTGTGTGCATGCTCCCTTGCGTGTTTGTGCACACACCAAATCCTGGCAGGAAGCAATAAATGGAGGAAAAAGATTGCAGCATGACCAGGTCCAGTTGGCAAATGCTTTCTCCTCTTCCCTCTTTCTCTGAGGAAAGTTCATATTCCCTTTGGCAATTAAAAAATAATGTAGTTTATCTGAAATTGTGATGGAAATTCATGGAGATAGTCTGTGTTAAATTAGAGAAAAATTAGAATAGCAAGAACATATTCCAATAAAATGCAGGAAAGATATATTTTAAAATATTTTTAACATTTTGTAAGTTTAAGATATTATATATTGAAGTCATAATCTTTTAGTCTTAAGGGGACAAAGCCTAAAGAGCTATCCCTAGGTTTGTTGGCATTTTACATTTCTTTGATGAATGTAAAATAGCCATTAGTTTTTTGTTATCCTTCTTCAACAAATGTTGTCTGACATTCTTTTTTTTTTTTGGTTTTGTTTTGTTTATTTACCTACCTTTTTTCACATAGAAAAGAGAGAGAATTACCCCCAACAGAGTCCTCACACCATAATCGACCCCTAGCTTCAGTCAGCCTCAGATAACTGCATGCACGTGGGGAAGATCCCAGTCCAAGTCTCGGGACCGACCGGAGCATGTGCCCCTGGCTTAGGGAGGTCCTCGGAATCTAACCCAGCCATTTCCCCTGTGGTCCGGTTGTGCCCTCACTGCACCACCACCTGGCTCCTACCATTCTTTATCATATATTTGCCCTCCGCTACTTCTTGGGATCAAGTTAATTGCTTATTTTTTACTGCTGCCTCTGCTTTAGCATGACTACTGGTAAAAGTGGCTATTGTCTTTGGAGAGAGGTGATTTTTGAGAGCAGAGGTTTCATGGTAGTAAATAGCTATTGTAATCCTAGGTTTATTGTCCACCTTGCTAGAGACAGGGCAATTAATAAAGGAGACATTAATGAAAGAGACATTCCATTCCTCAGTATTGAAGAGAGAGTTAAGTTCAAGGTTAAGGAGGGATTCTACTGATCTTTTCAAGACTGGCATTGATCCAAGTCCTCCTCTTTTTCCTAGGAGTGAACATTCATTTTGAGTGGTTATTGTTTATGTGAATAGTCCATATGGCCATTGGTTATTGTTGATGTGAATAGTCCATATGGCCATTGCAGTGACTGTTTCGCAACCTGTAATAAGCTAAATTACATTTCTAGTGTTATGATATCTAAAACATATCAGCCAGTAGACCTTTCAATATTAGAGAATTTATGTATATGGATTTTATATAGCTATATTTATACACATGAGTGTATATATACACACTTATATATATTGTTTGCATTGTACTTTTCCAAGTTATTTTTATTATTAGTTTTATCAATGCTAAGATGTTGGTAAGATGCTGGATAAATAGGTTTTAGGTGCTTGTAAAATGTTTTTGAAAATTTAAAGTAATCACTGAATATAATTAAACATCCACTTTCTTCAAATGTTCCCTTTTTAAGTGACTGCTGTGAGAATTCTTAAATGTGTATTATACATTTTTCAAAAGTGACAATGAGTTCTTAAATGTAAGTTGATATAGAATATCTTATGGTAATTTTCTTTTACTTTAGAACAAATTATCAGGATTGTGTGGAAATTTTGACAAATGTACTTCCAATGATATGACCACATCAAATAATTTAGAAGTGAGAAATGCTCAGGTGTTTGGAGATAGTTGGGCATTAGGACAGGTAAGTTAAACATATACATTTTAGAACTAAATAACACAGTTTTAGAATATGTTATCACTAGAATATTTTGTTCTTAGAGGAACATTTATTTAGAGAATATTATTTTACATAATGCTTTATAATTCATAGTTGAAAAACTACTTAGATATTCTTCTCACATAATTCCTGTGATAACCTGATGATGTTAAATGTATTAGCTTCATAATAAGATAAGGACCTCGAGATTCAAGAAAGTTACATGACAAATCTATTATTACATAGCCAGAAAGAGCAGAGGTAGCATTGTGACTTGCATTTTCTTATGTTTTCCTCACCATAGCAAAATCCCTCTCAGTGATGTGTATTTCTAAGGATGATTTAACTTTTTCCACCTTAAAGTAATGAACAAATGAATGAAGAATTTCCTTTACATTTGTTCTTCAAAACATGGCTATTTCATGCCATGTCATCAGTGTTACATGAAAATAAAGATGTGTATGTGTGTGTACAGGGGGTGGATTTGTGCTCAGTTATGTTTGGGATCAACTGTGTAAGTTAGACAGATTTATTTTTTTGAAGGGTTTCTTGAGGCATTGTATGCCGATAGTAGAGGAATGTGTTTAAAGAATTTACCTAACTTATCAGCACAGGACCTGTTTTTATTAATTACCAATGAAGTTGTTTTCTATGAAACACACTTTAAAGAATGCTGAACTAATCGGAAATGCATTCTACTCCTTCTATTTTTTTTAAGCCCGTTGTCCATTTTAATTGATAGGAATGTTTGAAACCATAACTTCTTGATTATTTGTCATTTGGGTAGTTATTTCACCATTTTTGCCTAACTTACTTACTAAGTCTAAATCTCTTGAAGTATAAAGATAGAGTAAAATGTTATTTTGTTCAGTAAAATTTAAGAAATGCATTTTAGTGTATATAAGCTTAAGAACAAAAATTATGTTTTGATATCTAAAATATCTATTGAGAGAGACAAAATCCTTTTAGTCATGGTTATCTTATGTCTTCTTATGTTTAGAAATTTTTGGAGAAATTATTTTACATTTCTCATTTTTTCATTTACTTGCAAATGAAAAAAGATATAACCCATTTCTAATAAAACTCTAATATTTGTAATAATTAAATAATTTAAGACTCTCTAAAATGAGTTTTCTTATCCATATCTAATGAACAAAGCTAAGTCAAATCTTTCTTTAATTCTCTAAATTTTATTTAGCACTTAACATTTCCCATTATGACTAAAACCATTTCTGCCTTTAATAAAGTTAGAGCCTAGCTTAGTAGGTAAAGCAGAAAAATTAACAAAAATTTAGTGAGATAGGTGTTATGAGTGCATACAAAATGAGGATTTTGACGGTCCAAGGAAGGGTATAGTGAAGGTGCTCCAGAGATGGTTCCTGTAAGACTTATGGCAACTAGAGAAGTTTATGAGAAAGTGTAACAGGGAAAGGAGGGGACAGCCAACTAAGACATTGTCAGGAAGACTGGAGAGAAGAATATGGTACATATTTCCAAGAAGTTCAATTTGGTTGTGGTGTGAAGCTTGAAATAGGGAGTGACTGGATACAAAGTACAGATCTGCAAGAAATGAAATCTAGCTAGAAACAATGTCAGTGGAGATGTAGAAAGCTGTACACATTTGGGAAATCTTAAAAAAAATTTATCAGCATCTGTTAAAAAACTCTATTAGGAAGGATGAATCTGGGGATTTAAGAAAGTCACTTACTTTCCAGGCCTCTGGGGTAGAGATGCTGATGTTTCTCCCTGAGGCAGGGCAAAGAGGAGTTGGCGAGGATCAGTGGAGGCTGGACAGTGGTGTAGAAATAGGTACAGGCTATTGAGAGAGGAGTTACTGAGAGATACACCGGTGGAAATGTACGTTTTTCAATCTCAGGATCGAGATCTGGGATAGCAGTAGAGATGTGGGATTTACTAGGATATTTGAGTTGTTGAAGACAGGACAGGTATATAGAATGAGAAAAGCAGATGTTTTAGAATTAAATTTTGCAAATGAAAGAAGAGACAAAGAGATTGAGGAAAAGCAGCTGTGTATTAGGAAGAAACTCCACAGGAAACCATGCCACTGAGACCAAAGGAAGAGAGACAATTAAGAATGGGAAAATATTAAGCAGAGTCAAAGATAGCAAAAGTCAAGCAAGATGAAGAATGAAATTTAATTTTATATTTAATAATGAAGAGGTCCCTGATAACCTTTTTCAGGGCAAGGAAGTAGATTAGAGGATGCAGAGACCCAATTAAAGAGATGAGTCTGTACAAACTTCAGTATATACAACTCTTTAGAAAATGATTTGTCACAGAAATGAAAGAGATAAAAATTAAAGGAAAGATATGCATGTGCATGTAATTTATTAGTTGTATTTAAGATAATTTAGAAATTACTTATCTTCACTCTATCTCTAATAGTGCCATGATTTTAATATTTTGCTTTGTTGCTGTCAAAACTAGTACCTGAGTTGGATGAAAACAGGATCTTTATGTAAATCCTGTCTGAAAGGTTGAGGATATATGTAATTGAAATGGACAATCAGGCAGGTGACTCTGTGTTCGGCTTGAGAAATTGCCCCTTTAAAAACTTTATTTTCACCTTTAATTTTTCAACAGTGTGAAACTCCAAATGAAACAATTAAACCCTGTGAAGCACATCAAAACAAATTTCCTTATGCCAAGAAAGAATGCTCCATTTTGTACAGTGATGTTTTTGCTCCTTGTCGCAACGTGGTAAATGAATATTTTTCTAAACTCTGAAATTTAAAGGGGTTCTGCTCTGTCTAGGATATTCAGATGAAGAGGACAAATAACAGCTATTCATTGGCTTCTGAGATGTATTCGATAACCATTGTTAGGAGGACATACTTTTCTGCAGTGATGCATTTAGTTCATTTAGTTTTGTTGTACTATTAAAATATCACAATGAGATGATAATCTTTAATATTATTGAGAATATTAAAAGCTTTCTTCCTTTCCAACTACACATACCTTTGAGATTTTATTTTCTTCATATGCTTAACAACAACAACAAAATTAAAAAACAACCAAAACTCGGGACCAGCAGTTGGCATAATGGCTCTATCGCTGGACTCCCATGTAGTCGACCACAGTTTGAGTCCTGAACCCGGTGGCCTAAACTCACGCCGGGCGCATGTGTGTACATGCCCACAATCCCGAGAAGAGAATGGAGGAGAAAGGATTGCGGTGTGACCATCCCCCCTAGGGGGGATGATTTCTTGCTTTCTGTCTCTCTGTCTCTCTGTCTTTCTGGTGAGCGCATGTGCTCTATAGCAAAAACTTCTCCAAAAACAAAACAACCAAAACAAAAACATTGCAACAGATTGTACCAAAAAGTAGACATGAAAATCTAGCTATGTGCTATTAAATAAGACATTAAAGAGATCTGCAAAAATGTCAAACTGTTCTCGTAATGTCTTTGTTTTAGTAAATATTTTTTAATAAAATATGGTAACTTGTAATGAATTTATATTTTTTAATGTCTCAGTTTTATTTCAAACATGGTAAATATTAATAGGTATAATTCCATAAGGAAAAGCTTCTTGAAGGGGCTGTCATGTAGCCTGAAGGTTAAGGCACTAGATCCCACATAGCCGACGGTGCAGTTCGAGTCTCAAATCTGGAGGCTTGAAAAACATGCCAGGTGCCTGTGTCTTCATACTCAATATCCTGAGAGGAGAAGGGATTGCAGCTTGGCCATTCCCCCGGGGCAGGGAGGGGGGAGGATTTCTTGCTTTCTCACTTTCTCTCTCTTTCTCCCTTCTTTTTCTCCCTCTCTCTCTCAGGTGAGTGCACATACTCTGTAGCAAAAAAAAGCAAAAACCAAAAAACTCCTTAAGGATCTCAATAATTTTTAAAAGTGTAAAGGAGTCACCTACTATAGGTAGTCTAGTGTCCTGTTTATAAACAGGGTTCCTTTTGAGACTTTTCCAAGGACAATACCTGCTTAACAAGAAATGTCAAGTCTTGGGTCTGGAGCCAGAGTCTACTGGTTCTTCTTGCTGCCATTTTAAAGGAAATCAATCCATGAACTTGCCTACAAAATAACATACAAATTAGTGACACCAAACCATACTTCTTTTATAATACATGGTAATTATTAAATTTTGTCAGCTATTTAACAAACACATTGCAAATAAAGTAAATTAATATGAGGTTTTAAAAAGGTTGCTATTGCTTTTTATAGTCACTAGAATGTCTAAGAGGGAGCTAGAAATCGTATAAAAGTACAATTGAAAGCAAAACATCTTTTAATGCCATGTGAATCTGCTCATAATGAAATAACGAACTTCCAAAAATATTTATTTATTGTACACTCAAAATTATATTTACTATGTCATTATTATTAAATTATTATTATAATGTTATTCTTTGTTTTGCAAGTTGTTTGATATAACATTTGTTTTCCTTTCTCTTTTGGGCAGAATAGAGGTTTGAGATCGTGAGAACTCTCTAGATGGCAGTGTTAAGCAGATAATATCACATTTTGAAAACATACCAGTTATTTTTCTTTTAGAGAGTTGAGTTTTAACATAACCTGCACTTAATGAAGGTAAACTACCTTTCACTTCATTTTCAGATTGATGTTACTTCTTTTGCCAAGAATTGCCATGAGGACACGTGCAACTGTAATCTTGGTGGGGACTGTGAATGCTTATGCACTAGTATAGCAGCATACGCATACAAGTGCTGTCAGGAAGGAGTATCCGTTCACTGGAGAACGTCTACTGTTTGTTGTGAGTACATCACTAGACAGGGACCTTGTGTGGACATCACATTAATTGTCGTTTTATCATCGAACTAATGCCGAGAACCTCATGTAAAGAGAACTAATTTAAGACAACTAAATTTACATTCCTTTGACATTATACATTTTAGTATATCAAAAGGGTTTATAAAAAAATATTTGCGGTAAGTGTTCTGTGTTTGAAATATAAATAATTTATATACCATATTCAGAAAAATTGTTTATGATTCCAATCTTTTACTGGCTGTGAAATTTTACTCTTCAGATTATTAAAAAAAGTGATTTTTAATAATCTGAATTTACTTTCAAATTTGATTCTAAACTTATTTGAGTAGTTGGTAAGTCATCTAAAGAACAATGTTTGAGTTGAACATATTTTCAGTTGACATTTCTAAATTGGTGTATATGTTTTCCTACCTTTAAAATAATCTCATGGAATTTAACTAATTACAGCATATCACTTTAAAGAATTTCCTTTGCTCATAGAAAGTTCCAGAATAATGATATCATTCTGTGATTTTTCATGTGTTTTCTAATAAATATATGGCCATATCTTAGACTCATATAACACTCAGATAAGTGGTCAGTTTATATAGTTTAATATTTATTCTTTTTTTTTCTTTTAGCACTTGATTGTGAATATTACAACGAAGGTATGTGACAGTTTAATAAAGAATACCACTATTGTGTTATATTAGATGTATTTTTTAGATGAAAAGCTTTTGGACAATTTAAATAACTTGTTGTATAATTCCTTAAAAACTTTAACCTCTAAAACCTATCCAAATTTCTAAGTATTTCTGTTAAAGTGTATTTCCTGGAAGGTAAAAGTGTGTGTAACTTATGTTTGCAGTATTTAAGAACTCTTCAGGGCCAGCAGTTAGCGTAATGGCTATGTTGCTGGACTCCCACGTAGTCGACTGTGGTTTGAGTCCCGGACCCGGTGGCTTAAACTCACGACGGGCATGTGTGCGTGTGTGCCCAAGATCCCAAGAGGAGAATGGAGGAGAAGGGATTGCAGCGTGGCCATCCCTCTGGGGGGTGATTTCTCGCTTTCTGTCTCTCTGTGTTTGTCAGGCGAGCGCACGTGCCCTGTAGCAAAAACAAACAAACAAACAAAAAAAAAACTCTCCAAAAAAGAAAAGAACTCTTCAATGAACATTGGGTCATTGGAAAAGTCATGACATATTTTTCTATGGAAAATGCATGACCTGATAGTTTTTAAGTGACATGAATGAATGTGTGAATGAATGAAGTCAGTTTATTGCTTTAGGTTAAAAGTATAAAAGTACTATACTAAATGCATACCTATTACTACTTTCTAAAAACACATTGTTCACATTTTTAAAATTTTCATTTAGTTTATTTTTTAATTGAAAAAAACTTTATATTTACCTGGTTAATATGTGGCATTTCAATACGTAGACACACTGTGATACGATGACATCAGGTAAATTAGCATATCTATCACCTCAAACATTTATCACTTCTTTGTGGTAAAAACATGTTAAAACCTCTTTTAGGTATTCAACTTTAAAAAAAATAAAGGAAATTCTGTCATTTTTTACAACATGGTTTAACCTAGAGGACATTATGCTAAGTGAAATAAGCCAGGCTCAGAGAAACAAATACCCTTTGATTTCACTTATATGCTATTCTAGTCTGTTCTGTTGCTAACAGCAGAGGTACCTGAGTCTGGGTCATTGGAAAGCATAAAGGTTTATTTAACTCATGATTTTGGAGTTCTAGTCAAGGGGCCACATCTGGTAAGGGCCTTCCTACTATTGGATAGTGAGGTGGAAGGTAGGAGTTTAACCAGAACAGAGCTCTCTGTCTTGTTTCCTTTCTTTATAAACCCACTAGGACTCAATTATGGGGGTCCCACCTTTATGCCTAATCACATCTCAAAGGTCCCAAATTTTAATACCATAATCAAATTAACATACTTATAGTGACTCACCAAATGTCAGCATTTTTTAACATGTGAATTCATTTAACACATTAATTCAAACCATATGGAATCAGGAATAGCTGAACTCGAGAAGTAAAGAGTGAAACGGTGGTTACCAGAGGCTGGTGTTGAGCCAGAGTTTGGACAAGGAAAGGGGAGATGTTGGTCAAGGAGTATGAAGTATCAGTTAAATAGGAGGACTAAGTTCTGGTGATCTATTGAAGAGCCTACTGATTATAGTCAGATTTTTGTTATATTGTAGAAATCAGAGAAACAGGGAACCAGCAGTTAGCGTAATGGCTATGTCGCTGGACTCCCACGTAGTCGACCGTGGTTCACGTCCCGGGCCCGGTGGCTTAGAACTCATGCCAGGCACGTGTGCGTGCGTGCCCAAGATCCCGAGAGGAGAATGAAGGAGAAGGAATTGCGGCGTGACCATCCCCCCTGGGGGGTGATTTCTCGCTTTCTGTCTCTATGTCTCTCTCTGTCTGTCTGGCGAGCGCACGCGCCCTATAGCGAAAAAAACCTCTCAAAAAAAAAAAAAAGAAATCAGAGAAACAAATATAAATGTGATAATACAGTACGAAGAATTTATTTTGCTATTACTGTAGGCAAAATAATTATGTACATATTACTGGAAGAGAATGTACTGATGATATAATAATAATGAAAATCTCGGGACCAGTAGGTGGCATGCTGGTTAAGGTGCTGGACTCGCACATGTCCAACTGTGGTTTGAGTCCTGGACCTGGCAACTTGCTTTTCCACCTTCCCCCTCTCTCTCTGTTTCTCTCTCTGGTGAGTACACATGCCTTATAGCAAATTAAATAATAATAATAAATAAAATTAAATAATTCTTTAAAAAAAGGAAAATTTCCCAGCCTTATCAAGTATTCAGGTATGCAATGAGAGGAGATACTAGAGACTAAAGTGTAAATGTCAGAAGAGGCAGAGAATTATATCTTCTGAAAATGCCCAGAATATAGAAGATTTAAAGTTTGATTTTTGTGACATCTATTAATAAGGAGGCATAATCACCAGCACCTAATTTAGACAAATAAGATGATCTAGGGAGGTGTCCATTTTGTTTGTAATTGTATATACTCTGGACCCATGGTGGGTGGGTAAGTTAGAGTAATACTTACAGGAAGTCTAGGTGCCCTGGATCTATGGTAGGTGGGTAAGTTAGAGTAATAGTTATAGGAAGGCTGGGCCAACCAACCAATTGAAGGCACTGTGGTTTATAGGGAGCTAGGGAGAAATATATCAGCTATGACTGTCCAAAGTAGGCTAAATAATTTCAGAGTAATAGAGATAATAAGTTAAAAACAAAATGGATAACTTGGTTATTTTTGTTTCATTTGTGGAAGTGTGATAGAAGAGAAAAATCCAACATTAAATAAATTGGTAAAGAAAATCCAACCAAAATTATTTTCTGTCCAAGATTTTAAATACACAGCTATACACTCACAGAAACACATGTGCACATGCAGACATAGTACATCAATCTTTTGGTTTTCATGATTAAAATGTAATTGATTAATAATAATAATAACAGCAATAATAACTAAAGCTTTTGTTGTGTCACCTACTTCATATTAAATAATTTAAATTTCAGTACTGGCGGGTGGTGTGGCGGTTAAAGGCGTTGGACTCCCACATGGCTGACAGTGGTTCAAGTTCAGGATCTGGTGGCTTTCTCTCTCTCTCTCTCTCTCTCTCTCTCTCTCTCTCTCTGACTCTTGCCATGTCTTTCTCTGGTCAAATTAAATAAATAAATAAATAAATAAATAAATAAATAAATAAATAAAATAATTATTTAAAAAAAAGAAAAAATAATTTAAATTTCAAAATAGATCTTTAAAAAAATTATTATCAGTACTTTACAAAGGAGTAAACTGAAGCACAGAAAGGTTAAATAACTTTGCCTAAGTCACTTAGCCAATACAGTAAATTAGGATTTGTAGGCAACTCACTTTCAGAGGCAATAGTCTTGACCTTTGTGCTGCATGACCTATGTATGGTTGTCACATCCTAGTACAGAGACAATCACCACACATTGTTATCACACACTCTACCTATGTACAAAGACATCATTTTGAGAAGATGCTCCAATAACTTCCTCACTTACACGTGCCGGTGACACACGGTTCTGCTGTGAAAATCTCCGTCTGTGCCTTCATACTTACTGGCATTCTGCCTGCAGACCCTGAGAACCAGAGCAGAATTTTCTCTGTGTGCAGACTTGATACATTATGCTTCCTGTTAACGTCTGCTGCGCTCCTAGTGATGGTTCTGTTTTCTCAGGTGTTAGAGATTTCTTCAAACCAGTTCTTCTAGTTTTACTGATAATACCATATTGAAAATATCAAAGAGTGAACGTGGGACATTTAGCCTTCATAGGACACTGATAGGCTCAGCGGAGTTACAGGGGGATATATGTATTTCCTATGATCACGTAATAGGAAAAAGCATCAATGTGCTGAAGGGATTGAGTTTGTAAGAATAACGCAATGGAGATAGATGATTGAAGGCGGATATAGAATGATGGAGATGGTTGATAATAATAATAAAAAGAAAATGGGTTTAAATGATTATTGCTAATTTTTCTCATCCAAAATACTTCCATGGCTATTGTACATTCACCTAGCCTTCTCTGGACATTTATAGCTGATATATTCTCCCTTTCTTCATTCACTATGTGCCAGATACTATGTTATTAAGATGCTTATGTGTTAAAAAGAAATAACTGATTCTGTAGGAAGAAAATAAACAATAGTGGGAGAACTCAGATGTTATGGCTAAGATTATTTAATCTTTAGCACGAAGATTAAATCATCTTTTAAGTTCATTTCTATGGCACTTACTAAAAATGTGGAGAAATTGTTAATGTTGTAGGTGAATGAGGACTTCAGTATGCTGTTAAAAATTGTCATGTAAGTTTTAAGGTAAGAGTGATTTTGTTAGATACTGTATACTTGTGTTTAAAGAAACACTGCAGGAAATGATTGCTTTTAGTAGATTGCAAAAATAAACTTGCAGAAAATTAGTGATAAGGTCAATGACTTTTGTCCCTCAATTTCTGGCAAAATTGCATGAAAATAGTCTAGAAGCAAGATATCAATTAACTGAAATTAATTAATCAATTCAACAGTTTTAGGTTTGTTTTATACAATGGATTTCTCAGATGACAATTGTCTCTTCAGGTTGCTGTAGGAAGGGCCATGTAGAGTAGGGAAGAGATTTTGTCTAGGTTTTATCTCCTTTCACACTCTTTGGTTGAGTACCCACGAGGGTGCTTCAAGTCCACAAGTTGTTCTTGTATGTATGTCTTCTCCACTTTTAATTTTATCTTATTATAAATATCTACTTATATAATATCCACATATTTATACAAATATACACATTTATTAATTTAAGTATATTTGTGTCTTGGAAGTTAATGTCCCTCTCCTTTTGTTCTTTATAATAAATGAGTCATTGGGTGGTGGAGATGATTAATTTCTTTGCTTCCTCTATGTTTTGGCTTATGGAGAAACACTGTGCATAGTATACATTTATTACAGTAGTGGTGGGCCCATTGCTGACAGGCTCATAGAAAAATTGTCCACTGTGCTGCTCAGCTCTACCTTCGTGTGGGACAATTATTTCAACTCCCTAATGCATCTGAGGTTATCTGAGTCCCTAGTGAAGCTCTTTTCCTCATGGTAGCTATTCAGTGGCGACATGTTCCAGATGACGAGTCACTGGAGGGGAATATACTCAAAGAAAACTTAGCCTCTGATTTCTCTTATCCCAGTGGTCATGGTGGAAATTTTGGTTCTCATTCTTCTTTGTATTTGAAAGACTTCTTACCCCTCCAATCCACCATCCTTTTGCCTTTCTTTAGGCTTGGCCTCCAGTTCTTAAACGAGAAAAAAACCTTCTCCTTATATTGTTAACATCTTCAAGGTGAACTGAGAAAGTTACATTGCCCTAGAGATAAAATTGAGAGAAGTGAAAAAGTTAAATTCACTGAGAACAGCAAGATTAATCTTTTATGCTGTGACTTACCACACATATATCAGCATTTTACATAACCTACAAGGCAAAAACATGTATATTCCTACAAAAAGTACACAGCTCATAATTAGTAACTTAATTTTTGATGATTCAGAAGAAAAGTAAAAATTTTATAGTGTTTCAGTTATATATGAACATTAAATGGCAGAGAGATTGGATTGAAAGTTAAGAAACCTCAGTACCATAAAACCTAGTATATAACATGTGAATTTATTTGTCATTTATATGCATGTCTTTCTAAGATGAAGCTTGCAAGATTCTCTGAGTTTCAAGTTTGGCTCTAGACTGGTTTTTGTTTGTTTGTTTTAACCATAGTAAACAGTTTCTACTTTATACATATCATTTAAGTGCATGGGAAATCATAGCATAAATAAAAAGGTCTTTGACTTCTCTGTTGAGCTTCCACCATTTTTTTTTTTATAAACATAAGTATCTCACTGGCAAAATTCAGTAATCTCCAGACAGTGAAATACTGCACATCATTTCTATTAATTTTTTCAACATGGAAGGTGATTTTTAGAAGATCACTGTAACATTTGGCCATTGGTACAACTAGACATCTTATGTCTATTGAGGATAGATTAGAATCTTGTAACTGAAAGGTTACTTAGGTGTACGACTTCATACAACTGAGAAGTGTTGAGACCCAGAAGTTTAAGTCAGCCTTCTATCCAGCTCTGCTTTACATGTACTTTTATGTCAATATACATATATACATGCACATGTATACTCATACAGGTATACATATTCATGTGTATTTGCACTTGACCAATTATAGATATGTTTATGTATATTCCAAATTATTACATTTTCCATAATTAATTATTTTGTTAATGATTACTTTTTATGATAAAAAGTCTTTAATAAAGATTTTTACATATCATGTATTTCATTTAAAAATAATTAAAAAGTTATGAAAACAGTTCAGTTGGTAAAATGTTGTCTGTCAGACATATAATTTTTCTTCAAGACCTGTACAAGACCTGTGCATATTCTTATGATGCTCTCAAAAGCAGATCTTGAGTTCAGTTTGACTCATCAGTAGATCTTCAGGGCTAGGCTCTACAGGATGCAGATGCAGTTTCAAGAGTAGCTTCTCTTAGTTCTCTAGTTATACTTCTTCCAATGTATGCTGTGTTTCGAACAAGCAGTTCTCTATTCTGTTATTTGGAGGCTATGAGATTGAAATAGAAAGCACTGAAGTTTCTCTTAAAATAAGATTTCTGTTGTGCATTAAACTATTATTAGGATTTCTAACATGAGGTGACTCTAGGAATGGTCTTGTAGTAAAACTTGAGTAAAGATCTATTCTGCTGTTTCTCCACAAGAAGTTTGGACTGACTGCTCCTAACTTCTCATTAGTCTTGTTTCTTTTATCTGATGATTTTCTTTTTTCTTTTAGAGAGTTTTGCTATAGGGCATGTATACGTGCCAGAAAGAGAGACAGAAAGTGAGAAATCTCTCCCGGGGGTGATGGCCACAGTGGAATCCCTTGTCCTCCATTATCCTCTTGGGATTTTGGGCACACATGTATACATGCCTACTGTGAGTTTTAAGCCTCAGAGTTCAGGACTTGAACCGCAGTTCACTATGTGAGAGTCCGGTGATGTAACTATTATGACATCTGCTGGTCCCTCTGATAATGATGTTCTAAATTGTGATTCTTCTAGATAGAGCTGCTTATATTTTAAAATTCTATTTTATCAGAATCTTTTTGAGAAACTCTTATTTTGAAGAGTTTGGATTCTAGATCTTTCATCATGAGTTTCATCTGTCTTATTACTGAAGCATAATTATTCTTTCTTAACTGCTCTTAAGTTTTCTTGAGATGCTACTTGTGCTTCTTGTAATTTTTCTACTATATCCTGTCTTGCTCTTCTTTCAGTCGCCCATTTATACTGTTCTACTTGAACATATTCTACCATATTTATTTCTATATGACTTTGGAGGTTTATTACTTCTTGTTCCAACTTTAGTTCTCTTTCCTTCAGTTTTACACAGTCTTTCTGTATTGTTTTGAAAGATGATGAGTCCTTCTGAAGTTTTGCTGTCAGATTGTCAGTCTTATGTTTTAGAATATTAAATTGAATATCTATTTAAAGTCAACTGGAGGGACCAGCAGGTAGCGTAATGGCTATGTCACTGAATTCCCATGTAGTCGACTGTGGTTCGAGTCCCAGACCTGGTGGCTTAAACTCACGCCGGGCGCGTGTGCGTGCATGCCTAAAATCCTGAGAGGAGAATGGAGGAGAAGGGATTGCGGCATAGCCATCCTCTCTGGGGGGTGATTTTTCACTTTCTATCTCTCTGTCTCTCTCTGTCTTTCTGGCAAGCGCATGCACCCTATACCAAAAAAACCTCTCTGAAAAAAAAAGTCAACTGGGTTTTAAATTTCCTTGGAAACTGAGTTCTCAATTTTAATATTCATTTAACTTCTTGTCATTTCCAAGAGTTTCTAAAATCCAGTTACCTCTTTCTCTAAATCACCATTTTTCTTTATTTCTTGATCCAGATTCTATTCCAGAGTTTATTTTTAATTCAGTAAGTTTCTTTAATTGTTGCTTTCTATCCTTAGATGTCTTCTTTTCTCCTTTTTCTGGTCCTCTAATCTAACTTCATTTACAAATGCAGCAATCCCTGATGTTTAGTCTTTGTTAGTGATTCATTTTTAATTGGTCAAGTTTTTAGTTTTTTTGCCTTTTTTGAGAGAGAGATATTAGGTTAGCAGTGTTCCATTTTTTTTTATTCTGCTGCGATATGTCATTCCATAACCCCTTTCTCCTATCTACATTCATCCCTGTGTCTGCTAAAGGCTTTTTTATTATAATTTATTTCACTGAAGTAATAAATTAAAATGTAAAAATATTATGCCAATTTATAATTCTTTTATTTATATTTAACTAGGACTTGGAGAAGGACCATATATGCTGGCAAGTTACGGGCAGAGTGGCCTTGTTCTTGGAGCCAATATGACCAGTAGAAGCATTTTCTCTTTGCCAAGAAGTAGTATTAATGGCAATTTATTTTTTAATTTTATGATCACTCCAGGCCTTTTCAAAGAGAAGACATCATGTAAGTATAATTAAAGATAAGAAATTAGCTGTGCATTTACATTTTTAATTATTCGTTCAGTAAATATTAATTGGAGATCTAATGTTTATGACATTTTTTCCAATGTGCCATATGAATATGAAATAGAATATGATATTGGCACATGAACCAGTTACCCTTTAGTATGGAAAACAATTTCTTTGTTTACCTTTTGGCATACATATTTTGTTAGAATTTCAATTCTGTGATTGAGTTTTTGGTGTTAAATAACACAGATTAAACCTGTATAGTATTAATGATGGACATTTATTCCAAGTTTCTGAAAAGCAATCCACTGTTACTTCATATTTACAACATTTTAATGCTAGGTAACATAAAACAAAATGATTTGATATTAAATAAATTAGATATTACAAGTACAAAGCGGAGACTACATGGTCATTGAGACAGCCAATTCTTCATAACATGCCTTGTCTGTCCTGGTTCACTGATAAGCCCTCAGTGCCTAGAATTTGGTCCTGCATTTACTGGTTTGCATCTACAGGTCTGTACTGGTTATATACACCTAGCACCTGTTCTGACTGTGGTAGTGTCTCTTTTTGATTCAGCAAGATACTCAGGCTACATTGTTATTAGGTAGTTTACCTAGAACCTTGCTTCAAATGCTATATAAGCTTCCAAAAATATTTATTAAATGAGTAGTCCAACTTAACTTTCATTTATTCTGAGAAATCTCTTGGTTCTCCCGTTATAATAATTTTTCTTTCCTATAAAAAGAACTATCTCAGTTCTGAAAACACCTATCACAGTCTTCAGTTCTAATTTATGACAAGTACATGTTTTCTTCTCATATAAAAGTTTCTTTTATTCTTCTGTACATCTTGCAGTGCTCAGCAAAGGGAGTTGCCAGTTTCTAGGACACAAGAAATGCCTTTGAAATGATATTGAATTTGAGAAAGTTCTTTATTTTATGATTTACAATAACTAATGTTTTTAATAAAAAATATGAATGGCATTTATTTAATAAAATCAACTTAATATCAATGAAAAAACTATGTCATGGGTTATACATATATAGGGGAAAATTTCAAAGTACATAAAAGAAAAGTATTTCTCAAATGCTTTGTAAAGCCTAGTTGCTTATTAGCCATTTAATCATTTTAGGGGAATAGATAATAATATTGAGATGATAGTTTTTCTTGAAGTAAAATCTCTTGCAAGAACATTTGCTCATTAAGATACTGAAATGAATTTAAGTGCCAAAATTGATCTATTTCTATATTCTCTCCCACTTTTCTATCATTCAATTTAGCTGTTTGCAGATTTTGTGCATTAGAAAATGCTGAAACTTGCAAATACAAATACATGTCCAATTAATCATTCAATTACTTAGATGAAATTGTACTTTATGGAGTCCCTGGTGATATGAGGTCATTGGGAATGTCATGAAGTATTTTTCTGTTTTTTTCTGTGCAAAAATATGTCATGACTTTCCCAAAAAAGCAATATTTTTGTTTTCTCTCCAAGGTGCATAATAAATTACTTATAAAAATAAGTCCTCAAATTCAGATGTTTTGTTATTCACTGCATTTAGAGTACTACTTTTTCTCTTAGATATCTGTAAGTCATTTCTAAAATCTTTGAGATCAATTTTAACTATGTATGAAGATTATGCAGTACTATTCTTTCAACTTTGTAATTGAATAATGCTGGTGTTTAGGACCTGCCTTCTCCTGAAAATCCAGAGAGCTGTCATACACACTGTTCTGTGTTTTCCAGCTTTGGCACTTGTTTCCTTGGAATCTGCTGAAAGGCCAAATTACTTTCTCTGTGTCCATGACAATGACACTCTTAGTTTGGAACTGTGGGAGGCAAATTCAGCTTTTCATCGGAGAGCAACATTTTTCCATCATCAGGGCCTCTGGATTCCTGGTTACAGTGCATTTGAATTATATAGCAAGAAAGGCTTTTTCATCACATTCACAGATTCTAATGTTAAAGTATCAAAATATGATGATTCTGAAGAATTTAAACATTCGAGTAGCTTCAGCATAGAAGGTATGTTTCTTGAAGTCTCCGAAATGAGAAAAAGTAAATAATTTATAAAATGCAGAGTATTTATGTTTTTAATTTTGAAATCATTCTGTATTTAAGTACAACAGATAGAGTTTTATGACCTAAGTTTCTTCACCTCTGTATTCCTCAGTTTGCTATAAAATGGGAAAAATAACATTTATGACCTATGTCATAGGATTGTTGTATTAAATAAGTAAATAAGTTAGTGTAAATTGATTAGTAATAACTTTAAGTATTATTATTTATGAATATTACCCTAATTGTTACTACCAGTGCTGCCTGGACTTTGGTTTTAGTGTCCACGTATGTTGCATGAGTGTCTAGGGATTGTATCTACTTTTTCCTCTGTAGAAGGTAACTTCTGACTAATCTGATTCTTAGTGATAAGGAGAACATATTTATCTCTGTCCTTTGACTACAAAGGTATCTGGTTCCATAGACCTCCAGATTTCTCTAGTTCAGTAGATGCCTGATCTTATTTCTGAAGCACCTTAAAGACCTAAAGCTATTGAATTTTCTGAGTTTCAGAGGGCAATTTTTACTTCTTTATGCAATGTTTGAAAGTCTTGCTTTATGTTCACAATCTAGGAGCTTGATATGTACCTTGAGTTTCCCAAACATATTGTTTCATCCTAACCAACCCTCCTAAAGCAGTTTAAGAAAGCTAATCATTTGTCTTTTCTGTTGTGAATTCACTTGTGCAAACTGAACTTCAATTTTTTGCCTATTGAATAGAGTTCCCATGTGCAAAGGTTCTTAAATCTGGTAGGAGATTTTGCACAAACTCAGCTTCCAGAGTTCTATAAGAGTTCTGACTCTGAAAAATAGCTTAAAATAGAATATCTCTTTCACTTGTATCTTTAGGCCTAGTTTGTTGAGGCAGAACATTCACATATGATAGGCAAAGCAACTTTATTACTCAAAGATGGGCAGCAAATATCAACAAAAGCCTAAGATTCATGGTGAGTCAGTCCCCAAAGCTCAGAACAGTATTTCAGGTTAAAAGGAATCACATTTGTGTATGCCTATATTGTACTGCAGCTCAGAGGACCTTGAGAACACCCTGCTCTGGATTTTTGTGCCACGGGCAACACTTGTTCTCTGCGTACAAACTTTGAAGGACATCCTATTCTAGGAGGGATGAGGACAGAACCAGGATTGTTCCACACAGTCCATCCTTATCTGAGGATAACCCATTTTCAGAAAAGTAGGAGCTGAACAGCTGGGTCAGTCACTGGGAACCTTGCATCCTGAACTGTGCCCTTACGAAAGAGTCACTTACATGCCTATACAACATACTGTAGAGTGTATGTGATATTTTTTTATTAAGCTTTACAGACCTCTCTTTCCCCTCTATTCTAGAAACTTGCTGTGTGAGAACCAGGTCTAGCATTACCAGCTGAAGTTCCTGAGTACTGCAGCCAAATGTCATAATCAAAATTGAGAAACTGATTTTTTCAAATTTATTTATTTTTTTATTGCTAGAGAGTGCATATGCTCACCGGAGATAGAAAGAGAGAAAGTTAGAGAAAGTGAAAGAGCACTCCCTCTGAGGCATGGTCATGCTGCAATCCCTTGTCCATTTCCTCCTTCTTCTGGGATTTTGGGTATGCATACATACATGTCCAGCATTTTTCATGAGATCCAGGGCTTAAACAGCACAGTTATTCACCTGGGATCCAGCCACCTTAACCACCATGCCACCAGCTGGCCTGGAAACAAGTGTTAATGAGCTTCCTTAAACCTAAGAAACTCTAGAGGGTCTACTCTGGGCTTGGAATCAATCTTCTCTCAGGTTCTTGTACCCTATAAGTCAAATTTGAGGAGTTGCTTCAATATTTGGATGCATGATTACTTTCCAAAAAGTCTTATTTTCCTTGACATACTTCAGAATTGAATTCTGTATGCAGAGTTCAAGAAATATACCTATTTACTAAATTTTCTCCCTTATAGAGTTATCTTATTCAGAGATAGCTTAACTGATATAGAAAGATTTCTTTACGATTTGAGAAGGAAGGAATATTAACAGTTTTCAGGAGAAAAATCTTCAACAAAGGAAGGTTTTTTTATCTGTAAGCATGTGTTATTCAGATCCATTCTATTATTAGTATTACTATTATTATTATTATTATTCAATCTTTACTTATCATGTATAAGGCAGTATACTAAGTTCTGTGAAAAGAACAACAGTGGAACATTCTCCCTATGATGAGGTCTTGAAATGTGTTTGGTTTATTATTGTCCTAATTGATTGAACTAGATAAGTCACTTGGCTACTGTGAGCCTCACTTGCCACATTTATAAATGAGAAGTTTAGGCCTATTCAACAGGACTGTTGAGAGGATTAAATAGAATAATGGACAAAAATTATTTTGTAAAAATAAAATCTCAAGAAAATATTTTGTATTATGCTATGAAGCTTAATAAAAATTTACTAAGAGAAAGGAAGATTGAAAGTTTTCTTCAGCCTCCTCTAACCCCTTTATTTAAAAAATTTTTAAGATAGACTTACATTTTTTTATTTAATCCAAGCATAAAATGCTTTGATAACCAAAGCATTTTTCTGTTTTACTCCTTAGGTCTGTCTTTTTTACAGAATTGTGGTCAAACCCAAGATGTGTTCATAGGATAAATCATTAGTTTTCAAGTTGTGCATTAAAAATGTATACATGGGGTCATCTGGTAGTGTGGTGGTGAAGGTAGCTGGATACCGTATGGTTACTCTTGCAGTTCAAGTCCAGGACCCAGCAGCTTGAAAGACATACTGAGTGCATGTAACTGAGTGCCTAAAATTCTGAAAGGAGAAATAGAGGAGAAGGGATTTTGGCATTACCATCTCTCATGGGTGGCGTCTTATCAGTTTACTTCTTTCTTTCTCTGTATCTGTTTAATGAGTACACACGTCCTCTAGCATGCATACACACACACACACGCTGACCATGTAGCCTGGTGGTTAATGGGACTGGATCCCATATAGCCAACTATGTTTCTAATCCTGCCCTGGTGGCTTGAAAAACATGCTAGACATGTGTACATTTACCCCTAATCCCAATAGGATGGAGTAATGAGGAAAAGGGATTGTGGCATGACCAAGCCCTACTGGGGGATACTTCCTCCACCCCTTTTTATCTCTCTCTGACAAGCACCCATGCCCTCTGGCAATTAAACATACATGCATGGACTGGCTCTGTGGTGCAGGGGTAATGTGCTGCTCAAGAGATCTTAGATCCAAAATGGTGGCTTGGTTCTAACTGTAGGCTCTGTCAACACAAAATACGCTGGGCACACATGTCAGTACTCAAGAGCTGATGTTTGGAGGACTGAAGAGGATCACAGTGAGACTATATCCTGTGGAGAGTGCTTTTATTCTCTCTCTCTCTCTTTTTCTCTCTGTTATGTGTATGCATGCACCCTATCATGAATAAAGAAAAGAAATAGGTCCAATCTGAACTTTATTTGTTCCCAGAAATCCAGGCAGCTGTGCCTTACAGGAGGATGTGTGAATGGAGATACGAACCTTGTACAACTCCTTGTTTTAAAACATGTAGTGACCCTGAAGCACTAGCATGCAAATTTCTTCCGCCGTAAGTATTGTTTTCCAATAAATGAGCAATGTCTAGTATAGGCAGATTCTGTCCTCAGGAATTTTTTTGGTTTGAAAATAGCCATACTCAAGAAAAACAAATGTATATACCATCTACTCACTCATGAATTCATTTTAGTTTAATCAAGAAATAGTTGAAGGTTTAGTGTAATGGCTATGTCGCTGGACTACGTAGTCGATTCACGTTGGCTTGCTCACGGGGCGCATGTGCATGTACCTGAGAAGAGAATACCGGCGTGAATCCCCCCTGGGGGGTGAGTTTCTATCTCTGTCCTGTCTGTCTGGCGAGCTCACATATCTCAAAAAAAAAAAAAAAAGTAGTTGGGTTTACTATGTACTAGGAATTCTTGCTGTTAGGGAAATACTGAAAATAATATAAGCTCACATATTGTTGGGTGGAAGCAGGAAATAAATAAATAAATAAATAAATAAATAAATAAATAAATAAATAAATAAAGCAACACATGATGACATGTTATGGTGAAAATAAAGGAAAATAAGGGAGGCAGAAAGTATAAAGGATGTATTGTGTGTTTGCTAATTAACATTGGTTGCCTTGGAAAAACACTGGCAAGTAGACATCTGATCAGAGATCTGAAGGAAGCTCTGGAATTGTCAGTGGGATATCTAGGGAACAGTGTTTCAGTCTCGTAACAGTGCAAAGGTCTTGTGGAAGGAATGTGTTTGGTGCATTAGGTTCAGCAGTTGGAGCTATGAACATAATTGAAAGATGTAGGAGAGGAGACCAGAGAATCATAGACATGAGCTAATCTTATAAGGCCTCATAGCCTGTTATAAGGACTTAGTCTTTTACTCTGAATAAGACAGTGAGCCCTAGTATATTTTGGGTAGAGGGTTGACATGATCTAATTATTATTTATTTTATTTTATTATTTTATTTTTAAGGTTTTTGCTATAGGATGCCTATGTATACTGGAAAGATACAGGGATAGACAGTAAGAGGGAAAATGAGAAATCACTCCCCAGAAGAGATAGCTACACTGTTCCCTTCTTCATTCTCCCCTTGAGATTTTGAGCATACATACAAATGCTCCCCGACATGATTTTCAAGCTGCTGAGTCTGGAACTTGAACCATGGTCAGCTTTGTGAGAGTCCAGCACCTTAACCACTGTGCCACCTGCTAGCCTCTGATTTATGTTTTGAAAAGTTTACTTTGGCTGCTGCATTGAGAATGGACAAGAGAAAATTAGTAATCTACAAGTGAGATGAGGGGATTTGACTAGTTGACTAAGTTGGTGAGTCTGCAGATTTTGAGCAGTTTTGGATATATTGTGAACAGAGGGCTATAGGTATACTAATGGATTGAGTATCAATTATGAAAGAGGAGTCCAGGACTCAAATTTTGGCCTCAACAATTAGTGGGTAAGACCATATGAAGTTGCCATTTTGTAGTCAAAAACTAGTCAAATATCAGCAATTTGGTTTAGTCGAAGGACTGAGATGACATTTATAGGATAAGGAAGATATTAGGAAGAGAGGGTAGGAAGAAATAGAAATGTAAGGATTTGGTTTTGAGGAATTTGGTTTTAAGACTGAAAATTGTTCATTGGATTTAGCAACCTAGAGAATAGGAAAAGATAAAAGGAGATGGAGAGTATAAGTATCATTTTTTTTTTTTCTCAAAGGAGTTGGAAAAAATAGAACAGAGATAGGGACCCACAGTAGGAATGAATGAATGGAAAAAAATACATATGTGTGTGTGTGTATACATATATACACTTATTAAAGAGAGAGATTTCCTATAGGGTGCAAAATCTCTCTGGATTGCTATAGGGTGCATGTGCTTGCTCTCTGGAGAGACAGGGTGAAACAGAAAGACAGGGAGAATCAGAGGTAGAAAGTGAGAAATCACCCCTCAGTGGGGAGGGTTATGCTTCAATCCTTTCTCCTCCATTCCCCTCTTGGAGTTTGGGCATGCACACACATGTGCCTGGCATGAATTTCAAGCCTCGGGGTACAGAACTCAAACCATGGTCGACTATGTGGGAGTCCAGTTTCTTAACCATTATACCATCTGCTGGTCCCAGGATGGAATATTTTTTAAAGAATCAATTTATACTAAAGAATTACAAGCTTCTACTCTATGGCTAACACTGGAACTACTAAAAATCCAGGGCATATGAATAAATAAGACAATCCCATAGACCTCATAGTCTTGAGGAAGAAGAAAGAATCAAAAGCAGATTATGAAATACAGTAGAAAGAAGTCTAGAGGAACGAGAAGTAGCACATTCGAGTTTCTACAGTATAACATGAACAAAGTGTTATAAACTGGATATGGAGAGAAAGAAGTGTTTATTTCCTTAAAAATAAAGGCTACTGACTTTTCTTCGTTGTTTTTTGAAAAGAAGTCATGACCATTCACTCAAACCACTCACATTCACCAATCTATTTCCTGTCTCTTTGTTAGAGAAGAGGATGCCATAGTGGCTTCATGGTGAGGCTAAGCATGGACAGGGTATGTGGGAATGAAAGACCATAGCTGAGGGCATAGCTGGCTCTGGCACTGTGGAGGAGATTGAGCTGTATTCAAGGGACCATTTTGCTAGCTTATTACTTCTTGTGGCATAACCAGCCTTGGAGTTGAACGGAGATCTTCCAAGCTTACAGTTTATTGGTCTGTGGCTGTCCCCCCATGTTTCTCTCTATATATGGTTGTTTTGCAGAAAGAGATCAGGATGAAGCCACTCCTGTCAAGCTGTTCCTCACCTCTACTTTCATTGTTCTCTCTTCTATTTCCCCTTGCCAAGGCACCTAAAAATTGCTCTTCCTCATACTTGAGCCTTGAGAAGATAAGCAAAAACAGCTGGAGTTTTAGCATCTTCCTGGGTGGCTTCCTCCAAGTTTCCAACAGAACTACCACCCTTTTTCAAGATTATTGCAGTTTCTGATACACCACAAAAGTGTTAAAATGTCTGAGGACTTTCATGAGAAAAGATGCCAGTAGTATACTATAGTGCACATAGAAAAAACTTATATATCTGTTATAAGAGCTGTTCTGCATCTGAGCCATCATATTTATCAGTTAAAAATCAAATAGATTACCAGTTATATCTCAAAATAAGGAGGAACATGCTATGTGTGACCATGAAGGAAAGAGTTAATAGTCTTTGGAAATATTTTAAAAAGATGACTGTGGTTTTGACTTCCATAAAACCATTACAAAATAACTGAGTTGCAGAAAATTTGATGTTATCTTAATTGAGTAATAACTGGCTGTAGTATTGCAGTAATCTCATAGCTTCAGGTTTTTTCCCTTCTGTCTGACAAAGTTTAGAGTACAAAAGTCATAGTACGATAGTACGTACCTGTCAAAGTTTTACTAAAGTTCATTTTATGAAATAAACAATTGATCAAATAAACTACACTGTTTATTCTAAAAAAATCATTTGTAAAGGAGTTATCTAGGAGATGGTTATGTGTGGCTCATGTTAAGAGGGAAATGAACTTTTCTTATCTTTTTAGGTGTTGCCTTGATTTGTTTTCATGAACGAGTGCCCTCTGATGGTAGCACATACCCCCAGTGTCAAGTTAGTTCATTTCTGAATGGAAAGTGGCTTTGAACATTTTTGGTTCAAATTCTTTATATATAAGACAATTGGAAATACTTTCTAAAAATTAAAAATATTATCACACCTGCTAAAGTATTTGAGAGACAGATAAGCAAGCCCTTTAATACTTGCATTAATTCTTCATACTATGTGTGAATCTAATAATTAGACTTGGTTGTACATAAAGGATTACAATTATTTTCTTTGAATCAAAATAAATTGGACTCTGAGTCCCACTTGGACAAGAAAAATGTAGTCTTATTTATTTTCTTGGATTAATTCTTTTAGAAGAAATTATTCTATGCACTTCCTCTAGTTTTGATCTGCAATGATTAAGTCCATGGCCTCTGACTATTGCTTGGCTTTTGTGCTACATTCAAGGACCAGGATCTTTACCAAGGCCAGATGTCCTGGGGCTTAAGACCTGGACTTCCTAGGTTCATCTGTAGCCACCTTCTCCCAGAACAGGGCCACAAATTTGGGCACAGGTACTACCACTCTTTAAAAAATCACAGCCTCAGGGGCCAGCAGATGGCATAATGGATACATCGCTAGACTTCTACAGAGCCAACCACAGTTTGAGTCCCACACCCGGCAGCTTAAACTCACACCAGACATGTGTGAGTGAGTGCCCAAGATCCTGAGAGGAGAATGGAGGAGAAGGGATTGTGGTGTGGCCATCTTGTTTTCTGTCTCTTTGTCTCTGTCTCTCTCTGTGAGCGCATGCACCCTTTTGCAAAAAATCTCTCTAAAAACAATTGTAGCCTTTGTCCATTACTCTCTCTGTTCTCAAAAAGCTGAAATCATGTCTTCCCTCCATCCTTCCAACACAGAAAAATCATTTCCTAATCTTTTCTAATATCTTTTCAATGAGTTTAGGATTTAATAATAGGCAGGGAGAACCCCTGAAGCTGCTGATTCTGTTCTCTAAACATCTGTAAGGCAAGGATAATCAGAGAATATGTCAATCTGCTTGGATGTAGGGAAGTGTAATAGACAAGGAAAGTAACCATACAACAAATACAGATTAAAATCTCAATAAATGATTCTTCTGTATTTCTACTCATTTATAATGGCCGTAGTGTGCCCCAGACATAAGTGTGTGTTTTGTTGTGCTTAAATTCTGATTTAATCATAATGATATTCTTTTACCATCTACTAGTTTATGATTTAATACAAGGAAGTGTAATAGGGTAGTAGCAAATGGAGCATTTTTTAGCGCTTGACAAGGGGATAGAAGAACCTTAGGAAGAATATATTTTAGTTTATGACAAATGTGCTTATTTTGTATTAAACTTTTTTCACTGTTTTTTTTTTCCCTTATGTAAAGAATCGAAGGATGTTTGCCTTACTGCCCTAAGAATATGATTCTTGATGAGGTTACCCTCAAATGTGTTTATCCAGGAGACTGTAAGTATGATCGTTGTTTAATTTATCCCGAAACTGAAGCATGCCAATTTTTTTTCTATGAAACAAGCAATATAAACAAATTTTAGACAGACGGTTCATAGATTGTTCTTTAATATCCTTTCCATAGTGTTGTTGTTGTTAATTACTTTCTAAATAGTGTAAATTTTCCCTCTAGCATCTCTCCTGATTTCTCTCCCAAAACATTTTCCATTTTCTTTCCAAAATATCTTCCTTAAAGCTAAAGGGCCCTATGTGAATTATGTGGGTCTCATTATAAGCAAATACAGATTAAGGAAGAACATATTTGTTTCTTCGTAGGCATACCAGTGCTTCCCACAGAACCAGCATTAATGCCTCCAGGTAAGCCATCTATATCCATGTTTATAGGTATTGTTATAGTGTTAGATACTAAAATTTGCATTATGTAACTTGTCTTGGCACACTTATCACAGCTGCTAAGATTAGTACTACCTCATTGATAGAAAACCCAGCAGTCACTTTCGTTTCATAAATGAGCTCTTCACTGGCCTACCATGCTACATTTTCTGAATGGCTTCTACATTCAGTCTACCTCTTTCTCCATTTCAGTTAGTATAAATTACTGGACTTTCCTCACATCTAAGACTCTAAAACCTGATCCCAAAGTTTAGGTTTTACTAAACAATGCTTACATTTTCACATAATTCAGTTCTAAGGAGGCATACAAGAGTCTCAAAAAGTTCATGAAAAAAGTATATTGTAAAAAAAAAATAATGCATGGATTAAAAAAAAAATGTTTGCACCAAAATAAACCTGTACTTCATTTTTCCCTCATATATATAAATCGAAGTTTCTTTAAGTGCCTCCATTTTCATTTTTGTGTTTTGTCCCAGACTCAAGGAGGTATGCTGGGCTCCTAGCTATGCTTCCTTCACTCACTTTAAAACCTGCCATGTAGTGTAAGGGGAATTGCACCAAGAGGTTGGATCAGAGTGTGTATCAGGGGCCAGAATCTAAAGGATCTATGGAAAAAACAGGTTTTTTTTTTTTTTTTTTTTCTCCCTGAAGGCAATGACAAATCATTGAAGGATTCTAAGGACCCCTATGATTTTTTTTAATAGTAGCTTCACTACTACCATCACCAGTATCACTATTTTTATTAGTTAATATTATTACTTATTATGCAGCAGGTATTGAATTAAGCACTTGGCATGCATTAAATCCTTATAAGAGCTGCCTCAGAGAGAGAGGTGTTAATCACCCTTTTAGAGATGAAGAATCGCTCTATTGTAAAATTTTAGGCAGCAGTGAATTTAGGAGAGTTCTAAACACTCTTTGAGAGGGGCTGTATGTACTTTCCTAACATTAAATCTATGGAAGAATAAGTCTATGAAAAAAGACTGCTTAGACTAATACCTGTGAATAGATTGATAATTCTTTTAAGTACTGCTGTCTACTTTGAGTTCACTAATATTTTCAAGTCAGCATTTAACATACATCTCTATCTCTACAATCTAAAACTATTTAAATTACTTAAGTTCACATGTAAGGGATTTGGAGTATTTTCTATTATCCCCAGGGGTAAGAACTGAAGAGGGACCAGCAGTTAGCATAATGGCTATGTCACTGGACTCCCATGTAGTTGACCATGGTTTGAGTCCCGGACCCAGCGGCTTAAACTCGCGCCGGGTGCGTGTGCGTGCAAGCCCAAGATCCTGAGAGGAAAATGGAGGAGAAGGGATTGCCGCATGGCTATCCCCCTTGTGGAGTGATTTCTTTTTTTTTTTCTTTCTTTTTTTTGTCATATTCAACTTTTATTGTGTTAATAAATGCACCTTCTACACCTACTTTGTTGAGAGTCTCAATCATGAAGATATGTTGTATTTGAACAAATATTTTCTCTCCATCAGTTTACATGATTATATGGTTTCTTTTTTTAAATTTTATTTCTTTTTGTATATACATTCAATCACATTGTTTAGTTTACAATGTGAGCATTTCAATATGTGAACATTTCTCCCCAGTCCCGTTGATCAAAATATCTTCAACCGATAACACCACACTTCTGCGTCCCATCAATGTTCTACCTCCGTATCCCTTCTCCAAGTGCCTTTGTTAAGCCCCACTCCTCCACATACACCTCATCTGACATTCACACCCATCTCTTGTGTTTGTACAACCGTTAGTCAATCAGTTTCAGTTATAGAGTGCAGACATTCGGTATATGTTAGGTGGTGACTTGCTTTCTGTCTCTCTGTTTCTCTCTGTATTTCTGGTGAGCACACGTGCCCTGAAGCAAAAACCTCTCCAAAAAAAAGAAAAAAAAAAAAAAAGAAGAAGAGTAGAGTTCTTTTTATTTATAGATGATGTGATTTTATATATCAGTTATTCTAAGGAATCTACTCTGATGTATTAGTAATAATTTTTGAGTTCAACAGCATTTCAGAATATAAGGTCAATATACAGAAATCCTCCTGAGGGAACCAGCAGTTGGCATAATGGCCATGTTGCTGGATTCCCATGTAGTCAACCATGGTTCGAGTCCCGGACCTGGTGGCTTAAACTCATGCTGGGTACATGTGTGTGTGTGCCCACGATCCTGTGAGGAGAATAGAAAAGAAGGGATTGTGGCATGGCCGTTCCTCCCTAGGGGTGATTTCTCGCTTTCTGTCTCTCTGTCTCTGTCTTTCTGGTGAGTGCACGTGCCCTATAGCAAAAAGCCTCTCAAAACAAAACAAAAAAAAGCCTCCTGAGGAATCTTTAGTGATACCAATCATATATTTACTTGTTCAGACAGTTATGTTGGCCCCATCAAGACTGTGACAGTGTTTATAGAATGGTGATTAAAAGGCAGATTGCTGGAGTTTGAATTCTGTTTATTTACTTTACT
The DNA here is from genome assembly GCA_026018925.1 of Tupaia tana. NCBI lineage: Eukaryota > Metazoa > Chordata > Mammalia > Scandentia > Tupaiidae > Tupaia > Tupaia tana. The sequence goes on from JAKSZU010000006.1 coordinate 184,343,542, forward strand.
GCACCTTAATTTCCTTATCTATAAAATGACAATATTATCTACTTTACAGAATTCCGGTGAGGAGTAAATGAAATAATATATTCAGTATATAAAATTTCCTACCGCACTTTCTGTCACATATGAATTTCATATATGATAGCTACTATTCCATCAATAATAATGGAGATTATGTCTTCATTTCTAATAGGTCCAGAAACAATAACTCCGTTAGACATGCTAACACCAACGACAGGTCTGGAATGTGAGGTAAGCCTGGGAAAATCTCTTGTATTTGTCATTTTATAGCCTATGCCCAAGTTTCTATATTACTATATAAACATCATTAAACTTTTTTAAAAGTATGCTTTTTTCTAGTCCATATTTGATAAAAGATAATAAGTATGCATTACATTTTAACAATTTTTTAAACTCAGTTATTTCTTATTAGTTAACTTCTTACTACACCAAGAAAAAAATTTAAGTAAGATCTCAAAGGTGATTTCTTTCTTTCTTTCTTCCTTTCCTTTTTTGAGAGGGATTTTTGCTATAGGGTATGTGTGCTCACTGGGGAGATAGGAAGAGACAGAAAGTGAGAAATCACCCCCTGGGGGGATGGCCATGCCACAATCCCTTCTCCTTCATTCTCCTCTCGGGATCTTGGGTATGCACACACACACACATGCATGTGCCTGGTATGAGTTTTTAAGCCTCCAGGACTGGGATTGAACTGTGGTCAACTACGTAGGAGTCCAGCAACATAACTATTAGACCATCTGCTGGTCCCTCATAGTCCAGCAACATAACTATTAGACTGTCTGCTGGTCCCTCATAGGTGATTCCTTAAAAAATTTCTAGTGTGTGCTGTCTGTAAATCAGCATTCATAAAATATTTATCAAGCAGCTATTATATGCTAGACATTATGAAAGTTGATAAAGATATATTGGTAAGTAAAAAAAAAAAATTACTAGCCTCTCAAACTAGTAGTTTTCTCAGCTGAGACACGGGCAAACCCCTCCTCACTTCAAATATGACACTTATTCTGATAGACTTTTTATTCAACTGATAGTTACCGAATATCTTTTTTAGCTAGGTACTATTCTGATGCCTTAGATAAAACATAAACATAGGCAAAAATTCCTGCCTTACAAATTTTACATTCTACTGGATTTTCTGAGAGAACCAAAAAAGCAAAATAAGTAAGCAAGTTATATAAAATATTAGAAGGTACAGCCCAGGAGAAAAATAAAATGACTTTCCATAAGATGGTCAGAAAGTCCTTGTTGGATTAAATGACTTCAGAGCAAAATATCTGAAAAAGTTGAGAGAGAGTAACACAGAGGCATGAGCTCCATGCAGAAGGTCCTGCAAACCAAGGATCCTGATGTGAAAATGGACCTATATTACAGGAATAAAATAATAATGAGGAAAGCATTAAGGAAGGAAGGAATAAAACAGTAGTAAATAAAGTAGATTATGTAAGACCTTGTAGATCATTGTAAATACCAAGGCAACAACAGATGAAGACATTGTATAATTTTGAGCTGAGGAAGGACATAATCTGTTTTGTTTCAGGATCATTTCAAGTGCTGTGGTCTGAGCAGAGTATAAGGAGAGAATAGACACAATTAAGAGGCAAGAGATGATGGTGGGCTGGACCAGGTAATAGCAGAAGAGGTGATAGGAAACGCATGGAGTTGGATATATTTTGAAGGTAGAATTTGCTGAAGGATTAGATGTAGGATGTAAGTGAAAGGCATCAAGGATTCAAAGATTTTCGTCTTGAGCAACTGAAGGATAGGTGTTCACCAGAATGAGGAAATTGTGGGAATAAGCACTAGTTCGGTTTTTCCATGTAAAATTAGAGATATAGGTATCAAAAAGCTTTGGATGTATAGATCTGGTAAATATACATGGAGTGTAGAACAGAAGTCAATCTAAAATAAAATTCTGAGAATTCTCAGTGGCCATATGGGATTTAAAGTAACAAGACTTAGTGAGATCCCAAAGGAAGTGAGTGCAGATAGAGATTAGAAGGGGGCCATTAGAACTTTAGGTTAAGAGGAGATGAGAAACATGCAGAGGACATCAATCAGTGAAGCAGGATAAAATGTAGGGGATTGTAGGAGAGATGGAGTAATAAATCATACTAAATCTATTAATAGTGTAAGTTAGATGAGGTCTGAGAATTGGTCATTGGATTTAGCAATGTATAGTTCATTGGTATCTTTTGTCAAAAATAGTTTCAGTAGAGTGGCAGATATGAAATCATTTTCATGATTTAGCTAGTGGGAGGGTTTTAATTTTCCTCTAATTGCTTTTATTTTCCTGGTTAGCTGGAAACAAGCTCAGTACCTGAAAGGTGGTACCACTAGTACACAGAAAATTCTGGGAAATTGAGCCTATCTTTGCCTCTTAAATCTAAAAATCATTACTTAATATTCTCACTATTTAAAAATTATTTGACTTCTCTATTCTTGTTTTTTTTTTTAAAATTACGTATAGTATTTGAATGATAGAAACTGACTCAAAAGATATAGAGAGAAGTAAATTAAATATTTTATTACTGTGTGACATATGATAGGTGCTAAGTTCATTTTTTCTTCCTAAATCCTGATATGTAGATTAGCGATCAAGAGCACAGATGATTCCTGAAGGACAGTGCCAGAACTTGAATTCTGGCTCGACTACCTACTAGCTATGGGACCTTGCACAAGTTACTTTAACCACTATCCTGATTTCCTCATCTGTAAAATAGGAATAATAACAGCTCCTATCTCAGAGGGTTATTGTGGGAGTAAACTAGGTTGACAGAACAATGTTGGGTTTAACATTGCTAGAATTATTATCATAATTTAATAAAATATGACTTCTAAACTGCCTCTTCTTTATTGTTATTTGTTTATATAAGTTTCAAATTGTGTATGAAAATGAACTTATAATGATGCTATTTAGGTACTGTCAAAATGATGTCATATTTGAATTTTTAATAAAATATTTGGGGAGTATTGTAATTTCTTTTTAATAGACATTAACAGATGTTATATTCTTTTAATAACTTTACACAGAATTATATGAAAGGTTAACTGCTACCATATAAATTTACTTTACTTGCAAACACTGATCTAGAGAATTTCGAAGACTATTTTTTTCATCTGTGTATATAGGCAATTCTTTTATCAAATGAATATGAAGGTACAGCTGAAATTAAGTACCTCTTGAGCATTGTAGAGAGTATATCAGTAAAAATTGTAGTGAATTTTTAATTCTTTACGTTTGAAAACTTTTTGGGACCAGCAGATGGTGTGGTGGTTAAGGCACTAGACTCCTACATGGCTGACTATGGTTTGAGTGTTGGAACTAGTGGATTATTTTCTCACTTTCCTTCTCTCTGTCTTTCTCCCTCTTGTGAATGCACATGCCTTATAGAAAATTTAAAATAATAATAAAATAATTCTTTTAAAAAAGTTTTTGTATTTTGGAAATGTACACTATAGGCAGTGTGTATGTGAAATTAAAAAAAAAATCAATGGAAAACATTAATTAAAAATGGTGACCAAAACCTACTATATATATTTTTTATTAACAGCCTCAGCAATTTGATCCTGTTTATAATTGTAGCCAATATATATGCCTTGATATGGAGTGGAAGTTATACAATTGGTCTCTTAATTGCCCAAAAGACGTGACAATGCCTGACTGTGGTTTCCGCGGAAGGCCTGTTCAAGTGAACAGTGATATCTGCTGTCCAGAGTGGGAATGTCCTTGTAAGTTTGCATCTCTTATGTGGTGGTCAATTTTTTTAATCCAAGGAGATTGTTGCTTTTTGAACCTGTGGCTTCATGAAACCAAAGTTATTGTTTCTGAGCTTTCTTTATCTGATTTATGTTTTAGTTTTATAGTATGTAACTTAAGAGTTGCTTTTTATCAAACGTCATAAGGCTGATTAGAGTTTTTTTTTTTTTTAAAGTTTTTATTTATTTCTTCCATGATATTGAGATAGAAAGAGAAGCAAGCACCTCCATGGGGTCTCACATCCCAATCCTCCCTGCACCCTGACCTTCCCAGCCAATCAGGATATTAGGCCCACTCGTGTATGCCTGCTGTGTATAGAGAGCTGGGGAACTGAACCTGTGATCTTACATATGGATCTAGCTTTGCTTATGTTAGTTACTACTATGTCACAGAGCCAGCCTAAGATACTTTAAAAAAAAGTCATTGTTACAAAAATATGAATAGTTAGTAGACTAAGTTCGCTCACTGCCATATTTTCTTTTTTTAAGGTCGGTGTTCCATCTTGTCAGAATTGAGTATTATTACATTTGATGGAAACAATGCAGCATTATATAGTATGGCTTCTTACATCTTAATAAGAATTCCTGGGGAGATTATAGTTGCTCATATTGAAAAATGTTCCATGAATCAGGTAGGAGATAACCCATTTTTATAGTCATTTTTTAATAGATCTGTAACTTGTCAACATTAGGGGTTCTTAGAATAGATATGGACTTAAAACTTACTTAGATCAATTATCTGATACTTAATCCAAAAAATATTTTATGTAAATACATTTAAAGCCATAAAACATTAAAACAAATAATGTTTCAATAAGTCAAATAATACATTTCTTATAAAAGCATTTTTTTGTTTGTTTTTCAGAACGGAAACTCATTTAGAAAACTAGTGAGTACTTGCAAAGCATTCGATAAATTCATTCTGTTTATTGCTGAAATTATATTTAACTTGATAACATTTTATTTTTTTTTTCAAATTAAGTCTTCCTCTGGAAGGATTTCTGGACTTTGTTTCAAGAAATTAAATGTGACAACACCTATAAGTAAACTCCTTATTGATCGGCTAGCAAGAAAGGTAAGAGCACAGAGTTAAGAATTACATTTACATTAGAAAAAAAAAAGAAATTATATAAACATAATTATTTCCAAAAAGAGGGAGAATGAAATATATCAAATCAATATCAAAATATTAAATTTTATTTCAATTATGCCTAATCATTCTTTCCGTAGGCAGTTTGAAAATGTGTTTTCTGATATTACATTTCTTCATCCATCATGTGTCAGCTGCTACAAATATTTCTCCCTTGCAAGGTTAACTGTAAGGGTGGAGTTAGACTTGCTGACGCCCTGTTGGATAATGTGAGTGGCCAACCATCTTTGTGTCAGGGTTAGTGTTTGTGTTTCAAATCAGACAAAGCAGAAATTGATGTGAAGAGGAGGGATCATAATGTTGAAAAGAGGGTAGCCAAAAATATCAGAATAAAGAGAAGAGATGAAAGGACTGATTTCTCGGTGTTGACACCATTAATTTTTCAGTGAATAAATGATAATTGAAATAAGAAAAACTGAAGAAATATTTAACCTTATTGAAATAAATCAAAGAGCAATGCACAATTAAAAGTTGAAAGGAATCATTAGGTTTTACAGGAAAAACCCATACATCAAGGAATATATGCAAAGTCTTCAAAAAGTTTGTGGAATATGTATATTATGAAAAAACTATGCATGGATTTCAAGACATTTTTGTACCAAAATAAACTTGTACTTTAATTCCATTTTTTAAATAAACACATGAAGTCCTCCCATATGTTTACCAAATTGGAATGAGTTTTGATTGTCTCACTGAGATCAAAATGGTTCTTTCTAAAAATATGAGAAAAAAACTATATAAAGATTTTGCTTAAAATGGCTGAGCTATTGTAGGCTTTCTGAAAATAATTCAGTCTGCTAGCACAGGTCCATAGATTTTTTTTTTTTTTTTTGGAAATACTAATGGTAAAATGAGTCTAACATATAAGAAGGTATTAAGAAGTTTAGATTGCGTAAAACTTCAAATTAGTGAATGAGGTACTTTTAGAAAGATAGAATTTGTACATACCTTTGATTTCAATGACGTTGATAAAGTAATGAGAAGTGGGAAGGAAATAAGTTCAAATCTCATTAGTGCCATTATTTTGAGCATTTGGAAGGGCTTATTTTTGGCCTCACCACTGGTCATCTACTGATGATAAAATTAGCTAATCACTGGTCATTTACAAAATTATTTTACACAATGAAACAACACAGCCTGGTCTCAAATAAGATGTGGTTTTGTGTGGCTTGCATAAAATTAATCATCTGCCTATTAAAACAATAGGAGGAATAGTGAAAGAACGACGACCAAAATATCATGGACAAAGAGAGAAGGGTCACTAATATGCTTTTAGGGAGGTCAAATAGGTCTTTTTGGCAAAGGTGACAACTAAGATAAATCTTAAAGATTTATTAGAAAGAAATGTTTCGGCCTAAGCTTAGCAGTATGAGCAAGATATGAAGATGAGAAATTGATATCGATGAAGACTAACTTCATGAAATTCACCGCTAGTATCAGCTCATGATTTCATGCCATGGTCATTATTTAAAGCACTGCTTTTCAAAGTACAGTCATGTGCATATTTATAGAATTTCTGTCAGTGATGGGCTTCATCTATGACCGAAGTCTGCTAAGATTATAATAGACTATACTGTATAGTCTAGGTATGTCGTAAGCTATACTATCTAGGTTTCTTAAACTATGCTCTGAGATATTCCCTCAACTATGAGATTGCCTGGTGATGCATTTTTGAGAATATATTCCCACTTGTAAGTAATAGATGACTGCATAATCCTTGGACTGCCTAGTTACTATTACCAAGAGCTAAAAATGCAGTCTAGAATCCAGTCCAAACCCATTAAGTACAATTGCTTGAATTTTGATCTTTCCTGTGCTTGACACATGCTTTTTATTAAAAGTAAAGTTAAACACTGTTTTATAAGATCAAAGAAAGAACCTAAAATAAAGAAAAGATCCTGAAAGTAGCTTTATTACCTTAAGTTCATATTGGATGGTTATGGTGTAATCAACACATATGAGAAAAATAGACATGAAAGTAAACATAGTAAAAAAGAAAGTTCAATTTTGAGGAAAATTAAAGGTATTGAATTTAGAACAAATACTGAATATAGCAAGGTATAGCAAAGGGAGAATTAAAAATAGCTTAGAGGTTATGATAAGCTGCTGTGGCAGCAGCAGAGATGTAAGTATTTTTTTTAATTAAAAAATTGAATCAGAAGTGGAATAGGTTGTATTATACTCATTTTAATGAGTGTTATTTATATAAACATTTCATGGCAGGTGCATTTGTGTTATTTCAGGTAGAAGTGGATTCTATTGCTGTGCCTTTGCCTTTTTCAAATCAAGAACTGTCCATAGAAGATTCTGGTTCAATGTATGTGGTTACTACTCCAGCTGGGCTGATTATAAAGTGGACTCATCTTACAGGAATCCTAGATATTCATTTTGGTTTCCAATTTAACTTGTCATCCTACACAGAAGGACTGTGTGGTGAGCTCTGCTCTTCAAATCTTGATTTATTTAACATTTTTTTTTTCCTTTTCACACGTCACCATTTTGGACCCTATTGCCCCACTTTTCAGATTTGAGATGTGATATTGTCCGCTTCCATGAAAATATTGAAGGAAGCAATGACTTGGAATAAGTATTCTAAGAAGTATGAAATAACAGTGGAATTTGGATTTTTATGGAAATATATCTTTACTACTATTACTATGCTGCCATTTTGCATTTCTACAAGCTTGTCTCCGTTAAGCATTAGTGAAGTGTCAGCATTATTTTACATATTTCAACTCAGTTCTAATAAGTACTAATAAGTAGGTACCAATGTTATCTCAATATGTAAGTGATAAAAATGAGGCTTCCATCTTTGTTCTCCCCCTTCCTGGCACTTTTTAAAAATTTGAAATCTGGGAAAACTGCTTGTGTTATCCTGAAGGAACCCGATATTCTGAATATTTACTCAGCTGTTTATGAAGTGTAAAGTTTAGCTATAACTTTACATATGGTTTTAATATTGCAGTATCTTGTTTAGATATATAAAGAGTTATAAGTCAAAGAAAACAAATTAGAAGTATCTGTAGGTATATAACTACAACAAAAATGCTAACTTTCCGTGTCTGCTCTAAAGTCGAATGAGGTATCTATCCTCCATAGCTCTGTACCTTTAAAGGAAAATCAATTCACTCATTTTAAGATGGTGGCAGTAAAACCTGTCAAGATTGTTGTTAGGATTGAATATGAAAGTTTATGTAAAACACTTAATTATTGATTAATATACACTCAGTAAATGTTAGTTTAGTATAAATATGATATCTATTTTAACCTCATTCAATTTTAATTGAGTACAAATTTATGGACCATCATCTGTGTGTCTGACATTATCAGTGACGCTGACACCTCGAAAATGAGTGCCTAAACTCTTACCATCGACAAATTACATGAAATATCAAAATTTATTCTATAAAAGCATAAACATTTAGAGAGGAGTTTTGCTAAAATGGTTTGTATATCCTTGCTTGTTTAGAGTATGCTAAATGTACAAGCTTCTATGGTAACATAAGGTTATTGTGGAAATAGTTATTACTGCATATTCATAGTAATTCAGCAGTAATTAGTGAGTGATAATGGACTTGAGGATGCATATTTTCTCCTATGATTTAATCACTTCAGAGTGGCCTGATTTTTTGTTTAAGTCTCATTTTTTTTTCCTCCCCTCTTTTGCTATTAAGCTCTGCTTTTATGTAGACAGACACTCAGCCAACTAGATTCTTGGCTAAGCACTATGGAGAAGGTGCTAGGGTCATCTTTTCGCTAACCAGAGGTCACCCCCTAAACTCTGTGATCTCTTTTGTAGAAGAGTGGTTAGTTAGAAGATCTGGGTGCTGTCAGGATCACTTGGCTGGATGTGAGCTAAAAGGTAGTGAACAAGAGTGTGGCCCAAATCAAGCATATAGCCCAGGTCATGGAAATTGAGTAAAATTATGCCTTAAGATAGGTTGAGATTTAGTTAACGTATGACTGGGGTTCTGGTCCCATTTCTCTACTTTGCTGGGCAGTGCATTACACTTGATGAAGAGGAAACTTATCCTCAGTCAGGACTTCCTTAGTGAAGCTAGAGACTGTGGCAGGTCAAATCATTCTAGCCATCAACTGCCCAATAATGAGAGATTGTCCTAGAATTCCCAGTTTAATCTTGAGTTGGGCAACGGTTACCTTATGTGTGTCTAAGTGACTGCTGTGAGCTGTCTGGTTTACGTGTGGATTACCTATGAAAGTTGCTAGTGCAAAGAAGTAAGGATTACCTTTATGCCAGTCTGGGCACTCACCTCAGTGGTATCAGGTGCTTGGTGCTAGGGCAGTGTTTATTCCTAAGAAGAAAAAACGTAATGTTTTCAGACAAAGCTGTCCCAGGGGAATGGAAGCCTAGGGGTGAATAACCAAGTATCCATTTGTTTTTCTTAAATACCTACCAGATTTAAAATTTAATATTAGGTTTTTGGGAAAGTTATGATATTTTTTACATAGAAAAATATGTAAAAAATGGCCCAATAGTTCTTTTTTTTTTTTTTTTTTTGGAGAGGTTTTCGCTATAGGGCGCATGCGCTCGGCAGACAGACAAAGAGAGACATAGAGACAGAAAGCGAGAAATCACCCCCCAGGGGGATGGTCACGCCGCAATCCCTTCTCCTCCATTCTCCTCTCGGGATCTTGGGCATGCATGCACACATACCCGGCGTGAGTTCTAAACCACCGGGTCCAGGACGCGAACCAAGGTTGACTATGTGGGAGTCCAGCGACATAGCCATTACGCTAACTGCTGGTTCCCGGCCCAATAGTTCTTAAATTAGAAGATGGTGATAATAGTGGAAGACAGTAGGAATAGAATCAATCTCCTCTTTTAAGTCTACTACGATCTCTTCATATACCTTGAGTTCTAGGTTTATGATTTCTTTTGATTTGGTTAAGGCAGTTCTGTACTATTTTATCATAGAATCAAACTCACAATTTTAATAATTTTATCAATGTTGAAGTCAAAGGATACAAACTTGGCAACTTATTAATCTTGTTCATTTAAAATCAATTATTAACCTGATTTAGTTATACTGCCCAAATTTGGATTTAAAGTAAAAATTGTTTTTTTCCAAATGTCACATATTATTTCCAGGGATTTGCAATGATGATCCAGAGGATGACCTAAAGATGCAAAATGGTACAATTATTACAAATATGGAAGACATAGAATTATTTATTGAGAGCTGGGAAATCGAGAAATCACTTGAAGTAACAACAAGAAGACCTGTTAGGAATTGTACTGAGCATGATTGCAGTCACTGCATTGAGTTATTAAATCGAAGAGTTTTCATTCCATGCCATGATAAAGTAAGTCAAAAGCTATCATAAACAAGAAATGTCATGTTAGACATATTAAGAGTAAAAGCCAATAAATTGCTGTTCTTCCATTGAGAATGGTTTATCCTCTCTGTGTCAGCGTGCTTCGGAATTCAGAATGATGTGGTATTTTTAGATTTATGGAGACAGAAAGATAATTTCCTATTTTTCCCCTATGTTTGTTAGAACCGTATCTAAGATTTCTGTCTTGTGAATAAATAAATGCCTGTCACAGAAAGAGATCAATACCATTTGATAATCCAGCATAGAAACCAAGACAGTGAGGCTTTAATCAGTTCTTTATGCTCCTGGCCTCCTAGTTATGTGCTTGTAATAGAATCTGTCACATATTTAATTTAATTGGTCTTTTTTTTTTTTTTTTTGAGAGAGATCTTTGCTATAGGGCACATGCACACACTGGAGAGACGAGGAGAGAGAGAGAGACAGAAGCGAGAAATCACCCCCCCGCCCCGCCCCCAAGGAGGACAGCCATGGAGCAATCCCTTCTCCATTCTCAGGGCTTTGGATACATATGCACACACACCCACTGAGTTTCAAGCCGCTAGGTCTGAGACTCAAATGGCAGTCTACTATGTGGGAGTCCAGTGACATAATCATTATGCCATCTGCTGGTCTCTTAAATTGGTCTTTAATAGTCTCTAACTTCTGAGACAGGCAGGTGGGATGGTGGTTAAGGTGTTGGACTCCCACATGGCCAACCATGGTTTGAGTCTTAGATCTGGTGGCTTGCTTTCTCACTTTTCTTTTCTCCCTCTCTCTCTCTTTGATCAAATTTAAAATAAAATAATAATAATAAATAAAATTATTATTTAGAAATAGTCTCTAACTTCCTGAGTTTCAGAGATTAATAGATATTTTAAATAATCTATACCATTAAAAATAAATTGTGAGAGTGAGACCAGCAGATGGCACAATGGTTATGCCACTGGACTCCCACATAGTTGACTATGGTTCAAGTCCCAGACCTGGTGTCTTAAACTCATGCTGAGTGCATCTGCATGCCTGCCCAATGTCCTGAGAGGATAATGGAGGAGAAGGGATTGCAACGTGGTCATCCCCCTCAGGGGTGAGTTCTCTCTTTCTGTCTCTCTGGCAAGTGCACACACCCTATAGCAAAAATCTCTCTATAAATAAATTAAATAGACAGACAGACAGATAGATAGATAATGAGAGATAAAGGACAAATGCAGCATTTTATAAACCATGTAGCTAAAGCTAGCATCTAGTGCATGTTAGGCACTGTGTTAAAATCTTGTGATACCAAGATGAGTAAGACCCTCTCCTGCTCTCAAGAATCCCAGTTGGTAAATAATTACAATGTGGAGGTGCCTAAGATCACAGGTTTGGAGAACACTTCACAAAGACTTAGACACTGAAACTGTTTAGATGGATGCATTTCCCAGAAATAGAGGGAAGAATGATGAAATTGACAGAGTAACTCTGGTATAAAAACGTGTGAGAAAGACACTGAAACAGCTCAAGATATGCGGAAGGAAAGAGTCTGGGAAGAGCAAAGCAATTGTCAAGTTATGAAGGAGCTCACTGTGGATGAATTCTTGTGATAGACAGGAAAGTGTGGACTCTAAAATTGACCTATCTTGTGAGTTCTCTGAGGTGAAAGACAAAGGATTTGAAATCGTATGATAAAAATGTCATGTGTTTCTGGAGCTTCAATTTACTTGGCAATATGGATGAAAAACATTTTTGAATGTTTAAAATATTGACATGCAAACATATGAAAATAAAAATGCAAATACTTTTTAGTGCATTCTAATGTCACTTAAATCTGTTATATAAAGCATCTAAGTATCTGAAATTGTACTTTTGACTAAAAACTCAGAAGGTTGACTTAATCAGGAAACTTCAGCCTGATGCTTCAAGGCATGGTGAGGCACAAAGGATACCATTTAATTTGTGACAGCCTCTGCTTTTCCCTTAGGGCCTTCCCAGTGAATTCGGTGAAGAAAAAAAAAAAAAATCCAAAAAGATATGAGGTGTTGGACATTAGCACAAACTTCTAATCTATTTACTGTGTAGTAATCTAATCTAATATCTTTTCAGACTAAGTTGTTATCAAGTAGAAAGTTAACTTGACCATTTTATCTGCTACACAGACATAAACCAGTTTAATTGGGAAAAATACTGGCTATACTAGGTTTAAAATAGAATTTTTCCTCATGGAAAGATAAGATTAAAAAGTAAAATTTAGGGGGACCAGCAGTTAACGTAATGGCTATGTCGCTGGACTCCCATGTAGTTGACCGCGGTTAGCATCCCGGACCTGGTGGCTTAAAACTCACACCGGGCACATGTGCGGGCGTGCCCAAGATCCCAAGAGGAGAATGGTGGAAAAGGGATTGCAGCATGGCCATCCCCTCTGGGGGGTGATTTCTCGCTTTTTGTCTCTCTTTCTCTCTCTGTCTGTCTGGCGAGTGCACGTGCCCTATAGCAAAAACTTCTCCAAAAAAAAAAAAAAAAAGTAAAATTTAGGAAAGTGGATTATTTTAACCATCATGGCAAACAGAAGCTCACACATATTTAGGTTACTTAGCAGATTTTTAAAATACTAACCACTTAATACTACAACAAAAAGAAAGTTTGAAACTTAGGTAATGATAATTAGATGTCGAAACTATTAGTAATTTGAGACCCTTAAAGTCCACAAGCCTTTATTTTAATTTTTTTTTTATTGTATGAGAGAGAGAGAGAGAGAGAGGACTCTCCCCTCGCCCCCCCCACTCCACCCCGCACCATGGAGTACGGCCATACTACAGTCCATTTTCCTCCTCTCTGTGCTGATAGGATTTTTGGAAGGCTTACATATGAACCCACTATAGTTTTCAAGCCACTGGAGCTGGAACTCAAACCATGGTCAGCCATGCGGGATCTTGCTTCATCCACAGGGCTTAACTGCTCTACTGTGGGGCTGGCCTCTTGGCCAAAAGCCTTCAGATGAATGTTCTTTGAAACTGTAAAAGAGACTCTTAAATCTGTTAGGATTTGGGACCAGCAGTTGGCGTAATGGCTATGTTGCTGGACTCCCATGTAGTTCACTGTGGTTCGAGTCCCGGACCCGGTGGCTTAAACTCATGCTGGGTGCAAGTTTGTGCATGCCCAAGATCCTGAGAGGAGAATGGAGAAGAAGGGATTGTGGCATGGCCATTCCCCCTGGGGGATGATTTCTCACTTTCTGTCTCTCTCTGTCTCTCTGGCAAGTGCACATGCCTTATAGCAAAAACCTCTCCAAACAAACAAACAAACAAACAAACAAACAAAAAACAAACTCATTAGGATTCTACTGACAGTGCCCTGAAGGTGCATCATTGGATAACTTATTTAGCTGTCTTCTGGTCATCATGATTCAGTTACAAAAAGGCACAGCATACAAAGTAGTAGAAGAGGCATCTTATTTTTACTCTGGGTATTTTTAGGCACATAAGCTTTGGGATATTATAAAACCAAAGCAAAAGTAGATTCGGTATTGCCTTTTTGCCAGGTTTGATATTTGGCTTCAGATTTTTCAGTTCACCCCAGATTTCTTAAATGGATCTTCAGGGATTCACTGTAATAGCAAATTGTCATTCATCAATGAGATACATAGGGCATATTTCTTTTTTCCAAAACCTTAATCTTAAGATATTATTTTATATTGAAAAAAATAGAACATGAAATTTATGAGACTTCATAAAATACTTGAAAGAAGTAATACTATTGAGGACGGTATGTAGAGAAACAGACTGAGGGGCAGGCAGAGGACCAAATAGATGGAAAGGCAACAGCAAGCGGTACCTGTGCGGTCAAAGGAGAGCATTGTCAGAAACACGGAGGCCCAATGGCATCCTAGGCCTCTGAGAGCTCAGAGAGTGCTTAGTGTCTGAGTGTTCATGGGATTTGATACCTTGGGGGCTATTAATGACTACAGTAAGTATTTTGTGCAAAGTGACATGGTTGGAAACAGAAGCTTCAACAAAGGAGACTACAAAAGAAGTAGGATCTTGACTTTATAGATAAGGATTTGGGGAAAAAATGAGTTGTAAAACATAATGTACATTGACCTCTGTCAGAATTTATTATCTGAATGTAGATGCCTAATGATATGTTTGCTGAATAATGAGCACAGACAAAAATTGGAATAAATGTTAAGTTCCAAGTTAAATTATTCAGATTTCAGATTTTCCAACATTAAAATAGAACATATTTTACAGAAAAAAATGAGGCTCAAATTAAATTGAAGCATGCCACAGTACATAAATTATGTGATAAATGGTGAATGTTAATCCAAAATATTTTGAGCTTTTATAACCTCATGTAATGAGTGATGCTGTGTCCCATTACATAATGCTTTGGGAGTTTCCAATTTTATCTGTAATGAATCAACCCTTGTTTGGTATACATACAAACAAAAAACAGTTGTAACCCACAGTATAATATTAGAAATAATATTGTAGCTCAGCCATGTGTTGTAAGCAAGAGGGCACCACTGCATGATGGCTAAGAACACTTGGAAGTCCTGGGTTTGGTTCACAGCCAATATAAATAGGCCAGGTGTTGGTGCACACCTGTGGTTCTAGCTAGCTGGAAGGATTTGGCAGGTGGATTGCAATATGGCAAGACCCCCCCCCCCCCATCAAAATACTTATATTAGGTCAGCAGGTGGCGTGGTGATTTAGGTGCTGGATCCAACTTGGTCAACTCCACAGTTCAAGTCCTGGACTTGGCATCTTGAAAAACACACAGTGCATGTGCATTCATGCCCAAAATCCCAAGAGAAGAATGGAGGGGAAGGGATTGCAGTGTGGCCATCCCCCTGGGTGGGGGGGGGGGGTGATTTCTCACTTTTCCTCTCATTCTATTTCTGTCTTTCTTCTGTGAGTGCACATGCCCTGTGGCATAATTTCTTCTCTTTTCTCTTTCTTTTGTTTTTTTTTTTTTTTTTTTTTTTTTTTAGAGAGATTTTTGCTATAAAGCACGTGCATTTGCTGGAGAGACAGAGATAGAGATACAGAAAGTGAGAAATCACCCTGCAGGGGTTATGGCCACACTACAATTCCTTCTCCTTTCTTCTCTGCTCAGGATTTTGGGAACATATGCGCCTGCACCTGGCACGAGTTTTAAGCCACTGGGCCTGGGACTCAAAACACAATCAACTACATGGGCATCCAGTGATGTAACCATTATGCCATTTTTTTGGTCCCAAAAATGTATATATTTTAAAGAAACTTATATCTCCTTGTTTCTCATAATTTTTTTTTTTCATTTGGTGGTGGGTGGTGGTGGGTGTGGTGGTGGTGGGTGGTAAAATTTTTTTTTTAAAATCTAGGCCAGCATACTCTCTTTTTTCTTCATAGAATGAATGATGTAGATTTGTGTAGATATTTATCTTACTATAAAAATGTGTTGAAAATAAATTCAAAGGTAACATCAATATTATAAATTTTTGAAAATATAAGGTCTAAGAGAAACTATAATTAATAATAATTTACTATCCTCTGGTTCTCCTAATAGTCTTACACTAGTGTAGGAATACCAGCGAACTAAAGCAATGTAACTTATCCTAAGGCAAAAATATATCTGTAGGTTTCACCGAAGGACTTCTGTGAAAAGATGTGGATCAATTATACCTATTTTTGGAACTATGAATGTGATGCCCTTTCTGCTTATGTGGCTCTGTGTAACAATTTTGACATCTGTATTCAGTGGAGGACACCTGATTATTGCTGTAAGTAACTTACTCAAATAATCTTTCCAACTATTAAATAATATCCTCTTGGTTACACTCACCTCTTTCTTTTTCTTTTCATTTTTTTTAATCACAAATTTAATAAGAATGAAATGGATAAAGAGAACTATGTCCTATGCACCAGTTTTATCACCCAACTTCTGATATCACTTACACATAAAGGTCCCGGTGTGCCTATTCCTGTCTCTTTCCTCTCCCTCTTCCCCAGACGTAATCAGTATTCAGGAGCAGCGTGGCTGATTCATCAGGGCTTTATGGCATCTCCAGTTTAACTAGACACTGTCAAAGCGTTCTCCACTGAGATGGTACCCATTTATACCCGTGCCAGCTGAGTACATTTTTTTTTAAACAGTATGACTTTTAAGATAATTGAAAATTGACAGGAACTTTCTAAAACCTCAAGTCAAAACTGCTCAGGAACAGCAATTTCTTCTGACAGTGAAGGCTTGAACCTGAACAGGCTCCTTTCTCTTTCTTATGACTTGGTCGAGTTATATATTTAAAGTGTACTTCTATGTCTGTCTCTTCTTATGGTGCAGAGCAGTCACTTCACTAGAGTTTACTGTATGCCAGCCAAATGTGGACTGCCTATTGGTTATATTTATTTGATATAAATCAGGCAAACTTTTCTGACCATAATGCCTAATTCTAGCTGAATACCTGGAAGATGCTCAAAATTATCAATTGATGACTTAGTTTTTGATTTATGGTTGCATGTTAAGTGAAAAACAGATACAAAAAGACCTAAATATACAAAATTCATTTTCAGAAACTGGAATTCAAATAGGTTGCTTTCACCATTGGTATATTCTGTCCTCTGTTATTCATAGCTCTGAGTTGTCCAGAGGGAAAGGAATATCAACCTTGTGTTCGACCTTGTGAAGCAAGAACGTGCCTCAATCAATGGTTCTATGGACACTCTCCATGTGTGAACTTAAGAGAAGATTGTGTGTGCAAAAATGGAACTATTCTCCACAGGCCAGAGTCAACTCAGTGCATTCTGGAGAAAGAATGTGGTAGGAAGCAAAGTAGAAAATGACTTCCTAGGGGTATAGCAAACTAAAACTTCTTCAGACGTGGGAGAAATGTGCTGCGATAACATAACACATAGATATCAGGTGTTTTAAGGAAATGAATTTGTTTGTAATTTGATTTTAATATGACTTCAACTGAAATTAATTGGAAAGCTTCAATGGTGATGTTTAAAAATGATTATTTTTCCATTTCTTAAGTTTACATTTATCACTTAATCTTTATCGCATACAAAATGTTTTTCTTTCCAACATGGGTGCAGTGCATATCAATCAAGTCAAAGATATTACCATAGACATCTTCATCAATAGATAGCCTTAAATTCATGTGTCCATTAGATGTTTGTGTGTGTGTGTGTGTGTGTGTGTGTGTGTGTGTGTGTTTTAAGCATTACCTGCGCCTCTAATACCTGGGAAAGTGCATAGCAAATTAAGAATTAAATGTAGGTTGTGGACTCAATTCCAGTTATTTTGTAGTTATTGATTCACTTTTTCCTCATGAGCCTGAGATTATCCATCTGTAAAATAGGGGGAAATTATACTCATCCCTTAAGGAAATGAGGTTACATTAGATTATGTAACCATAAGGTTACATAATATATTAAAGTGTATGGTTTTTTTTTTTTTTTTTCTTTTTTTTTTGGAGAGGTTTTTGCTATAGGGCGCGTGCGCTCGCCAGACAGACAGAGAGAGACAGAGAGATAGAAAGCAGGAAATCTCCCCCCAGGGGGGATGGCCACGCCGCAATCCCCTCTCCTCCATTCTCCTCTCGGGATCTTGGGCACGCACGCACACGCGCCCGGCGTGAGTTTAAGCCGCCGGGTCCGGGACTCGAACCACGGTCGACTACGTGGGAGTCCAGCGACATAGCCATTACCCTAACTGCTGGTCCCTAAAGTGTATGGTTTTTAAAAATTGCCAGAAGGTATGTGCACTTGCCAGAGAGAGAGAGAGAGAGAGAGAGAGAGAGAGAGAGAGAATGAGAAAGCACCTCTCATGGGAATATTCATGCCACAATCTTCTCTCCTCCATTTCTTCCTTTTATTGGGAGTTTAGGCATGCACTCACACACACTTGCATGTTTTTCATGCTCCTCCTAAGTCTAGAACTGGAACCATGCAGTTGGCCATGTGGAATCCACTGTGCTACTAAATGCATTTCTCATTTGCACAGTGCCTTGATAAGTACTCATGAAATGACAGCTATTATCATTATCTAGGAGAAAACATTTGATATTCCTATTTTCATTTCAAACCACTTTATTTTGAACCATTGTCTCCATGGTGGTGGTAAATTTAAAAAAATGCAAAACAAAATTACAGCATGGTACTTTGTCATATATTGGGCTTTTCATAATGATCAGAAGAAAAAAAGAATTAGCTAATAATTAAAGGAAAAGGCAAAAGAAGTAAAAATGCATGTGTAGTTTCAGACAGAAGCTTGTGTTTGCTAGGGAAGAAAGTATCTATGCAATTCTAGAATACACAGGCTTGCTTATATCAGGTCTTTGAAAATCATTGAGCTTTGGTGTGCTAGTAATAGGTTAAGAGAAGTTTGTTGGAGGCTGGGGATGTGACTGGCAACTACATTTATCTTTACTATTCCTTAAAAGAACTACTAGAGGGCTATATTTATTGCAAAATGAAACTTTGAATAAAACAACTAATAGTTACTGAATAATATTTTGCCTGACTGCCTACTTTCCACATTTAGTTTTTAAAGCAGTTAACATTTCAAATTTTTATGTTAGAGAGTTACTGTGAGGTGGGGAGCAGCCTTGTTTTCTAATACTACTTTTTTTAATAGAGTACATGCATATGCCAGAGAGAGAGCGAGAGAGAGAAAGAAAAAGAGAGAGAGAAGCATTCTCTATAGGGTTTGGTCATGCCATTATTCTGACTTAATTCTTCCAGCCTATTAGATCCTGGATGCATACACATGTGCCGTGTGTGTTTCAGGCTGATCAGGTTAGGGATTTTAATTGCAGTTGTCATGCGGGACATACCTTCTCATGAGCAGTGCATTATCTCTGCAGCACAGAGCCAGCCCACGTTCTTTTTAACAGTTAATATGTTAAAATTAATTTAAATTTATATTACTGAGTTAATAAATTACACTAATGAGATTTAAAAGTATAAAATAATAAGTTATGTTATTTATAGAATAGGATATACTAATTTACAGATAGTTATAGAAGGGGAAACGTTTTCTGCAGACTATAAAAGAGTTTTCACTAGGACCAGCAGATGGTGTAATGGTTATGTTGCTGGACTCCCACGTGGCCAACTGCCATTCAAGGTCTAAACCCAGTAGTTTCAAACTCACATCAGGTGCATGTGCGTGCATGCCCAAAATCCTGAGAATAGAATGGAAGAGAAGAGATTTCAGCATGACCATCCCCCCCCCCCCGGGGGTGATTTCTTGTTTTCTGTCTCTATCTCTCTCTGTCTTTCCAGCGAGTGCATGCACCCTGTAGAAAAACAAAACAAAACAAATCAAACAAGCAAACAAACAAAAACAACTTTCACTAATCTGATGAAAAGAAAGAGGAAAGATGAAAATAAAGAGAAAGGGTAGTTTTGTAACCTGAAATCTGGACCCCTGGACCCTATGATAGTCTGAAACCACAATATGACAGCTTGATTTATTGCAGTGCTTAGGTGCTGACACTATTGATCTTTTTAAGCATGCACTGATAGTGAGGACCAACCGCGTACTGCTGGGGAGATTTGGAACGGAGGTGTCGACGAATGTGCCTTATACCAGTGTTTGGAGAATGGAAGCATTATTTCTATAGAGCCTCACTGTGAGGAAGAGCCTTCACCCATTTGTGAACGAGAAGCTGAAGTTGTCCTGGGCATCATTGATAAGTGGACCTGCTGTTTGCAGGAAGTTTGCGGTATGTGTGCCAAGTCTCACAGTCGGTTAACTCCACAAAATATGTTGATAGTCTCTGTACATAATCAGGGATGCGTGATGCTTGGTATGAAAAAAATGTAAGAATTGAGGTAACAATGAGGTACTGCTGTAAATACCATTTTCTCAAAGCAAGTTTTGTCTCATTATGGTTTTGTTGATTTAGCAAATGCACTTGCAAAACTTTGGCTATTAGCAATTCATGATATTCAACAATAAAAGATAAGAGAAAGGATCTGGAAGTCTTCGATTTATCAAGGGTGAAAACAATAATAGATAAACCTACAATCTACTACATTTTCATGTATGGCCCCTTTTATAAGCCAAATGGATCTAATTGCAGTGTAAAAACATGTCGCTTAAATAGAAGTGAGAATCATTTCCTTGCTTTGAATTAGCAGTGCAAGATTTTAGTTATGTTTACTGATGTTTTAATGCTTCTTTTATTTCTAGGATGTGACATGACTTTGTGTGAAACTACTATCCCATCGTGTACAGATAGTCAAAAATTGATTGTGGGTCATAGCCTTCTTTCATGCTGTCCTCAGTATAGATGTGGTAAGTAATCAACTAGACAAAGTGAGAGTGAAGCTCACTGTTCACTGGGAATAGTAGATTAGATTCTTATTTTTTGCCTCTCCAAGGAAATGACTTATTATAAAAGATTGGGAATTGTCTTGCTAAAGATAATTTCTAATACAAAACTTACACATAGACACACACACACACACACACACACACACACGCACACATTTAGGTTGGACTGGGAATCGAACCCAGGCCATACATATGGTTTCAGCCTGAGGAGCAGTGTCTCAGCAGTGTGTGCCCCAGCACACACACAGCAAACACATGTACTATTTCTTGTAAATTTCCACCAAGATTAAAATCACTAAAATAAGTTAATTCACTAAATTCAAAGAGACCTAAACAACACTGTTTGGTTATCATCTCACTCTACACAGATTTTGAAATAGCTCTGTGTTTCTGCAGAATGTGACCCACTGAAATGCCCCAATGTGTCAATACCAGAATGCAGGGAAGACCAATTTATGATTCAGGTTCAAGAGGGAGAACCTTGCTGTTTCTCTCCTCTCTGTGGTGAGTATTCTAGAGATCGTTTCTTTAAAAAGGAGAGAGGGAAATATATTTGATAAAATTTTCATGATTTTACGGGGCTGCTGGTAACTAATATTCTGATGTTATAGTCATAGGAATCCAACCAAATAACTGTAGAAAATAAAATACAACATTTTACATGACTCTTGATCATTATTATAACTTATAGCATCGTCTATCAACAAAACCTGTATTGATCAGTCTAAACATGAATAAAATCAAGATTTTTTCCCATAAGATCAATATCTAGTTTTTTTTTTTTTTTTTTTTTGTGAAAATTTGGCACTGGCTTTCCTTGAAGAATCAACTAGACTAATGGGCTTTGCTAGGATGTGATAGGATCTCTTTAAATCTTCATCTCCTGTATGTCATGCATGAGCTATGATTTCAAAAAAGAATGATAGAAACAGTGCATCTTGGAAATGACTGGAGCTAAATATTCTGTCTGATTAACTGAATATTAAAAGATAAATCATTTTCTATTTTTTACTTCAAATGAATTATCAAAGATTGGTGATTAATGTGATTTCAGATGTACCTATGAAAGTCAAAACACACCTCTTTAAATCACTTAAGGTTCTTTAATTGTAAGTGGAAAAAAAGTGATTGATTCTGCCTAGTTTAAGTATAATCAGTTTGGGGAAGGATTTGGGGAAGATCAAGATGAAGAACTTCTAAGCTCTGGAAGGAGAGAAATCAATTGCTCTAGGAGGAGGTCAATAATGATTAATCAGCTCTATTTCTTATCCTGATGTGCCTCTATTTATGATTTAAGTTCCACTAAAGGAGATTCAAATTAGTGTAATGTGGGTTATTCCATTACAGTGGCCTGGTGAGACAGAAATACCTTTTTTAATCAACAGTTATGCCAAGATTGTGTGTGTGTGTGTGTGTGTGTGTGTGTGTGTGTAGGGTTTTTTCCTCAAAGTGACTCAGAATTTTTATCAAAATTGGCAGAGGAATGTCAAGCAGACAAAAAAACAAGCAACTGTGACATTGTCTATTCATAAGTTGGAGTATTGAATTAAGAAATTTAAGTAGGGACCAGCAGAAGGCGTAATGGTTACATCACCAGATTCCCACATGGCCGATTGCAGTTCGAGTCCCAGACCCAGCGGCTTTGAAACTCATGCCAGGCATGTGTGCGAGCATTCCCAAAACCCCAAGGGAAGAGTGGAGGAGAAGGGATTGTGGCGGGCCCATACCCATGACGAGTGACTTCTCGCTTTCTCTCTCTCTGGCGAGTACACACAGCCTATAGCAAAAAAACTCTTAAAAAAAAAAAAAAAAAGAAAAAGAAACTTAAGTAAATAAATCAGAGCTATTTTGACCTGGTAAGAACAAATTATTCTGAAAATCTGAATGCTCTATATTTCTGGTAAGATGGTGTTCTAACTGTTACTGTGCTCAGAAAGCTTAAAACCATATACTCAGGGAGTATCATTGTTTTTATGACCAGATAAGGTGATATCCCTTATATTTTTTTGTTTCTCATTAACTGTGATATATTTTATTTTTATTTGATTTGTGGATTTGTGTGTGATAATCTGAACTAATAATAAAGTTGTTTTAGCTCAGCTGTGACTTTTGGCTTTTTTGTTTCACCTTTAGTTTGTGAGCCATGCACTGAACCTATTCCACTATGTATTGATGGGGAATTTCTCACAGTGGATCTTAATACCACACACTTCTGTTGTCCTTGGTATTATTGTGGTAAGTGTGTTTTAAATTACTTAAAATATTTAGATATGGGGCCAGTAGGTAGCATGGTGTTTAAAGTGCTAGACTCCTACATGGTGGACTGCCTCTCAAGTCCTGGACTTGGTGGCTTGAAAATTATGCCTTATGCATGTGCACGCATGCCTAAAATCCCAGGTAAATGGAGGAGAATGGATTGCAGTGAGGCCATCACCCCTGGGGGGTGATGTCTCATTTTCCCACTCACTGTCTTTCTCTGTCTACACTCCCTATGGCAAAAATCCAAAAGAAGAAGGAGAAGGAGAAGGAGAAGGAGAAGGAGAAGGAAGAAGAAGGAGGAAGAAGGAGGAGGAGGAGGAGGAGGAGGAGGAGGAGGAGGAGGAGGAAGAAGAAGAAAGAATAAGGAGAAGAAGAAGAAGAAGAAGAAGAAGCAGCAGCAGCAGCAGCAGAAGATTGAGATATATTCTGTTTAAGAAGCCAAATGCGTCTTTCTCTGTCTACACTCCCTATGGCAAAAATCCAAAAGAAGAAGGAGAAGGAGAAGGAGAAGGAAGAAGAAGGAGGAAGAAGAAGGAGGAAGAAGAAGGAGGAAGAAGAAGAAGAAGGAAGAAGAAGAAGGGGTCTGTTACACAGACCCCTCTTCAGGACTCCACTTACTGGGCTGTCCTAGCACTGCTGCTGTTGCTGGACCTGCTTATGAGTCATTGGTTCTGCCCTCCCTAACACATGGCAGTTGGCTGGTGGGAAAGGCAGTTCTTGAGATCTATGAGTCCATGAATTACATCAGAAATGGCATGAACTAAATAGTAGGTAATGAAAAACATAGCTTAAATTAAAATCACCTTTTTTTCATGTGAATTTTTCCTTTCAGTTTGTGAGCCAAATCTCTGTCCTGTGCCACTACTTAACTGCGCAGAAGATACGGATCTTGTGAAAGAAAATGTATCTGGTCAATGTTGTCCAATATGGCATTGTGGTAATTAATTTTTATATTTTAAAGTTTTATTAAAATAAGTTAGTGTGTTTTGATTAATGTAAATGTGTTGACTTTTGCCTTTTAGAATGTAACTGTGAAAACCTTGTTATGCCAACTTGTGAAGTGGTAAGAATACATATTTTAATTGTTCTATTATTTATATCAGTTTATTCTTCCTTAAACTTTCTTATTTTGTAATTGTTCTCAGAGTTAATGGAATTATTCTCATTAAATTGTATTGAAGTAGACTAAAATAATGTACTCTGATATTAGGGAATAGTTAGCCTGTTATATTTTACTTGAGATAGGAAAGTGCAATATATATATATATTTTTAAACTGGTGACTAAATCTACTAGTCTGATATCTACTTAAATTCACTGGTCTTAAACTGGAGCAAAACATTAATAAAATGTTACTTTAATATTTAAATATGTCTCAAATAGTTCTTTAAGAAAGCAAACTCATAATACATTTGTTGTACAGAATGAGGGTATATATACATGCAGCTAGTAGCCTATGCTTTTTAAAATTTTTTAAGAGAGTTTTTTTTGCTATACAGCACATGTGCTTGCCAGAAAGACAGCGAGAGATAGAGAGAGACAGAAAGTGAGTAATCACTCTCTGGGGGGTAGCCATGCTGCAGTCCCTTTTCCTTCATTTTCCTCTCAGGATTTTAGACATGCATGCACACATGCCCAGTGTATTTTAAGCCACCATGTCCAGGACTTGAACCACAGTCAGCTACGTGTGAGTCCCGTGATGTAACCGTTATGCCATCTACTGGTCCCAGTCTATGCCTTTTTAAGTTATTCATGGGCCTAGACTGGCAGTACAGTCAGTAGCAAACCAAACTGCAATGCTGAAAACCACATGGCCAACCTTGGGTTTGAACTCCCTGACTGGCTTAAAAACATGCTCTTGGATTTGGGAGCATACATGTGCCCAAGGTCCTGATGAGCTGGAAGACTGGGGAAAATGGACCATGGTGTATTGAAACCCTGTTGAGGTTGCTCTTTTTCTTTCTTATATGCATGTGCACAGGTGTGCACACCTGATCTCTACTAGGAATTAAAAAAGAATGATCTATGACTATATAGACCCTGTGAAAATATCAAAGATTTAATTTCTAAATAATGATAACTCTGCTGTAACTTATGTAACCATTTAAAAAGCATTAATATATTTGCTCTAATGATAAGTTATCTGTGATTTATGTAGAATATTAAAGCTTTATCTAAGTTTTCTACCAAGAGGAACTCAGTGCAGATTTAATATAATAGGAAATGGAAAATGTTCTTTCTAAGAAGAGAATTAGGATGGAAATGGTATTTGACGGAGAAGATATTACTACTTCTGCATAGACGGATATGAGCAGTAAAACATTAGAGGGCAGGAGATCACAGAGACTGGTATAGCCCTTCAAGAGTGAGGACCTTGGCTATAGTGAGGTCTGTATGTAAGAGAAGTTGAATTCAGGAGAGCAGAAATGAAAGACTTGCCCTTTGCAGCATACTGAGCAAGTGCCGTGTGTGTTTGTGTGTGTGTGTGTGTGAGAGAGAGAGAGAGAGAGAGAGAGAGAGAGAGACATATCTGAAAAGCCTGAAGATTGTGAGCATTGAACAAGAGTTCAAGAGTACTGCATCCTTGGACAAACACTCCTGGCTGGGGAGCAGCTCAGAGTAGAGACCTTGGTATTATTTTTGTAACCAGTTTTATTCAAAGCTCCTTCACTGACCCAGAAGAGGTATATAGTGTCTTGAGGCATTTCAATAACTTTCATATAATGTAAAACTTAGTCCATCCTCCCATGCGATTTAAAGCCTCTTGTGTTTTGAGACCATTTGAAGCTTTGCGTAGAAGCCTCTATGCTCACTTACCAATCTTGGTCTCGTTGTTACCTTACCTCTGCTGTTTTCTAGTGTGCTTCTGCTATTCTCCTCTTCCCCTTTCCTGTGTTCTCTTTCCCAGCGTTTGTGCTAGGTATTGGCCCATCTCACTTATCTCTCTCTCAGCTCTGAATGTCTGATTATTAATTATGAATCAAGTTTTGACATTCAATATTCTAAACATTTATTGAGTGCTTACTGTGTTATATATTAGCACTGTACTAGGCACATAGAACGTAAGAATATTGAACCGGTAGCTTCAATGTCCTTTGCCACCTGATCCAAATATACATAACACTCTCTGCATGAGGATTTAGTTTTAGCGTTTGTGCTTCTACACACCATGGACCTCGGCCATTGCTTCTTTCTGAATGGTGGCTAATGTTTGTTTCAGTGATTTAGGCAGTATTTTGTAAAGGTGATACATTTCAAATATTATGTTAGTTTATTCATGTAGAGAGCAGATAGATTCCAACTTAGAGAGGAAGTTAGGCTTTGCAGTATCTTTCTTTATGAACGGGTTCATTGAAATATATTATTTTTAATATATTCACAGAATTGTCATCAACTCAAGCAATTTTAGAACACACTGAGAGAAGAAACCCTGTATCTATAAGCACTCACTCCTCGTTTCCCTCTAAACTTCCTGGCCTTCAGAAATCACTGTTCACCTCTGTCTCGCTAGATTTTCCTTTTCTGGGTAGTTCACATAAAGGAAATCATATAAGGGGCCTTCAGAAAGTTCATGGAAATTGTATATTATGAAAAAAACTATGCATGGATTTAAAATGTTGTTTGCAGCAAAATAAACTTTTATTTCATTTATTCATAAACTTTTTGAAGTTCCCTCATAGAGTATGTATTGTGTGTGTGTGTGTGTGTGTGTGTGTGTGTGCGTTTGTGTGTCTAACTCTTTTCACCAGCATAAGGTTTTAATGGTTCATCTATATTTCACATATCACTACTTCATTCCTTTTTATTGTTAAATAATATTGTATTGCATGGTTACACTTAGACATTTATTCAAATAGGATGTACGTGTTAGTAATAGCCTAGGAACAGATGCTTAGCTTGATTAGTTATCAGTTAAATAAAAATCAAAAGTACAATGACTTCCCACTTCACAACCATTAAAAAGACAGAAATTACCTCTTCAGCAAGGTTGTGGAGAAATTGGAGCCTTCAGACACTACAGGTGGCAATGTAAAGCATGCAACAGCTTCTCATAACAGCTGGCAATTGCTCAAAAAGTGACTCCTACAGTTACTTCGTGACCCAGCATTTCCACTCCTAGTTATCCTCTAAGGAAAAATGAAGACATATCCACACAAAAACTTGTCCTCCGCTGTTCATACAGCACTGTTGTCCATAGCCGAAAATGGTGACAGGCTAAAGTGCTTTTGCTGCTGACTTGGGAGTGAAAATAAATATCCTATTTCCTGTGATATTAGCTACTGGTAGGGAAATCACAAAGAAATTTCCTCTAAGTGAAATTGATAACTTATGACAAGTGGTTAAGATCTCAAAGCAATAAGTATAAAAGCCAAGAACAAAAGACTTACGTCTAAACGTGAGAGAAAGAGTGAGTGTTATGACTTAAACTATTAAAAAAAAAACGGATGAGTATGAGTGGCCTATAAGCGTTAGTATGAGCCTAATGCCTCCTTCTTTCATCTTTGGAGTAGATGATGCACTGGGGAAATTTGAGTTATTATTATTTTTAAACTCCATTAGCCTAACATTTTATTTCTAGTTTCATTGGAATTGCCTAATAATGAAAGTCCTAAAATATAAAGTGAGTTAATGTTTATGAAACCATTATACTTTACAACTTAGAAGACACTATAAAAAGTAAGATTTTATTAGCTAGTGGGAAAAAAGTGCCTTTTGTATATTACTATGAATTTCTTTGAATCATTTCTTTGTGCCAGGAATCAAATTCATTTTTATTACTGATGTCATATAAAAATTAAATGAACCCAGGAAAAGTTGATACTTAAAATACAGTTTCTGAAACTTTAGGCCTAGGCCTGTGCTTGCTTGGAGGAAAGCACAATAGGGCAATAGGGCAGAGTTGGAGCATCTGTCAAGACAACAGTGTTTACTAACAGCTGAGGTTGTACTTTCTGTGTATCAGCCCTATACTAAGTTCTTTGTGCAGATTAGTCCATTATTTCTCTCAACAGTCCTAAGAGGTAAGCAGTATTCTTATCCCCACTTTACAGATGAGGGAGCGAGAAGTAAATTGGTTAAGTCAGGTGCCCTAGGTCCCAGAGCTTGTATGTAGCACAGCCAGGATTGGCACAAAGGCAGTCTCACTTGTGATATTCTTCTCTGCTCTTAACCACTACCCCCTTCCGTTCGTGCTCTCTGTGCTGTGGCAGCCTTGCGCAGATTTAGACAGCAGGGCCTTGGACCACCTCCACAGAGCAGATCATGAGCATTTCCGGGAAGGGCTGTTCTCAGGTTGGTTATCTTTGCCCCTAGAAGCTCAGAATCAAACAATATAAATATTTTAAAAGACAGGGTCTTGTTCTATCACGGTCCTCCTGCCTCAGCTTCCCAGCTGGTACTGTAGTGGTGTACCGCAACACTAGGCCCTTCTTTCCTAAGACAGGGTCTCGCTATGTTGCCCACACCAGCCTTGACCTTGGGATCATTATGCCTCAGTTCCCATGAGTCACTGGGATTACAGGCACATGCCATTATGCCCAGCCTTTATGTCAGACTGTCAGTTAAACCTGGGCTTCCAGTGTGGTCCCAGCCTGTGGGGCACAGTGTTGCAGCAGCACGGCCACCATGGCAAGGCCCCCAAAGTATCATATGAAAGTTAAGACAGGCCATAAACATCACTTTACCCACTTTCATTCACTCAGTATGGTAGATGAGAGAGTTGAAGTTTAGAGAGACAGAGAAACCTACAGTCACTTTATGTTTTGTGTGTTTTTTCCCCCCATGGGTAGTAATTAGATGACCACTGAGTTAATTAACCTAAGGCTATTCACTATTAAATATTTATTAAGTACCTGCCATATGTCTGGCTATGTGGCAGAGAACTTAAGTTATACGTGTGTGTGCGTGTGTGTGTGTGTGTGTGTGTGCACGTGCACATATGTATTTTATAATGTCATGTAATCTACATAAGTCATGTAATAATAATATCTTTCTAACAGGGAGAATTTATTAGAATCGACCATAACTTTCAGAGTGACTGTGGGTGTGTACAGTATATCTGTGGTAACTATGTTTTTTGAAACTATTAAATTGTAATGTATATGATCTGTTTTTAACTATTAATAAACTAAAAATTACTTTCTTTGAAATATGTTACACAATTTACATCATCCACTAGTACTTGAGTATAAAAATGTACCATTTTTTTTCATTTTGCTCTTCTGTAATATTTAGAAATGTTCTGAGAAATTTGAGAGTAGGACAGAAAAATGAGTATGACCTTCAGAGGTGACATAGAATTTTAAAGTTAATGCTAGGACTCTCTTTAATATGAATATATTTAATTAAAATATAGACAGTATGAAAGTGTTAGAATTGTTTTCCCATTGTATTATTGTTGATATTAACATTACAAAGATAAAGTTGATTTTTTTATTAAATAACATATTTTCATATTTAAGTGTTCATAGGCTACTAGAAAAAAACACTTTTGATCATAGCTTTGATATTTTTATATTTTATATGAGAGGAAGCTTTAAGAATAGTGTTGGAGAACCATAACAGAAAATAGAATATATTGTACATGACTATTTATTTTGCAACACGAGAAAGATGGAAACTTTTTTTTTCAAGGTAATAACTAAAATCCATGAAATCTTTTATGTACTCCCATCATGAAGAACTTTGCCTCCATCCATGTTCACCTCCAATAGTGGTCACGCACCCCATATTTACAAGCAGCTTTTGGAGGAAGTTCAAACAGTAAACAGCAGTTGATTTTTATGGATCAATTTTGTATTGTATGTTAAGGAATAAATGTTCTATATTCCTTACTAAGTAAAGTTTTGGGCTATTAATAATATAAAAGGTGAAGATCTTGACTGGTTTTGAAAAATTGGCATTTCACAATGAAAACATAGACTTAAATACATTCATGTAACTTTATAAATATAAGTTTCATCTATCAATTAGTAGAAAACTCAACATTTTTTTGTTGATTATTTTTCCTATTAGAAAAGGATGATGTGTGTGTATTTCAAGAAGTATCAGTATTAAATCCTGGACAATCTATGATAAAGTATTTGGAAGGGGACTTTTGTCATACAACAGAGTGTCTAGAAGAAAAAGATAACCATACAGGCTTTCACATTTTGAACTTTACAGTGGTGAATTGTTCAAAAGAATGTGATATTGTAAGTATTTCTAAGGATTTGTCCTATGTCATTCTGGTGAGAGTCAGTGAATCTGAATGGCAGCTACAGTTTGAACTAGGGGAATCTATGAGTTAAAAATATATACTTGAATAGTTCTTTAACAATATATTATTATGTAGTATAGCGATCTAACACATATTTTCAGTTTCCCGTGCATGACCTTGAGCTTTAGGAGGTCTAATTTACAGCTTGCCAGCTGGCTTGACCTCAGGCTGTTGCTCCTGCTTAATAAATCTTGGCTGTTAGATAAAAAGCTTAACATTCTACTTTGCCTCTAATGTAGCTATATAACTCAGTTATTATTTGAAGCTCCTCAAATTCTACCTTACAAATTTGAATAGGTGTTCAGAACAAGCATAGAATTGTGTCAGGAAGTACCTTTAGAATTAATACAAGAAAAATGTCGGCATTGTGGTGTGGCTAATTCAATGTACTACCATTATGTGCAGCACCAGGCATACACTCCATCCCCAAGTGATTTCGATTGTTGTGGTACCTGCAAAAATGTGTCTTGCAAGTTTCATATGGAAAATGGAACATCATTCATATATGAGGTATGGATTCTGTGTTTCCTAAAATGTGTTCCTTGTAGGATAGTTGTCTGTGTTACTTTCTGAAGAAAGCATTCTTGAGTCAAATAAGTTTGAAAACTCTCTCTCTTTCCCTCCCTTTCATACACACACCCTAATATGTAAAATAAACACAGTACACTTAAAACACATAAGACACAGTTACATTTGTAACATTTCAAGGCATCTGACAATTTCTATTGTGAAGAAACTTGTTTAACTTGTTTCTCAAACTTATTTTATCATAGAGTCTCACTTTTTCTCCTCAAATATGAGGAATGGGCTTTGGGGAGCACTGATTTTTAATCATTCAAAGGAAAAGAACAATATTTCTATGGAACAGCAAATTGTGGATTTCAGATAAATATGATATTACTGTTTTTGAATGTGAATATTTTTTCTTGCCTAACAAATGGATTCACATATCTGCCTAGCTGAGGTTTATAGAGGACTTGAAGCTACTCTTAAATTAAGATAGAATTTAGAGATAAGAAAGTAATCAAATTTATCAAAATCCTTTTCTGGTCTATAGGGAGTCTTTAAGCCAGAGTTTGACTATTATTTAAAAGGTGGGTTAAGGTGGACCAGCAGTTGGCATAATGGCTATGTTGCTGGACTCCCATGTAGTTGACCATGGTTCAAGTCCTGGACCAAGTGGCTTAAACTCATGCCGGGCGCATGTGCGTGTGTGCCCAAGACCCCAAGAGGAAAATGGAGGAGAAGGGATTGCAGCGTGGCCATCCCCCCTGGGAGGTGATTTCTTGCTTTCTGTCCCTCTGTCTCTCTGTGTCTTTCTGGTGAGCACATGAGCCCTATAGCAAAAACCTCTCAAAAAAAAAAAAAAAAAAAAAAAAGTGGGTTATAAAACAAAATATAGATCAAGAATTATAGTCCAATAATTATTTCAACTGACTTTATTTTTAAATAGGAATTCTGAAATCAGGAATGTGACAAAGAGTTGTTATATTCAGATATTTATTAAAAGAGTATGAATAAGTTTTAACCATAAAGTATATAAATGAAGCACAATAAGTCAATAAGCAGTATTCAAATATATAAAAGATTTTTTTTTGGTGATAGGGAGTAGAAGGAAGAATAAACAAATCTCAGGAAAGGAGCTATATAAGTAATATGGTTTGTTGTTTTATAATTAGTGAGGAAATAGTACAAGACCTTTGACATCTGACCAACTTAGCTAATAAATTTTGCAGTAGAAACAGATACTTGTTTATCTTCATTACCTTATTTCACATTTAAATCTCAGTTTGTATGAAACCAAACATAAACATGCACAATGCCTATATGTGGATTTTAAACCCCTTTGGAGATATTTTCAAATGGAACGTTTATGTCCTAAGAAGATCTCTGCATCTTAACTTGACTTTTGACTCAGTAGGATAGAAAATACTCCATTTAAAGAATATAGAAGGCTTTGGGCCAGCAGGTATTGTGGTGGTTGAAGTGCTAGATCCTACATAGCTGATTCAGTAGTGTGAGTCCTGGACCCAGCAGCTTGAAAAACACTGTGTGTGTGTGTGTGTGTGTGTGTGCGCGCGCGCGCGTGTGTGCATGTGCCCAAAATCCTGAGAGGAGGATGGAGGAGAAGAAGAGATTGTGGCATGGCCACCCCTCTGTAGGGTGATTTCTCACTTTCCCTGTCTCTCTGTCACTCTTGTCTGTCTCTCGCAAGTACACATGACCTATTACAAAAACCTAAAAAGGGAGGGGAGTAAAGAAATATAGCAGACTTAAATATGCAAAACAATAACTTGCTGTTTCACTTTTAGGTGGGGAGTACATGGCACTATAATTGCACCTCTTATGTATGTGTTAAGACTGATGAAGGGGCAATGATTCTGAACTACAGTGTGGTCTGTCCCCCATTTAATGAGACTGAGTGCAAAATGGTTAGTATTTTGTATATCTAAGAAAATATACTATTAAAAAATTTAGAAAGTATACATTATGTTTTCCAAAGTTATATCTTCATTGTTGCTTTTTTATTATGGTGAATGATTTATTTTCATGCTAAAAAAAAACTCTATTTCATTTCCTCAGTTTGTTATTTTGACTTATATATGGTGTTTCAGATAATTCTGACTCTCTCTGAATGGACACTTTACTGTATCTGGGTTTTTAATTGTATATCCAAGGATTACTGTAAAACCATCCAGTCAGCAGATCTAACCTCCCATTGAATATAGATTAATAAGCTAATCAATCAGAGCTTGGCCAATTTCTTTTTTAAACAGCCATAGTTATTATGTCATTCACCTTTTTTTTTTTTTTCCTCTTGAGAGAGAGATTTTTGCTATAGGGCATGTGTGCTCGCTGGAGACACAGAATGAAGCAGAGACAGAAAACAAGAAATCACCCCCTGAGGGGATGGGCACACTGCAGTTCCTTCTCCTCCATTCTCCTCTCAGGATTTTGGGCACACCTGCACATATGCCTGGCATGAGTTTAAGACACCGAGTCTGGGACTCTAACCATGATTAACTATGTGGGACTCCAGCGACATAAACATTACACCATCTGCTGGTCCTGTCATTCATCTTTAATGCATGCTGGCCTAGGTGTCATTCACTTTGACTATGCTGAGCACAGCCTCTGGAGAACTCAGCGCAGGTCACATCCCTGTTGATCTTTAGTTTTCCTCTTTCAATTCCCTATTTTCTCAGAGATGAGACTATTCCAAGAATAAATTTTTGAAAATGATACAATTTAAAGAATTCTTTGTAGTTTTATTTAGGCAATAATAATTCCTAATGAAAAACGAGTTTTGTTCTGTCATGTAGAGAAATAGACTTATTGATTATTTTTTAAACATGTATCTTTTAAATGATGGCTTGTGACATGTAGTAGAGTTACAGAATTTTAGCTTATTTCACAGACTCATTTTTATACAGGAATTTATTTAATTTGGATTGCAGTTACCAAGTTACTAAAGCAGTTAACAAAACTGTTAAGAATTCTGAAAATGAATCAATAAAGCTTTACTAATTTAGCCTTAGATAAGAGCCATCGTGAAATAGACTTTTTAAAATAATAATTTTCAAATAATAGTTTAAAATATTTGAGTAATAAGATGTAAAGAAAAAGATATGCCATTTTGACATTAAGTTATATTTAGACACTCAGTCTAATCGAATAGAGTACTTAGATGATTTCCAGGAGTTAAAAATATTAAAGAAAAAGACTTGCCACTTTAAAATTCAATTATATTTAGAAATTCAATCTACTCTAATTGAGTAGTTTAGATTATTTCAAGGAGTTAAAAATGTATAATGGCCCCTATTTTGAATAGCTATTATTAAGATTATACTCTCAGGAATCATTTCTATAGTTTGTTACTAGAACAGCTAATATTACTTTGTTTTGGTAGAACATATTTTGTGGCATATAAAAAGTGTTCTTTTGGGACCAGCAGTTAGCGTAATGGCTATGTTGCTGGACTCCCACATAGTCGACCGTGGTTCGCGTCCCAGACCCGGTGGCTTAAAACTCACGCCGGGCGCGTGTGCGTGTGTGCCCAAGATCCTGAGAGGAGAATGGAGGAGAAGGGATTGCAGCATGGCCATCCCCTCTGGGGGGTGATTTCTTGTTTTCTATCTCTCTGTCTCTCTCTGTCTGGCAAGCACACACGCCCTATAGCAAAAACCTCTAAAAAAAAAAAGTGTTCTTTTAAGTAGAGTAATCTGTAATCTGTACTCTTTTTAAATGTAATTTTAAATGGACTATCTGCTCCTAATTTTAAAAACAAAGAAATTCTTAATAGTAATACTTAAATTCTAATAATTTTCCTATAAAGACTTTGTGATATGTAATTAAAGTATTGGGGAAGTTAGTTTTCTATTTCTAGTCAAATAGAAACTGGATAAACAATGTTTTTGAACTGTATTTCTTTTCTCTCTTCCTAGAATGAAGGGATTGTGAAGTTATATAATGAAGGCTGTTGCAGAATCTGTAAGTAAGGACTTAGTACATGTATTGACTTGATAAGTTAGTTTTAATTGCTCATGGTGATTATGGTTTTTCTCATAAAATTCGATTTCTGTGATGTAAAGACTTTTTTAAAGTTTTATTTATTTATTTATTTTATTTCCATAGGGCTCATGTACTCGCTAGAGGGGAGAGAGACAGAGAGACAATGAGAAGGAAACTGGGAAATCACCTCCCAGGGAGCGATGGCCATGCAATTTCTTCTCCTCCATTCTCCTGGGATTTGGGGCACACACGCACACACTCCTGATGTGATTATCAAGCCACCAAGTCCTGGACTCTGTGGTCAGTGATATGGGAGAACAGGGCCTTAACCACTATGCCACCTACTGGCCTGGGAAACAAATATAACAAAGTATGTTATTTAAAGATTTTAAATAATGTCATGTGGTTGATAATTTTGTAATTTTATTTACTGGAATATGAGTAAAGTGTTTTGATTTAGATTAATTTTAATTTATAAATTAAAGTTTTTAAAATTTTTTTTTTATTGTGGCATTTCCCAAAAAGTATTGCACAAGAGTTCAATAGATTTATGGTTAAAAGTACCCTATGGAGGGACCAGCAGTTAGTGTAATGGCTATGTCACTGGACTCCCATGTAGTCAACTGCAGTTCGAGTCCTGGACCCGGTGGCTTAAACTCACGCCGGACGCGTGTGCGTGCGTGCCCAAGATCCCAAGAGGAGAATGGAGGAGAAGGGATTGCGGTGTGGCCATCCCCCCGAGGGGTGATTTCTCGATTTCCATCTCTCTGTCTCTCTCTGTCTTTCTGGTGAGCACATGTGTCCTATGACAAGAAAAGCCTCTCAAAAAAAAAAAAAAAAAAAAAAAAAGTGCCTTATGGTCAAATGCACGTGGGCTGTGCTGAACTCTACAAAGTTAAGTAGGTCACTATGACAATGGCATTGTGACCCCAATAAAGACAAATGGAAATGGAGCATAGATTCTCCCAAACCCATCTGAACTAGTCTATAGGTCTGTATAATACACATAGAAAATACATTTTTATATCCTATATGTATTAATTTCCACAATTATTTCAATAATTGCAATCCTTTTTCCTCCAATTCTTCATCCCACCAGTCTTCTGGGCACACATGTGCATTGTGTGTTGGGGCCAAGTTTTGAACCCAGTCAGCCATGTAGAATCTGGTTTCCTCTGCACAGTGTTTAACAACAGTGCATAATGCTGGCTCTGATTCTGAATGATTTTAAGTAAGCATTTTTCTTTCTGAACTGCTTATGTATTTTTGTTGATATAAAAAAACAGAAGTTTTATGGAACTTGGCATAAATATTAATTTAAAAATTCTTTACAGAAGCTTTCGGAAAAGGGACATAATGTAGTATAAGTTAATACTGCCATAGTATGGTGTCAGTAGGATTGGCTTCTTTGGAGGGCTGTGTGGGAACATTGTGCTGCAGGCTGCTCTCCTTAGCTTGCACAAGGCCATGTTCGTGTTTACATGGTGCTCTCCCTGTGTGTATCTGTCTCCAGAAGTCCCCTTTTCATAAGGACACCACTCAGATTAGGGCCTACTTAATTCAGTTTTCCCTTGATTACCTCTAAAAAAATCTTGTCTTCAAATAAGGTCACATTCTAAAGTACACAGGAAGTTTTCTGAAGTGACAGTTCAACGCATGACCATCATACAGCTAGAACTTTTGTAAATAATATAACACATTTGTGCACTTTAATTACTGGGGCTCTTAGCACACATGAAGTAAAATTTTTCTGTTCATTAAAAATAAGCAACTTTTGAGACCAGCAGTTAGTGTAATGGCTATGTCACTGAACTCCCATGTAGTCGACCGTGGTTCAAGTCCCGGACCTGGTGGCTTAAACTCACGCTGGGTACGCGTGTGTGCATGGCCAAGATCCCAAGAGGAGAATGGAGGAGAAGGGATTGTGGTGTGGCCATCCCCCCTGGGGGATGATTTCTTGCTTTCTATCTCTCTGTCTGTCTCTTTCTGGCGAACTCACGTGCCCTATAACAAAAACCTCTCTAAAAAATAAAGAAAGAAAGAAAGAAAGAAAGAAAGAAAGAAAGAAAGAAGCAACTTTTCAATTAGTATTCTCTGAATCAAATGTAAACTAATGTGTATCAAATAGTTTTATATCAGGAACTTAAAGAATGAAATTTAGCTCTAGAACTTGAGAAAGTTTATATTTTTATGATCTCACTTCTTTTTCCTTCTACTTCCTTGGAGTCTAGACTCCTTCAGGCCTGAGAGGCAGGAATAGTTACATGGCTGTGTTCAGACCCTGGCTTATGTTACCTGACTTCTGTTACTGATCAGAGAAGTGATTACATTTATGTATCTGAGGATACAGGGGAAGATCTGTGTGCTTCATAATGAGCTACCATTTATTGCCCACCACACATTGCTGTTCTATCATTCTATCGAGTCCACTGCACTTAGGATCAGAGCTAATCCTCACAGCAGTCTGGGAGGTAGGTATGGTTTCCACTGCAGATGAGGAGTTGAAGGTTCAGAGAAGTGGATCACACTAGTCAGTAATGCACATAAGTCTGCCTAGGGCCTGAGCCAGGAATTTCAACTTGGCCAAATTCTTCGAAGATGCAGAACAATTATGAGCCACTTCAGTTCCTCTCATCTGATGTGTAAGGACTCATGAAGTAGTTTCTGTTTTGACATTAGAGAACTCTTGTCTGTGGTCTGATTTTGGGTGATGAGTCTATTTTGCAGAGATTGTGGAGGTTGGTTACTATCATAGACCCTATGCTAAGCAAAATAAATTACAATAAAGTAGAAGAATGAATTGGAAATGTTTTGTGGTACAAACTTAGCTAACTGAAAATAAATTAATGTTGTCCCTGTTTCATTTGTTGAAAGAAGTAAATTATCAAATAGGTTTTTTTGGAGTGATTTTTTTTTTTTTTTTTTTTTTTTTTTTTTTTTTTTTTTTTTGCTATAGGGCTCGTGCGCTCGCCAGAAAGAGACAGAGAGACAGAAAGTGAGAAATCACCCCCCAGGGGGGATGACCATGCTGCAATCCCTTCTCCTCCATTCTCCTCTTGGGATCTTGGGCACAAACGCACACGCGCCTGGCGTGAGTTTTAAGCCACCGGGTCCGGGATGCAAACCGTGGCCGACTACATGGGAGTCCAACGACAGCCATTACGCTAACTGCTGGTCCCTCAAATAGGTTTTTATTGGATGCCTACACTCAATAACATGGTTAGATACCATTTTAGACATTGGGACTGTAATAAAGAAATGCAACAGTATCTGCATGGCTAGTGCTTATTATCAAGAAGAGGAAGAAACACTAAACACATAAATATATACTAATTTGTTAGGTAGAGACAAGTGGTACAAAAAAATTGTACAAGAATTAAAGGGATAGTGAGTGTGTTGGGGATGGGGTTAGAGGATGCCTTTGTTCATCAGCCTTTTAGAAAGGAGGTATCATTGGAATAGAGACTGAGTGTCCTTGGGAGGCTGCGCAGATAGTGAAGAGGATTTAATGCAGAGGGAACAGCAAAATCTGGCTAAAGGACAGGGAGTGAAATACCTCATAGGTCCTGAAAAGTTGATTTCTCTCTTGACCGTTCTTTATTCTTTTACTTACATCAGAGTAGAAAGGCTGGTGAGGTAATTACTGACTGAAAGCACCACACAGTACATGATGGCCTGTACTCTACCAACAGCTCTGAGCCTGAGGTCACACTACAGGTGGGAGGTCAGGGTAAAGAGAAACGACCAGCCTAAGAGACTGAGGAGAGGGCATGAGTGAGAAAAGATCCAAACCTCTGTGGATGAGCTCTGGAAGCCAAGTGTGGAAAGTGTGGTAAAGAGGACAAATATCGCTGAGGAGGCAAGTAGCATGAGAACTGAGATGTGACGTTTGAATTGAACAGTTTGGAGGTCATGGATCACCTTGACAAGGACGATTTAATTTCAGGCAATCTTAGCTACCCAGCTCTTCTTCAACCAAATAGCTGAAGTTTTATCTACTTTACATGTTGGGATACATATAAGCTTTTATTTTAAATTAGATTTTTATGGTGAAACTCATTTGAAAATTCATGATATAATTCCACTCTCTTGCACACAAGGAAACTCAGCAGATTAATTTTGTGACTTTCCTAAAATGACCAAAGCAAGTTACTAACAGAGAGGTGAGAACCTTAGTATTTTGCATCTTGATTCAGGGGTTATATTCACTATCATACAACATTGAATATACGTTCCTGGGTGTATTGTCAAGTAATCCATCACACACAAATGAATATTAATATATCATGAGTGAATACAAAGTGTTTTTATTTGAAATCATAAAAAAACATTTCAGAGTCAAAAAATCAAGTGTGACTTATTCATACATTTAAAAATGGTTGATAAATAATTTATTTACTTTTTGCATTATTCTATATTAATATCCATTAAAATAGTGTGGTTTGAAACCTCTCAGTTTTTATTCAAAAATCGATACCTATGCATCAATTATATACACACACACACACACACACACATTTACTTATATGTGCTGTGGTTTGTTCCAAGATATATTTTAAGCATACGTATATGATATATATATATATACTTATATATATATATATATTTATGTTAGCATGGTAAGCATGATAATATATATATATATATATATATATATATATATATATATATATATATATCCCGGCCTGCAGGACAGTCGAGCAGGTTTCCTGGGGGAGGGAGTGAGAGATGGGACAAACACACAGACACACAGAGTGGAGACAAGACGAGGTGCCGATCAAGTCTCATTTATTAAGGAAGAACAGCCAGCTTATATACAAGCTGGTGGGCATTGATTGATTGCCTGAAATGCAAATGAGATAGAAAAGCATGAACCAATCATTGATGTGGGTGGATCTCTCCCGTTGCCTAGAAACCCAACCACTTCCGGGGAGAACAGTTGGTCACATGATTTCTGAGAACTGGTTTGCTCAGTGAGGAAGTGAAGCCTAATGGTTTTCAAGATGGTGGATAGCTCAAGATGGCTTCTGTATGCAGTGCCCTCCACAATAACATACATGGAATTTTAAAAATTTATGATTAGGATAATTATTCTAAGACAATAAGATACAAAAATGGAAGTAATAAGTATAAAGCTAGAATATATAATATAATTTTTTATAATGTGAAAATAAATACTGCACACAAAATAGGTTAAGAGTAGGGTTAAAATGTCCTTTTTTTTAAGAGAGAGATTTTTGCTATATGGCACATGTGCTCGCCAGAGAGACAGATAGACAGAAAGCAAGAAAGATTACCTCCCAGGGGGTTGGTCATGCAGCAGTCCCTTCTCCTCCATTCTCCTCTTAGGATTTTGGGCACACACGCACATGTGCCTGGTGTGTGTTTTAAGTCACCAGGTCCAGGAATTGAATTGTGGTTGACTACTTTGAAGTCCAGTGACATAACCATTATGCCATCTGCTGGTTTCTTAAATACTTTTCAATACTGGAATGTATTTTATAGAAATACTAATTTTCAGTTGTTTTCTTTTTCTTAAAGATTTATTTAATTTAATTAATTATTATTATTATTTTATATTTGACCAGACAGAAAAAGAGAAAGAGAGAGGGAAAGTGAGAAATCAAGCCACCAGGTCTCAAATTCGAACCATGGTCAGGCAGCCATGTGAGAATCCAGCACCCAAACCACCACACCACCAGCTGCCCCCCATTTTCAGTTGTTTTCAAATGTAAACTTGTTTACATCTAATTTAATGGAAGAGAGACAATTTTACATAGGCCTTTTGACAAATAAATACATTCAATATTTTATCAGGCAAACGAGAAGAAAAAATATGCCAGAAAACGATCATTAAATCAGTCATAAGGAAACAAGACTGTGTAAGCCAAAGCTCTGTAAGTAGAAAAATATTATTTATTAGGTAAAGAGCATCTGTCTTTCCAGACTTATATTGTCATAGCACAAATAAATTTTTAAGCTAACAAAATGCACATTTATGATATTTAACTTTGATATTATTTCTGTATTCTAATATTAAAATATTGTGAAGTATGAATTATTTTTAGCATCAATAGGTTCTAAGTGATTGCAATTTAGAGAGATGAAAATTGAATCTAACTATATTTAACAATACATACTATCTTAAGTATGCAATTTTACTCAGCAAAAATAATCCTACTTCTAACTTTACCCCCTTAAATCTGACTGTCGAATTTTATAGTCTACCTGAGACATAAGTGAATATAATCACTAGGGTCACATATCTGTCTAGTTATGCATGCATATTTGATGCTTTGAATTATGTCAGTGTTGGTATGTTGTTTCCACTTAGCATTATGTCCCCCACAGTCTTCCAACATCCAAAAACTTGATTGTCGAAGTTATAAAGAAGAAAGCCTTGCTTTCACCTGAATTAGTGGAGTCAAATAATCAGTGTTTTGAAAACTGTAAGACCTCGTTTTCTCACTGTCTCCTTACAGGTAAATGTGGCATCTTGTGATGGGAAATGCCCATCAGCTACCATATATAACATCAACGTTGAAAGTCATCTAAGATTCTGCAAGTGTTGCCGTGAGAATGGAGTGCGAAACTTGACTGTGCCTCTGTACTGCTCAGGAAATGGCACTGAAATTATGTATACTCTCCAGGAACCTATAGACTGCACATGCCAGTGGAATTAAACTCTTGGATCCCGAGAATTATATGCAATCTTGTAATGTCATGTGAAGCTAACTTTTATCACTATTTAGACACTGGGCAGATTTATGTTGTTTAACAATAATGTATTTTTCAGACCATTGGGCTATATCAGTTTGACAGAAAAAAATGTATAGAGTTTCAAAGGCAAAGTTAGATTTATTTACTTTATTTTAGAGAATCAAATGGTTCTAAGTTCAGCTGAAATACTATTATGTACATAATTGTAACATGGTACAGCCTGGAATATTCTCATTAATTAGAAAGTTATTTTACAGAATTCCTTCAGTTTCTCTGAGTAATAATTTTTTTGATTTGCAAAATTTGCCATAGATATCCAAATTTAGGTACTCTTTAATTTCTACTGCTTGGTATGGTAAATGTGATGAGTTAAAACTGGCATCTGGATAGCCAGAAAGATTGGAACATTTGGAGACAGCTTATGGAACTGTAGGGTTATTTAAAACCCAAATGAAAGATCTTTTTTATTCCAGTCATATGTTCTTTTATTTTGAATGATACAATAGGGCGTCCATCACAGAGTCTTTCGTTCTTAATTTGTTTTGGATAGAATTAACATTTTTAATAAATTAAAAGTTCTTTATGTTTTTAAAATGTCACACATATACTAATAGTTATGCCAATAAGTAATGGGGAAATATAGCATCGGTTGATAAACAGAAGAGGGAGATCTTGAGTTTTATTTTTTATACCATTGAAAATGCTAATAAATATGTTGTTATTATTTAAATTTAATTACTTACATTGGCATCTGATTTTTGAGATGTTTTTGAATATTGTTGAAGTTGATTGCTATTTTGCTGTTACTGCTGCTGTTTGCCAAAGGGGAATGAAATAAAATTTTCTGAATATATTAGTAATTATACAATAGAATGCTGCTCTTTTTAAATACAATAGATTATTATCATTTTCAGGGAATATGTTCTTGCAAATCCCCCAATTCCTGTCACCTTTTGTATATAATTGTTTGAGTTTCCTCTTCAGTCAAAAGGAGAGTATGCCCTATTTGGTGTGATTGTGGGTATCAAATGAAGTCAAATATCAATAAGAACGAAAATAAAGCTGCCCTGAAAAGCAGATGAGCTAGGTTCAGATTTGATCTAGGTGACTTGCTTTTACATACTAATGTTTCCATTTCAAAATCATACTTCCCAGAAATTTTTCAACATACTTTATATTGTATATCTCCAGAATTACTTAGAAATGAGTGAAAGAGTTAGGGGCCAGCAGGTGGCATAGTGGTTATGGCACTGGACTCCCACATGGCCAACCACAGTTAAAGTCCCAGACCTGGCGCCTTGAAACTCAGGACCAGCAGTTAGCATAATGGCTATGTCTCTGAACTCCCACGTAGTCGACCGTGGTTAGAGTCCTGGACCTGGTCGCTTAACTCATGCCAGGCACATGTGCGTGCGTGCCCAAGATCCTGAGAGGATAATGGAGGAGAAGGGATTGCGGCATGGCCATCC
Organism: Tupaia tana; assembly: GCA_026018925.1. Taxonomy (NCBI): domain Eukaryota; kingdom Metazoa; phylum Chordata; class Mammalia; order Scandentia; family Tupaiidae; genus Tupaia; species Tupaia tana. Next base: position 184,386,319 of record JAKSZU010000006.1, read on the forward strand.
CCCCTGGGGGGGGTGATTTCTCGCTTTCTATCTCTCTGTCTCTGTCTGGTGAGCACACGCGCCCTATAGCAAAAAACCTCTCAAAAAAAAGAAAAAAAACTCATGCCAGGTGCATGTGTGTAGGTGTTTAAAATCCTGAGAGGAGAATGGGGAAGAAGGGATTGTGGCAGCCATCTCCTCTGGAGCAGGTGATTTCTTACTTTTTCTCTCTCTAGTGAGCTCATGTATCCTATAGCAAAAATTTCTCTCAAAAAATTAATATTTCTTCTGAAAAGTTCCAGTGTCTACTGTATATAAAAACTGATTTTTCTTGTTTATGCTCAATATAGGTATTTCCTTTAGGTGTTAACTTTACTTTTTTTTTTTGTTTCTGTTAACATATAGATTGAATGGAATGTTTTGCTTAAAATACATTAATTTACTTAAGGTCAAATGTTATGTACATCAAACAGAAGGACATAATTTCTATTTTCTTTCACCCATTTTTACTTCCTTTCTGTAAAATATTTATTAAATTAAAAATACTAAGTAATCTTTAAAACTATTTGTGGGGAAAAGGGAAACAGTCTCCTAAGACTTTGTAAGCATTCCCTAAATACAGCAATATGTACTGAGGGCCTGCTATGTGTCAGACACTAGTCTACTCCTTGGGGGCTCAGACAAAATGAATATAGTTCTCACCCTCATTTAACCAGTGTCTGGCAAGAAAGCAAGTGTGAGATAGCCCTACTAAGATAAAATGAACTAACTCCTGAAATTCATTGGACTGTAGTATATGAAAAGAGTGACTCTTAAATTGAGAGGAGTACAAATGCACTTTCAGTAAATAGTGTTAGGACAGCTAGATTGTCACTTGAACAAAGAAATTTGGATTCATGATTCATGACATCAGGATAAGTTTTAAATGAGTAAGATATTAATTTTTAAGAACAAAACAAGATAAAAATTCTAAAAGAAAATAGAAAATTCATTAAAATATTACAGTGGGAAAGATCATTTTTATTGTGACATAATATCTAGAAGCCCATAAAGAAAATATCGATAACTTTTACCATAAGAAAATTGAAAACAAATTGTGTGTGGCAAAAAATGTCAAAAGAAAAATTTAAAAAAAGACAATATTTGCAACATACTACTGATGAATACTGATTTTTGTATACCTAAAAGTTGTCAAACAATCACAAATAGCAGAAATTGTCAACCTAACAGAAAAATAGGCTACAAACATGATAGTTCAAAGAAACTTTACTTATTTCAAGGAATAGGGAATTTTTTACAGAAAAGATAATCATGCATACTTTCAATAAAAAGTTTCACATTCAGTCTACACTGACGTACAATTTCTCACCTACCAGAGTGGTAAAAATGCAGAAATTTAATGATACTTCTACTATTTAAGGCTCTGGGAAGACAGAAACTTTCAAGTCATTGATGATTGCATGAAATTAAAGAAATATTAAAGAAGAACTAGCAATATATTCTTCTGGTAAAGGTAGGTTTTGATTTGGCCAAACTATCTAGGATAAATACCCTAGACAAACACCTATACAAAGGTAAAATGGCACTTGTGCAAGATTATTAACTGTAGCACTGTTTGTAACAGACTGGAACCAATAATTTAATAAACTATGATTATCCACAGAATAATACCTACTATGCAACTGTGGAAAAAAGAATGAAAAAATAAATTTTAATATTGGTGTCAGATGATCTTTACAATATAGTTTTAAATGAACTATAGAAATATAAATAGCACATACAGAATTCTAGTTTTTTTTTTTAACTAAGCCAAAATAATCATATTGACTTGTATTTCTGTAAGAAGAGTAAACAATGAACTAATAAAATAGCACAAATAAATGGTAGAATTGGGTTGGGATAGAGACTGGGATGGAAACAGGACTTCTCAATGTATACCTTAATATATATTCTGATTTTTGAACTATGACTTTATCATATGTTTCAAATATTTAAATTACATATAAATAATTCTAAGTTCTGGTTTATGCTATAAAAAAAAGAGGTTGCTATGAAAAAGTGATACCATCAAATCTATGTGGCTTGGGGGAAAAGTATTCAAAGTAAGTGATGTGTAACTTGGGACTGAAAGATGAGTATAAGTCAACCAATAAAGTATCTGCAGGGACCAGCAGTTGGCGTAATGGCTGTGTTGCTGGACTCCCACGTAGTCCACCACAGTTGGAGTCCCAGACCTGGCGGCTTAAACTAACGCTGTGTGCGTGCGTGCCCAAGATCCCAAGAGGAGAGTGGAGGAGAAGAGGTTGTGGCATGGCCATCCCCCCTGGTGGGTGATTTCTCGCTTTCTGTCTCTCTGTCTCTCTTTGTCTTTCTGATGAGCGCATGCGCCCTATAGCAAAAACCTCTCAAAAAAAAAAAAAAAAAAAAAAGCAAGTAGTAAGGTTTCGTGAGTGTAAGGAAAGGACAATCAGGGAAGTGATAGGCCGAGAATGCTTTTTGTGCTCTTTGAGTAATGGAGAGTGTGGTACAAGATAAGGATGGGATGGACTGGGAAGCCAAATAAGGCCAGAATAAGATGCTTTTGTTGTAGAACAATGAGAAATTGTAGTTACAATGCAGATGGAATTAGTTCATATGCAAGATACACATATTTGGGGGGCAAAGTCAGGTAATCACTAAGATACCCAAAAGTGTCTTGAGAATACTTCTGAGTTGAATGAGTACATGGATGGAGGCTAGGAATCTTGGAAAGAGAGGATCATGTTGATTCGGCTGATTAGACAAAGTGAAGTTATCAGTGAGTGGCTATTGCTTTTTATTTGGGGCCAAGGAGAAAAGTGTTGGAAATGCCTTTAGCATTTGTTTAAAAAGAAATCATGTAAAGCTATGAGAATGGATGAAGTTATTAATAGTAGGTCAAGTGTAGAGTAAAACAGGATCCAAGATTAAGCCCCGAAGACATCTAACATTTAGAGGTCCCATCAAAAGTACAGCTAGGGAAGAAGGCTGAGAAAGAATGACCATAGATAGCGAAGTAAGACCTGGAGGCTTGTTGAGGTTCACCCAACCTAAGGGAATACGAAGTTAGGAATGGAGTTAACCATTTTTCCACAACAGATGAGGAGTCATTGAATTTATAGAAACGGAGCTCATTGGTGTTTCTTATTATGGACAGAAGCCAAAGCAAAGCTTGCTGAATAGTATTTTCTGGTTATAAATAGGACCCAATGTACGCTCCCCTGGTGGTGTGGGCACGCTCGCGTTTCTGCAGCGGGTGGCGCTGGGCTGGAGCACATTCCGGGGTCGCCTCCAGTCGCGGGAGGAGGCGGGAACAGCACGGCGCATGCGCAGCAAGTGCAGTTGTCGCCCAAGGCCTCCTGTCGGTTCTTGGAGGATTGCCTCCCTCTGTGGAGAAAGGGCTCTGCCTCTTCCATGCCTGCCACAGACGCGCTGGCCTCCCCACCGCCTCTGGACCAGGCAGAAACACGTGGTCCCATAAACGCTTTGATGAACCTGGTAATGGAGCCTGGAAAAGGAGGAACGTATACTCTGCGGGGTGACCGCTGACCGGTGGGTGCTGGGTCAGGAGCCAGCAGGTAAATCCCTCGCCTGGCTCCTCCTCCGCTGTGCAGCTGCACCCGCTCGGTGGATGGGGACAAGTTTGTGCTGCGTGTGAGTCATGGCCTGCTGTCGAGTAGTCTTGTATTTGCTTTTTGAAAAGAAAACTTCCCAGAGGGCGTGTGGGCCAGAGAGACAGAGTGAGGAGAGAACGAAAGAAAGAAGAAATCACTCCCCATGGGGAATGGTCATGATGTAATCCCTTCTCCTCCACCACTCTCTCCTGCTGGGACTTGGGGCACTCAGGCCCATGCCACCAGCGCGTTTCTCACGCCAGATCCTGGACTCAGCTCAGGTTCAGCCATGTGGGATCCAGTCGCTTTAGCCACCAGGCCCTGAGCCAGCCCTGTACTGTCTGTCTTTCCTTCTCTGCCTCATTTCACTTCCCTTAAATCTTCCTTATCTCAAAATGTCAACATTTTGTGTGTGCGGCATACATAGGTATATTTATGAACTTATTTTTCTTGATAAGCTCATAAATATACCTTGAAATGATGCTGAGATACAATTTTTAGCTTATTAAACCAATAAAGACTTTCAACTGTTGACTGTGTCATGCGAGAGAGAAGAGCAAAAACCCAAACTCTCTTGTGTTGCTTGTAGGGGAACCAAGATGACAAAATATTTGCATAAATAATCTCTTCTGTACTTTTGCCTTTCTTTCTGCCTCCCCTGATCTTGAACTTGTACTTTTATAACTTTACATTATTTTATGTTCTTAAGAGGTTTTCAGCAGTAATTTTATATGCTATATAGTAGTCCATGAAATGAATACCACAATTTGTTTAACCAATCTTACTTATGGATATTTGTTGATATTATTCCCTACTATAATTTTTTTTTTTGAGAGAGATTTTTGCTATGTGCTAGGGCACTTGCGCTTGCCAGAGAGACACAGACACAGCAGAAAGCAAGAAATTCCCCCCCCCCCCCCACACACACACACACCCCTAGGGATAGCCACGATGCAATCCCTTCTCTCCAGATTTTGGGTGACTTGAAACTCACTCACACACACCTGGCGTTAGTTTTAAGACTCTTGGCTCCAGAACTTGAACTGTGGTCAGCCACATCGGTGTCTAGCATCTTAACTGCTGGCCCCCTCTACTATAAATCTTAATGCATACAATGAAACTGAAGGATCAAATAGTATCAACCTGTGAACAATTTCTAGACATATTGTCAAGTTTGTCTTCCATGACTGAGTCAATCCCCCCCAGAGAAACCATTTATGTGTTTGTTTCTTTTTTCATTAATACTAGATTGTAGTAGTAAAATGGTGCTATAATAAGCAATGTCACTTCATGATATCAGTATACATAACTGAGCTGGGCGCTGAATTCAAATACCTTTATATACTTATTGTAATTCTTCTATTGTCTTTCTTAGTTATGTGGTAATTTTTTCAGGTCTTAAGGACAAATAACTTTGTCAACCTTAAACACACCTGTTTCTACTTTCAAGGGACTATTACTATAACCTGGGAATTATACTTTCATAGAGGCTTTGATGCCAAGTGGAAGAAAGAGGCTCTTATTAGGAGCTGAAAGTTTTCTGAGGTTTTTTCTAGTCAATTACTGTACAAGGCTTCAAGATTAATAGTCACATTACACAGAAAATAACTAAATTCTTGAAATCCAGATATCTCAACAACTTTTAAAAAATTAGCAAAATTTTTGGTTGTGGTATATAAATTCACCTCATTCCAAGATGTAGAATAAGTATGTCCAACCAGAGGGCCTGTAGCTCAACATGTGGATTAGGACTCACATTTGTGCTAATATTACTGGGGTAACAGTGGAGGCTGCGCAGTTTAGGTACTATATATGAGTACTCATCTGAGGGACAAGGGAGTGCTGAAATCTAGCTCAGGCTCCACAAGCTCAAACATGTATCCTGATGAAAGGCCATTTCTGCCCAGGGAAAGGAACGTATTTTCCTTTGCACTAAAACACTCACCTTTTGTCAAGCTAGACACCCAACTTTGGGTTTAATAGTAGTCAGAGAGGGTTACCTTAGGGTGTGCTGGTGATACATAATTTTAAACTTAAAGACAGCTTTAACTGTTTCAGCACCCAAAAATTGCAAACAAACAATAATTTTACAGTTTGATTATTATATAAATTATGTGACACAATTTGGATTATTAGGTACAATTCAAAACCCTATTTTCTTTCTTTAAAGAATTATTTAATTTTATCATTTTAAAAATTTGCTACAGGTCATGTGTGGACATGAGAGAGAAAGTGAGAAAGCAAGCCACCAGGTCTGGGATGCAAACCACGGTCAGCCGTGTGGGAATCCAACACATCAACCACCATGCCCCCTACTGGTCCCAAAACTATTTTCAATGATTCTTTACTGGCACAAAATGCTATATAAAAAATTTAAGATATAAAACCGGATTATTCCAATCTTGTTAGAAAAAGACATATGTAGGGACCAATGGATGACGTAATGGTTATGTCACTGGACTCCCACATGGTGGACTACAGGTCGAGTCCTGGACCCAGCGACTTAAAACTCACTCCAGGTGTGTGTGTGTGTACACATCCAAAATCCTGAGAGACTGGAGGAGAAGGGATTTCTGTGTGGCTATTCCCCCAGGAGAATGATTTCTAACTTTCTATTTCTCTGTCTGTCTCTTTCTCTCTGGCAATCACACATGCTCCATAGCAATATTTCTCTTAAAAAAAGAAAAAGATTATACATATTGAATAGAAAATGCCTTTGGAGGAAATATATGGCTGTGTTTACCACTGACTCTCTTGGGCTGATGGAATTATGAATGCATTTATTTTCTTTCTATATGTATATATCTTCCAAATTCTCTTCAAAAAGCAAATGTTTATTTTGATATCTGAAAAAAAATTAGTTTTGTTTTATTGTTAAAAAAATAGTGTTATCCTTAGAAAATATTATTTTGGCAGGGGATTAAAAATCCCAAATTGCTCCAAAGTGTAAATTTTTCTTCTAAGGAATACATAAGCAATTTTATTAATTCTTCCATATGACTTTTATATTAGCCTTTCTGAATAATACAGACCTCAAATAACAAGTAACATAACACTTCATAGAAGAGAGTAAACTGATTACTTAGCGCAAAGTCGTCTGCATTGTGATTCATGTGGGATTGTGGCCTATATTTTAAGAAATAATGTTTGTTTTTGAGAGAAAAATTCCTGGGTCAGCCGATAGCATAGTGGTGACAGCACTGGTCTCCCACATGGCTGACCACAGTTCAAGTCCCAGACCTGGTGGCTTGAGAGTCACACAGGGTATGTGTACATGTATGTCCAAAATCCTGGAGGAGAATGGAGGAGAGGAGATTTGTGGTGTGTCCATACCCCCTGGGGGGTGATTTTTCACTTTCCCTCTCACTGTCTTTCTCTCTTTCTCTCCTGCGAGCTCATGCACCCTATGGCCAAAAAATTTAAAAAAGAAAAAGAAAGGAAAATTCCCATTGATCTTTTAAAATTGTTCACTTCATAACTGTTTTGCTTTGCTTAAGAATTAGAGAATAATGGCAGTTAGCATAATGGCTATGTCGCTGGACTCCCATGTAGTCCACCATGGTTCGCATCCCGGACCCAGTGGCTTAAAACTCATGCCGGGCGCATGTGTGTGTGTGCCCAAGATCCCAAGAGGAGAATGGAGGTGAAGGGATTGCGGCATGGCCATCCTCCCTGGGGAGTGATTTCTCACTTTCTGTCTCTCTGTCTCTCTCTGTCTGGCCAGCTCACACGCCCTATACCAAAAAAAAAAAAAAAAAAAAAAAAGAATTAGAGAATAATGAAAAAGAACATTATTGCTTATATCTGTCATTGTCGGAGATCAACCATATTTAGCAGCATGATTTTGGCTAAAATAACACGCATGTGCTGCATGCATATGTGGCATGAATAGTTGAAATAGAGCACTGTGCTTTCTGTTCACTTGTGATGAACATTTATTTCTTGGCTCCATGTGTATGAGAATAATTACACATTTTGTTATACTTATCAGGTTCTCCAAGTCTTATCATCTGTTTCATTTTAGAATAGTAACAACCTCTGAGACGCACATATCAACATCTTACAAATGGTTCACAAAACTTTGTGAAGGGGTCTTAAAGAAATGAACCAACTCTAATATTAGAATAATAAATGCTTAAAATGTACAAAAATTATGTGAAAAATAGTATGTTAAAGTCATCATTTAAAAAATGATTTCTTCAGAAAAGTATGTAAGAGGTAACTACTTTAGACCGTATACTAAAATTAGTACTTGGATACAGGTGCTTGCTCTAGTCACAACTAATTTAAATTATATCAAAGAAGAGGGAATTCAGTATTTAACCAATCAGTAAGGAGATTCCATAGTTATTTATGTGATAAAAGATAAGGTGATCAAAATCTAGAGCTACAGTGAGTTCAGATCCCAAGGAATATTACTAATCCGAGGGAGGAGGGACTATAGCATGAGTAGCACTCCAAGAGACGTCCTTCAAATAATTCGAAAGAACTATTTCCCTCAAATAATAACCAAACTCTGAGATAGGAGGAGAGAATGAAATGCCTCTGGGACTTGCATGCAGTAATTTCTGCTTCTCTTGCTCTTCCAGCTCCACTCTCCCACTGCATTGCAGGTTGCTTTATTATGTTTGTTAGCCGACAGGAAAGGGTCTCTCTGTGTGAATTCTAGTTCAAAAAGTTCTGTGCATTAATTGAACAACCACAGTGACTAGGGGCATGGGTTAGTTTTTTATTGCTGGGAAACAAATTAGAGCAAGTTTAGTGCTTTACAACATAGCACATTTATTATTGCATGGTTTCTGGGGTCAGGAGCCCGGATACAGGTTAGGTGAGTTCTGTCATCCTCTCAGGCTGAAAAGGACTTCTTGGCTGGGCCATGATCCATTTGAGGTTTAAGATTCTTTTTTTCCAATCTCATTCGGGTTGTGGACAGAATTAAATTCCTTATAATTGTCAGACTGAGATCCGCATTTTCTTTCTTCTTGTCTGAGACACACTCTCAGCTGCTAGAGGTCCCATTCACGTCCTAACCACTCGAGCCTCTCACATCATGGTAGCTTACTTCTTTGAAGCTTCTCTTGTTCGGTTATGAGGAAGGGTTATATAATATACCACAATAGAAGTAACTAGCCCATCATATTCACACGTCCCTCAAAGGGAGAGGATTATACAGAGTGTGAATACCGGGGAGAGGAGTCTTGAGTATTATCCCAGAATTTCACCTTCTGCAGAGGTCAGAGTAGTATTATGGTCAGGCCAGTCAGAGTCATTGCCCATTCCTGGGAGCTCACAGAGCTCACTTACCCTCCATACACCCCTTCTTTTTCCCTTACTTTTCAAATTAAAGGTGAATGGATCTTTCCTTTTAGATATAAAGCCTTTGCTGCCAGTCAGGGTTTTGTCTGCTCTCCTCTTCTGTCCCTGCACTCAAGATTTCATCAAAACTTCTCAGTTACACTGGGGCCCAGGTGGTGGTGCCATGGTAAAACATGATGCTCTGCAAAGCTGACCCACATGGGAAGGTTCTGGGTTCATGTCAAGAGACCTCCCTGAATATGCCAGGCCAACTTGTACCCAGGATCTGGGGCTGGCTGAGGCTGAGAGTAGACTGCCTGCAAGATTGGGTTAGGGTGCTGTCTCTGTCTCTCGGTCATGAAAGAAATCATAATAAAACCATAAAAGTTTTTCTCAGTAAATGTTTACTGAAACGAAATGGTTACTGAAATTAGTTTATTAATGTGTCAGATGTGATCATCTTTTAGAAATGAATTCCCACCTGTCCTTAACAAATCGATGAGAAAAACCATAAATGTAATGGCCCAAGCTCTGAATTATTTCACAGACACCCTCATCCAAGACATGAAAACCCTCTTTATTTAGTTTCAATTCTCAACATGATATTTTCATTTTAGGCCACACCAATGGATATAGATAAATGCAATTTCTAATCTTAGATTCTGAAGTTCAGCCAATAACATTTTATTAAGCATGTTGTATTCATTCAGAGTAAATTAATTTGGATTATTTTGGTAGGCTAAATATCTTTTCATAAAAGAGCTGTTGTAGTAAGTACTTTCTATAATGTATAAATTAATGTGGTAGAGAATACCATAGATTTTTAGGAAATTTTTCACATTAGGAAAGGTCAAGTCTAGTTACAGAACTAAAAGAAAAAACAAAAATAAAAACCTTTTTTGGCATCACATATAAGAAACTACGTATGGGCAAGTAATGCTGTTAATCCATCTTTCATTTTCTTTCTTTTTAATTCATTCCAGCCATATGAAGCTTATGAATTCTATAGCAACAATGGCTTGGTTTTAAATAGTGATAGAAATATTATTAACTTTGATTATATATCAGCTTAGAAAAGTATCAATTTTGTGAAAAATATATATAGTTTGCTATAAGGTATGTGCACTTGCTGGAGACAGACACAGAGAGAGGGAAAGTGAGAAAGTACGCCTTAGGGGACATGGCCACACCACAATCTCTTCTCTTCTATTCTCCTCTTGAGATTTTGTGCACACGCTCCAGGGTGATTTTCAAGCCTTTAAGTTTGTACTGAGTAGTAGACCATGTGAGATATAGCTGAACTTCCATGCCATCTGCTGGCTCTAGAAAATTTTCATCACATTTCTTCCTTGAAAGAAAAGACAAAAAAACAGAACTACTGATTTTTTTCCAGGTTTAAGAAAGGACATTCTAAGTTCACTTCTAAGTACACTTCCATTTTAACCTCAAAACAGCCTTCTTTCACATTGTGTAATTTGATGAATCTTGGCTTCTCTTAAGGGTAAAGCATAAGAAAGAAAGATTCTTTCGCATATTGCAGAAGACTGAAAAAGACTCAGTATTCAAGGCAAAACCATGCTTGATATTGGCATGCTGCAATCCCTTCTCCATTCTCCTCTCAGGATTTTGGGCATGCATATAAACACGCCTGGTGTGAGTTTTAATTTGCCCCATCCAGGATTCAAATTGTAGTTGACTATGTGGGAGTCCAGCGACATAACCATTACGCCATCTGCTGTTCCCAACATAGATATATATTTTTAAAGATAGGCAGGACCCTCAGGAATTAAAACAAAATAGAGTTTACATCTATAACTGTGCTTGAATTAATATATAGATTTGCTATCCCAGAGATCCTGATCTAGTTGAGAACATAAATACACAAAAAGTCAAGTTTTATGCTACAGTGTAAACCAAATGGCATATGGGAAAACAAAGATGCAAATGGTTATGGCTTGTTACTTTCCTCAGGGTGTAATTCAGGGTGCCAAGGAGAAGAGGAGAGAGCTGAAGTTGGATCATGAATTGGTGAGAGATACATTGTAGACAGTGAAGAGTTAGTTGTTTAAGTTATCATCTCAGCCTGGTCATGTGTGTATATCAGAAAGATTACACTAGCTAACAGTGTATAGACTGGGGTTATCAAACAAGGAGACATAGTGCAAATACTGGTTAGTTGGCAGTAACTGCAGTGCGCCAACACTAGTAGTCACTCTATTAAATATTTCTACTTGGCCATGCAATCTCCAAGTTTACTCTTCACCACAACCAACTATTCAAAGACATGCAGCGAGTAAATGAAGTCATAGGAACTGAACTGAGATCTAAGCTCTTAAACATGACACATACTTCATAGATACACACACACACACACAATTAAGGTTTCCAATAAAGCCTATCACCATGGGAATAGAGAGGTGATCATCCTAAGGGATATTTTAGATGTAGAGTCAGAGAGGTTTTGAGGCTAATTGGTGTTGGGGTGCTGAGAAAAAGGATCTGAGGATGGTGAGATGGCGATTTTTGGCTTTGTTAACTGGGCAAATGAGCCTCTGTTCAGGAAAGGCTGGGAGAGGGAAGATCATGAATTTAGTTTTGGAAAGATGATTGATTTGACACAGGGTTTTGCTATGCTGGTGGAGAACTGCCATCCTCCTTCCTCAGCCTCCTGAGCAGCTGGGACATCAGGCATGCCACCACCATTGGGCTCTTAAGGAATGGAAAGGAATAGGGCTTCAACCTGACTTTAGTCAACTGAACACCAGTATCAACCGGCATGTGCTATCTGGCTGCACCGAAAAGATGATTGGGAATTTCCTGTGGCAAACTGGAGATGCTTGCTCATTGCAGAGCTCTAAACATTGCTCTGAAGCGCTGGAAATAAACGAAATCCAAGATGGAGCAGCTGGGAATCTTGAATACGGTGGAAATCACAAAAGTGAATGATTTAGCCAGGACTCAAAGAAAACACTCTGGGTCAACTCAGTTTTAAGCTGAGACTGTCACAGAACAAAGTGATACGGACGTCGAAGATGGAAGAATCCAGATGGGGTAAGATCTGGGAAGCTAACTGGGGAGCTCTCAGGAAGGGTTGACAGCTCCTCAGTCAATACTGTTAACTACTGCAGAACGCGCGCTCCCCCCGCCCCTTCTCAAGCATATTAACGATTTAAAAATGTGGTTTCATACAAAGCCATGCAGATTCATTTATCCCCAAACTGGGCTGTTTGTAGTCACATAGTCATTTTCTGTTTTCCATGAGATACCAACGTTTCCACTCCCGTTCCCCGTCATCACCCTACCCTTTCCTCCCTTTTCCATCAGAGTGCAGTTCTCCTCCACATACCAATGTTTTGGGCCTCGCCTCCCACATCTCCCTTACAGTGGCTTCTATCGCCATGGAGACTTTTCACTTAATTAATCCGACCCTTGGAGAGGACATCGAATATCCCAACCAAACTGGCCAGAGCAGCGGCGGGAAGAGCTGGAGCAGAGCGGGAGGAAGAAGAGGAAGAAGGGAGGCAGGCCAAGAGGTGCGATGTGACCCAGGGCTCCCCGGGCTGCACCCAGCGCGGCTCTGCGCTTCTCTGGCCTCCGCTAGCGCTCAGCACCGGCGCGAGACACTTGCAAAGCGCTGGCGCCCTGGCTGCCGGATCCCAGAGCAGGAGAGAATCCGCGCAGGTTGCAGCCGCGTCTGAGCACCTGCTGGTTTCTTAGCTGTGCGTCCTGCGCGTTTTGTCATCAGGTCTCTTCTTTTCCCACCGGTCTAACCATTCTTAAAGCCTCAGTCTTTTCAATTATACTCCGTCCCTCTCTCCATTCTTTCTCCAGGGCAAAAGCGGGCTCCTTTGAACTATTTCTGAAACAGTGTACTTCAGGGCAGCTTCTCGGTTTCTCTGCTCTCTGGGCGCAAACAGTGCGCCGAGAATTGGACCGAGCGTTTGGATTTGAGGAGCGGTCGGCCCGGAGTGATCCTTCCACTTTCGCATTCTTATTATAGCACAGAAGCCTTCGAAATTCTAGCGCTCACTGAGTTTTGGGGAGAAAAATTAATACTGTAACCCTGAAGGTAGAAGACTTATATTAGATTGCTTAGAAGAATAAACAAATTTAAAACTCTGCAGTTTTGTGCAGAGTCTGTGGATTTAATGATTAAGTATTTCTTTTTAACTGGGTTGCATTTTATCTTAGGTGAACGCCTGCTTAATAAGAGCTAAAGAGTAATTTTTAGGAAGAAAGTTGCGTTACAGTGAGCTGTAGAGCGCTTTAAAATTGATCCTAGGAATGATTTACTATTAAAATGATATTTTCCAGTTTTACAAATTATATACATATATATATGTAGATATACATATATATATGTATGTGTGTGTGTGTGTGTGTATGTATGTATATTATATACAAATACAGGAGTATTCTTTTTTTTCTTCATATATTAAGTTGAATATAAAAGGTTTTAGGCCCTTGGGGACTCTAGATTCCAGGAAATGTTACACAACATTTTTAGATGAATCGATTTAAAAACCAAACTTAATAGAAATGACTATTGAATGATTTTCCATTTAAGTTTCAATTTCGTCAATAGCATTTTGAAGTATTTTTCCATATCAGTGGTGTGATTTTAAAATGAGAGAAATTACTTCCAGTGAAGTAGCAGTGTGGAGGCGTTCTGGATTTCCATCAACTGAGGTTAAATAGTTTTGTACAATGCAATGTAATTGTGTGTAATTGCCTGATAATTCACTTTATTTCTAACACCTCCTTTGTATTTAATTTAAAAAAATTATAGAAGCAAATTATTTTGCTATTTGTTAGAAAGTACTAATGCCTCCAATTTTATTATGTGGAGACTATTACATAGCACCTACTTATAAATGCCTTAATATTCAATTGGATGAGCAGTCAATCTAAATGGAAAAGACTCCCACATTAAAGTGATATACAGGCACACCACCTAAAGGATGTCCAATATTTAGTTTTAAAGCTAAAAAACACAGGTGTTGGGGCCAGCAGGTGGCAGGGTGTGTAAGGGGCTGGACTCTTGCATGACCGACCATGGATAGAGTCCCAGAACTGGTGGCTTGCTTTCTCACTTTCTCTTTCTCTCTCTTTCTGCTTCTCTCTGGTAAATTAATAATACCCATACTAAAATAAAATAACTATGAAATAATATATATGCATGCATAATTGAACTGAATGCATTTTTCTTTCTAGATGGAGAAATTAATTATTATTCTGCTGTGTTTACCACATATTCTTAAGGTAAGGCTTTTTTGAGTGTGCCCCTTATAATTAGCTAAGGGAAAATGCGATAGCATTGGATCTGCCATTTTGGAATATGAGGCATACATTGAGGGGAAATACTACTAAATATCAGGTTTAGAACCTAAGGAAATTTTCTCTGCTAAGAATTACACAAATATGTATATATAGATGGTATCTGTTTTTATTGCATAAATTGGGGGATAATCAGTGGGAGAGAGATTGGAATTTGAATATATTGCATAGTGAGGCATTTCAAAATTGTTTTTGATAGGAATTTTGATAAAAAAATTATTCTCCTGAGAGTTGAAGTCTGTTCTATCATTCAAGGAAAATAAACTATCCCTGGTCTTGTGGTCAATTTTATCATATTTATTAACATTTTCAGTATGTGTAAATACACTATGACTCTAAAATGACTTGGAGTCAAACATTTTACACTCAGATGTATTTTGTTTGCAAATGTGTTGTCAAGAATGTCTGCAGATGGGTCAGCAGGTAGCATAGTAGTTAAGGCTTTGGACTCCCACATGACTGACTGTGGTCAAGTCCTGTGCCCAGTGGCTTGAAATTTATGCTGGGCACATGTGCATGTGTGCCCCAAATCCTGAGAAAAGAATGGAGGAGAAGGGATAGTGGCATGGCTATCCCTCTGGGGAGGAGATTTCTCACTTTCTGTCTCTCCATCTTTCTTTGTCTCTCCAACAAGTACATGTGCCCTATAGCAAAAATCTCTCCAAAAGAAAAAAGTGTCCACAAGATATGAAGTGACTTCAAAAAGTCCATAAAAGATGGAATTAAACTACAAGTTTATGTGGTGCGAAGTAGTTTTGAAATCTACTAGTAGCTGTTCGGTAATATGTATTTTTCATGAACCTTTTCGAAGACCTCTCGTAATGCAGTTTTGTAGACAGAATCACCACAGTACACAATTGCCAGGAAGACATATGGTGTTTTTCCCATGACTTGGAGTCTCTTTTTCCACCCTGACTCTAGAAACATGATGTTTTCTAGTTAGAACCAGAAATTTGGATCTCAAATTACCTTGCTCTTAATTTACTTGATTTTTTTAAAAAGAATTATTTTATTTGACTTTATTTACTCGCTTATTTCATTTTAATTTGATCGGGGGGGGGGAGAGGGATAGAGAGAGAGAGAGAGAGAGAGAGAGAGTGAGAAGGAAGCCGCCAGGTCTGAAACTCGAACTGTGGTCAGCCGTGTGGGAGTCCAGTGCCCTTAACCATGACACCTCCTGCTGGCCAACTTTACTTGATTTTTAAAAGTAAAATTTTCAAAAATATATTTATAAATACAGAAATGGATGGATAATATTTTATGTGTAGAAACTGATACCACTGAAATGTTTTAAAATTATAATTTGGCATATTCTAGTTAGGTTTCACTTTTATTACTTTGTATATAAAACAATAACCAATAATAATTTTTACTACTTTGTATTATTACCTTTATTTCTCATTTCAGATCTCAAAAAGTTCCCATTGTATACCAATGAATAAACAAACAGCAGCAACATTTATTGAATGGAATGAATTTCCTAAAGGAAGAAATCCTGAATTGTATATTTTAAAATACCAACTTATTAATGATTTTGCTCGGAAAGTAAGGCATCTTTTGTTAGTTCTGTTGAAAAGTAAGCATAATGTAAATTTGTTACAATTAAATGTCACATTACAAATTGGAATTTAACAGGTTGACATTTCTGATTTTATTAATATATAAAATGTGAGCATATGAAATATTTTCAACAAGTCATTGATCACATTAATCTTTAATTTTTCATAGCAATGATTATTTTTCTTTTTACAGTTTGCATGCTAAAAGAAAATAATTATTTAGAAAGTAATGTCATGGGGTCAGCAGGTGGCATTGTGGTCCAGGAAGTGGATCCCACTTGGCCAGCTATGTGGTAGAGTCCTGGCCCAAGCAAATCAAAAGACACGTCTGGTCTGGCGTGAGTGCGACTGTATCCAAATCCTGAGATAAGTGGAGCAGGAGGGACTGCGGTGTGGCCATCCCCACTTGGGGGAGTGATTTTTTTACTTTCCCTCTCTCTGTGCCTCTCCAGCAAGCTTACTGTACCCTGTAGAAAAACTAGGAAAAAAAATCATTTTATGTAAAAATAAATAATTAATGCATATGTTTATATTCCGTATTGAAAAACTGCTTCTTACGAAAGAGATGTACAAAAGTCAAATTTTAATTGATGTACCTGACATAGAGATTAATTTTTAATAAACATTTCTTAATCTGATGAATGTAATTATTTACAGAATGTCAAGAGCATTCTTGCAGATACACAAAAGCTTCAGAAATCAGTAATAACACTAGAGGAAAATGAAGACTATCTTATTATCATCCAGTCCCTAAAATATGAACAAATTTTAAGTGAAAAATCATTTAAAACTCGTAAGTAATGTGTATGTGTTAATTGACTATATCGACTATATTACCTCATTATAAAAAGTAAATCTTTTATTACCAAATAAGTTGAATTTTACAGTGATTAAGGTATTTAAGCTATATTTCAAAATTACATCATGATAGTAGTCCTTTTTTAAAAAATACAATATAATTTCAAAATTTAAAGACAATTATAAACTAAAGTAAGAATAAGATTTTCAGTTTTGGTGTTTGGTGTGTACTATTGTATTACCAATGAAGAAGTTTAATAGAGATTTTAGATATAACCCAAGTTATTTAAAAATATTATAATGTGGATTTATAATATAATTCATTCATTCTATGTACAAAACTAGAGTATAAGAAACTCCTGAATTATCTAGAACAGATTTTATGGATTTATAATATGTTTTCCCATTTTGAGAAATCACATATAAGTCAATACCCTCATGTTTCATCAGTTTTATTTGAATCTATACTAATTATTCTCCCTGTTTTTTTTTTTTTTTTGTAGGTGGAATCTCAACTAGCAATATTAAAACAATAGCATCAAGTACCAGTGTTTCTTTTGACTGGAGTGCAGTTTCTTCCAAGGACATATCAGTGTCAATATCTCTTGATAATTCTTCACACATTATACAGAATAATGTTATGGTTTATGAGTGGGGTAATTTGAAACCTGCAACCGTGTATGCTTTTACATTTGAATTTAAACAGTTGAATTTGGATTCCATAAATATATTTCAGAGACTAGATGTTCAAGTTGAAACAGGTATATCTATCTATCTATCTGTGGTTTATTATTAATACATATTTTGTAGATACTTTGGCCGTTATATTGTTCTTATTGTAAGTGATCCAGCCCAAATTAAACACTGCAAACTGTTTATAAATGAGTTAGCATAGTCCTCTTTGTCTTCTTCTTTAATTTTGCCAGAGGGTACATAAACATGCTGAAAAAAGTGAGAGAGAGAGAGAGAGAGAGAGAGAGAGGGAGAGAGGAGAGAGAGAGAGAGAGAGAGAGAGAGAGAGAGAGAGAGAGAGAGAGAGAGAAAGAAAGAAAACAGCCTCCATAAAGATGGTCCCAGCACAGTTCCTTCTGCATTTCTCCTTCTTGTCGGGATTCGGGGCACACATACACGCACACCTGCCTGGCGTGTTTCTCACACTGTCAAGTCCAGGACTGGAACTGTGCAGGCACATGATATCCAGCTGCCTTAACCACCATGCCCCTGGCCGACACAGCCCTTTTTCTAAGCTATCACTTAGATATTTTACAGGCTTACTTAGCAAGCGGGACATAGCAGAGACAGGGTAAGAAACAACTTACCAATTTTACTTACATTTCACAATTCCTTTAAACTGTGCCCGTGGAATCTCTTTCTTTTAACTCTGGCAATAGTTCATAGAGATTATTTAACTCTTAGATGACTTTCAAGTATCAATGAACAGTCTTATTTTCAAGTAACAAAGATCCATTGTGATCCATTATAAAGACATCAATCTTTCACCCTATATTTAATGCTTGTTCATTACTCATCTCTGATCAGACCTTACCAAAGTCTGGAAAACTGCAGGAGAAGGAGAAACGTGTTCAATTTTTGATTCTTCCTAGTTTTACATCCTTCCCTCACATGATGGGCACAGAATAGGAAAGGACAGGAGCTTAGATTGTTGATAGGGGCAGTATACTCTCTGTGATGCTGTAAGGGCCCCTTTTAATACTCCTGCAAGAATAATCAGTAAACCACAATATATGTACCACACAAATGAAGTTCAGAAACACTTAGTAAGAGAAAGGTTGCAAAGTAATTCAAACATCACCTCTCCCCACCCTCCTTTCCCTTTGAAAAGGCAATAGTTTCTTCAAAAGATTCTTCTCAACTCATGTAATGCTAATATGTTGGGAGAAGTACCCACAGGAGTTGATGTGCACCACTTCCGCTTAACACGGTGACATTTTCTCCAGGGTGCGCAATTGGAGAATAAAGCTAAGCAACCATTTGAACTCTTTTTGAAAGGTGAACACTTACATTCAAGTGACCAAGAGCAGAATTCTTAGTGAGCCTTGTGTTTCATACTCTAAAATATAAAAGAATCTAAAATACATTGAAAAATTCCCTATTAGGGGCCAGCAGATGACATGGAGGTTAAGGCATCAGATACCACATGGCCAGCTCCGTAGTTCGAGTCCCAGGCCCAGCTTGAGAATCATGCCAGGTGCATTAGTGTGCATGCCCAAAATCCCAGAGGAGAGAGGTGGAGAGAGGTGTAGAAAGGATTATGGTGTGGCCATCCCCCGTGGGGGGGGGGGGGGGCGGTGATTTCTCATTTTCCCTCTCTCTTTCTCTGTTTCTCTCTTTGGAAAGTGCATGCACCTATAGGAAATAAAAAAAGGAAAACTCTATCAGTACCAAAACAATGGGAAGGAAAGTCAGCTTTTCTTTAGAAGGAAAAATATCTGGTTTTTTTTGTTGCTTAAATGAAGTTATTAATGAAGTTACAATAATTCTGCATAACTCTTACAGCTACTTTTAAAACTATTTTAATTGGTGCTAACTTATTTACTATTTGATTAGTAACTGCTTTAACATTTATATTGGTCTGACAGAGGTATGTACGTGTAAAATTATGAGGCTTTCATAGTTAACTTCTGTATTTGTTAAGAAATGTGATTGTGAAATGTTATGTTACTGAATTCATATTGAACAAGACATTTCTCTTTCGGCAGGCTCCTGTTCACAAGGCTGGGTAGCATTCAGAAATAGCTGTTATAGAATTAGCAGTGAGAGTAAGCCATGGACTGTAGCCCAACAACACTGTGAACTGTCCTTAAGTTCTGCACACCTTCTGGATATAAAAAGTGAAGAGGAAAAAAAATTTATATTTTCACATCTCAGATCAAAGAATCAAATAATAATATGGACTGATCTTAACCGTATGAAGGTCAGTAACTTTATTTTATCTATGTCCATTCATCCATTCATTCTTAATTTTTCTCTTATTCCTAACCTCATTACTTAAATAAATATTTATTAGGTACTTCTTATAAGACAGATATAATACTACTCATCTGTCTATTTGTATGGAAACTGCATTTCAGTTGCTATTTGTAGGCATCTGTTTCTTTAATATTGCTTTAAATTTGGTCTTCCCAGACTTATCCTAAGTTCATTTGGATAATTTCACCCATTTCTTCCTTTAATTTGCCACCTAAATTTGATATTATCGAACCTTTACCTAGCCCACCTTTCTTTCTCTTTTGAGTTCCAGACATGTATTTAATTTTCTTCTGATTATCCTCTGGTATTTCCTGCAGATAACTGCAACATTGTCAAGACTAAGCGTGTCTTCTCCCTCCCATCGAACCTATTCTACTTCCTGTATTTCTCACACTTGTGAACAATACAATAATACAAAACCGAAAACAGAAAGTATTCTTTGTATTCCTTTCACTTCACAGATCCAGACTTATGAAGCTCAATTTTAGTAAAAGAATAACAGAAAAGTCTGAATATTTTACTGAATACCAGTGAAATAAGCAGCATGTGGCATATTTCTTTACATTCTTTATGCTACAGAATGTCTCATGAAAGTTCACCTGGTCAGCCCTTTATAAAATCACTTAAGCCCTAACAAAATCGCCTCTGTCTGGTCATATTTTCTTCCCCAGGATCCATTTACTTTTATTTCCAGCATTCAAAGATAAATCCATTTTCTGTGAGATGTCCTTATCTGTGTTGACCCAACGCAAACCTATCACCTCGGTACCAATTATTCAGTGCCTCTTTGTATAAGCTTGGGAAAAGCTCTGAACAATTTTTAATTGCATCTTTTTTTTAAAAAAAATCATTCTCTTATTGAGCTTTCTTTATCTTTTAATAAGCAACGGATAAATTCTAATAAATATTCCTGAAACCAGTCCAGCTTGTGGTAATGTGCAAAGGTAGAGGCTGCTACTCAGGAAGCTGAGGCCTGGATTCAATTCCCTGTCTGCTTTAAAAGCTGGATGTAGTGGTATGAACCTGTTGTCCCAGCTTGTTGACAAGCTGAGACAGGAGGATCTCAACATAGTGAGATACTGCCTAAAAGAAAGAAAGAAAAAAAAGATTATTCAGACCAGTTTTTCTTAGATAGTTTGCATTTTCCCCTCTCAGCATGCTAGTCTTTTCCCAAGAAGACCGATCAGTGTATGTATAGTTGTTTCCTGTAGTTAGAAGTGTTACTATAAACCATTTAAATTAGGGGCCAGCAGGTGGCATGGTGGTTAAAGGCGCTGGACCAACTGTGGTTCGAGTTCCAGACCTGGCGGCTATGCTTTCTTGTTTTTCTCTCTCTCCCTCGCTCTGTCCCCCTCTGGTTCAAATTAAAACATAAATAAATAAATAAATAAATAAATAAATAAATAAATAAATAAATAAAGTTAAATAATTATTTAAAAACTAAGAAAAATATTTAAACTAAAATATACTCTTCTAATAGTTATGGTTACTGGTTTCTGTTATAAGGTTCAGGACCTACAGTGATGGTAGCCAGAGTGTAGCTGACAAGGCATCTTGCAGTTTCTGTGCTATGAATTATTCCAACGTGTTTAAGATACCATCTCTGATCTCAAGATACTTAAACATAGTTTGGGAAGTAAATGAAACATTAAAGTAACTACAAAAATTATTTTCTAATAATAACTTAGTCCTATAGTGTCTTCTAAATGCCAAACACAATTCTGTTTGCCCTATTCATATGACAAATAAGGAAACAGGGGAACAGGGAGATTTAACTTGCCCGTATGGACATGCATCCAGTCTGCTCCTAATTACTATACCCTATGACTCTACACTAAGCTGGTCTTTTGAGATTGACATCAAAGTTATTTGCTAGTTATAATCCCTATAGAAAGTAATCACATCTTTAAGTAAATCTATTCTGCATAACACTGAATGTTATTGGACATCAGCGATAGAATTGTTTTATTCATCATTTTATTTCTAATTTTAGACTGCAGGCTCACACTTAGAAGGAACTTAACTAATGAGAGATTCTTGGCTCCAGACAGTGGCATAGCAGTTAAACACTGCACTCTTGGGGCCAGCAGGTGGCATGGTGATTAAGGTGCTAGACTCCCACATAGCCGACCATGGTTTGAGTCCTAGACCTAACACTTGAAAACCACACCGGGCGCATGTGCATTGTGTGCCCAAAATCCCAGGAAGAGAATGGAGGAGAAAGAGATTGCACTGTGGTCACCTCTCCACCCCAGAGGGTGATTCTCATTTTCCTTTGCACTGTCTCTCCAGTAAGCACATGTGTTCTATGGCAAAAATAAAAGCAACAACAAAAGTCTTCCACTGTGGGAAGGCTGTGTAGTTAACCTGCATTTACTTCTTATAATGATTTAATAATTGTAATTGATACTATCATTATTCCTATTTTACACAGAAAAATGGATCTCAGAAAGATCCTGGGGCATACCGCTCATAAATGACCATTTCAGGCCTTGAACCAGTGCCTGTCTGACCAACTTTTACACCCTCACCACTTGAACACAACCTCTGAGCCTACACCTGTTTTCAAAAGTGCAACACCTCATGTGCTTTACAAGAAACTCTGAAGAAATACTACTCCATTACATGAGGTGAAATGGAAATGTCTTTTTATAATATCTATAGAAAGGAGGTCTTTTTAATTCTTTTTTAAAATTAAGTAAATTATTTATTTTTCATTTAATCACTGTTCATCTTTACAGCATACAACATGAATTTTTCTACTTTGAATACACTGGATCATATTGGTCCAGTCAAAGATATTATCATACACATTATTATCAGCAGACAATTTTCCATTTTCGTGTCCATTAAATGTTTATATTTTTTCTCTGTTGACCCCCTCTTTCCTCCCCATTCTCCAGTCTTCTCTTGCACTGTCTCTATTTGCTATTATTACATTTTAAATTTCAAGAAAAGCAGTTATAACTTTAATGAAACAAAATTTTTAGAAGTTAAGGAAAATTTGCTCAAGACCTAAAGCCAGGGAAAAAATTAGGATTCTGTCCAAATAGTAGGTAGATACTAAAACACAAAAAGTAAATATGGAGGGAACCAGCAGTTAGCGTAATGGCTATGTCGCTGGACTCCCATGTAGTCGACCGCGGTTCACGTCCCGGACCCAGTGGCTTGAAACTCACGCCGGGTGCGTGTGCGTGCGTGCCCAAGATCCCGAGAGGAGAATGGAGGAGAAGGGATTGCGGCGTGACCATCCCCCCTGGGGGGTGATTTCTCGCTTTCTGTCTCTATGTCTCTCTCTCTCTCTGTCTGGCGAGCGCACGCGCCCTATAGCGAAAAACCTCTCCAAAAAAAAAAAAAAAAAAAAAAAAAGTAAATATGGACAGATTTAGAATTTAATTCTACTCATGAAACTGTATTAGTATCGTGCTTGATTTTGGGGATGGCATTATAATCACAATATAGACATAGTCTGTTTTCATGGCGTTCATTATCACTAGAAGAATTATTTAAAAGGAGCTATTCTGTGTTTGGTGTTTTGCATACATACTCTCTAAGCCTGTTGATAATCATACAGTCATGATTTGCTTCATTGTATAGGTGAGAAAACTTAGTTTCTAAGAGATTAGAAATTGCCCAAGAACAGATAGTAATGGGTGGAAATATGCTTACAATCTGGTGTCTTTTTATCAAAACTCATACTTTGTAGGAGGGCAGCTACATCATTTTCTAGAGAGAAGTGCATTACTTTTAAGAACTCGGGTTGGTGATGTTCACTAGGGACATCCTTTATTGGAAAGGTATCAGCCATCTCTCTTGATTCACGGGATTTATTTTTGATTAGGCGAAATAAAAAAACTAACATTTACTGAATGATTGCTCTGTGTCTGGCAAATGTGTTGCGCACTGCAAATGCTCTCTTTAATCATTACAATGACCTTAAGATGTAGGTTCTGTTATAATGCCCATCTTATAGATGAGAACAGACAATCCAAGATTCGGCAGTTTGCCTAAGATATATGGCTAATTAGTGAATGACTGTGAACTGTCTCCAGCTTCTTTTTCATGAAGGAAATCTATGTAAAAATGTTGAGTTGGTTGATGATTTTAAAATGTTAGAAAATTTTATAATACAGGCATGACTAATCAAAACCTTCCACTATAAATATTTGAAATGCAATGACTAAAAAGATGAGATTTCCTTTTAATTGGCTTAATTTGTGCATTTTATTAAAGAAAGGAGGTCATCTCACATGGACAGATGGATCATCTTCTGGCCTTAAGGAAAATGAAATGCCTTCTTTTCCACTACCTGAGAATGAAACAGATTGTTACATTTTACAGCAAAATGCAACTGGATCAAACTATTTCTTTGCAAGATTTCTCTGTTCTGTTCCATTGCCATATATTTGTGAATATGAAGGTAATTATTTTTATAAATATTATTTCTTATATTTATGCAACTCTTTTGTTTAATGTTAATTTTATTAGTTAACTTATTTTTTCTTAATTTTGAAATTTCAATGATAGAATTCTAATTTCTAATTCAAATATTCTCCTTTATGTTTTTTCAGCACCTTCTCTGCAGGAAAACTTTATATTTTATGTGAAGAATGTTGGAACAACTCAAATTATATTTAGTTGGGATAATTTGAAATTTTGGAATAATTTGAATAAGTGGCTGAAACAAGGATATAAAATTATCCTTAAATACTCTTTAGCTTATACAGAAGAACAACATTTTGAAAGCATACCCCCAAATACTACAGAAAAAGTAATTACCCGGTTGTCTCCTGGTCATATTTACAGATTTTTAGTCTTTGCAATAAATGAATGGAAGTCAAAAATTACCTTCAGTCCAATACTCAGAGTAGAAACACGTAAGTTATAAGACATCTGAAAGTATAATTTTTCAAAGGTATTTAATACTGTTTTTAGCAGATATTTTCTGAAAGTTTGGTATTTTCTTATACACTGGGAATCTCTGTATCTTTGATCATTTTAAATTTATAATGAACCTGTTTATGTGTTTGGCTTTTCTGTTATAGATGCTGAAAGGGCTGGAAATATGTCTGATTTGTGTCATAGCACCAGCTAGATTGATGCCTAGTCCAGAGTAAGGGATAGATACGGTTTTATGGAACTGAGTTTCTAGGTGCTAAGTACAAGAGATGAACAGATATCCATCCATTATGAGTGTTTAAGAGGCTCATGATGGAGAAAATTAGTAAGGAATTAAAGTTAAAGCAAACAAAACTATATAACAAAAATGTAACAATGTAAATGCCCAGCCCATCATGTGTTTAACAAATGCTTATTTTAAAATATTTTAAAAAGAATTATTCATTTAATTTTATATATTATTATTATTGAACTGGAGCAGAGACACAGAGAGAGACAGAAAGCAAGTCGTCAGGCTCAGGACTCAAACCATGGTTGGCCAAGTGGGAGTCCAGTGCCTTAACCACCATGCCACCTGCCAGCCCTAACAAATGCTTATTAGAATGTGAGTGACAGGGAGAGAATTCCAGAAAAGGAGATGCTTAAGTTGAAGTTAAAGGAAGAGGAGTATGTTGTGAGCAAAAGTGTGGAGATAAGATTGGAATAGTGCAGACTGATGAGATGATTGTTTTGTCCTGAGAGTAAAGTAAGATTAAGAGGTAGATGGTGTTAGATTTGAGTGTCAAGGGTCTGTCTCAGAAGGTCAAACTTGACCTTAATAACCACTGGAAATCCATTAAGACTAAAGTGTCTAATCTGTTTTGCATTTTACAAAGCACTTTTTTGTGTGTGTGTTTTTTACACATTAAGTCATTTAGCCCTGTCTCAGCCCAGGATGTTGCTATATTGAAATGAAAAATACTGAGCTTCAAAAATGCTAAGTAAACTGTTTTGTTTAGTAGCAAAGCCACACAAGGAGCCAGATGATCTTACTTTAAGTCTTAAGCTGTTGCTTCCAAAGAGAGATTCAAGCAGAATGCATGGTGTGTGTTTATTCAGAGTGAAAGGGGGACAGATATGTCCTACTTGAACTGTGATCGGCCATGTGGGAGTCCAGTGATGAAACCACCATGCCATCTGCTGGTCCTCCTAAAATAATGTATCTTAAAATATTTTCCCAGGCCCATTATCAGTCCAAAATTTCACAATTACTCGTGTGACTCCAACAGAAATATTTTTACAGTGGGATCCTCCAGATCCTGTATCTTTTCATCATTATCTTATAATTATTTTGGATATTGAAAACAATAAATCAGAAGAAGTGCTTATTGAAAAATTCAGTACAACAGCAATAATTGGGGATCTAAAGTCTTTTCATCATTATCTGATATATCTCTTCAGTGTAACAGAAAAAGGAACTTTAAGTTGCTTTGAGAAACCTATTTCAGCCATTACAGGTAAGTATGACCATGTGTCACTTTTATACATACATATATATATATATATATATATATATATATATACATACATATATATATATATATTTAAATTTATTATCATCATAATCTTGTATATATTACATTGAATTGCATATAACTTTACAGTGTATTGCATTGCTTTTTCAAAGGGAATGTCATGCATGTCAGTCAATATGGAGACATTAAAATCCCCACTTCAGCATTCAATATCTTTTCATTTTTTCCCGATCATTATTATTATTATTCCAATTATTTTTTTAACCAGTCAATCACTATTTCTCATTTTGCTTGTAAAAAGACTTTACCCATCATGAAATACTTCTCAGACCAATCCAGTTGAGAATACTATACACATCATCCTCAACAGGTAATAAATCATATCTGTGTCCCACTAATGTCATACCTCTATATTTGTTCTCTTGCTATCTTTTTCTATGCTCTTCTCTTCACCCCCCACCTTTTTAATTAAAATATAAACTCTATATTTTAAAATCATATTTTGTTGAAAATGTAATTAGGTTGATTCTTCATAGGTAGAAATACACTTGAATATGTGTTTGAATGTTGAATCACAACTCTAAACATGAATTATAAATACTAATTTCACTTAGATTTCCATGAAATCTTTTAAAAAATTATTCTAATTTGCATTTTTTTTCCTACGAGAGTTCCTGGAAGACATCTTTCTTATAACCTTGGCTGGAAAATAAATTTATCATGAAATTACCACAGACAAATAAATGATCATAGGACTATTAGTGATTAGTTCACCCATTATTTTTTAGTTATATTAAATAAGACAAATTAGTCTGCACACTTTAATAAATTTTATATAGTTCAATTTCTCGCATAGATTAACGCATTGACCTCTAGGGGGCAGTCGCATCCTAGAGTTTTCAGCAAATTCATGTCTGCTCTCCAGTTCACAAGAATCCTTGTCTAGAACATAATCATTAAGGTAATATATTATTTAATTAATAATTCTATTTATCCTCTTAAGTTTAAAGCAATATAATTTTAAGAGAGATAAAACACTTTCAAAACTGCATAACTAAGCACATTTTAGGCACAGACCTTAGTGAGTGTAGTGTGTGGTGTTTGTGCATGTGTACTTAACATGCTTTTGTACAAAGTTCTTTGATTGAAATTTCACCAGATAAGAGTTAAACACCTTAGAGCTTATGTAGGAGGAATGTCAAACTTGCATGTGCATTGCCATAGATTAATTAAACTTACCATACTTGGATATTAAATAGATGATTTATTTTCCCAGTGTTCAAATTATCCTTCAGTTGGCCGGTGCTCAGATGGGTCCCCTACCCTTTAGGAAGGTATCTTCTTTTTTTACTTCAAGAATTATTTAATTTAATTAATTTAATTATTTCAATTTGACCAGAGAGGGACAGAGTGAGAGAGAGCAAGAGAGATGGAAAGTGAGAAAACAAGCCACTTGGTCCAGGACTCAAACTATAGTCGGCCATGTAGGAGTCCAGTGCCATTAACCACCACGCCAACTGCTGGCCTTAGTACTTTAATTTTTTAAAATAATTACTTTGTTTATTAATTTATTCATTTTTATTTATTTTTGCCCAGACAGGGACAGAATAAGAGAGAGGATAAAAAGAGAGACAGAGCGATAAAGCAAGTCACCAGGTCCAGGTCCAGGACTTGAACAGTGGTCGGCCACGTGGGAGTCCAGTGCAGTTAACTACCACACTACCTGCCTGCCCCAATACTTTCTTTTTTTAACTGATAGTGAACTAGAAGGATTTCTTATAGACACATTAATTTTTTTTTTGAGAGATTTTCGCTATAGGGCGCGTGCGCTCGCCAGACAGAGAGAGACAGAGAGACAAAAAGTGAGAAATCACCCCCCGGGGGGGATGGTCACGCCACAATCCCTTCTCCTCCATTCTCCTCTCAGGATCTTGGGCACGCATGCACACGTGCGAGTTTTTTTTTTTTTTTTAAGAATTATTTTCTTTAACTTTATTTATTATTATTATCATTATTGTTTTCCAGTTTTATCAAAGAGAGACAGAGAGAGAGACTTGAACCGTGGTTAGCCATGTGGGAGTCCAGCGCCTTTAACCACCATGCCACTTGCCGGCCCCCGAGTTTTAAGCCACCGGGTCTGGGACGCAAACCGCGGTCGACTACGTGGGAGTCCAGCAACATAGCCATTATGCTAACTGCTGGTTCCCCAGACACATTAATTTTGAAGTCAGCTTAAAGTCTTCCATGGCATGTACCTATTTGTTTAATAGAGAGATGGGAGAAAGGTATAATGTGAGCATCCACATTTAATTTTGGGATCATTTATAGCTTATAGTTTTGCCTATAAACTACATACCAGTACATTTCCAGGATTCAGTTAATTCAGTGTTGCTTTACTCTCTGAATCCTGAGGCAATATTTTCTTTTCATTCATTATTTACTCAGTAAAATATTTTTCAGTATGAGGAACTATGATAAATACTAAAGATGCAAAAATGAGTAAGATCTAATCTTAATGACTTACATAATGGAACAGGTAATTAAATTAACAGTGGCAATGCCGCTTGGTAACTGCTATGATGGCGGTGATGCTCTGGATACTATGGGAGAGGGAGCAGTGATTTCAGAGTTCAAGGATGGTCATGGTAGTCTTCTGGATGAGTGTTGCACTCTGCTCATGAAGGAAGTTAGAGTTAGCCAGAAGGTGGCAGTGGGGAGGCAGAAGGATGATGCGAGTAGAGCAATAGCATGTGCATAAGCAAAGAGGGCCAAACAAGAAGCATCTATCTATCCATGCCTGGGAAAGCCCAATAGAACATTTAGGAGACACTGATATTTACACATTAGGAAAATGCAAGTTGATTGGCATGACAGGAGCACAGGGCACATGTAGAGAGAACCTAGAAAATGTAAGCTAGGCATGGAATGTGAAGGAACTTGATACATATAGAAGAGTATATTTTATTCAGTAAATTATTTTCCCATTTTGGAGCCTTTTTTATTTTTAAAGAATTATTTACTTTATTTACTATTGTAATTTTTAAATTTGCTATGGGATATGCACGTCCACCCATGCGCACGAGAGAGAGAGAGAGAGAGAGAGAGAGAGAGAGAGAGAGAGAGAGAATAAGTCACCAGGTCGGGGACTCTAACTGCAATCAACCATGTGGGAGTCCAGCACCTCAACCGCCATGAATGTGAAAAATTTTACTGACTGTTTTCCATAAAACTGTAAATTCATGTGAAGAAATTGTTTGGTCAATTTTAGGAATACTACAACTCCACCAGATCTCATCGTTTCCTTAGCCTCTGGTTAAATGTGGCATTCAGTAGATTTCATCTGAGTCCTTCAATATAGTAAATGTATATAATAGGCTTTTACGTTTTACAAATATATAAGAACAAAGATCTGAAGTTGCTTCACTTTGGAATCTTATTGGATAGTTTTCTAGTTGGATCAGTTTGTCATTTTTCTGATGATTTTACATAAATGATCAGTTTAAACATCCGCTGTAATTTTTTGAAAATAAAATATGAGATAAATAGACTAGGGTCTCACCCAGAATGATATTTTCCTGAGAAGTTAAAATGTGGTATTTAACTATATTGATACAGATGTAAACTTCCAAACAGGTGAAAGATTAAGTTACAGATTCTGTAAACCAAATAATTATAAAAACTTTAGACAATTCTTGAAAGATTATAGTATAATTAATAATTAGAATTATGTAATTATCTTTATAGACATTAACAAATAATTTAAAGTTTTATCTGAGAACTATTAAAATTTAAGAGAAAACACATAACACAAGACAAATAATGAAGACTATAAAAAAGACATTACAATTTCCAAAGAATTATATAGTAGTGAAAAAATCACAAAGCTTAATATTCAAATAAACTATGCAAGAAGCTAAACTAGTGTATTATCTTCAGTTATAATGATACAGTATCAAGAAAATTCTCCAGTGATATTCTGTAAGGATGATAAACATAACGTTCTAACTTCCTCCCTGAGTCTAATAAATGTCATACATTTCAGAAATCAGAAAAGCAATACAAAGTTGCAACTCTTTAATAGTGACTTAAGTTGTAAAATTTAAATAACATATCTATGTCAATTACACTTAAAATGATATCTCTGGCCCAGACCTTTTTTCCAAACGTGAGAATGAAATATCTAGCTGCCTACTTATTATCTCTCATTTGGATGTCTGTCAGACATCTTAAATTTAACATTTCCACAAGTGAGCTCCAGAAACTTCTACTCAAACATATTTTATCAACAGCCTTCTCCTGTCAATTCATGGTAATTTCGTTCATCACTTGTTGAGGTAAAAAAATCTGGTGTTATCTTTGACCCTTCTATTTTTCTCACAGCCACACTCAATCTGTCAGGAAATTCTCTTGGTTCTATCTTCAGACTAAACCCAGAGTCACACCACGTGCCCCATCCTTCGCAGTGCTATTTTAATTCATGCCTTCTTCTGCCTCACCTAGTTTACTGTTCTTACTTCCTGTTCCTACCATTGGCCTTTTCTATAGTCTGTTATTAAACTAACTGCTCAAGACAATCTTGGAACTTAGGAATGCTTACACCTCTTTGCCTATCACTAAGTAGTTGCTGCCCGTTTGGTTGGTAGCAAAAATCTGAGAGGCAGGATTTGGCTTTCTGTTTACCCCTGACCTCATCTTACAACTCTGTCCTTCATTCCTGTTTTCTAATTTTTCTTTTTTTTTTTAGAAGTTTTTGCTACGCTAACTGCTACGCTAACTGTTGCCTACAAGAAACCCACCTCATGGAAAAAGACATACATAGACTGAAAGTGAAGGGTTGGAAAAAGGTTTTCCATGCAGTTGGGAACCAAAAAAGAGCTGGAGTTGCGATACTAATTTCTGACAAAATAGGCTTTAAAACAAAAAGTGTCCGAAGAGACAAAGAAGGGCACTATATCATAGTAAAAGGCTCTATAGATCGAGAAGATATAACGCTTATTAATATCTATGCTCCTAACACAGGAGCACCCAAATATGTGAAGGAAAGATTGTTAGATCTGAAAGGGGAGATAGACTGCAACACACTAATTGTTGGAGATCTCAACACCGCATTATACCCTCTGGACAGATCATCTAGGCAAAAAATAGGTAGAGAGATCAAGGACCTAAATGATACCATAAATCAATTGGACTTAACAGACATCTATAGAACTTTCCACCCAAAAACCACAAGATATAGTTTTTTCTCACCCCGACATGGAACTTTCTCGAAGATTGACCACATCATAGGACACAAAGCAAGCCTCTGCAGATTCAGAGGCATAGAAACTATTTCCAGCATCTTCTCTGACCATGATGGAATTAAACTCGAGTTTAATTTCAAGAGAAATCCTCAAAAATACCTAAAAACATGGAAACTAAATAACCTACTCCTGAATGACTCCACTATTACCGAAGAAATAAAGTCCGAAATCAAAAGATTCATGGAAGCCAATGACAATGAAGATACAAGTTTCCATAATCTTTGGGACACTGCCAAAGCAGTCATAAGAGGGAAGTTCATAGCAATTAGTGCACATAAGAGGAAGACAGAGAAAAGGCTAATGGATCACCTAACATCAAGCGTTAGAGAATTGGAAAAGCAACAGCAAAAAAATCCAAAAAATTACAGGAGAAAGGAAATAATAAAGATCCGAGCAGAAATAAATGAAATAGAAAATAAACGTACTATACAGAAAGTAAGTGAAAGCAAAAGCTGGTTCTTTGAAAGGATAAACAAAATTGATACCCCACTAGCGAGACTTATTAAGAAGAAGAGAGAAAGGAACCAGGTGAATCAAATCTGCAATGAGGCTGGTAACATAACAACAGACATAGTAGAAATTCAAAACATCATTAGAGGATACTTTGAACATCTATACGCTAAGAAACAAGATAATCTGGATGAGATGGACAAATTCCTGGACAAATATAATCTACCAAGAATGAGCCAGGAAGAAATAGAAAGTCTGAATAGGCCCATAACAAGCCAGGAGATTGAATCAGTAATAAGTAACCTCCCAACAAAGAAAAGTCCTGGCCCCGATGGATTCACCTCTGAATTCTACAAAACTTTCAAAGAAGAGTTAACTCCCATTCTGCTCAAATTATTTCTAAAGATCCAAAAGGGTGAATCTCTCCCTAATTCATTCTATGAAGCCTCTGTCACCCTCATCCTCAAAACAGATAAGGACAGGACAAGGAAGGAAAACTATAGACCAATATCTCTGATGAACATAGACTCAAAGATTCTCAACAAGATACTAGCAAATCGTATTCAACAACTTATACAGAAGATCATACACCATGATCAGGTAGGCTTTATTCCAGGAATGCAAGGTTGGTTCAACATACGCAAAACCATAAATGTAATACACCATATTAATAGGAAGAAAGACAAAAACCATATGGTCATATCGATTGATGCAGAAAAAGCATTTGATAAGATACAACATCCCTTCATGATCAAGACTCTTAGCAAAATTGGCATAGAAGGGCCATTTCTCAATACAATAAAAGCCATCTATGAAAAACCCATAGCGAACATCATCCTGAATGGAGAAAAGCTGAAAGCTTTCCCACTAAACACAGGAACAAGACAAGGATGCCCACTTTCCCCTCTCCTTTTCAATATAGTACTGGAAGTCCTCGCCAACGCAATCAGAAAAGAGGAAAAAATAAAGGGCATTCGAATAGGAAAAGAAGAGGTGAAACTCTCTCTATTTGCAGATGACATGATTGTATACATAGAAGACCCAATGTTCTCCATGGAAAAACTACTGGAAGTAATACATGAATTCAGAAAAGTTGCAGGATATAAAATCAATATACAGAAATCGATAGCATTTCTATATACGAATAACAGGCAGACTGAGATAGAACTGAAAAAACTTATTCCATTTACCATAGCCACTAAAAGTATAAGATATTTAGGAATAAATCTAACCAAAGAAGTTAAAGACCTCCACAAGGAAAACTACGAGAAGGTAAAAAAAGAAATTGAAAATGACACAAAAAAATGGAAGGACATCCCATGTTCATGGATTGGAAGAGTTAATATAATCAAAATGGCAATTCTACCCAAATTAATCTACCTATTTAATGCAATGTCAATCAAAGTACCAGACACATTCTTCACAGATCTAGAAAAGACAATCTTAAAATTTGTCTGGAATCATAAAAGACCCCGTATTGCCAAAGCGCTTCTACACAAGAAGAATGGAGTGGGTGGCATCTCAATCCCCGATCCAAAAATATATTACAAAGCTGTGGTAATAAAGACAGCATGGTATTGGCACAGAAACAGACATGTGGACCAATGGAACAGAATAGAGTCCCCAGAAATAAGTGCCCAAACATACAGTCAACTGATCTTTGACAAGGGGTACCAGTCAATCCAGTGGGAAAATGAAAGCCTCTTCAGCAAGTGGTGCTGGAGAAACTGGACTTCCACTTGCAGAAAGATGAATCTGAACCCCTACCTCTCTCCTTTGACAAGAATCAAGTCAAGGTGGATCAAGGATCTAAATCTAAGACCTCAAACTATAAAGCTGCTCCTGGAGAATGCTGGGGAAACTCTGGGAGACATTGGTGTAGGGAAAGACTTCCTAAAGAAGACCCTCAAAGCAGAGTCCATCGTCCACAAAATAGACAAGTGGGATTATATCAGACTAAGAAGTTTCTGCATGGCCAAAGACACAGTAGTTAGTGTGAATCGACAGCCCTCAGAATGGGAAAATATTTTTGTAAATGTTGCATCAGATAAGGGACTGATAACCAGAATACACAAGGAACTAAAAAAGGTGTTTGGAAAAAAGATGAGCAACCCTATTAAAAGATGGGAGAAGGAGATGAAGAAAACACTCTCTAAAGATGACATACGAATGGCCAAAAGGCATATGAAAAAATGCTCAACCTCCCTCATCGTAAGGGAAATGCAGATAAAAACAACAATGAGGTACCACCTAACCCCAGTCAGATTGTCTAATATTAAAAAAACAAAAAATGATAAGTGTTGGTGGGGGTGTGGTGAAAGGGGAACTCTTTTACACTGCTGGTGGGAATGTAGATTGCTCCAACCACTGTGGAGAATAATTTGGAGATTCCTCAAAAATCTACAGATTGATCTGCCATATGATCCAGAGATCCCACTCCTCGGTATCTACCCAAAGGACAGAAGAATTCCTCATTGGAAAAGTGCTTGCACATCGATGTTTATTGCGGCACTATTCACAATTGCTAAGTCATGGAACCAACCCAGATGCCCCCGTATGGAGGAATGGATTGAAAAACTGTGGCACATATACTCTATGGAATACTACTCAGCCATAAAAACCAACAGAGCCCTGGCTTTTGACAGAAAGTGGAAGAATATGGAAGATGTACTGCTGAGTGAGGCAAGCCAGGCTATGAAGGAGAGACATTGTATGTCCCCACTTAACATATACCGTTTGTCTGCATTCTATGTCTGAAACTGATTGACTAACAGTTGAACAAACACAAGAGATGGGTGTGAATGTCAGATGAGGTGTATGTGGAGGAGTGGGGCCCAACGAAAGACATTTGGAGAAGGGATACAGAGGTAGAGCATTGACGGGATGGGGAGGTGTGGTGTTATCTGTTGAAGATATTTCGATCAACGGGTCTGGGGAGAAATGTTCACATATCGAAATGGTCTCATTGTAAGCCAAACAATATGATTGAAAGTATATACAAAAATAAATAAATTAATTAATAAAAAAAAAATTCTAAAAAGAAAAAGAAAAAAAAAAAAAAAAAAAGAACTCGCCAGATAGAGAGAGACAGAGAGACAGAGAGTGAGAAATCACCCCTGGGGGGATGGCAATGCTGCAGTCCCTCCTCCTCCATTCTCCCCTAGGGACCTTGGGCACGCATGCACACGTGCCCGACGTGAGTTTTAAGCCACCGGGTCCTGGATGCGAACCGCAGTCACTACGTGGGAGTCCAGCGACATAGCCATTACGCTAACTACTGGTACCCTGTTTTCTGTATAATTTTGAACAAGCCAGTCAAGCTCCCATCTTAGGGATTTGACTTAGCTGTTTCTCTGGCTTTAATACTCTTCTTCCAGAAGTTTGTATGCCTATCTACCCACTTTCTTCAACTCTTTGTTGAAAATCCCATCTTTTAAAAGACATTTGTCCTGAAATCCTTATTTAATACCACTTCTTCTAAGCCACCACAACCTTCCTCACCCTAATTTACTTTTTCTTTGTTCTTGTCACCTCTAAAGTACTACATTCTATTCATTTATTATACATATTGTTCATTGTCTATTTCTTCCTATTAGAATATAAACTCCATAGGACAGGATTTTTTTTTTAAAGTTTATTTATTCCGTGAGTGAGAGAGACAGAGATACATTACTCTTTACAGGGTCTTGACATCACAATTTACCTCCAGATTTGGCCAGCCTGGATTATGGGTACATGCCTGGTATTTTCAGAGGTCTGTTGACTTGAACCAGCAACCCTCCCATGTAGGTTAGTCTCACAGAGTGTAGTGTTTTGTTGTTATTTTTTAAGCTTTTGTCATAGAGTACATGTACTCACTGGAGAGAGACAGAGAGAGGGAAATTGAGAAATCATTCTTCTCTTGGGATTTAGACACATGCACACATGCTGGCATGACTGTCAAGCCTCTGGGTCCAGGACTCAAACTGCAGTTGGTCACGTGGGAGTCCAGTGCTTTAACTACCATGCAACCTGCTGGACCCAAGAATATAGTGTTTTACTACTGTGCCACTGTCTGGTTCTCAAGAATCTTTATTTTTCAGTTATGTAGTCTACCTTCTCAGAAGAGTACCCTGTGCATAGTAGGTGTATATATATTTCATAAAAAGATAATTTCAATAATGCCACTCTTAAAAACTGAAAAATTTGGAACCAGCAGATGGTGTAATGGTTATGTCACTGGACTTCCACATAGTTCACTGCAGTTTGAGTACTGGGCCCAGTGACTTAAAACTCTCACAAGGTGCATGTGCGTACATGCCCAAGATTCCAAGAGGAAAATGGAAGAGAAGGGATTGCAGCATGGCCATCCCCCCAGGGGTTATTTTCTTGCTTTCTTGCTCTCTCTCTCTCTTTCTCTTTCTCTCTCTCCAGTGAGCAAACACACCCTATAGCAAAAAATCTCTCTTAAAAAAAATAAAATAAACAAAACACTGAAGTTTGGCAAACATTTGAAGATTCTATTTCTATTTTCTCTTGAGTTGTAATATTTATGTTTGTTTTAATAAATCTTGCACAGTAGTAACAAGGTACATTGTTCTCTAAAATTGAGACCTTTGAAAGACATGGTGACATAAAAATTTGTAGACTTTAAACATTAACATTAAATAGAGATATTTTTACTCAATAGCACAAATGATGCTAGCTAATAAACTGAGCTATGTGTTTCTATTTATTTGTTTTTCCAAGGGATTAATCCACTTCAGAAAGTTTATGTTAAACATGAAAATGTGGGAGAAGATAGTATAATTCTTCAATGGGAATCTCCACGAGGTGGACAGGAGATCTATTACCTTCAAACCAAGTCTGTATCAGACCCAAATGAAGTCACAAAGCTTTTTATAAAGGATGCTATTAGGTTCAAGATTGATGATTTAGTCCCTGGAACAACATATAACATTGGAGTGGCAACAGTGATTAATGGGGACTTGAGCGAGCTGGTAACTATTCAACAAACTCAAAGTGAGAATTAAATACTTCTCATTTTAATGGGCTATGTGCTGATGTCAGGGGTATTGTAAAATATTTTGAAATATGCACCTCCAGTTGCAGGTTACTTACATCTTTGAAGTAGATTTTTGACGTGGTTTATCATTATAATGGTAAAATATGTAAGACTATCTTATTTTTCTAAAGCTGACATGGTAAGCGTAAGTGTAAGGCATAGGCAGTTAATATTCCCACAAATTCTAGACCATGCTAGACAAAATTGGAGACATATGCTTGAATTAAAAAAAATACAAATTACAGATCTTTTCCTTTGTCTTTCAGAGCACAAATCAGTCCAGATTGCTATCCCTTATGAAATTCATAGTACCTCTGCAATTTTATTTGTTCAAATGCCCAACACTGGAGTGTTTGGTGGCATACATATTGTAGTTGAAGGAGGGCCAAATGTAACCATACATTTTTTGTTATAAAGAATTGTTTATTTTACTTTATTTGTTATTATTATTATTATTAATTTGATCAGAAAGAGAGAGAGAAGCAGAGAAAGGGAAAATGAGAAAGCTCGCCCCCAGGTCCAGTATTTGAACTGTGGTTGGCCATGTGAGAGTCCAGTCCCCGAACCACTGCACCACCTGCCAGCCTATAACCATACTTTTAAAGCATGGTAATAAAATAACTGTCAATCATTTAACCCCAGGCACAGAATATAATTTTCTTTATTTCCTCCAACAGTGAGACTCAATTAAGTAACACATATCATGTACCTGCAGTAAAAATGTGTATTTTAAGACTTGCATACACGTTTTCTTGGTTTTGATTTTGTGTACCAATTTAAATTAATAGGACACATTTACTTTGATGTATTCATTTTTAAATGACTTTTTTTTTTTTTTTTTGAGAGGTTTTTGCTATAGGGCACGTGTGCTCGCCAGACCAACAGAGAAAGAGAGACAGAAAGCGAGAAATCACCTCCCAGAGGGGATGGCCATGCCGCAATCCCTTCTCCTCCGTTCTCCTCTCGGGATCTTGGGCATGCACAACACGCGCCCGGCGTGAGTTTAAGCCACCGGGTCCGGGACTCGAACCGCGGTTAACTATGTGGGAGTCCAGCGACATAGCCATTACGCTAACTGCTGGTCCCCATTTTTAAATGACGTTTAAAATAATTTTAAATGTCTTGCTATTGAGTCAGATTTTTCATTACCCAAGGGTACAAATAGAGCTAATCCCATGTAAAATTGGAAAGTCCAGAATTTAAAATTAAAAACAGTTTAAAACTAAAAAAAACCTTTTTATTAACAACAGAAATGCTTATATTTTAATCAAAATTTTAAGTGACTTATTCCAAGAGTGAAGAATGTGACTAATTTCAAGTCAATTATGAGAACTAGATTGGATCTTCTGAATCTAGCAGGCACTAATGCTTTTCATTTGTGTCTCAAGGCACATAATCTAAGCAAGTGTGCTGCTATGTGTCTGTAAAGAACTAGTGTATATTTTCTCTAATTCTTTAAATAATCTCTTTCTCTCTCTCTCTCTCTCTCTCTCTCTCTCTGTGCAGTGTGTGTGTATAAAATGCTTGTTAGTACCCATCATTTTGAGGTTCATATTAATTTATCTTCTTTTCGAGTAATTTGAAAATTATGCATATATTAATGTTAGCATTTGGAATATAAGAAATTTATCTAAGACATTTGCTATGGTTGGGATAATGGTTTGGCACCCCCAAAGTTCATATCCTAGAAGCTTAATCCCCAGTGTAATGGCTGAGAGAGGTGGTGAGACTTCTAAAACATGAAGCCTAGTAGGTAGTGTTCAGATTGTGGATACTGCCCTTCTGAATGGATTAATGAGAGGGTGTGAATTCTCACCCACTGTTCTCGCTGCTGCTTTTGGGGCCATGTTGTAACATAGAACCTGAGGCCGGTCCCAGACCTTTGAATTGACCCGCCATCAAAATGATGAGCCAAATGTATTTTTATTCTTTGCATATATACTAGTTCAGAATTTCTGTTTAGCCCAACACAATAATGAGCTAATAAAATGTTCATCTAGTAGATGTAGACATGAATGGCAAAGAGTAATAAATACCATATAAAGATTACATAGTGTCCTATAAATATTCTGATTCTGACTATAGCAGGTCTTCTTCTTTATTTGTTTATTTTTTTGAGAGATTTTTGCTATAGGGCATGTGCGCTCGCCAGACAGACAGAGACAGAGACAGAAAGCGAGAAATCACCCCTGAGGGTGCATGGCCATGCCGTGATCCCTTCTCCTCCATTCTCCTCTCAGGATCTTGGGCACGCACACACACATGCCCAGCATGAGTTTAAGCCACCATGTCCGTGACTCCAACTGCGGTCGACTACATGGGAGTCCAGCGACATAGCCATTACACTAACTGCTGGTCCCTATAGCAGGTCTTCTTCATGATTTTCTTTTTACATATATCATTATGCTACCATGTATCTTTTCCCCCAAAACTGTTAACTTTCCATTTCTGTTTAAACACAACTTTTCCATAAAATACTATCAAACTAACATCACAAATCATGTTATTTTGATAACATTTTAGCATATTTATAATCATCTCAGTACATGTTTATATTTCATACTTGCTTACAATTTTTACTTTTTATATCTGTATTCTATGCCAATTTTCTTGTATTATAAATCATTATGGGCAATATTCTTTCTATTATAAAGTTCTCATCTTTAAAAAAATGGATATTTAATCATCAAAATATATCAATATTATAATATCAATCAGCAAAATAAATCAATATTTAGATAATAGATCTAAAGATGTCATTTTCCAGTTTTTCTGGAAGATTTTTAAAGTTTATGCTAGATTGAATCTTGAATATGGAAAAGTAAACATTAAAACTCATTAGATAAAATTTATTTTTAACTTCAATGATTATCTGACGCAGCAGATTCTTCTGTTTCTTTGTCTAGACTTCATGTTTTTCCCTCTTTTGTCTTCTCAGCTTATGCTAATAGTTTCAGGAAGGTTAGATCTCTTTTTGTTCCTTTGAATAGTGTGTATTTGCATTTGTACATTTGTTCTTGTGTAGTTTTTGGTCATGACATCAAAATTAGCTATGTGTAATGGTATTTATATCTTCTCTCAGTATTGCAACTAATTATCATATTTTATACATTGTCATTGTATGTTTGAACTCTTTTTTCATTAGACTTGAAAGATTGATTAATAAACTTTATAGTTCATTTTTTCACATTGTGCTTTTTATTTCCTTTAAAGGGATAAGTGGTAAGAAAACCCAATTAAAGAACATCCAAGAAGAGTTTAAGTGTTTTCTGTGTTTGTGTAGGTCTGGAAGCACCGCCAAGTATCCATGAGAGCAAAGTTAGAGACTCTTCCATAGAAACATTCTGGAATGGAGCTGATGGGAATTTTCAATATGATGAAATCACATGCCTGAACTGTACTGCCACTTTCATGGTATGTTATAAGTGATTCTTAGCAGAATTAAACTTGGTCTTTCATGATGAAACCAGTATTATTGCATTCTAACATTAGATAGGGGTGAAACAAAATAACCTCCAGATTTTTCACTTGTGTTCAATTGTGGAGTTTTTCTTCAATAAACACTTGATAATCTATTCCTTTGGATTGTAGGTCCAGAAGGTAGTGCAAGAATCATCTAACGTGGATCCTGTCACAGTGTATACCTTTTCTATTCAGATGGAAAAAGAAGATTTTAAAGACAGTATCCCCAATATAAAAGAAATACAGACAGGTACAGCCTTTGTAAAGTACTTTAGTTATTTCTATAGTCTTTAAATATTTGTTTAATGATTTTAGGGAAGATTTAACAAGTAGTTTAGACTTCCCAGTTTCTGTTTTTTTGAGAGATTTTTGCTATAGGGCACATGCATTCTCAGTAGAAATAGAGAGACAGAAAGCAAGAATCAACCCCAGCAGGGATAGTGGGTGACACCACGATCCCTTCTCCTCCATCCTCCTCTTGGGATTTTGGGCACACATGTACATGTGCCCAGTGTGAGTTTTAAGCCATCTGGTCTAGGAGTCAAACCGTGGTCGACTACGTGGGAGATCAGAGACATAACCATTACACCATCTGCTGTTTCCCCCAGTTTCACTTTATGGACAGATGTCTAGAATCTTTTTCTATTTCTCAACACAATACTGTTTATGTGAATATTGCAAGACAGTAGAGTTGCTAACTGCCTAGGATCTGGCCAGATTCTCCATTTGTGGTTTAATTTCTCTTTGTTCAGTTAAGCAGACAATGAAGTGCCACTTTCCCAGTGCAAGTAGCTTATTCCCAATGGCAGATGAAATTAAAGGTATTGGGAAAGATGTGTACAAAATGTATGTTATCTAGTGAAGTAAAATTGTTGACCATTCTATGGAAATAACTATTTTAGTTATTTTTGATGCTGATGCCATCGAAAATTGATTTATGTGTTTAGAACCTGTTCATGTCTGATCATCTTTTACTCTAATAACAAAGAATAAGGTCCAGAGAGAATATCTTGGCAACTTTATTCTTTTTTATACATGGGAGAATTTTAAAGAGGAAAATATGCATCATACACTATTAAATTTTAACTTCTTTACTCAGGAAAGAAGGGAGATATTTCATAGTTAGGTTGCCATTAACTTTCCTGCTGGTTAACCTTGTCACTGCTTGCTATTTAATTAGTGTGAATCCTAGAAATCAGTATTTTCTGAAGGTTAATAGTTGCACAAGACCAACATACAATCTATTCAATGCATTTTAGAGACAGGGAAATGTTGAGGACAACATTACTGGGATGAATGTTGACTTCATGTCAAAGGTTAAAATGATTCTTATTATTCTCTTTTCCTTTTTACTTCTCATATCTACCAGGTAGAGAATATTCTGGTTACCCTAAGTTTACAGAGAGTTAGGCGAATCTTAAGTGTTTTAGGGTTGTTTTAAAGCAGGTGCTTTGTGCTATAGAAAATGCTGTTTTATTGTCTGTGTTTCAAATGATACAGCCCCAAGTGCAGTTGAATTTATGAGCTGTATTAGAGACTCACAGGCAGTAACTGTTAGCTGGCCTTCAGCTAGAAGTCTTTCAGATGGATACATCATTTCAACATCCCATAAAAGCTTAATGAAAGAAGAAATCCTGCCTTCAACTAAAATATATGAAAATATTAATATATTATGCTAAGTTACATGGCACATAGGATTAGCATTATATATACATAAAAACTATAATATGTTAGTGGGTTAATATAACCAGTGGGTTAACATAGACAATTTTGTAAGGCAACTTTATATTCTAGAAAATTATCCAAATAACTATGTATGACATACAATAATAAATGATTTCTTCAAATAAATAATAAATTAATTTGTGATAGCATCATGCTTATTATGTGTAGTATATATAAACATATATTTACCTCTTATTAATAAAATTTCTTCATGCAAGAAGCTATGATTTTTAATTAACTACTCGTGTTTAGATGTAGCAAATTATTCAAAAGATATACAATAAAAAAATCAGAGTGTAAAAAATCCTTTCTGCAGACGGTATGGGAATATGATGTTTTTCCAAATGTTCTTGAGCTAAGTATTTTAACATGTGACTTTTCTTTAATGTGTAGGACATTCACATTTAAAAGCCTTTCTCCAGGAACTAACTTTTTAATTAGTGTTATAATTACCCAGGGACTAAAAAGAAACTATCCTACTGTCCTCATGGTTAGCACTTTTAAGTTCATTTTATATTTAATGAACTTTTCATGGGTAAAAAAGAAAGGCAATAGTTGTGTTTAAAAACAATATCTAATTAAAAATGAACGACCATGAAGTGGTTTATGACATGCTTGAAGAGAAGGTGTACTGTGTTTACATGGAAAATGTCTGAATTATATTCCTGCTTCTATTACTTATTAGTTATGTGACCTTGCATAAAAAAAATTAAGTTCTCACTTAGAAAAGTGAGCATAATTATTCCAGACTAAGTAAAAAAAATCTTGTTACTAAAATCAAATGCAATGTTCTCTGTGAAAGTGCAAGATACTCTGAAACCATGAGATATGATCGTCATAAAAAGCTCAATATTTTTCCAATGCTTTGATTATATTTATTAACATTTTATTTAAAAAGAAACCTTGAAATATGGAAATATAGATGGAATATTTTTTTTCGCTACATGGTTTGGGTCCAGTTTTCCTCGTTTGACCTTATTTGCATGGCTTATATATATGTCTGCCCTGAACATTTGCAGCCATTCCGTTGAGCCCTCTTATTTGTGTGACCCAATCTCATCGAAGTGTGCTCAAGTAGCAATGCCCTGTTAGTTAAAAGAGGAGGCTTTTAATCTCAGAGGT
This sequence comes from Tupaia tana, assembly GCA_026018925.1. NCBI lineage: Eukaryota > Metazoa > Chordata > Mammalia > Scandentia > Tupaiidae > Tupaia > Tupaia tana. The sequence continues at coordinate 184,429,426 of JAKSZU010000006.1, forward strand.
TGCAGTGTGAAGGAAGGCAAAGTGCTTAAAAATGCAGCAACAGTCAATTCCTGGAAAAACAACTAAATAAATTATGGGTGTTATTATATGCCAGTAGCTATTCTGTGTGAAAGTCACCACCCTGAATCGCTGCAAGTTATCCCTAATGTAGGTGAAGGCTCGAGGCATTCATAGCTCATTACTAAAAATGCTAGTCAAGCCCAGGTATCTAAGTCTAATGCTGACGTGACACTCTGCTGCCTCTTTTTAAGATCATCCTATAAAACATCGGAAGTAAATGACAAAAGATTTCTATATTTTCAATGATAGCTCATTATTTTGTCTCAGTGAAAGCTGAGTTCGTGCTGAGATTTGAGCTGTGTCGTTCTCATTGTCATTACCACCACCCCCATGATCATCATCATGCTTGTCATTATTGTTGTCATAATGAAGTGCAGCACATCGTATGGGGTACATCACATTGTTTGCCTTTGTCACTCTCCCTGCTGAACATTTTCTATTCTTTTCTCACTTAATTCTTAAATTTTACTTTTTATTTATCACTATTTTTTAGATTTTTGCTGTATGGCATGTGTGCTTCCTGGAGAGAGACAGAGAGAGACAGAGAAAGGGAAAGTGAGGAATCACCTCCACACACACACAATGGCCACACTACAATTGGTCTTCCTCCATTTTTTTTTTTCTTAGTATTTTGGGCACACAAGTCTGGCATGATTTTCAAGACACCGGGTCTAGAACTTGAACTGCAGAGTTGGCTATGTGGGATCAAGTGCCCTAACCATTATGCCATCTGCTGCCTCCCCCCTCCCACTTATTTATTTATTTTATTTTATTTTTTTACTATGGGGCATGTGTGCTCACTGGAGAGAGACAGAGAAAAGAGAAAGTGAGAAATCATTCCTTAAAGGAGACGACCATGCAGAAATCATTCTCTCAGGATTTTGGCCATGCAAACCCACACACCTAGCATATACTCAAACAGATTGGTCTGGACCCATGGTGAAGTCATCCATGTGAGATCCAGCTGTCTTACCACCATACCACCTGGCTGGGCTGGTAACATTTAATTCTAAATGACAATCTTTATTCTACCAGTATAATAAGATGTATATTTTTATATTTTACAAATGAGAAAACCAAGGTTTGGCAAAGTTCATTAGTTTAGGAAGGATGGATCAGAATTTTAGACTAGGTTTCCCAGACATCAAATTTTGATCTTATAATCAGTATGCTTGTTCAAAGGCCACTATGTTATGTGAAAGACTGAGCCTACCCATTCTGGCTCTGTTACTTCGTACAAAGCATTATTATAAATTTGTGCCTCAAAAATCCTTATTTTAAGCTAGAATTAATGATACACCATACAGTTCTTGATTTTTTTTTTGCCTTTTTTCCTTGTTTTTGAGAGTTTTTTTTATGACAGAGTACATGTGCTCACTGGAGAGACAGAAACAGAGACAGAAGAAAGTGAGAAATTTTACCTCCCCCCCCCAACCCGGGTAGTGGGATGGCCATGCTGCAATTTCTTCTCCTCTAGTCTCCTCTTGGGATTTTGGGAATGCACACACATGCGCCTGGTATGAGTTTTAAGCTGCCAAGTCTGGGACTAAAACCTTGGTTTACAAAGTGGGATTCCAACAATGTAACCATTACGCCATCAGCTGGTTCCAATTTTGTTGTTTTTTGATTGTGTTTTTCCAGATAATGCTGGTAACTTTTTTCTTCCTCCTTTCCCTCCCATTTTATACTTTGTCTTCTATCATCTATTACATGTTAATATTTTTGGGCCTTTTTTGATACCTTTTTTTCTTTGTAAGCCACTTCAGATCAATTTGGAAGTAAATGAGATATTAATAGATGTATAAAATAGATCTAAAATATTGTCTATTATGGTAATAATAAGTTCCAGTTAAAAGAAAATGTGCACCACAGAAAACTAGAATAAAAAGGCATGTGACAGGAACAGCAGATGGAGTAATGGTTACATTGCTGGACCCCCACATAGTCGACCATGGTTCTAGTCCCAGACCCGGCAGCTTAAAACTCACGTGGGCATGTGTGCATGCCCAAGAACCCAAGAAGAGAATGGAAGAGAAGGTATCATGGTGTGGCCATCTCCCCTGGGGAGTGATTTCTTGCTTTCTGTCTCTCTGGCGAGTGCATGCAGCCAATAGCAAAAATCTCTCTAAAAAAAAAAAAAAAAAAAAAAAGGAGTGTGAATCAGTGACTTAGGTTTAAATCTACCTCCACGGAATTCTAATAAACTTAACCAACAAAACCATTTAATGCAAAATTTAAAACTTTTGAGAAGAAAGTATTCTAATAAAATGTGAATATTACATTTCTTTTGGTTAAGAAAAGCAATACAATATTTTAATTTGAAATATAAGTTACAAATAGAGATGTTTTTAATTAAAAAATAAGTTTCTGGAATATTTTTATAAAATAATTAAATAGAAAAGAAAGGATTGCTTGAACTTAAGGAAGGAGAACCTATCACTTAATGTAGTACATAAATTAGAAGTTTCAGTTGCAATAACTTCATTTAGAATTTTGCTGTAGAAAAATAAATGTCAAAATCCATAGTTCATATAATTTTATTGTTGGAAGAGGGTTTTTTTTTTTTTTTTTTTTTTTAGAGAACTTGTTTTTCACTTTCATTGTAGAAATGGAGACACCAGACTTGGAGTACAGTTTACATAAGATCACATAGTGCTACAATTGACCCGAAAACCTTAGACATTCTGTCTCAGATCTAGTACTTTTCAGAATCAAGATTACCAGTGCAGTGTAGATAACATAATGGTAGAAATGTCTTTTTTGAGATATCATTCTAGTATCTTCTTTTATTGCTCTAGATCCAGACTCACCATCAGATTTGCTGACTTGGGGGAAGGAAGAAAACATGATATATTTGTCTTGGAAATTACTACAAGGAGGCTATGAAAAATTCTAGGTTAAATGCAGTGCTGCTTTCACAGAATCTTGATGTTTGCTTCACTTTTAAAATTTCATTCTTTCTTTTTGTCCTTCATTTTTTTATATATTAATGAATTTAGAAATTATTATTCTGCTCCTTTAATGTAAGATTTTTCTACAAGCACTTATTTTATTTTATACATCCAATCACTGTATATCGTTACAACTTGTAAAATATATTTTCCCAGCATGAATACACTATATATTAGTCTAGTTAAAGATATCATAATACAGGTTATCATCATCAGATAATTTTAAATTTTTATGTCCCTTAAATATTTTGCTTCTTTCTTCTTTCCCTTGATTTCCTTCTTCTCATCCTCCGCCCTTTCCCATCCTCTTCCCACACTGTCTCTAGTATCCGCATTTGTTCTACATGCTTTTATGTCTTCCAATCTTTCAGTTTCTGACATAGAGTATGGACATTCGGTATATATTAAGTGGAGACATACAATATCTCTTTTTCATAGTCTGGCTTGCTTCACTTAGCAGTAAATCTTCCATATTTGTCTACTTTCTATCAAATGCCAGGGTCTTATTTTTTGTTGTTGTTGTTGTTTTTATTGGCTGAGTGGTGCCAGTCATTTGTTTTGGGACATTTGGGTTGGTTCCATGTCTTAGCAATTGTGAATAATGCTGCAATAAACATGGATGTGTAAGTACTTTTCTGACTGAGTATATTCCTATCCTTTGTATAGATACCCAGGAGTGGAACTATTGGATCATATGGTAGTTCTATTAGTAGGTCTTAAGGAACCTCCATATTCTGAACAGTGGCTATACTAATGTACATCCCACCAACAGTGTAGGAGAATTTCCTTTCACCATGGCCTCACCGGAATTTATCAGCTTTTTAAATTCTTAATCTTTGCCATTCTGACTAGGGTTAGGTAGGATCTCATTGTAGTTTTGACTTACATTTCTTTTATGATAAGAGATGTTGAGCGTTTTTTCATATGCTCTTTGGCTGTCTATATGTATTCCTTGGAGAGTTGTCTGTTCAGCTTATTTCCCCATCTTTTAACTGGACTGATTGTTTATTTGTGGGTAAGCTGCTTGAGTTCCCTGTATATTCTGGTTATCAGTCCCTCATCTGAGGCATGGCTTGCAAATATATTCTCCCATTCTGAGGTTTGCTGATTATTGTTTCTTTTACTGAGCAGAATCTTTAAAACCTGATGTAATCCCACTTGTCTAGTCTTGAGATTATTGCCTGTGCTTTAGGGGTCTTATTTAAGAAGTTTGCCTGCTCCAATGTTTCCAAGGGCTTCCTCTGCATTATCCACCAGTAATTTTATAGTTTAAGGCCTTAGGTTTAGATCTTTGATCCATTTTAGGTTGATTTTTGTTAATGGTGAGAGATAGTGGTCCAGTTTCATCTTTCTGCAGGTGGATACTCTGTTTTTCCAGCACTATTTGCTTTTCCCCACTGGAATGACTGGTGCCCTTTGTCAAAAACCAGTTGGCTGTATGTTTTGGGGCTTATTTCTGGGGTCTCTATTCTCTTCTATTGATTCACATGCCTGTTTTTCTGCCAATATCATTGATGTTTTGATTATCACAGCTTTGTAATATGTTTTGGGGTCAGGGAGTGAGTTGCCTCCTACTCCACTCTTCTTGTGCAAGATTGCTGCAGGCTCCATTTCAACCCCCTTCTAGAGATTTAATTAACTGAAGACTTCTGGCTTAGATAGAAGGAGACTAAATACAGAGGAATCACTTTTCAACACTGACTGTTATTTATTAGGTAGATATGTACATTTTCATTGCTTCTTGATGTTAATAGTGTAACCTGAAATCACATGAGGACGTATACGTCCTACATCATATAGTTTTCAGACAAAATATTCTAGTACAGCTCTATTGTTTTGTATTATACAGGGGCAAACATTTATATGCTTTCATTGTGGTAGGAGATAGTAACTTTTGTTGAAAATAACAAAAAACAACTTGAAGTAGTTTGAACAATTTAAAAAATAATATTTTATTGACATAAGACTGCCCCATAGAGACCAAGAGTAAGAATTTAGCTGGATGTCATAGAGTTCTGAAGATGGATATTTTAAGGCCATTAAGAACCCAGGGATTATTTTCTTTTTTCTCTTGTTTCTTCTGCTCATGGGCCTTTTTTTTTTTTTAAGACCAAGCTCTCCTAAGCAATCCATGTGGAGAGCAGAAAAATGCCATTTCTAGCTTCCAGGCACAAATGGTTTATTATTAGTCATAGGCAAAGACAGTTTCTCCCTAAATTCCTAAGGAAGATATATGGTTATCACAGATTGGAAAAGACATCAGTCCAGATCCAGGCAAACATAATAAAAGGGCTGGCCTCTTTATTACAATGCTTTAATTATCTGTAGTTTATGATAGATGAATTAAGGTAAGAAGGAGATTTTTTATTTTAAATGATAGGGTATTATGTATGTACTCAAATGGTGTAGAATGATCTCTGGAAATGGAACAATTTCATTAATTCAACAAATTAATACTTAACATTCAAAAATTTATTCCTTCAACAACAAGTTCTTGTCTTAGTGGTGATTACATGCTAGTAAAAATATACTCCTAAAACATCTTTAGCCTTGAGAGGAGTAGACAATTTTTCCTTTATAACCAAAAGGAAGGAGGATATTTTGTTAAAGGTATAATTTATTTATCAAGGCAAATTTCAAAAGGAGCTGTTGAAATTTTGGTCACCAAGTGTCAATTCAATCATTGCAATATAAATTCCACTCAGCTTTTCAGGTTTCTCAGAATAAAAACTATCAAGGCATTCTCTATCAATGTATAATTATGGGGTCAGCATGGCATATAAGGCCACTAAAGTTTATATCTTAGATGGCCCAGCCTCATTGGCTGGGTGATAATGTACTGATCTGTAGTGCTGGAAGCCACATGGCTGACCATGGGTCCAGATTCAGTCGACCCAAAATTCTACTACCCGAAGAGCTGAGATAGTGGGATTGCAGGATCACCTCCATTGCCCCCTAATAAAATAAACTTTAAAAAAGTTTAAGAAAACTTAAGAGCACACGTATTTTATATTTTCACTAGGTAAATGGATATTAACTTCAATTAATTTTATTATATTTTTTAGAAAAAAGAATTAAGCTCTTAGTGATATATTTACATATAATATTCTGATAGTAATTTGGTAATATAATTTCTTCAAAAACAGAAATCCTTAATTTTTCGGCCCAATATTCTGAGAATTAAAAAGATAAGAAATAGTTATCAGTATGGACAAAGTGTGAAATTCATTTAAACACCAAATATTTTCTCTAGTTCATATTTCTCGAAAACTATTAGATTGCTGACTTTCTTTGCATAAGCACTAGGAGTGCAAAGAGATTTTATCCTTTAAAAAAATCTCAGAACTGTAATGGAACTGAAGGTATAATCTATTCCAAGCATGAAAATAAATATTGGCTTGCATATTTAAGGCTTAAAGAATTCAGTGTAAATTAAGAAAAAAATCAAGTAGGTGAATAGAATATTTATAGAATTTTCTCTTCCCTCTGTTATACTTTGCAGCTAATGTCTTTGAACCACAAATATATTTATGTTATAGATCAGCACTGTCCAAAAGAAATGTAAAGTGAACCCCAGTTAGAGTCATATGTGTAATTAAAAAAAAAATTAGTAGACATTAGCAAAGTAAAAATGAAACAAGTGAAATTAATTTAATTTAAATTAATTACTCCAATGTGTTGATTTTTTCTTTAAATTTATTTTTTACATTAATTCACTATACATCATTACAGCATATAAATGAATTTTCCATCCAAAATACACTGTATATTGGCTCAATCAAGCACATCAACATACATGTTATCAGCAAATAATTTTCCATTTCTTATGTCTTGTATACTTTTTTTTGCCATCCTTGATTCCCTATCCCTCACCCTCTGCCATGTCCCACCCTCCTCCCACATTGTCTTTGGTATCCATGGTTACTTTCTATGACTTTCCCCCCCCATTTAATTGATTTGCTAATGAACTTAATTAGTCTAAATATTTCCAATAGCAAGCGCAGCTGATATATACCTATACATGAACCCAAGTCTGACTTTAGGCATAAACCTCAGTGAGTAGAATGAACATACTATAAAGTAGTACCTAGCTGGGGCTATATAGCTTACTGCAGTCATCAAGTATGCATTTTTTTAATTTCGATAAGAACAGTTTTACTGTTTTTTTTTTCTCCTGAAACTTTTTTTTAAAAATTACTTAACATTCATTCCCTGAGCATCATCACAACATACTAAATGTGGTTTCCCATATAGAATAAACTGCATAGTGGCTTAATCATGTTATCATCAATAATATTCCATTTCTACTTTCATATATATGCATATGTATATATATGTTTTTTACCCCATGTTTGACCCTCATCCCTTTCCAACTCTCTTATTACACTATCTCTGCTATATAAAATTATCTTCAATTCCTTTTCCCCCAACATTTTGTTGATCACACCATATCATAAGTAATCCAACTACTTTCAATAGCAAGTTCAGCTGGTAATTTCAAGAAGAGCAGTTTTGAACTGGTTAACGATATTTCCTTGAAACTTAAAGCCTAGAAACAGGTTAGTATTCTGTTCAAATAGTAGGTAGATGAACATATTGACAGCTCAAGACAGGACAACAATCCTTTAAAACTGGACAACAAAGCTTAGAAGAAAAGCAGCAATATTTTAGTCAAGTCACAGAATGTTGTTTCATCAGTTCAGTCTCATGTACTTAATCTTTCTTCGATTGTGGTTCAATCTTCCAGATTGAATTCTGGGATATAATATTCATCTGTAGACATTGTCCCTACAATTAAGTTGCCCATTTTCTTAGTTTTTGAACTCTTATTTCTGTGTGTCTGCATTTAATTTTACTGACATAGCACTCTCTTAAGAACTTCTTGGAGATCTGGTCTGGTGCTGGTAAATTCTTTCAGGTTTTGTTTTTCTGGGAATGTTCGTGTCTTTTCTTCCCAAATGAACGATAATCTTGCTGGGTACAGTATTCTCGGATGAAATTGCTTTTCCCTTAACACTTTGAATATGTTTTCCCATTCTTTCCTCGCTTGCATTGTTTCCGATGAGAGGTCTGCTGTTAGTCTGATGGGATACCCTTTGTAGGTAACTTGCCGTTTTTCTCTTGCCAATCTTAGTATCTTGTCTTTGTGGTTTTGGTCAGTCTGGCTATAATGTTTCTTGGAGAAGATCTTCTTGGGTTGATTCTATTTGGGGTCCTCTGTATTTCTTGGGACTGAATCTTTGAGTGTCTCTCTAGGTTTGGAAAGTTTTCTTGCAGGATCTCATGGAATAGATCAGCAATGTCATTATGAGTCTCTTCGCCTTCTGGGATGCCTATTATCCGGATGTTTGGATGTTTGATGGTATCTAGTATTTCTTGTATATTAGTCTCAAATTTTTGGGCCATTTTCTCAGTCTTCAAGGTGGATTTTTCTAGGCTAGCAATTTTCTCTTCTACATCTGAGATTCTATTTTCTGTATGATCTAGTCTGCTTTTAATACTTTCAAGGGCAATTTTGACTTCCTGTATTATAGCCTTCATCTCTAACAGTTCCATTTGATTCTTTTGTAAAGTGTGAAATTCCTCTTTTAGATCTTGCATGAATTTCCTCACCTCCTGGAACTCGACAACTTCTTTCTCCTTCCTCTTCAGCAGTTCCTTGTCTCTCTTCTCTTCCATCTCTGTTAGCTTTGCCATTACGAATGTTCTGAATTCTTTATCAGACATTTCCATGATTTCCATTGAACTATGTGTGGATGAAAGAGGAATTATTCTTTTCCCTTGCAGGAGAGGTATTTTCCTGCTTTCTCATATTTCTTGTGGTCCTGCAGCCATTTCTAGTCATCTGGTTGATTGTCGGTTTCTTCCCAAACTTGGAAGTTCAATCTGAGCGTCAAGGAGCATGCAGAAAAGGAAACAGAAAGAGAGAAACAACAGCAACAACAGCCAAAAAAAAAAAAAAACAAAAAAACAAAACAAAAAAAAAAAAAAAAACAAACAAAAAAAAAACAAGAAACAGAAAAAGAGAAGAAATAATGAAGACAAAAACTTTTCAGTAAAACTAAAAATATTAATATTTAAAAAAATTTCATTAAAACCCCAAAATTAGAAAACTGCACAGCTGCTTGTGTGCTGTGTGAAATTCTAAAAAGCAAAAATTTAAAAAAAGAGAGAGAAAAGGGTCTTCCTACCACGTGAGTTTTGTGTGCTGGAGGCCGAATTATCAGTGGGAAATCTTCATTTCTGTTTCCCCAAGATGGCTAGTTCGCAGGAGCCATGAAGCTGTGTGTCTTCAAGAAGGCCTGTTCTTTTTGCCTCTCCTGGGTTGGGAGGGGGAGAGGGAATTATTAACAAGATAAAGGGATAGGAGGGGCCAGAAAGCACAGAAAGTGCGTCACCTAAAAAATTCTAAAAAGCAAAAATTAAAAAAAGAGAGAAGACAGAGACAGAGACAGAGGTAGAGAGAGACAAAGACAGGTACAGAGACAGCAGGCCTGAAAGGGGTCTTCCTGCTGCACAAGTTTTGTGTGCTGGAGGCCGAATTATCAGTGGGAAATCTTCATTTCTGTTTCCCCAAAATGGCTAGTTCGCAGGAGCCATGAAGCTGTGTGTCTTCCCAATGTGTTGATATTAATACACAACCAATATAAAAGCTACTGAGATATTTTAGATTATTTTTTCATATAAGTCTAACTCTCCAAAATATGATACTTTATTCTTAAAACACTTTTTAACTCATACTAAACACATTTGAAATTCTGAGTACCCTCATGTGGCAACTAGCTATTGGACAGCAGTCACTGAAAGTGGCTAATGTCATCCGGATTTAATGATAGAGTAGAAGAATGGCAACAACGGGCCCAACAATGCACATCCGAAACCCCATCTCTTCTTTGAAGACTCTCTGATCCTGTTGGCAGGTAATGGCACTTTCTTGCACAGAGCTTTTATAAAACTTTTCTTTAACTTTTTCTATATTACATTTTTTTAAAAAAATTGTGGGTGTATGCACTTGCCAGAGAGAGACAGAGAGAGAGGTGGAGATATATTCCCTCAGTGGGGCATAGTCACGCCACAATCCCTTCTCTGCCATTTCTACAATTTGTCAGGATTTAGAACATACCCATTCACACATCTGCCATGTTTCTCAGCAGGGGCTAGGATTTGCACTGTGGTCAGCAATGCCAGCTTGGCTTCCTTAAAAGGCTACGTGGTTGTGCCTTCTGTATTACTTTAAACATGAAATCTTTTATTGTTATTAATACACAATTGCTAACATTCCCATGTCATTTTCTTGAGGAACCTTTGAGTTCTCCTTAAAAGTTCCAAGGTTGTTGTGTATAGATAAAGCAGTACTTTATTTTTAATGATTCGTTCTTTTTAGAATTATTTTATTTAATGTTATTTATTTATTTATTTATTTTAATTTGAGCAGAGAGACAGAGTGAGAGAGTGTGAGAGTGAGAGCGAGAGCAAGAGTGAGGGACAGTGAGAAGGCAAGCTGCTAGGTCCAGGACTCAAAACACAATTGGCCATATGGTAGTCCAGCGCCCTTAACCACTAATCCACCTGCCACCTCCAGAAGTACTTTTTATTTGTCTACAGTTTCTTCATTCTAGACTTCATGTACTAGCTTTCTAGTACAATGGAATTTATGTAATATTGTAATATTATTATACAGTGGATATATATTCAGTGTCTCTATATACATATCTATGTTCAATGTATCTGTAATTTTTCAAGGTGCGCTAGGCAGTCTGGTATAATGAAAGAATATGGCCCTGGATTTCTTGGAATCCCATCTTCACCCTTATTGAGAGAGCTTGTGGATGTTTTTAATCCTCTTTGGTTCTAGGTCCTCATGGGTCAAATGAGGTTTATTGCTGTTATTCTTTAGAACTGTTGATAGAATTCAACGAGATAATGTGTTTGGCAAATGCTCTGACATGAGGGCAGATATTTTGTCTGCTTTGATCTCTGTGTGTTACCATTACCAAGGCCCATGTCTGAGGCACAACAGGAGTCAATGAATAATTCGATGAATCAATGATTGAGTTATTAGTTTTCCTTTTTTGAATTCCTTTCTTTTTTATTATGAATTCTTTTCCACCCTCCCCTTTGCCAAACAACAAAGTGCCTTTTCTTAGAAATAATATAAAACATGTCATTCTTAAACTTAAAAGATTCCTTACCAGAACTTATAAGGCCCTACCTGTCCCTCGTGATCTTACCTCTTCTGTCTCAGGAAAGGACGCTGTCCTGCAGTCACTCTCTGAGTCATCTTTGATTTCTCTTATTCATTCATCCCTCAATCCATCAGCTAGTTTTGCCATTTCTACCTTAAGTCAGATCCTGAAGGTGTCAACTTCTTTTCTATCTCCGTGGAACCCCTCTTGTCCTAGTTATTTATACTTCCTTACTGAGACCAGCAGTTTAGATGACAAATGATAGCATTTTACCTCCTAACTGTTCCCTTTGTTAATTTCCTTACGTTCACTTAACTTTGGTTCTACATCTTATATTGAATTTCTATTACTCTTCAAATAAAAATCTAAACTTGCATGGTTTCTAACGCTTCACCTGATTGGATCTTTAGCTAACTATCCAGCCCACTCAGTTTCTGTGTTGCAATTGTATATGTCTCTTTTTCTGTGCCCTAAAATGCCAAGCATGTCTTCAGTACAGGTTTCTGCCCTATACATGGTTATTTTGCTTCCAGTTTTGGTTGACTTTTCTTATCAGTGAGTTCTCAGCTCAAATATCATCCCTTTATCTAATTCCTTGGTTAGAAAATCTAAATTCAACTTTTCTTTCTAGTCATTCTATGATTTACAGTTATCTCATTTATTATTTTATTTATTTGCTTGCTATCAAACAGCTCCATTGTAATGTGATTTCCCTACAACCAAAAGCTTTTTCTATCTTCTTTACCACCGTTTCTCTAGTACCTAGAATAATGCTTGTTTTTTAATAGATGTTCAATAAATATTTGATAAATAAATAAAACTTTGTATACCCAATGTTTCTATATATGCTTGGAATGATTATGGAAGAGGTTATCAATATTGAATATAGTTATCCAGAAAGTGAGGAACTTGAGATGAACTTTCACTTAATAACAGGTAAGATTCAAACTCATGGAAAAGAAGATATTCTATACCAACTCAGCAGTGAGTATTCTGTCATTTGTAAATGTCATGCAATAATAGGGGCATCCTGAATAATAAATAATTCATGAAAAATTTTATCCTTTCTACAAGATTCAATTCATCCTACATTCAGTATAAACGAGAAGTCAAAAAATTTTTCATGTAATTGTAAAATATCCTCATGTCTTACTCTTGTTTTTTTTTTTTTTTGTCTGAATTCTTGAATTGCAAGGCAAATGCCAAATGAAATTATCCTTACATGGGGTTAACCATAAAATTATTTGTTGTCCAATATATATATATATATATATATATATATATATATATATACATACATATATATATATATATATATATATATATACATATATATATATATACCCATGGAATGATATATACATATATATAAACATTTTTTCCCCAGAGGCTGTAAATTTTGTATCTATTATTAAGTGAAACTGATTTTAAGTGAAAATATTAATCTTTAGATTTCAGATTATTATAACTGAACACATTATATCACTAACAGTTATCTGAGTCTTCTAACCAATGAGATTATTTGTTAAATTTTAATGAATTAGGCAACAGTATCCTGGTTGCTTAGTGAAATGCACTTGCATAACTGGGATCATTTCCCTAGTCATTTAAAATTAAACATCCTAAGTCTCCAAACTAAGCTTTAAAAATGGAAATGAAGCATAAATTATGTTTCTTCAATAGGTTTCCTTATTTTTTTTTTACTTTTCACTTTTCTTTTTAAAATTTCTTTTAAAAATTTATTCTTATAATTTATTTTATACAGTCAATCATTGTACATCATTACAGCTTTAAAATGAATTATCCAGCATGAATATACTTCATACAGTCCAGTTGAAGATATTCATACATGTTATCAACAGACAGCCCTCTATTTCTGTGTCCTCTAAATGTCTTTCCTCTTTTGTCTTTCTCCTTGATTCCTTTCCTCTCATTCTCCCTCATCTCCTTTCCACTTCTCAGACTGTCTCTAGTATCCATAACCATTCTCTATGCTTTATATCCTCCGATCTTTCAGTTTCCACCATAGAGTGCAGACTGTCTGTATTTAGATAGATAGATATAGATAGATAGATAGATCTAGATGTACATACTTTTTGGATGGCGAAACCTGTTTTTTTAAATTGCATGTAAAAAATTAGTTACATAATTTTATTTTAAGATCACTGCAATTTGTTTTCTTTATGCCTTTCATTAATTCCTTAATATGACTCTTTTTGTCTGAACTTAGCACTCCATTAAGATTATATTTGTCTACTATGGCATGGCACTTTCTCCTTCCATCTTTTTTAAATACCAGTTCTTAGCATTCTACTCATTCCTCCTACTTTTTCACAATGTCAGAGAAGCAAAGTAGTCATTAGAGACACCTTATGAATCAATAAACAACACTATGCTTCTAAATGTTATTATTATCTTCCTTCACTAACAAAGCACTTTTCCCACAACAGTGATAAACATGTTTGCCTAGAAAATGTGCTCGACTTTTACCACATAACAGTTTTTGGTCAGAGCATAATGAAGTTTAAATAATTTGTAAAATTATTGTGATTACTTTCATTTAGACATATCTTCCTTTTCATTTTACAAACAGGAAGTATGGATTGAAGAAGAGTACATTGTTATCAGTAGCTTATTACTTTTTTTTGGCATAAGGAAGGTTTTATTAGGAAAAACAAGAATGCATTATATGACGTCAAAGTGATACTTACACATTCCAAGTTTTTTTTTTTTATATTTGCTGATATTTAAGTCCAATCTGACATCATTCAGTAACTTTTAATGGACCAAAAAACTCAAGGGTATTGGACCTATTATATTATTTTATTAGAAATTGCTAAAGTCAATGCCCATTCTTAAAGCTTTAATGAATAATTGTTTGATCCTGGCCCATGTTATTATGAAAGATGTGCTGGCATACAGTCTGACATTTTCATTCATTCATTCATTTAACCAAAAATTAGAGTGTGTTTTCTATTTTAGATGTCTATTTTTGTAGTTCTCTCTCACTGGATTTTACCATTCCCCTGAATAACACTGACTATTTTCCAACAACATCTGTTTTAATAGTCTTCATATAATGGATCTCTCTTGAGGTACATACATGATTTTTTCCCTGAGAGTTATTCCTGCTGCCCACTACTTTGACATGACAGATGCAGGTCTGGCTCATCTTTTTCCAACTCCTGTCATTTCTTTTCCTCTGGCATCATATCCCACTGTTTTGTTTCAAGAGAGATTTTTGCTATAGGGCACAAGCACTTGGTGGAGAGACAGAGAGACAGAAAGTGAGAAATCATCCCCCAAGGGGGATGACCACACTGTAATCCCTCTTCTCTAGTTTCCTCTAGGGATTTTGGGCACGTGCACACATGAGTCATGCATGAGTTTCAAGTCAACAGGAATGGGACTTGAACCATGGTCGATCGTGTGGGAGTCCAGAGATGTAACCATTATACCATCTGCTGGTCCTCCTACTACTTTTTTGCTTTTTTTTTTTTTTTTGGAGAGGTTTTTGCTGTAGGGCGCATGCCCTCACCAGAGAGACAGAGAGAGATGGAGAGACAGAAAGCAAGAAATCACCCCCCCAGGGGGGATGGCCATGCCACAATCCCTTCTTCTCCATCCTCCTTTCAGGATCCTGGGCACGGACGCACAGGTGCCCGGTGTGAGTTTAAGCCACCGGGTCCAGGACTTGAACCACAGTCAACTAGGTGGGAGTCAGCAGCATAGCTATTACGCCAACTGCTGGTCCCCCCCTACTGCCTTTTTTTAAAAAAAGTTTATATATTAAGAGAGAGAGGGAGAGACACAGAGTGAGAGGGAGACACCACTCTCAGCAGGTTCTCATCACTGCCATCCACCCTAACTCAGCCAGCACTGGATCAAGTGTCTGCCCAGCATATTCAGGGATGTCTCAGGACTTGAACTGAGAACCTTCCCATGTCAAATTGCCTTGCCGACTGTTGCATTTTACTGCTATACCACCATCTGCTTCTCCCACTGCTTTTTTACTGCTACAGTCTTTTTGCACCAAGGCCAGCCTTCTTGGGTGGGATACTGCTAAGATGATGCAGCTTGATAATTCTCAGTGCTTATATTTACTCCAAGGGAGACTCTGGCATCTTTGTTAAGTGCAAAGTGGTTGGGAGTACAAATTTCTCCACAGCTACCTTTTCTTTGCTCTATTCTCTCTTTCCTATCTCTGTTTTCTCTGCTCAACCAGGCATTGGGGCAGAGCAGGAAGTCTGCTGCTTGAATACGTCTTTAACTGGAAGGTGCCAGTATCTATAGCAGGCACGCACAATTTGTGGTAGTTGTGCAAAGTGTAACCAGAAGCACCTTAATTCCCATCCCTGGGCCAGTCACAAAAAAAACCATGGTATTCTCTACTAGGCTAGAAACTCCTACTCTAGTTCTCTGCTTACATGGAGTTGGGAGAGTGTGTAATAGATAGTGGCCCTAATGGTTGACTATTTCTTTCTTTCTTTTTTTTTTTTTTGGAGAGGTTTTTGCTATAGGGTGCATGTGCTCACCAGAAAGACAGAGAGACAGAAAGCGAGAAATCACCCCCCAGGGGGGCTGGCCACTCCGCGATCCCTTCTCCTCCATTCTCCTCTCTGGATCTTGGGCAGACACGCACACGCGCCTAGCGTGAGTTTAAGCTACCAGGTCCGGGACTTGAACTGCGGATGACTACATGGGAATCTAGCGACATAGCCATTATGCTAACTGCTGGTCCCGTGGTTGACTATTTCTAAAATGTCCTTTTAGGTAATATTTTTTTTTATTTTCAAGGGAGCAACAGAAAAAAAAATCACTCATTATGTAGTAATTTCTATTATGCATATACACATATACATCAGTATGTGTGTGTTTGTGTAATTTCATATAGATTATATATAGCTCAAAATTTTACATTAGTTTAGGACCATTGCTCTTTTAGGCAATATTCCTGAGTTGGTTCACTATATTCATTACTATATGAACTTTGTGAAGTTACTCAGCCTCAACTAGCTCCAGATTTGCAGCATTAATTTTTGCAAATATCACTAATGTGGAGTTGGTGCTTAGCAAATTTTTTTAGACTGGAAAACATAAATGTATTTTTTTCTTTTTCTAGGTATTCTATTGTATGCCATTCAGAAAGGAAAAGCTATTTAAAGTAATTGTTTATGGCAATAAAGCTAAAGCGAAATATCTGACTCCAGGTATGGGCAATGTCTTTCAAGTGAAGAGTTAGAGGCAACAATTACAACATACCTGCAATGAAAAAAGTGATTACGGATAAGGAAATATAAATAAAATCATTCTTTTATCGTTTAGTAACACTCGAATGTATTTTGACTCTGTGTAACTATAGCTATTTAAAACTATTCCTGATTTATAAGGAATGACAATCATAAGACTGAAAAAAAAATGAACTTTAAAAAAGGTACTTGTACATCTAAATATTTTGGGAACTGTATAGAGGATTTTTTTAATAACAAAAAGCCAGAATTATACATATTTATGTATATGTATAAATTATATACAAGGTTCTTTAAAAAGTTTTTGGACAATGTATATTATAGGTCAGCTTGGTGGCTCAGAGGTGACATGTGCTCAAGTGATTCTGGATCATAATGGAAGATCGTGGGTTTGGCTTCTGGGTTGGCCTGTACATATTAAGTATATGTCTGGATCTTGGTTGGCTGGGAATGTTGGTGGTGGGAGGGTGTGTGAGATCCAATTTGGGTGTTTGTTTCTTCTCACATACTCTAAGAACAAACTTAAAAAAATTTTTTTGCAGCGTCACAGGTGGCCTGGTGGTTAAGGTGTTGGACTCCCACATGGCTGACTGCAGTTCGAATCCCAGACCTGGCAGCTTGCTTTCTCACTTTCCCTCTCTCTTTCTCTCTCTGATCAATTTAAACATAATAATAATTGGGATTGGCAGGTGGTGTAGTATTTAAGGGTGCTGGACTCCATGGCCAAACATGGTTTGAGTCCTGAACCTGGTGGCTTGCTTTCTCACTCTTTCTCTCTCTCTCACTCTGTCCCTCTCTGGTCAAATTAAAATAAATATATAAATAAATTTAAATAAAACAATTCTTTTAAAAAATACTAATAATTGATAAATTAAAATGAATAACTAAAAATTCTTCAACATCAACAACATAAAGAGAAAATATATATTATGAAAAAATTATGCATGGATTGTACAAAAATAAACTTATGCTTTAATTCCATTTTTCCTCAAACTTTTTGAAATATCCTCATGTAATATATATATATGATATATATAGAGAATATATATATTAATATATATAGAGAGAATATATATATTAATATATATTAATATACATAGAGAGAATATATATATTAATATATATATTAATATATATTAATATATTATAATATATATATTAGGATATATATATCATATATATATATATTATATATGATGCCATCATGGTACAAGCAATTTTTTTTTTTTAATTTGTTAGATGGCACATGTGCTCACCAGAGAGAGACAAAAGGCTGGGAGAGTAAGAAATTATTTCCTATGGAAGATGGTCATAGTCTCTTCTTTTGGAATTCTGGCCATGTGCACAGATGTGCCTGATTTGTTTTTCAAACTGTTGTGTCCAAGGACTTAAACCATGTGGTTGGCCATGTGGGAGCTGTCTCAACCACCATGCCACTAGCTGGTCTCAATTCATTTTTTTACTGAGTTTGGGGTTGATAAGCAGAGAAATTCTATTATATCTTCTTTAAAGCTTGTTAATTCATCAAAAATCAACCTAAATGTCCACAAACTGATGAATGGATTGGAAAAGTGTGGTATATATACTCTATGGAATACTACTCAGCCATAAAAAATAACAAGACCCTGGAATTTGATAGAAAGTGGTCAGATATGGAGGATCTATTGCTGAGTGAAGTAAGCCAGGCTATGAAAGAAAGATATTGTATGTATCCACTCAATATATACCGACTATCTGCACTCTATAATAGAGAGCAAAAAATTGGAGGACATAAAAGCAGTGAAGGTACTTAATGAGAATAGGACAGTGTGGAATGGGGGAAGTGAAGAGAAGAGGATAGAGAAAGATAAGAAGTGAACAACAGAGAGGCAGGACGTTAGTGAGAAATAGATATGGCTTATTAACTGTTGATGTTGACATGTATAGTATTCTCAACTGGATTTGTCTGAGAAGTATTTCATGATGGGCAAAGTATTTGTACAAGCAAAATGAGAAATAGCAATTGACTGTTTTAAAAAATAATTAGAATAATAATAATAATGATTGGGGAAAACATAGAAAAGATATTGAATGTTGAAGTGGGGAGATTAATGTCTCTGTACTGACTGACATGCATGGCATTCCCTTTTGAAAAAGCAATGTAATACACTGTAAAGTTATATGTAATTCAATGTAATATAAAGAAGAATATGATGATAATAAAAAATTTAAAAAAAGAATGAATGAACAAATGAAAATAAAAAGAATAATACACAGCTTAAAAAAATCAGTTTTATAATGTTTTGATGTGGGGTGGAGTAATAGTATTTGTTATCAATGGTCATGTGAAAGTTTGCTTGATTCCCTCTTAGTGGAGACCAAATAATAAATCAAACAACACTATTAGTTTCACTGATGAGTGGATTAAAAATGCAGTGATATAGGAAAGCTAAAAAATCTGATGCAGGGGTCAGCAAGTGGCATGGTGGTTAAGGCTATGAACTCTCACATGGCTGACTGTGGTTCAAGTTCTGGACCTGACAGCTTGAAAATTACACTAGGCATGTGTGTGTGTGTGTGCATACCTGAATTCCAGGAGGAGAATGGAGGAGAAGGGATTGTGGCATGGCTATGCCCCCTAGGGAGTGATTTCTCACTTTCCCTTGCACTGTCTCTCTCTGGTGAGTGCACACACCCTATGGCAGAAACCTTAAAAAAAATTATGTTACCAGAAGAACCACATTTGTAAAGGTTCTTATTCTTGCCCCTCGTTCCCCCTCTAGCTTATACTCTTTCATCTGCATTCAACAGTTAGACATTTGCTAGGTCGTAGTTAACAAAACTGAGATAACATAACATAAAGATACTTATGGCTACAAGCATGGAGACAATACAAGTCTAATGGAATGACTTTATCGAGAATGATTTATGGCGGATTAGGGAAGCGTATTTAGGAACTAGGGAGAATGTTGTACCATATAGGTGAAAAGACATATATAATGTTCTGTTTCTCAATTTGCAGAGCTAAATAAATAGGACATTATACATGAATAGATTTGAGTATTACTACATAAAGATTTATATTGTTTGCATTTGCTTTATTTTTTATATATGTATGTGTCACTTATGTTTATGTATAATTTGATTTTTTAATAGAATCATCTAGGATATATGGCTTAACCTTACAAGCTGTGAATACGTCTGTCAATTTAATGTGGAATCCAACAGAGACGAGCTTTACTCATTACAAGATTTCTAAATCAAACAGAACATTTGCAAATGCATATTTTATTTGGGGAATGATGACTGAGCATGCAGTGACAGATCTAATTCCTGGTGGAATATATAACATCACAGTGTACAGAATAAGAGGCAATGCTAAAGGATCTAGAATAGTTATTAGAGTTTTTGCAGGTATGCATGTTCTTTTTGGTATTTTTAAAACTTACATTTACATTGCATTATTTGGTTCAAAATAAAGTTTCAATAAATTGTTCTTGAAATTTGAAAACTTACAGTCTATAGGATATTTCAGAGAGTAAAAATACTCATTTTACTGGGATATGCTAAGCTTTTTCAAGATAACATATACGTGAAATGTAAATTGCAAAAAGTAATATCTGTCACATCATAAGTGCTCAATAAATGTAGTTAATATTATACTCAGTTTCAAACCACATTAGAGATCCAGCCAGTGGAAATTAGATGGTAATTTTAAGGATCAGGTATTCTCCTGAAAATGTATTCTTTGTCTTTGTTGTCCTAAATGTGCTATATACATGAAAAATCATTGTCTTGGGAACCAGCAGTTAGCGTAATGGCTATGTCGCTGGACTCCCACGTAGTCGACTGTGGTTCGCATCCCGGATGCGGTGGCTTAAAACTCATGCCGGGCGCGTGTGCGTGCGTGCCCAAGATCCCGAGAGGATAATGGAGGAGAAGGGATTGCGGCGTGACCATCCCTCCTGGGGGGTGATTTCTCGCTTTCTGTCTCTATGTCTCTCTCTGTCTGTCTGGCGAGCGCACGCGCCCTATAGCAAAAACCTCTCCAAAAAAAAAAAAAAATCATTGTCTTCAGGTATCTGTAGAGTAGTAAAGAATACAAGCATTGAAACACATACAGTATAATTCAAATTGGTCAATAGGGAAATAGAGAGATGTTCAAACTTACTGTGGTGGAACAGAAGAGGGAAAGATTAGGTCCATGGCATGGATGGAAAAGGTTTTTTGGGGCTGAGAATGTCTGCAGAAGTATTGAGTTTTCGAATCAAGACTAGAGACACATGAGGTGGGTAGAAAAGAAGACTCTTAGAGAAAAGGAACAGCTCAAGCAAAATTATGGAGAATGTAAACGCAATGTATTTGTGGAACTATACACAATGTAAGATTTTGTTGCTTTTTTAATGTGAAAGGAACAAAATTTTATCCTGAACAATCTAAAGAATAATTTCTAAATTCAAATGAATCTATAAAGGCCATTAGTTTAATTTTTTAAAAAAGAACAAGATTGCAACAATAATGCATGAGAGTTACTCTTAAGTGATCTTTAAGGCTGTGGATTTGACTGATGACCTAAACACCACAGGCATATGATGAAACTCAGCCTCTGGGCAATTTTTATTTGGCTATTACATACTTAGAATCCTATTGCTGCTGTAACGAATTGCCACAAGATTAGTGGCTTAACATAACACAAATTTATAATCTCATGGTCTGTAGGTCATAAGTTCAACAGTTCTCACTGGACCAAATTCAGGTTTTGGCAGGGTTGTTTTCAGTCAATTTTCAGACCTCTGCTCCCTTTCTTTCCATCACGTCTGACTCCTCCGCATCCCTCTTGTGCTTTTACAGGATTATATAATTAGATTGATTCTACCCGAATAGTCTACCTAGTAGATTTCTTTCTTTGTTTTATGGTTCTTAATCTTAATTCATTGCAAAATTTCTTTAGTCAGGTGGTATATTCAGGAGTCCCAGGGTTTAGAATGTGGACATCTGTGGAGCATATTATTCTGCCTATTACAAACATTGTCCCGATTGTGACACGTATGCAATAATACTAGATAAGCAGTGAGTTTAGAGTCCACATACCACATGACTTTGCTCCTGGATTTGACACATGCTAGCTAGTATTGGGCAAATTACCTATTGTCTTTGGGCATCAAGTTTTATGAGCAATTTGGATTTTTATAACCTTTGAGATTCCCTTTGGCCTATAAACATTTTATTTAAACTTTGTACATTTTAATGCTATTTTATATATTGATAAAATGCATCTTTACTATTTCCAAAAAAAGCACATATAGGTTAAATTTTGTGTTGAAAGTCTTTTTTTTTCCCCAGAGTGTTATGATAGGTAAAATGTACAAACACATTAAAGTTAGACCCATTCTAGAGGTTTCAGTTGTGGCATGGTTTCTCACCCTCAGCACAGTATTAATATTTGGGCTGGGTAATCCTCTGTTGTGGGCCTATGTCTTATGCACAGGAAGTTTGGCAGCATCCCTGGCCTCTACTCACTAGATGCCCAATTGGGACAAGCAAAATTTTTGTTAGAAAATTGCCAGAAATTTCTGAGGTGGTAAAATCAAACTGGTCTATGGAAAGTACTGATTTATGTGGTTGGAAACAAAGACCAAATAGACCATTACACGCAGGCTGAGAAACACATGATAAACTGTTTTGCTTATGCATGGGTAGAAGACATCGGTATGAGTAATGGGATTTCTCACTTAGAATTTAATTACAGGGAAAAGTGACTATTTTCAGTATCAGGAAAGTTTTATAAGAGATATTTTGGTCATTGGGAAAGTCATGACATATTTTTCTATGCAAATAGAGTATACCTAATAGAGTATCAGTGGTCATTGCAGTTGATGAAAGTGGCACTTTAGAAAGAGTAAGAATTTCGTATTCTCTTTTATAATGTGGTTTTGGTGATTGGCTTAGGTTTAGAGAGATTACAGGTAGGTAATGAAAGTCATTTGAATGTAGCAGTGGATAGGATGGTGGACATGGTAAGAGAAAATAGGAAGAAATGGTCATCTAGTTAGGTCAATGGAGATCTTAGAACAGAAAAAGATCTTGCTGCCCTACTACTTATGAAGCAAAGAAAGGTAATAATGGAGTAGTGACTGGGGACTCATTCTGACAGTGAGCGAAAAATAGAGAGAGAGCCCAACAGGGTCTTGACACAGCAACCTACCTCCTGCTTTCCCCAGGCCAAGATCATGGGCACATGTGCATTTGGCATACTAAGGGAGGTCTCCAGTCAAGAACCTGGAATTTTCCATGTGGATTTGCCTCCCAGAGAGTAGTATGCTACTGTTATATCACTGTCAGGCCTCCTAGTAATGGAACTTTTTAAGTTTTGAGTTTTTATTTTAAGAAAATTGTGCGTTGTACTTTTGTTATCTTCATAATATTTTGATATGCTTAGATTACTCTTTTATGAATATTGTGAGGTATATATCATTTTTGTCTCACTTTGGGTATATCCTTTCTTTAAAAAATAAAGAGAGATTTTTCTATATGGCATGTGTGCTTGCCGGAGAGACAGAGAGAGACAGAGAGATAGAAAGCATGAAATCATGTCCCCCAGAGGTGATCCTGTCTCCTCTATTCTTCTCTTGGGATTTTGGGGATGCACACACACCCATGCAGCATGAGTGTTAAGCCACCACGTCTAGGACTCAAACTGTGGTTGACCATGTGGGAGTCTAGTAACATAACCATTATGCCTTCTGCTGGTCCCTATGTATATCCTTTTAAAAGTCAGAATTTGCCAAGAAGCTCTTTTTTTTTTTTTTTTTTGAGGGTTTTTGCTATAGGGCGTGTGCACTAGCCAGACAGACAGAGAGAGACAGAGAGACAGAAAACAAGAAATCACCCCCCAGGGGGGATGGCCACGCCACAATCCCTTCTCCATTCTCCTCACGGGGTCTTGGGCATGCACGCACGCACATGGGCCCGGTGTGAGTTTAAGCCACTGGGTCCGGGACTCGAACTGTGGTCCACCATGTGGGAGTCCAGCAAGATAGCCATTATGCTAACTGCTGGTCCCACCAAGAAGCTCTTTCATGTTGAATCTCTTTTTGGTTTCTTCTCAAAGACTCATGTATTATAGTTTGTATCAGAATTTTATTTTTTTTAGGTCCCCCCATCTCTTTCAAACTGTTTTCTTTATAGACTCTGTTCACAGGATCATATATTTGGGTTATTTCTCAGTTTCTTAAAATGCAGTTCAGGTAAATGCACTGAAATGACAAAGGAAAAAGCTGACAGGTGCTATAGAGCTGTACCATCCAATATGTAGTGATTAGCAGCTTGTGATTACTGAGCCTTAGAATGTGGCTAGTCCAAATTCAAATGTGCTATGAATATAAAATACATGTGGGGTTCGAAAGGCAGCATTCAGAAATTAATGTAACTATCTTAATAATTTATATTGATAGTATATGAAATAATGCTTTTAATATATTGGGTTGAATAAATTTTATTATGAAAATTAATTTTACATATTTCATTTACTCTTTAAATGTGGCTCTAGAAATTTTTAAATTTCCTTGTGGCTCACATATTGGACAATGTCACTTTAAAGAATTATAAGACAAATTAGCATAGTTGAGGATCTGAAATACATTGTTTAATGCAATAAGGGCTTAGTGGACAACATGGTCACGGAACATCTCTTAAACTCTACTGATTCAGGGTTCTGAGGATTAACTTTTGGGAAACTATCGGTCTAGAATAAACATCTAACTAAGCCTAGAATTCTTTGTGCTAACTCTAAAGAAATAAAATGTTGTTATAGTTTGGATAATGGTTTGTCCCTGAAAGGTTCATGCTTTTGAATTTAGATATTCCCTAAAATTCATGTGTTGGGGCTTGATTATATTTAAGGGTGTGACATGAATATTTAGTTCGTTGTTCATGGTGTCCCAGGGTGGGTCTTTGGGTGTGATGAGGTCATTAAAAGGGGTCTCCATGATTGAATTCTAATGTGCATATTCAGAGGAAATGAAACCAGAACAGCAGAAAGACACCTGAATACAGAGCACCCTCTGCTAAAAGTGATGCCTTTAGTCTTACCACGCATCAGAAATTTAATCAAAATAAGCCTCTATTCTCTTAAGTTCCTCCAGGCTCAGATATTTTTGGCAGCAACATAGTAAAAGACTAAAACAAATATGTGATATTTCTTTTCCTCTTAAAACTCCAAACAGTCTTACTTTGTTTTGTATTTTTATCAGTTAGGAACAATTAGGATGAGAGTAGTATTTTTCTTTATATTTTCCCTCTTTTTGAGAAATTAAACTCCATGGTATGTAATCATATCTTTATTATAGTGTTTACTTTCAGTTAATTGAATCTTCTAGCTCATATCCAGAAAGCTGCTCTCTTGCAATACGAACTTAAGCATTGCTCATCTCCATTACCTTTCTCTGAGGGAAATCCCTCTTTTCTCAGAATACCAAGATATTCTACTAATTGACTACCTGCTGCCATTTTTGCCTTTCTCCAAATCATATAGCATATTCCAGAGTAGTTTTATACAACAGAATACAAGTCAGATGCATTCTAGCTTAAAATTCTTCAATGATGTGAATAGCAGGTGTTGTAGTGGTTGAGGCACTGGACTCCTATATGATTGACTGTGGTTTGAGTCTTGAAACTCATGCTGGGTGTGTGTATATATGTGCCCAAAATCCCAAGAGGGGACTGGAGAAGGGATTGTGGCATGGCCATCTTCCAGGGGGTAATTTCTTGTTTTCAGTCTCTGTCTTTCTGGTGAGCCTTAAATCAAAAGTCTCTTAAAAGAAAATTATCCAGTTGCTTCTCACTGCATTTAGAGGGGGAAAAAATATCTATTATGATGGCTTGCCTTATCATCAAACTATTCTTTTATTTTTGGAGAGGGTTTTGCTATAGGGCGTGTGTGCTCTCCAGAAAGACAGAGAGACACAGAGAGATAGAAAGTGAGAAATCACCTCCCCAGGGGGGATGGCCACACTGCAATCCCTTCTCCTCTGTTCTCCTCTTGGGATCTTGGGCATGCACGCACACGCAGCCAGCGTAAGTTTAAGTGAACAGGTCCGGGACTCGAACCACGTTCTACTACATGAGAGTTCAGTGACATAGCCATTACGCCAACTGCTGGTCCCAGACTATTCGTGGTTCCCAGAATTCAGACTGGCTTTCCTCAGTTACTCCAAATTGTTTCCTTTTCCAGGGCTTCCATCTACTTCGTGCAGAAAGGTCTTTATCAAATTCTTGTGAAGCTTCCAGGCCTGCCCTCTTGATCAGACTGGCAAATTTCCATATAAATACATTCTTCTTCCTCTTGGTGAGATATGTTTCATTCTTAGCCAAGAGTTTTTCATGTGCAATTTTATACCATGGTCTAAGAAACCACATCCTATAGCACTGTCTTCTTGGTAATCAACCTTCATGTGTTACATCTTCCTTTTTCTCATCCAGGTCTTTTTTAGTTTTTCTTTTTCTTTTTCTCTTAAGACTTCAGAGTACAAGTTACTTTGGGTACCCCTGAGGAAATAGTACTAATCCTCACATAAGCTAGTCAATGTGAATAGTAGTTTGTTGGACTGATTAGTCATGTTAACATTTTGTGTTTCAGGGGCTGGCAGGTGGTGTGGTGGTTAAGGGCACTGGTTAATGGTTGACTGGGGTTTGAGTCCTGGACGTGTCAGCTTGCTTTCTCACTTTCCTTCTCTCTCTTTCTCTCGCTCTGTCCCTCTCTGGTCAAATTAAAATAAATAAATGAATAAAGTTAAATGAAATAATTCTTTAAAAAAATTTGTGTTTTAATATAGGCTGGTAGGGAGAATCAAGTTATTTTTTTTTCTCAAAGCTTGAGTACATTGAGGACATAGGATTTTGTGCAGAAATATATAGAAAACCACCAACAGCTCTGAAAGAGGACTTCAACCCATCACAACCTGGGCATTTCTCTAATGTTTTGCCATGGGTTTACAATATTCCTAATGAACTTTTAGAAAACTGAAATTTCATTACATAGATGATTTGAGTATGAGGCCAAGAGACTGTCTCTTTGAGAATGTTGGGGTACATGTAAGTGATTGATATCAGATTCAGGTACTGTGAAAAAGGTTATAAAATAAGCATTAGAGGACCTCTTTAAATTAGATAAAGAAAAAGCATTTTAAAAATATTCCCAACACCCAAATACTGAGAAATAGGCCTATTATGTTAATATTTATATTTTATGCAATGTACCCTATTAGTTTTATTAAGAAGTATAATTTTCTTTAACTGCCAGAGGGTGCATGTGCTCACCAGAGAGATGGCGAGACCGAGAGACAGAAAGAGGTAGAGAGGGAGAAAGCACCCTTCAGTGGAGTGTGGTCACTCCATAATCACTTCTCCTCCACTTCACCATCCTGTGGGGATTTGGGGCACTCATGCACATACTTCTGACATGTTTTTCAAGACACCAGGGTCTGGGCACCAATTGTGGTCGCCTATGCATGATCTGGCCCACTTGACTGCTAAGACACAGGGCCAACCCAGGAAGCATAAATTTTATTTTAAAATTATATCTATTGTCAAATCATCTCTGGTAGTAGGGTTTTGAAATAAGAAATGGAATTCAGCAATTTATTCCAGTATTCTTTCTTTTGGAAACAGTGTTAGGTTGGATCAATATCAGGTATATTTTCACATGCTTGGCTTTGTAATCTCTCTCTTTCTCTCTATATTATGTTTCTGGATCTGCACTAAATGTACAACCAGTCAGAAGAATTTTACATAGAAAATTTTCTGCAAGGAGATACAGGCAGCATAAACAAAACTTTGGAAAAAAGTAGAAGCAATGGTAGAAAAACATGGTTGAATTGGCTAGAACCATTGATACTTATTTTAAAACTATCATATTTCATTTACAATGTGGAAATTTTCTTTAAAAAAAAACACCTAATTAAATGCCCATCATTTAAAATTTCAGGAGATTTTGGGTACATTTTTCCCCAGACACCTTTTATTTGGTAAATACTGAGGTAATTAGATAAACAGTTTGTACTTTGTGTTAAAAGGAAATAATTTTCAATTGGACCATGAGCTTTTAAAAACAATGTGATCAGGACCAGCAGCTAGCATAATGGCTATGTCGCTGGACTCCCATGTAGTCGACTGTGGTTCAAGTCCCGGACCCGGCAGCTTAAACTCATGCTGGGCGCGTGTGCATGCGTGCCCAAGATCCTGAGAGGAGAATGGAGGAGAAGGGATTGCAGCGTGGCCATCCCCCCTGGGGGGGGTGATTTGTCACTTTCTGTCTCTCTGTCTCTCTCTGTCTTTCTGGAGAGCACACGCACCCTGTAGCAAAAACCTCTCCAAAAAAAGAAAATAAATAAATAAAAAACAACCTGATCAACCAACAGATTTTAGCAAGTATGAAATATATAAACAGATACATAAATTGTAACACTATTATTTCTGATAATATTCTTAAAAACTAGGTATTGTTAAAGGTATACATGCTTAACACCCAAATACAATTAGAGATCATTTATAGGAGTCAATGCTTTCTAAGAACATGATTATTTTGAAACCTGACTCTTAGACTATTGGTTTTCATTTTTTCTTTGAAATTGTAAGAGAATAACTTTATTTGAAACCTCTACTTTTCTGTATCACAACCAGAAAAACCCGAGAAACTTAAAGCCTTCAATATTTCCATGCATTCCTTTTCTCTACACTGGATTCTGCCCTCTGGCCGCGTGGAAAGGTATCATGTGGATCTTGTTCCTGACAGTGGCTTTGTTACTATCAAAGATCTTGGAGGTGGAGAATATCAGGTGTAGTTTTCATTATCGTACTTACTGAGCCTTCTTGTATTTATATTTGATCCTGGTAGGAAAGTTCTTCACGAAACCCACCAACCATGAAAACGTATCCTTTGAAGGGGTTTTAAAAGCATAACATGAAGACAAAAACATTGATATAGAATTGATGAATGTAAGGTTCAGCATTGGTGAACTGTTACCTAAGCAACATCTATTTTTTTTTTTTTTAAGTTTACCCTGAACCTACAGCCAGTCATCCAAGGGTTCATGAATAGTTTAACAAAGAAAGGGCAGTGCTATTGAGTAATCCAGGCTCATTAATTGTGTACTTGCCAGAAGGATCTGTCTTTAAATCATTAATGCAGGCAACATTTCTCTCTAGAGCCATCAATGTGATTCTACTGCCTGAAAAATGTAATAACGATGGATTTTCTTATCATTTTTCTTTTACTTTTTATTGGAACGTCAGAGACACAGGTATTTCATGTATGCTCTTAGAAACAAGAGCTAAACAATGTACTTTAGATTTTATTAGACCTTTAAATAGTTGTTCCTTGTGATAGTTAGAATATTGATTTAGACTTTGATAAAGTAGTATAAGTTTTTATTTTATAAGTTATCTGATAAACAGTTAAAAGAAAAAAGTTGTATTTTATAGAATTTATGATAGTTTAGACAGTGTAGAGTTACATCGTGAAGCGTTAATTTTTTGATAATTTATTATTTGAGCTCTTTTGGTTTTTGGAAATAATTTTGCAATTATTTGTTTTTGGCATTCTAGGTTGATGTTTTTAATGGTGTTCCTGGTACTAGATATGAAGTGACCATCTCTTCCATTTCTGCTACAACATTCAGCTCCCCTGTTAGCAGAACAGTGACAGCGAACGTAACAAGTGAGTACATGCTTTAAATTACTTTTTTTTAAATGAAGTATTTGGAGTACTATAATATAATTCAATTGGATGGAAATGCTTATGTTTCAATATGTACAATATGTACATGATAGCAGTTTAGAATATTTAGAGCAAAATGGAAACTTAAGAAAGTGTTTAGAACTTGCATTCTACAAAGATAATTATATTACCCTTGTTTGTAAAGGGCATCAGAGAAACTGTTAATGAGAACATTTAAATTATACAGAGTCGTGACCATATGCTCACTCTGCTTGCTCAGGAATAATTGTTTAGTAATAAAGCTACTTCTCGTTTTCTTGATTTTTGTATATAAGCTTTGCATCAAGGAAGTTTCCTTTCAAAATGATTTGGCATCAAAACTATTTTTCGCATGTAGTATTTAGTAGCATTCCATTTTTTACATTCTTATAAAAGAATGTTTTTGGTATTCCCCAGAGCACTTAATCTATTATTTATTTATTTGTAGAAGAGTTTTGGAGAGTGTAAACTCACATTTCACATTAGTCTCTGGGGACTTAGAAGTTTACATTTGTAAATACTTTTATTATTAGTGTTTGTAAAAATACAATAGTTTTTGGTCTTTTAATGATATTTTTCTTAACACAAATAGAACCAGGGCCTCCAGTCTTCCTAGCAGGGGAGAGAGTTGGATCGGCTGGGATTCTTCTTTCTTGGAATACACCACCTAATCCAAATGGAAGAATTATATCTTACATTGTTAAATATAAGGAAGTTTGCCCATGGATGCAAACAGTGTATACACAAGTTAGAGCAAAACCAGACAGTCTGGAAGTTCTTCTTACTAATCTCAATCCTGGAACAACATATGAAATCAAGGTAATTATTTTGTAAAGAATTACTAATTATTAAAATAATTTATCCATTTAAAAACAAAGACGATTTTTCCCACCTAGTCAAATTTTTGCAGCTGAGCATGGTAAATGACTGAAGAATGTCTGAGTCATGGCCTTAACACCCACCTGGGATTTGAAAACTAGATCAAATGTTGTTGCTTTTTTTATTTCAACTTTTATGTGTATTTATTTGTTATCTATTTTGAAAAGATTAAGCTTAGGGATTGTTTAAAAAATAAATCAAATTTAAGTGATATAATTTAGGCATTGTAAGCAAAAAATTCTACTTTCTGATTAAACTTAAAATTAGCTTTGTTGTTTTTCTTTTAACTTTGATTTACTTGCATGTCTGTTACAGAAATTTTGGATAATGGCTTGAAAATCTGTAGAATCAGGTTTGCCAAGAAGATTGCACTCAATACACTCCCATTTAATAGATGTTTCTTGAGTACTTACTATGCCTTTTGTATTTATAAGCTTTTTTTGTCCTTGAGGCAGAAGGTGGTTGGTGGTTAAGGTGCTGGATCCTAAGTGGTTGGCTGTATGGTTTGAATTCCAGGCTTCATAACTTTAGACACACACTAGATGTGTGTGCATGTGTGCCCAAAATCCTGAGGGGAGAATGGAGGAGAAGGAATTGTGTTGTGGCCGTCCCTCCTGGGAGGTGCTTTCTCTCTCTCTCTCTCTCTCTCTCTCTTTCTCTCTCTCTCTCTGTGGTGAGTGCACAAACCCTATAGAAAATTAAAAATATATATATTTCTAGTCCTTTACAATGTTAAATATGCAAAATTTAACATTCTATCTGAATACTTAATACAGGAGAGCTATAAAAAGCAGTCTTGAAGTGGTTAGTCCATATGAAAATGTTCACAATAAGGAATATTTATGGTAATTCCAGAGAATGATAAATCATATAGATATCTTCTTACTCTTCCTTATTCTCAACATCTGTATGTTCTTGAAGATAATAGAATAGGGAGAAAGAAATCTTTAAATGTTGCAAGAATATATGATTATTTATAACTGCCCTCCTAGAGAGTATGAAATGATAAGAAAGAGAGATATTGCCAGGCAATTTTCCTTACTGGAAGTATGCTTATTTGAAGAACACAATCAGAACTGGAGAGCATATACTATTTGTAAGAATCATCCAAATGAGAAAAGAATTAAAAAGAACTTTTACTCATGCAAAAGTCAAAACCAAAGATTTCTGATTGCTATTTCATTGCAGAGCATGTGCTAAAGTGTAAAGGCAGTATTTTCCTAACTGACATCTGATATTTACTGTCAACATGTCATATTCAGATTAACTCCTATGTTAAAATATCCTATTGGGGTACTAAATGAAGATTACATTTTAATGTGATATAAGAAGCTCTTGATGATGGAAAAGTGATTCAGCCAGCCTAGCTCTGCTCAGATCTGTTTTTATGGAGTTTGAATTTTTATTCCTTTGTATTCTCTTATTTCAGGTCTATTGGGAAGCTCCTATTCTCCTTTTTATCCCACACTTTATAAATCACTGTTGTGACCTTTACTCTGTTCAAATAAATGTTAGCCATTTCAGAATTCCAAAGAGTATTTGGCATGGTACATTTGATATCTTCAGCATAAGAAACACTACTGGGGAAATGCTGTGAAATACTTTACATACGGCATTTCATTTAGTCCTTAAAGTACTCCTATGACATAGATACATTATTATGCCCATTTTAAAAACAAGGAGTATGTAATAGAGAAGAGTTAAGTAAATTGCCCTAAGCTACTCATCTGGGAATTGGTAGAACAATAATGTAAACCAAAGTTGCCCAATTCCAGTCATGGTATTTGCAAGAGCTTAAGAGTCTATTTCTGCTCGTTTATGACACTTTGTCTGCCTAGTCTAGTCTATTTGACTGGATTATTCAGGTGAAAAATAATTTCTACCTCTTTTAAGTTATATAATCTCAGTCTAAGTTGTTAATTAGACTTATTTCAAAAGATAGTTTTCCTGATCATTTATTTATCTGATTGGATGATAAACTTTAATATCAAATACCATACATACAATTTCTTGCATATTTTAGAAAAACATCATAGTGCCTTGAATATAGTGGATACAACAGATAAAAGGTTGAGCTTTGGAAATAAGCACAACTTTGACTCAATTCTTATTCTGCTTTTGTTCCGTGTGAGTTTGTGAGGGCTAATCATTTAACCTCTTTCAACCAGTTTTTTTCATCTGTAAAACGTTGACAATAATATCTCATAGTTTGATTGTATGAATAACTCCATTTTTGTCATCTACCTCAGGAGTGTTGTGGGAATTAGAGGGAAATATGCCTGTAACTTTATATATTCATCGAAGTTCTATTACATCATATTCTGTTTAATTAGGTAGTAAAAACACTTAAGTGTAGTACTTTTTGTCTGTTCCAGGTTGCTGCTGAAAATAGTGCTGGAATTGGAGTGTTTAGTGACCCCTTTCTTTTCCAGACTGCAGAAAGTGGTAATTCTCCTAAATCATTTATTCTAAGTAAATTTAGTTTTATATGTTATCATTTCAAATTTACAAATAATAGTTGTACATATTTATGTTTTATGGTGTGATTTTTCAAAATATGTATACAACGTGTAATGGTCAAATCAGGACAGGTGCCAATTCTCGAGTGAATTGGTTAAGTGCTATGCATTGGAAGCTGGATTCCAGATAATGGACTGTGGTTCAAATCCTGGCTGTAGTGGCTTGAATAACACACTGGGTATGTGTGGATGCATGTTCAACATCTTAACGGGATAGAAATTGGGAGAAAAAAAAATTGCAACATGACCACCCCCACTGGGGGGTGTTTTCTCCCTCTCTTTCTGTTAGAAAAAAAAATTACAGCTATAAATTTATACATCATTTCCAATATTTATCATCACTTTGTGTTGCACATATTTGAAATATACTTCTAGTTATTTTGAATATATTCAATATAGTGAATCGTATCAACTTTCTTTACTGTGCTATAGAATTCTATAACCCATTCCACTTAGGTTTTAAAAAATTATATATTTATTATTATTATTTAAATTTGCTATAGGACACATGCTCACCAGAGAGAGACAGAGACAGAAAGGGGGAGAAAGTGAAAAAGCAAGTCACCAGGTCTGGGACTTGACCCATAGTTGGCCAACACCTTAACCACCACACCACCTGCTGGCCCCTTCACTTACTTTTTACATATACTCAAGTACCTATTTTTTAATTTAATTTTTATTTATTCATTCATTTATTTTTATTTGACCAGAGAGAGATGGGGTGGAGAGAGAGAGAGAGAGAGAGAGAGAGAGAGAGAGTAAGAGAGAGAGAGAGAAAGAGAGAAAGCCACCATGTTCAGGACTTGAATCATGATCAGCCATATGGGAGTGTCCAGCACATTAACTGCCATGCCACCTGCTGGTCCCCCACTCAAGTACCTATTGACCATGTTTCTATTCTCCCTTTTCCAGCTTATGATGTCTACCATAACTTTTTTTATTTCTATAAATATGCAATGTTTTAGCTTTCACTACTGAGTGAGCAAATACAGTATTTGTTTTTTACGGACTGACTTATTTTACCTAACATTATTTCCTCCAGGTTCATCCATTTTGCTGCAAGACAGGAATTCATCACTTTTTATAGCTGAATAGTATTCCATTCTGTACATATACCCCCTCTTCTCTATCTGTTCATCAGTTGGGCACTTAGGATAATATCATATCTTAGCTATTGTGAATAGCACTGCAATAACATGGGAGAATATCTTTGATATATTAGTCTTTTTTTTGTTTGAGTATATATTTAGTAATTAGCTTAATAGGTCATAATTCTAATTTTGATTTTTTGAGGAGCATCCATACTGAGTTTCTTGTCATTTAAAATAAGTAGGGATACAAACAAAACCAGAGGCTGAAATGCATAAAATTCTCAATAGCCTGGTTACTTTTAGAGTCTTTTTGTATATTCAATTCAAATTCTTCATTAGACCAAACATTATTCTATGTTTTATAAAAATATTGTTGTTTTAGAGACCCTTGGAAAAACAAGAATAAAAGCTAATTAAATTTATCCATAGCCTTGGTATATTAAAAAAACCTGTTACCGTTTTGTACATTTTTGGCTCGTCTTCCCCTGAATGCTTTTCATTGTAACTATGTATTGATAAAAGCAAGCTTGTGCCATGTATTTAAGACTGTGTGCCATGTATTTAAGACATGTATTTAAGATCAGTGTGGCTGGAGGAGATAGAGGGAGTGGAGAATGGGAAAAGATATCAAAGACGAGAATGTTAGACTAATAATCCTTTATCAAAGATATATTCAACAAAAACAATCTACGTCTGCAACTTTAGTTTGATCCTCCCTTTTCCCTTTAACATTAAATTATAAATGTTTTTATGACATTAGACTCTTGAAATATGGATTCTAATGGTTATCATAATATTCTGCAATGTACTGTCATTACCAAACCAATTTAAGTTATCTCCATTCTGGCTGAGAGAAAAGCAATCTTGATTTTATCCTTGACAAAATGCTCTCTTACAGCTCACATCTAATCTAATCAGCAAATGATGCCAACACTATCATCAAAATACATCCTGAATCTTACACCTACAGCTAATCGCCCTTTTTTTTATTTCTTGCCTGAATAGTTGAAAATCTTCTAACTGGTTTCCCTGTTTCCAACTTGCTTGCCTGCGGTGTGCTCTCCCCCTAAGAGCCACCTCATCTTTTTAACTGTAAGCCACACTATGCTACTTCTCTCTTCCTAACTTGGCTCCTATCTCATTAAGAATAAAACCCTCAGTCCTCTCCACAGTTTATGGATGCTGTCCTTCTTTGACATCTTTTCCCATTCTCCACTCCCCCTGTCTCCTCCAGCCACACTGATCTTCCATCTCAGAGTCTTTGTCATTACTGTTTCTTCTGCCAGGAGTGCTCTTTCATTAATACCGCAACACCCTCTCCCCAATTAATTTGAATCTTACATGTTACCTTTCCTGAGTACACCTTCTAAAGAACGCCTGCCTTCCTCTGTCCATGTCTACAGCCAACAAATTAATATTTCCTCACTGGGCCAATGTAACCTATTACACTTACTCATTTTTTTATTGTATAAATTAGCCTGGAAGAATATAAACTTTATGATTAAAAATAAGTACTTACTGAATAGAAGCGCTTTTATTTATTTAGTATATATACAATTTATTTATAATAGCAAAATGTTAGAACCAATAACATAGAAAGTGATTAAATAAATGATGGCATCTCCATTAACAACATATAGTTACAATGGAGCTCATATTCTAATAGGGTAAGATAGACATAGATGTGAATTGCTAAGTAATATGCTAATGAGTGATAAGTGCTATAGTATAATTGCTGAATTTTATGTCACCATAAATATTTTACATAGTTAAAGAGAAAAGTCTTCTGGTGGTCCATTTCTAAAGAGATAAATTGAAATGAGCTCTGTGAATCTATAGAGGATAAGTTAATAGTTACTGTTAAAAAAATGAGACAAGTTTTATGGCTGAGTTCCTATCTGAGACCCACATCCAGAGCAGTATATAAATACATGCTCTATCTTGCTGCATGAATTAAGAGAAAATACTAGGATTAGGAATCTGGAGTTTATTTAAAATTAAAAATGAATGATTCAATAGTACTAATCCACTCTCATTGCTTGTAGCATACTGACTTTGAGATGATTTGAGCAAATAAGAATGAAGTGGAAAAATTAACATTTTAAAATGAAATATGCACTTGAATATTTTAAAAATGTATTACTTATGTTAAGTTTCCAGTTTCAGGGAAAATAGTGGGAATTATTATGAATGATGTATCAAATTGTTTTGTTTTTAACCCTGGTCTTGATCTGGCTTCTGATAAAGCATAGTGCATGCAGATTATAATTAAAATTATACAATATTTTGAAATTTATATATTTTATACATTTGTTAACTGAGCTAATATTTACTCTTGTGGTCAACGTTTATTGG